>CANXME010002068.1:4855000-5455000 GCA_948144175.1 Closterium sp. NIES-65
ACCATAAGCCGCAGCACCGATGGCTCGCCGGCGTCGAAAAAAACCCTCCGGCAGGTCCGTATAGCAGCATCTAGTACACGGTATGCCAGTGAAGCATGCACCTGCAGTCGCGCATACCGTCTGCCTACAGTGTATGCACATTTGAGGAACGACAATAACTACATTCGCGAATCTGACACCTCTACATGCACCTTCCTCCATTCCGCCATGCCACATCCCCCTTCCCGTAACCACCTTCCCCCATCCACCTTCCCCCATTCCGCCATGCCTCAATTCCCTTCCCGCAACCACCTTCCCCCATTCCGCCCTCCCTCATCCCCCTTCCCCCATTCCACCTTCCCCCATTCCGCCTTGCCTCATCCCCCTTCCCCCATTCCACCTTTCCCCATCCACCATCCCCCATTCCGCCTTGCCTCATCCCCCTTCCCCCATTCCACCTTCCCCGATCCACTTTCCCCCATTCCGCCATGCCTCAATTCCCTTCCCGCAACCACCTTCCCCCATTCCGCCATGCCTCATCCCCCTTCCCCCATTCCACCTTCCCCCATTCCGCCATGCCTCAATTCCCTTCCCGCAACCACCTTCCCCCATTCTGCCTTGCCTTATCCACCTTCTCCCATCCACCTTCTCCCATCCACCTTCTCCCATCCGCCTTCCCCCATCCACATGCCCCCTTCCGCCTTACACCATCCGCCTTGCCCCCTTCCCCCTTACCCCATCCACCGTCCCCCATCCACCTTCTCCCATCCACCTTCTCCCATCCACCTTCTCCCATCCACCTTCTGCCATCCACCTTCTCCCATCCACCTTCCCCCATCCACGCACCCTCATTCCGCCTTGCCCCATACACCTTCCCCCATCCGTGCTGCCGCATCCACCTTCCCCCATCCACCTTTCCCCATCCACCTTTCCCCATCCACCTTTCCCCATCCACCTTTCCCCATCCACCTTTCCCCATCCACCTTTCCCCATCCACCTTTCCCCATCCACGTTTCCCCAACCTCCTTGCCCCCACCTCCCTGCCCCTATCCACCTCCCCACATCCGCCTTGCCCCATCCTCCTTTGCCCATCCTCCTTGCCGCATCCGCCTTCCTCCATCCGCCTTTCCCCATCCTCCTTCCCCCACCCACCTTGCCTCATCCACCTGCCCCTATTCACCTTCCCCCATCTGCCTTGCCCCCTTCCGCATTGCCCCCTTCCGCCTTGCCCCAACCACCATTGCCTACACTGGGCTTCCCCTGCCCTAGGCGTCCTTGCTCTGGGCTTTTCTACCTTGAGCTTTTCTGGCCAGTTCTATTATATCCTAGGGATTTTGTTTCCTGCGTTTCCCTACACTGAGCTTTTCTGCCTTGAACAGGGTGGATACTCGCCCCCTGTCGCACTTCTAGTAGACAACGCTTCCCTTCTAAATTCACCGCAGAGGCACCCCAAGAAACTGTTTGCATTATGTCCATCCCACTCCCATACCTTTTCTTCTCCACTCCTCTTTAACAGGCAAACCAATGATGTGGCCAAAGGTGGGGACCATCCAGGGAGCGAGCTTAGTGGGGAGCATGACAAGCCTATGCACGGAATATCAAAACATATGCGGTCTGTCATATGCCTCCAGAGGTGCGGGTTGTCCGCGCTGATGGGAGGAGAGAACGTTGCGACGACAGCAGATGTTCTCTACTACGTTATGATGAATGCTCCCGCTGCATGCAAACGGCTCATGCGGGCAGCAAAAGAAGCCGGTAAGTGTATATGGGCAGTGAGACATCGATACGAATTGCTATTGCATGTGTTGTTAAGCAACCAGGGGTTTGCATAACCTTAGAACATGATTGTGCATCTATGCTGGCTTTCCAACACGTGTATCCCCATCCATGTGAGAATGGGGCGGAAGCGGTAGCGACGGCAGAGCTACATCTTGGGACATACGGGCGTCAGTTTGATTCGCGGGCGAACGATGGCGTGAACGCTGTGACCACGATAATGGGGAAGGCTGACCGTATACTCAAGGGGCTTGTATACGACTTCCCTGCCTACAAGGAAGACCAACGCGGAAGATTACGCCCCGTTAGAGGAAATGGGTGGGGTGGCCCTCAGAAAGGCAAGGCGTTTGAGGGGATGCGCACACAAGGTGAGATATGGATTGTGGATGAATGATTAATAAGGTGCGGAAACCACATATCTAGCAAAGAAAATGCCACGCAGACAAAATCAAATTGCGGACACCCAATACACGAGCACTCGAACATCACAAGCCCGTTCTAAGTTATGTTTCGTTATAACTCCCACCATGTGTGATATACATGCAGGGGATACAAGTCTACCAGCTGTGGAAGCCGAAGCCGTTCCCAACCTGACTGTGGGGTCGGCATGCATAGTTGCTGAGGGAGGAGACGGTCATGTGGGACCCACACACGAAGAAGATGGAGCGCTGGCTCAGGATCAAAGGTGGGAGTGTGTTAATTATTACTTTGGATGTTCTTTTCGCGAGCTTGAGGGGGTATTTTTTGTGTTTACCTTGGCTAGCAGTGGGGAAATAGTTGGCTGCCATAGGGGGGAACATCCTTCTACCATCTGACGGCCCGTTTTCGCTTTTTTGTTTACTAGCATTTTCCAACCTTACCCTTTTAGCCGCGTCCCTGTCCTTTGCGGAACCCAACAATCAACAGGACGACAACTCGAGACAGAACCACCTGTAAGAGGAAAAACACGGCCCCACGAGGGTGGTCAGCCGCTCCAAGCATCACAGATGTGTCTGAGTACACGGTATGCCTTCTACAACCAAGGCACTTGCTCGAAACGGTGGGATCACTACAGATCTGTTGCACACGAGCGGGCTGTTCGGGGAGTATGGCACTCGTGTCGTGGAAAACAGCATGGGCTTGTTTCAGTCTTTATTGGCACTGTAACACGTGCACACGCGGCAGGGAAGTATGGTCAAGTCCGAAAAAGGAGCACACATCAAACAGGAGAAAGACCGGGCCAAGGACGTCAAAGCTCATGCCCAGGTTCGTCGGTGCCTTTGCCCTTGCGGGGGTAGGATTTCAAGTGATGTGGGAAGTGTGTCGCAATCTTGGACTTCCGAATCTGGGCAAGGGAACATTCTATCGTTTGCTGCAAGGTGAGGACGGCTTATGGAATGCCATTATTCGTGCAGCACAGAACTCGATAGGGGGGCGTGCGTAACACTTTATCTAAGAGAGTGGGTGGCGTGGGTTACATCAGTGTTGATGGCAGATGGTCACAAGCGCGAGAGGCTGAGTGGTGTACTGTGTCCTTCCTCCATCCTGAAAGTAGGAAGATCTTGCATGTAGAGACCACAAAACTTGAGGTCGATGATGATTCCGCACCTAGGCTTGAAAGTGTAGGATTCAAAAGGGGGACGGATTTCCTCAAGGAGCAGGGGTTTGAGATGGAGGGGATTGTTACCGATGAGGGTAGTACCTTTCGAGGTGCTGCTGTAGAAAGAGGAGTCCGTCATCAGATTGACTGGTGGCATAAAAGATGATCGGTGGTGAAAAGATTTGAAAACGAGCTGCAGAACCTTGTCAGAAAAGTGGTGGCTGATGATGCTGAGACTGTTGAGGACCTACACATGCACACATTGAAGAATTTGAAGGCTTGGTTATTAAAGAAGGCTCCAAGCAAAGCGGAGGGCAAAACGGGAAAAGATGAGTTCATTGAGACGGTTTGCGCTGAGCTCAGTATTGTTTATCGCTACGTGAAACCGGCAGATGCGAAATGGATGCATCTGGAATTGCAGCAGGTGACGTGCGCCAAAGGGTTGCATGAGGCTGGTCGTGGGCCAGAGTCACATAGGAGCGAAGAGGATGAAGAGGATAATGAAACGGTTGACATACCCGTTATGCTCTCACTGATTCATGAACATGGCGTGCCTGCGCATGAGGGAACGGGCGATGGAGGGGATGCGGTTGAGATGCTGGAGGGTCCAGTGTTGGTAGAAGTTTGTTGGCGGGATGTAGAGGAGCTGTGGGGGTACGACATCCACCCAGAGCATGGGTTGCGTCCCTCATCACAAGCGTCTCTGGTGGTCGCACTCGCTTGCAATGGCGCTCACGCTGATACGGATTTCTTGGGAGAACCAATCGATCAAGCACCCCCAACGACCCCTCAGACAGGTACAATAATCATCACTTCACAACCACATCACCACCTTTCCTTATTGTTTTTGCTCACACCATTACCACATCACCGTATCCCCACTGTTTATACTCATACTATTACCATATCACTACATCCCTCATTGTTATCTATCATTCCATTACCAATTCATCACACCACCCACTCTTTTTTGCTCACTCCATTATCACATCACCACACCAACCTACCGTATTTTAACACTCCATTACCACATCACTAAACCCCCCATTTTTTCTGCTCACTCTTCAACCACAACTCCACTCCACCCACTGTTTATGCTCATTTCATTACCATATCACCCCACACACCCCACTGGTTTCTATTATTCCATTACCTATTCATCACACCACCCACTACTTTTGCTCACTCCATAATCACATCAGCACACCCCCTATCGTTTTTGCTTACTCTATTACCCCCTCACCACACCGGCCATAGTGTTTGCTCACTCCATTATCACATCACTACACCACCCACTGTTTTTGCTCACTCCATTACCATATCACCATACCCCCCAATGTTTTTGCTCACTCCATTACCATATCACTACACTACCTGATCAAGTCACTAGATGATGTCGTCACATTCTTCTACTGTTGTGACAATTTGCAGGAAGCCAACCCAAAGTTTCCGTCGATGGCTGCAGTAAGACGCGGCGGTGTCACAAGCTCGTCGCCGTTTGCTGGGTTCGTGATTATAGACATAATTGGCTTGTCCCGAAATTCCTTCTCGTGCTTCAGCAGCCGCATCCACCCTACGCTTATGTCCTTTAGTGCTGGTTTGTCAAATCTGTGCATTTCTGCTTTCTGATACCAACCCACAGGAGACTTGCCAACCAACCTACGCTGACGCTATTGGCAAGCAGGGGTTTCACACGTAAACGTGGATTGTAACACACACAACCTGACTTCTCCAATACGGTATGCGTACTCCCAATCAGCCCCATACCCTAGAGTACTTTATGGCACAAGTCACACTCTTACTGCCTTACATGACTGATGTGCCTAACTCCTATATGATGTCACTTCTTTTTTAGTGCCCATGAGCAGTCAGTCTTCCTTTTTGCACTGTACGACTGCATAATCGTGCCACCTACACTTTCAATGGCATCCCAACCCCCCCACCTCCCCCATCCCCTCTCCCACCTGTGCCGTCTGGTCTCTGACACATCTCTGTCACAGGTCCAGGTTTCTTGGTTGATGTGCAAGTGTCCCAAGTCAGTCATCAACCCCGTCTTCAGCTCATCACTGTTTATTTCATCCTTCATCTGACGTCTTGCATGTGCTGCTTTTTTCAGCACTCTCTAAACGTTGCTCCTCCGAAAGACGTAGCGCACTCTAGACAGGTCCACAATCCCAATCTGGTGAGGCATAACATTAACTAAAGGGCCTCCAAGAAACCTCAGATGGTTGAGCGTGGCTCGCAACTTTTCCCGTTGCAAACTTCACATCGTCATTGTCTTCTAAAAATGTGACGGCATGTTTACCCTGATATGTGAACTTTTGTTTTGACACTGCCGGTTTTTGTGTTTGCATACTCAATCCATACCATTCTCCAATGCTAGGCATCCTAGTATATAATCTCCCATCCGTATAATTCACAAAGAACGCTGCATTGTTGAAATAGTTTGGTAGGTTGATACATCAGGCGAACGCATGCTCCGAAACATTGCCGTCAATTGGGCCTGCACACAGGAGTGGATGAAAAGGCAGCATAGGAATGGAGAAATCAGGCCTTGTGAGAGGGGGGGATTGTAGTGGAGAAACAAGAATGGGCAAGAGCATGTGGGTGTGTTCGGCGCCCAAATTTGTGGGGAATAGGATGTGAGATGCAGGGTGAGTTAGGAGTAGGTAAGGTGTGTTCACGGAATGAGATAGGTGAGGGGATTCTGGGTATGAGAATAAAGTGGGAGAATGGGGGGTGGCACTGAGCATGTCAATGGGTAAGATTAGGTGAAACTGTTGGGTCCGATGGAAGCAGAGAAATTTTGATTTGACAAGATGCAAGAAATGATGGCGGAGAGCTCATGAGCAAGAACGGACTTGGGATTTGTGGATGGAACAGAGTGATGAGTGGAAGAGGGAAGAGGGGTGGGGAGTGCGATGAAACAAGCAGCGACAACAGCGCACGTAAGGCAGCCAGCTGCTGCGATATGATTGCTCCTCCCACCGTGGGCCTTCTAAACATGAAGGCATTGGTGTGGCGGCCAACTGTAAGGGGAGTGGTACCTGGAGGTGTTACCGGTAGATGGGGGAAGGTAGGTGGGGGAAAGCGTGTTGGGGAAGGCCGTTGGGGCTGGTGGAGGAAGACGGAATGGGGCAGGGTGGGATGGGGAAGGCGGATGGGGTAAGGCGGATCAGGCAAGGCGGATAGGGCAGGGCAGATGGCGGAAGTAAGAGACACTCACATGCACCGTGTTGTATGAGCAGGCGAGCAAACACCGTGTGGCCACATGGCTGCCGCCATCTGCAGTGCTGCATTCTTGCAAGCATGGGGGGGATGACACGCAACGGTGTGCCTACAGTGTGTGACAATTCACACACTGAACGGGAGGGGAGGGCATGGGAGGAAGAGGGATGGGGAGGGGAAGTGTTGGTGGGGGGGAAGGGGGTGACATGATGGGAGGGATGGGGGACGCGAGTGATAATGATTAGGCCTACTATGTCATCCTCCTTCCCTTCCCTGCACCTGGTTGTCGAAACCCAGGAACTTTTGCAAATCACAGCCGATGAGACGTAGCCCACCAGCTCATATGCACAGGGGCCAAGGGCCCCCGTGTACAGCGAAGGCAGGGAGGGCTGGGAGGGCAGGGAGGGCATGGGATAGCAGCATACCTAGAGCAGCGAGGTGCTTGTCAAGCATCTTGCCCATCTGCACGTGCGCACACACACACACAGCGAGGGGGATGGTCAGGGAAAAGAGAGCGTTGGAACAGGAGGTGGTGGGAAGGCAAATCTGGGTGGTACGGGTAGGAAGGGGGAGACATACGGACGTGGAGAGGGAGGTGGATGGGCGTATGGCGATGAGGATGGATGGGGGAGCAGCCATGCGAGCGGTGACGTTGAAGGACGAGACAACCCGGCATGGTGCTGAACAGCTTCACGGCGTGTTGGTTGGCAGGGCAGCCAAGCTCAAGGTGGAGCATGACATGGGCATACCAGGTTGAAGTGCTCGTACTGCCAATTGCCCAGCCCTAACACGGCAAAGCGCCGCCCCTCCAGTGGCGAGGGGTTGTTGTCCTGGTCGGGGCAGAGGAGGTGCCTGTGGGACGGCTGGGGACTGAGGTATCAACAGAGGGGCGGTGGCAGGCCCTCAGCACACAGTGGGAGGCGCTGCACCTAGCATCTCCACCGCCACTTACCCCTGCCTCGGCAGCAGCAGCAGTGGCGTGCATCCACTTGAAGATCCACAGCGCATCGTCCGTTGGCTCTCCATCAACGTAGCTGCCCACGGAAGAAGGAGGGGAGGAGGTGAGCAACGGGGGAAAGGAATGAGCAAGGCGGATAGGCATGGGCAAGGGGGAAAGGAATGAGCAAGGCGGATAGGCATGGGCAAGGGGGAAAGGAATGAGCAAGGCGGATAGGCATGGGCAAGGGGGAAAGGAATGAGCAAGGCGGATAGGCATGGGCAAGGGGGAAAGGAATGAGCAAGGCGGATAGGCATGGGCAAGGGGGAAAGGAATGAGCAAGGCGGATAGGCATGGGCAAGGGGGAAAGGAATGAGCAAGGCGGATAGGCATGGGCAAGGGGGAAAGGAATGAGCAAGGCGGATAGGCATGGGCAAGGGGGAAAGGAATGAGCAAGGCGGATAGGCATGAGCAAGGGCGAAAGGAATGAGCAAGGCGGATAGGCATGGGCAAGGGCGAAAGGAATGAGCAAGGCGGATAGGCATGGGCAAGGGGGAAAGGAATGAGCAAGGCGGATAGGCATGGGCAAGGGGGAAAGGAATGAGCAAGGCGGATAGGCATGAGCAAGGGCGAAAGGAATGAGCAAGGCGGATAGGCATGGGCAAGGGCGAAAGGAATGAGCAAGGCGGATAGGCATGGGCAAGGGGGAAAGGAATGAGCAAGGCGGATAGGCATGGGCAAGGGGGAAAGGAATGAGCAAGGCGGATAGGCATGAGCAAGGGCGAAAGGAATGAGCAAGGCGGATAGGCATGGGCAAGGGCGAAAGGAATGAGCAAGGCGGATAGGCATGGGCAAGGGGGAAAGGAATGAGCAAGGCGGATAGGCATGGACAAGGGGGAAAGGAATAAGCAAGGCGGATAGGCATGGGCAAGGGGGAAAGGAATGAGCAAGGCGGATAGGCATGGGCAAGGGGGAAAGGAATGAGCAAGGCGGATAGGCATGGGCAAGGGGGAAAGGAATGAGCAAGGCGGATAGGCATGAGCAAGGGCGAAAGGAATGAGCAAGGCGGATAGGCATGGGCAAGGGGGAAAGGAATGAGCAAGGCGGATAGGCTTGGGCAAGGGGGAAAGGAATGAGCAAGGCGGATAGGCATGGGCAAGGGGGAAAGGAATGAGCAAGGCGGATAGGCATGGGCAAGGGGGAAAGGAATGAGCAAGGCGGATAGGCATGGGCAAGGGGGAAAGGAATGAGCAAGGCGGATAGGCATGGGCAAGGGGGAAAGGAATGAGCAAGGCGGATAGGCATGGGCAAGGGGGAAAGGAATGAGCAAGGCGGATAGGCATGGGCAAGGGGGAAAGGAATGAGCAAGGCGGATAGGCATGGGCAAGGGGGAAAGGAATGAGCAAGGCGGATAGGCATGGGCAAGGGGGAAAGGAATGAGCAAGGCGGATAGGCATGAGCAAGGGCGAAAGGAATGAGCAAGGCGGATAGGCATGGGCAAGGGCGAAAGGAATGAGCAAGGCGGATAGGCATGGGCAAGGGGGAAAGGAATGAGCAAGGCGGATAGGCATGGGCAAGGGGGAAAGGAATGAGCAAGGCGGATAGGCATGGGCAAGGGGGAAAGGAATGAGCAAGGCGGATAGGCATGGGCAAGGGGGAAAGGAATGAGCAAGGCGGATAGGCATGGGCAAGGGGGAAAGGAATGAGCAAGGCGGATAGGCATGGGCAAGGGGGAAAGGAATGAGCAAGGCGGATAGGCATGGGCAAGGGGGAAAGGAATGAGCAAGGCGGATAGGCATGAGCAAGGGCGAAAGGAATGAGCAAGGCGGATAGGCATGGGCAAGGGCGAAAGGAATGAGCAAGGCGGATAGGCATGGGCAAGGGGGAAAGGAATGAGCAAGGCGGATAGGCATGGGCAAGGGGGAAAGGAATGAGCAAGGCGGATAGGCATGAGCAAGGGCGAAAGGAATGAGCAAGGCGGATAGGCATGGGCAAGGGCGAAAGGAATGAGCAAGGCGGATAGGCATGGGCAAGGGGGAAAGGAATGAGCAAGGCGGATAGGCATGGGCAAGGGGGAAAGGAATGAGCAAGGCGGATAGGCATGAGCAAGGGCGAAAGGAATGAGCAAGGCGGATAGGCATGGGCAAGGGCGAAAGGAATGAGCAAGGCGGATAGGCATGGGCAAGGGGGAAAGGAATGAGCAAGGCGGATAGGCATGGACAAGGGGGAAAGGAATAAGCAAGGCGGATAGGCATGGGCAAGGGGGAAAGGAATGAGCAAGGCGGATAGGCATGGGCAAGGGGGAAAGGAATGAGCAAGGCGGATAGGCATGGGCAAGGGGGAAAGGAATGAGCAAGGCGGATAGGCATGAGCAAGGGCGAAAGGAATGAGCAAGGCGGATAGGCATGGGCAAGGGGGAAAGGAATGAGCAAGGCGGATAGGCATGGGCAAGGGGGAAAGGAATGAGCAAGGCGGATAGGCATGGGCAAGGGGGAAAGGAATGAGCAAGGCGGATAGGCATGGGCAAGGGGGAAAGGAATGAGCAAGGCGGATAGGCATGGGCAAGGGGGAAAGGAATGAGCAAGGCGGATAGGCATGGGCAAGGGGGAAAGGAATGAGCAAGGCGGATAGGCATGGGCAAGGGGGAAAGGAATGAGCAAGGCGGATAGGCATGGGCAAGGGGGAAAGGAATGAGCAAGGCGGATAGGCATGGGCAAGGGGGAAAGGAATGAGCAAGGCGGATAGGCATGGGCAAGGGGGAAAGGAATGAGCAAGGCGGATAGGCATGAGCAAGGGCGAAAGGAATGAGCAAGGCGGATAGGCATGGGCAAGGGCGAAAGGAATGAGCAAGGCGGATAGGCATGGGCAAGGGGGAAAGGAATGAGCAAGGCGGATAGGCATGGGCAAGGGGGAAAGGAATGAGCAAGGCGGATAGGCATGAGCAAGGGCGAAAGGAATGAGCAAGGCGGATAGGCATGGGCAAGGGCGAAAGGAATGAGCAAGGCGGATAGGCATGGGCAAGGGGGAAAGGAATGAGCAAGGCGGATAGGCATGGGCAAGGGGGAAAGGAATGAGCAAGGCGGATAGGCATGAGCAAGGGCGAAAGGAATGAGCAAGGCGGATAGGCATGGGCAAGGGCGAAAGGAATGAGCAAGGCGGATAGGCATGGGCAAGGGGGAAAGGAATGAGCAAGGCGGATAGGCATGGACAAGGGGGAAAGGAATAAGCAAGGCGGATAGGCATGGGCAAGGGGGAAAGGAATGAGCAAGGCGGATAGGCATGGGCAAGGGGGAAAGGAATGAGCAAGGCGGATAGGCATGGGCAAGGGGGAAAGGAATGAGCAAGGCGGATAGGCATGAGCAAGGGCGAAAGGAATGAGCAAGGCGGATAGGCATGGGCAAGGGGGAAAGGAATGAGCAAGGCGGATAGGCATGGGCAAGGGGGAAAGGAATGAGCAAGGCGGATAGGCATGGGCAAGGGGGAAAGGAATGAGCAAGGCGGATAGGCATGGGCAAGGGGGAAAGGAATGAGCAAGGCGGATAGGCATGGGCAAGGGGGAAAGGAATGAGCAAGGCGGATAGGCATGGGCAAGGGGGAAAGGAATGAGCAAGGCGGATAGGCATGGGCAAGGGGGAAAGGAATGAGCAAGGCGGATAGGCATGGGCAAGGGGGAAAGGAATGAGCAAGGCGGATAGGCATGGGCAAGGGGGAAAGGAATGAGCAAGGCGGATAGGCATGGGCAAGGGGGAAAGGAATGAGCAAGGCGGATAGGCATGAGCAAGGGCGAAAGGAATGAGCAAGGCGGATAGGCATGGGCAAGGGCGAAAGGAATGAGCAAGGCGGATAGGCATGGGCAAGGGGGAAAGGAATGAGCAAGGCGGATAGGCATGGGCAAGGGGGAAAGGAATGAGCAAGGCGGATAGGCATGAGCAAGGGCGAAAGGAATGAGCAAGGCGGATAGGCATGGGCAAGGGGGAAAGGAATGAGCAAGGCGGATAGGCATGGGCAAGGGGGAAAGGAATGAGCAAGGCGGATAGGCATGGGCAAGGGGGAAAGGAATGAGCAAGGCGGATAGGCATGGGCAAGGGGGAAAGGAATGAGCAAGGCGGATAGGCATGGGCAAGGGGGAAAGGAATGAGCAAGGCGGATAGGCATGGGCAAGGGGGAAAGGAATGAGCAAGGCGGATAGGCATGGGCAAGGGGGAAAGGAATGAGCAAGGCGGATAGGCATGGGCAAGGGGGAAAGGAATGAGCAAGGCGGATAGGCATGGGCAAGGGGGAAAGGAATGAGCAAGGCGGATAGGCATGGGCAAGGGGGAAAGGAATGAGCAAGGCGGATAGGCATGGGCAAGGGGAAAAGGAATGAGCAAGGCGGATAGGCATGGGCAAGGGGGAAAGGAATGAGCAAGGCGGATAGGCATGAGCAAGGGCGAAAGGAATGAGCAAGGCGGATAGGCATGGGCAAGGGCGAAAGGAATGAGCAAGGCGGATAGGCATGGGCAAGGGGGAAAGGAATGAGCAAGGCGGATAGGCATGGGCAAGGGGGAAAGGAATGAGCAAGGCGGATAGGCATGAGCAAGGGCGAAAGGAATGAGCAAGGCGGATAGGCATGGGCAAGGGCGAAAGGAATGAGCAAGGCGGATAGGCATGGGCAAGGGGGAAAGGAATGAGCAAGGCGGATAGGCATGGGCAAGGGCGAAAGGAATGAGCAAGGCGGATAGGCATGGGCAAGGGGGAAAGGAATGAGCAAGGCGGATAGGCATGGGCAAGGGGGAAAGGAATGAGCAAGGCGGATAGGCATGGGCAAGGGGGAAAGGAATGAGCAAGGCGGATAGGCATGAGCAAGGGCGAAAGGAATGAGCAAGGCGGATAGGCATGGGCAAGGGCGAAAGGAATGAGCAAGGCGGATAGGCATGGGCAAGGGGGAAAGGAATGAGCAAGGCGGATACGCTTGGGCAAGGGGGAAAGGAATGAGCAAGGCGGATAGGCATGAGCAAGGGCGAAAGGAATGAGCAAGGCGGATAGGCATGGGCAAGGGGGAAAGGAATGAGCAAGGCGGATAGGCATGGGCAAGGGGGAAAGGAATGAGCAAGGCGGATAGGCATGGGCAAGGGGGAAAGGAATGAGCAAGGCGGATAGGCATGAGCAAGGGCGAAAGGAATGAGCAAGGCGGATAGGCATGGGCAAGGGCGAAAGGAATGAGCAAGGCGGATAGGCATGGGCAAGGGGGAAAGGAATGAGCAAGGCGGATAGGCATGGGCAAGGGGGAAAGGAATGAGCAAGGCGGATAGGCATGAGCAAGGGCGAAAGGAATGAGCAAGGCGGATAGGCATGGGCAAGGGCGAAAGGAATGAGCAAGGCGGATAGGCATGGGCAAGGGGGAAAGGAATGAGCAAGGCGGATAGGCATGGGCAAGGGGGAAAGGAATGAGCAAGGCGGATAGGCATGGGCAAGGGGGAAAGGAATGAGCAAGGCGGATAGGCATGGGCAAGGGGGAAAGGAATGAGCAAGGCGGATAGGCATGGGCAAGGGGGAAAGGAATGAGCAAGGCGGATAGGCATGAGCAAGGGCGAAAGGAATGAGCAAGGCGGATAGGCATGGGCAAGGGGGAAAGGAATGAGCAAGGCGGATAGGCATGAGCAAGGGCGAAAGGAATGAGCAAGGCGGATAGGCATGGGCAAGGGCGAAAGGAATGAGCAAGGCGGATAGGCATGGGCAAGGGGGAAAGGAATGAGCAAGGCGGATAGGCAAGGGCAAGGGGGAAAGGAATGAGCAAGGCGGATAGGCAGGGGCAAGGGGGAAAGGAATGAGCAAGGCGGATAGGCATGGGCAAGGGGGAAAGGAATGAGCAAGGCGGATAGGCATGGGCAAGGGGGAAAGGAATGAGCAAGGCGGATAGGCATGAGCAAGGGCGAAAGGAATGAGCAAGGCGGATAGGCATGGGCAAGGGGGAAAGGAATGAGCAAGGCGGATAGGCATGGGCAAGGGGGAAAGGAATGAGCAAGGCGGATAGGCATGGGCAAGGGGGAAAGGAATGAGCAAGGCGGATAGGCATGGGCAAGGGGGAAAGGAATGAGCAAGGCGGATAGGCATGGGCAAGGGGGAAAGGAATGAGCAAGGCGGATAGGCATGGGCAAGGGGGAAAGGAATGAGCAAGGCGGATAGGCATGGGCAAGGGGGAAAGGAATGAGCAAGGCGGATAGGCATGGGCAAGGGGGAAAGGAATGAGCAAGGCGGATAGGCATGAGCAAGGGCGAAAGGAATGAGCAAGGCGGATAGGCATGGGCAAGGGGGAAAGGAATGAGCAAGGCGGATAGGCATGAGCAAGGGCGAAAGGAATGAGCAAGGCGGATAGGCATGGGCAAGGGCGAAAGGAATGAGCAAGGCGGATAGGCATGGGCAAGGGGGAAAGGAATGAGCAAGGCGGATAGGCATGGGCAAGGGGGAAAGGAATGAGCAAGGCGGATAGGCATGGGCAAGGGGGAAAGGAATGAGCAAGGCGGATAGGCATGAGCAAGGGCGAAAGGAATGAGCATGGCGGATAGGCATGGGCAAGGGGGAAAGGAATGAGCAAGGCGGATAGGCATGGGCAAGGGGGAAAGGAATGAGCAAGGCGGATAGGCATGGGCAAGGGGGAAAGGAATGAGCAAGGCGGATAGGCATGAGCAAGGGCGAAAAGAATGAGCAAGGCGGATAGGCATGGGCAAGGGCGAAAGGAATGAGCAAGGCGGATAGGCATGGGCAAGGGGGGAAGGAATGAGCAAGGCGGATAGGCATGGGCAAGGGGGAAAGGAATGAGCAAGGCGGATAGGCATGGGCAAGGGGGAAAGGAATGAGCAAGGCGGATAGGCATGGGCAAGGGGGAAAGGAATGAGCAAGGCGGATAGGAATGGGCAAGGGGGAAAGGAATGAGCAAGGCGGATAGGCATGGGCAAGGGGGAAAGGAATGAGCAAGGCGGATAGGCATGGGCAAGGGGGAAAGGAATGAGCAAGGCGGATAGGCATGAGCAAGGGCGAAAGGAATGAGCAAGGCGGATAGGCATGGGCAAGGGCGAAAGGAATGAGCAAGGCGGATAGGCATGGGCAAGGGGGAAAGGAATGAGCAAGGCGGATAGGCATGGGCAAGGGGGAAAGGAATGAGCAAGGCGGATAGGCATGGGCAAGGGGGAAAGGAATGAGCAAGGCGGATAGGCATGAGCAAGGGCGAAAGGAATGAGCATGGCGGATAGGCATGGGCAAGGGGGAAAGGAATGAGCAAGGCGGATAGGCATGGGCAAGGGGGAAAGGAATGAGCAAGGCGGATAGGCATGGGCAAGGGGGAAAGGAATGAGCAAGGCGGATAGGCATGAGCAAGGGCGAAAAGAATGAGCAAGGCGGATAGGCATGGGCAAGGGCGAAAGGAATGAGCAAGGCGGATAGGCATGGGCAAGGGGGAAAGGAATGAGCAAGGCGGATAGGCATGGGCAAGGGGGAAAGGAATGAGCAAGGCGGATAGGCATGGGCAAGGGGGAAAGGAATGAGCAAGGCGGATAGGAATGGGCAAGGGGGAAAGGAATGAGCAAGGCGGATAGGCATGGGCAAGGGGGAAAGGAATGAGCAAGGCGGATAGGCATGGGCAAGGGGGAAAGGAATGAGCAAGGCGGATAGGCATGAGCAAGGGCGAAAGGAATGAGCAAGGCGGATAGGCATGGGCAAGGGCGAAAGGAATGAGCAAGGCGGATAGGCATGGGCAAGGGGGAAAGGAATGAGCAAGGCGGATAGGCATGGGCAAGGGGGAAAGGAATGAGCAAGGCGGATAGGCATGGGCAAGGGGGAAAGGAATGAGCAAGGCGGATAGGCATGAGCAAGGGCGAAAGGAATGAGCATGGCGGATAGGCATGGGCAAGGGGGAAAGGAATGAGCAAGGCGGATAGGCATGGGCAAGGGGGAAAGGAATGAGCAAGGCGGATAGGCATGGGCAAGGGGGAAAGGAATGAGCAAGGCGGATAGGCATGAGCAAGGGCGAAAAGAATGAGCAAGGCGGATAGGCATGGGCAAGGGCGAAAGGAATGAGCAAGGCGGATAGGCATGGGCAAGGGGGAAAGGAATGAGCAAGGCGGATAGGCATGGGCAAGGGGGAAAGGAATGAGCAAGGCGGATAGGCATGGGCAAGGGGGAAAGGAATGAGCAAGGCGGATAGGCATGAGCAAGGGCGAAAGGAATGAGCAAGGCGGATAGGCATGGGCAAGGGGGAAAGGAATGAGCAAGGCGGATAGGCATGGGCAAGGGGGAAAGGAATGAGCAAGGCGGATAGGCATGGGCAAGGGGGAAAGGAATGAGCAAGGCGGATAGGCATGGGCAAGGGGGAAAGGAATGAGCAAGGCGGATAGGCATGGGCAAGGGGGAAAGGAATGAGCAAGGCGGATAGGCATGGGCAAGGGGGAAAGGAATGAGCAAGGCGGATAGGCATGGGCAAGGGGGAAAGGAATGAGCAAGGCGGATAGGCATGGGCAAGGGGGAAAGGAATGAGCAAGGCGGATAGGCATGAGCAAGGGCGAAAGGAATGAGCAAGGCGGATAGGCATGGGCAAGGGGGAAAGGAATGAGCAAGGCGGATAGGCATGAGCAAGGGCGAAAGGAATGAGCAAGGCGGATAGGCATGGGCAAGGGCGAAAGGAATGAGCAAGGCGGATAGGCATGGGCAAGGGGGAAAGGAATGAGCAAGGCGGATAGGCATGGGCAAGGGGGAAAGGAATGAGCAAGGCGGATAGGCATGGGCAAGGGGGAAAGGAATGAGCAAGGCGGATAGGCATGAGCAAGGGCGAAAGGAATGAGCATGGCGGATAGGCATGGGCAAGGGGGAAAGGAATGAGCAAGGCGGATAGGCATGGGCAAGGGGGAAAGGAATGAGCAAGGCGGATAGGCATGGGCAAGGGGGAAAGGAATGAGCAAGGCGGATAGGCATGAGCAAGGGCGAAAAGAATGAGCAAGGCGGATAGGCATGGGCAAGGGCGAAAGGAATGAGCAAGGCGGATAGGCATGGGCAAGGGGGGAAGGAATGAGCAAGGCGGATAGGCATGGGCAAGGGGGAAAGGAATGAGCAAGGCGGATAGGCATGGGCAAGGGGGAAAGGAATGAGCAAGGCGGATAGGCATGGGCAAGGGGGAAAGGAATGAGCAAGGCGGATAGGAATGGGCAAGGGGGAAAGGAATGAGCAAGGCGGATAGGCATGGGCAAGGGGGAAAGGAATGAGCAAGGCGGATAGGCATGGGCAAGGGGGAAAGGAATGAGCAAGGCGGATAGGCATGAGCAAGGGCGAAAGGAATGAGCAAGGCGGATAGGCATGGGCAAGGGCGAAAGGAATGAGCAAGGCGGATAGGCATGGGCAAGGGGGAAAGGAATGAGCAAGGCGGATAGGCATGGGCAAGGGGGAAAGGAATGAGCAAGGCGGATAGGCATGGGCAAGGGGGAAAGGAATGAGCAAGGCGGATAGGCATGAGCAAGGGCGAAAGGAATGAGCATGGCGGATAGGCATGGGCAAGGGGGAAAGGAATGAGCAAGGCGGATAGGCATGGGCAAGGGGGAAAGGAATGAGCAAGGCGGATAGGCATGGGCAAGGGGGAAAGGAATGAGCAAGGCGGATAGGCATGAGCAAGGGCGAAAAGAATGAGCAAGGCGGATAGGCATGGGCAAGGGCGAAAGGAATGAGCAAGGCGGATAGGCATGGGCAAGGGGGAAAGGAATGAGCAAGGCGGATAGGCATGGGCAAGGGGGAAAGGAATGAGCAAGGCGGATAGGCATGGGCAAGGGGGAAAGGAATGAGCAAGGCGGATAGGAATGGGCAAGGGGGAAAGGAATGAGCAAGGCGGATAGGCATGGGCAAGGGGGAAAGGAATGAGCAAGGCGGATAGGCATGGGCAAGGGGGAAAGGAATGAGCAAGGCGGATAGGCATGAGCAAGGGCGAAAGGAATGAGCAAGGCGGATAGGCATGGGCAAGGGCGAAAGGAATGAGCAAGGCGGATAGGCATGGGCAAGGGGGAAAGGAATGAGCAAGGCGGATAGGCATGGGCAAGGGGGAAAGGAATGAGCAAGGCGGATAGGCATGGGCAAGGGGGAAAGGAATGAGCAAGGCGGATAGGCATGAGCAAGGGCGAAAGGAATGAGCATGGCGGATAGGCATGGGCAAGGGGGAAAGGAATGAGCAAGGCGGATAGGCATGGGCAAGGGGGAAAGGAATGAGCAAGGCGGATAGGCATGGGCAAGGGGGAAAGGAATGAGCAAGGCGGATAGGCATGAGCAAGGGCGAAAAGAATGAGCAAGGCGGATAGGCATGGGCAAGGGCGAAAGGAATGAGCAAGGCGGATAGGCATGGGCAAGGGGGAAAGGAATGAGCAAGGCGGATAGGCATGGGCAAGGGGGAAAGGAATGAGCAAGGCGGATAGGCATGGGCAAGGGGGAAAGGAATGAGCAAGGCGGATAGGCATGGGCAAGGGGGAAAGGAATGAGCAAGGCGGATAGGAATGGGCAAGGGGGAAAGGAATGAGCAAGGCGGATAGGCATGGGCAAGGGGGAAAGGAATGAGCAAGGCGGATAGGCATGGGCAAGGGGGAAAGGAATGAGCAAGGCGGATAGGCATGAGCAAGGGCGAAAGGAATGAGCAAGGCGGATAGGCATGGGCAAGGGCGAAAGGAATGAGCAAGGCGGATAGG
This sequence comes from Closterium sp. NIES-65, assembly GCA_948144175.1. Classification (NCBI taxonomy): domain Eukaryota; kingdom Viridiplantae; phylum Streptophyta; class Zygnematophyceae; order Desmidiales; family Closteriaceae; genus Closterium; species Closterium sp. NIES-65. The sequence goes on from CANXME010002068.1 coordinate 4,873,188, forward strand.
CATGGGCAAGGGGGAAAGGAATGAGCAAGGCGGATAGGCATGGGCAAGGGGGAAAGGAATGAGCAAGGCGGATAGGCATGGGCAAGGGGGAAAGGAATGAGCAAGGCGGATAGGCATGAGCAAGGGCGAAAGGAATGAGCATGGCGGATAGGCATGGGCAAGGGGGAAAGGAATGAGCAAGGCGGATAGGCATGGGCAAGGGGGAAAGGAATGAGCAAGGCGGATAGGCATGGGCAAGGGGGAAAGGAATGAGCAAGGCGGATAGGCATGAGCAAGGGCGAAAGGAATGAGCAAGGCGGATAGGCATGGGCAAGGGCGAAAGGAATGAGCAAGGCGGATAGGCATGGGCAAGGGGGAAAGGAATGAGCAAGGCGGATAGGCATGGGCAAGGGGGAAAGGAATGAGCAAGGCGGATAGGCATGGGCAAGGGGGAAAGGAATGAGCAAGGCGGATAGGCATGGGCAAGGGGGAAAGGAATGAGCAAGGCGGATAGGCATGGGCAAGGGGGAAAGGAATGAGCAAGGCGGATAGGCATGAGCAAGGGCGAAAGGAATGAGCAAGGCGGATAGGCATGGGCAAGGGGGAAAGGAATGAGCAAGGCGGATAGGCATGGGCAAGGGGGAAAGGAATGAGCAAGGCGGATAGGCATGGGCAAGGGGGAAAGGAATGAGCAAGGCGGATAGGCATGGGCAAGGGGGAAAGGAATGAGCAAGGCGGATAGGCATGAGCAAGGGCGAAAGGAATGAGCAAGGCGGATAGGCATGGGCAAGGGGGAATGGAATGAGCAAGGCGGATAGGCATGGGCAAGGGGGAAAGGAATGAGCAAGGCGGATAGGCATGGGCAAGGGGGAAAGGAATGAGCAAGGCGGATAGGCATGGGCAAGGGAGAAAGGAATGAGCAAGGCGGATAGGCATGGGCAAGGGGGAAAGGAATGAGCAAGGCGGATAGGCATGGGCAAGGGCGAAAGGAATGAGCAAGGCGGATAGGCATGGGCAAGGGGGAAAGGAATGAGCAAGGCGGATAGGCATGGGCAAGGGGGAAAGGAATCAGCAAGGCGGATAGGCATGAGCAAGGGCGAAAGGAATGAGCAAGGCGGATAGGCATGGGCAAGGGCGAAAGGAATGAGCAAGGCGGATAGGCATGGGCAAGGGGGAAAGGAATGAGCAAGGCGGATAGGCATGGGCAAGGGGGAAAGGAATGAGCAAGGCGGATAGGCATGAGCAAGGGCGAAAGGAATGAGCAAGGCGGATAGGCATGGGCAAGGGCGAAAGGAATGAGCAAGGCGGATAGGCATGGGCAAGGGGGAAAGGAATGAGCAAGGCGGATAGGCATGGGCAAGGGGGAAAGGAATGAGCAAGGCGGATAGGCATGGGCAAGGGGGAAAGGAATGAGCAAGGCGGATAGGCATGGGCAAGGGGGAAAGGAATGAGCAAGGCGGATAGGCATGAGCAAGGGCGAAAGGAATGAGCAAGGCGGATAGGCATGGGCAAGGGGGAAAGGAATGAGCAAGGCGGATAGGCATGGGCAAGGGTGAAAGGAATGAGCAAGGCGGATAGGCATGGGCAAGGGGGAAAGGAATGAGCAAGGCGGATAGGCATGAGCAAGGGCGAAAGGAATGAGCAAGGCGGATAGGCATGGGCAAGGGCGAAAGGAATGAGCAAGGCGGATAGGCATGGGCAAGGGGGAAAGGAATGAGCAAGGCGGATAGGCATGGGCAAGGGGGAAAGGAATGAGCAAGGCGGATAGGCATGGGCAAGGGGGAAAGGAATGAGCAAGGCGGATAGGCATGGGCAAGGGGGAAAGGAATGAGCAAGGCGGATAGGCATGGGCAAGGGGGAAAGGAATGAGCAAGGCGGATAGGCATGGGCAAGGGGGAAAGGAATGAGCAAGGCGGATAGGCATGGGCAAGGGGGAAAGGAATGAGCAAGGCGGATAGGCATGCGCAAGGGCGAAAGGAATGAGCGAGGCGGATAGGCATGGGCAAGGGGGAAAGGAATGAGCAAGGCGGATAGGCATGGGCAAGGGGGAAAGGAATGAGCAAGGCGGATAGGCATGGGCAAGGGGGAAAGGAATGAGCAAGGCGGATAGGCATGGGCAAGGGGGAAAGGAATGAGCAAGGCGGATAGGCATGAGCAAGGGCGAAAGGAATGAGCAAGGCGGATAGGCATGGGCAAGGGGGAAAGGAATGAGCAAGGCGGATAGGCATGGGCAAGGGGGAAAGGAATGAGCAAGGCGGATAGGCGTGGGCAAGGGGGAAAGGAATGAGCAAGGCGGATAGGCATGGGCAAGGGGGAAAGGAATGAGCAAGGCGGATAGGCATGGGCAAGGGGGAAAGGAATGAGCAAGGCGGATAGGCATGGGCAAGGGGGAAAGGAATGAGCAAGGCGGATAGGCATGGGCAAGGGGGAAAGGAATGAGCAAGGCGGATAGGCATGAGCAAGGGCGAAAGGAATGAGCAAGGCGGATAGGCATGGGCAAGGGGGAAAGGAATGAGCAAGGCGGATAGGCATGGGCAAGGGGGAAAGGAATGAGCAAGGCGGATAGGCATGGGCAAGGGGGAAAGGAATGAGCAAGGCGGATAGGCATGGGCAAGGGGGAAAGGAATGAGCAAGGCGGATAGGCATGGGCAAGGGGGAAAGGAATGAGCAAGGCGGATAGGCATGAGCAAGGGCGAAAGGAATGAGCAAGGCGGATAGGCATGGGCAAGGGGGAAAGGAATGAGCAAGGCGGATAGGCATGGGCAAGGGGGAAAGGAATGAGCAAGGCGGATAGGCATGGGCAAGGGGGAAAGGAATGAGCAAGGCGGATAGGAATGGGCAAGGGGGAAAGGAATGAGCAAGGCGGATAGGCATGGGCAAGGGGGAAAGGAATGAGCAAGGCGGATAGGCATGGGCAAGGGGGAAAGGAATGAGCAAGGCGGATAGGCATGAGCAAGGGCGAAAGGAATGAGCAAGGCGGATAGGCATGGGCAAGGGGGAAAGGAATGAGCAAGGCGGATAGGCATGGGCAAGGGGGAAAGGAATGAGCAAGGCGGGCATGAGCAAGGGCGAAAGGAATGAGCAAGGCGGATAGGCATGGGCAAGGGGGAAAGGAATGAGCAAGGCGGATAGGCATGGGCAAGGGGGAAAGGAATGAGCAAGGCGGATAGGCATGAGCAAGGGCGAAAGGAATGAGCAAGGCGGATAGGCATGGGCAAGGGCGAAAGGAATGAGCAAGGCGGATAGGCATGGGCAAGGGGGAAAGGAATGAGCAAGGCGGATAGGCATGGGCAAGGGGGAAAGGAATGAGCAAGGCGGATAGGCATGGGCAAGGGGGAAAGGAATGAGCAAGGCGGATAGGCATGAGCAAGGGCGAAAGGAATGAGCATGGCGGATAGGCATGGGCAAGGGGGAAAGGAATGAGCAAGGCGGATAGGCATGGGCAAGGGGGAAAGGAATGAGCAAGGCGGATAGGCATGGGCAAGGGGGAAAGGAATGAGCAAGGCGGATAGGCATGAGCAAGGGCGAAAAGAATGAGCAAGGCGGATAGGCATGGGCAAGGGCGAAAGGAATGAGCAAGGCGGATAGGCATGGGCAAGGGGGAAAGGAATGAGCAAGGCGGATAGGCATGGGCAAGGGGGAAAGGAATGAGCAAGGCGGATAGGCATGCGCAAGGGCGAAAGGAATGAGCGAGGCGGATAGGCATGGGCAAGGGGGAAAGGAATGAGCAAGGCGGATAGGCATGGGCAAGGGGGAAAGGAATGAGCAAGGCGGATAGGCATGGGCAAGGGGGAAAGGAATGAGCAAGGCGGATAGGCATGGGCAAGGGGGAAAGGAATGAGCAAGGCGGATAGGCATGAGCAAGGGCGAAAGGAATGAGCAAGGCGGATAGGCATGGGCAAGGGGGAAAGGAATGAGCAAGGCGGATAGGCATGGGCAAGGGGGAAAGGAATGAGCAAGGCGGATAGGCGTGGGCAAGGGGGAAAGGAATGAGCAAGGCGGATAGGCATGGGCAAGGGGGAAAGGAATGAGCAAGGCGGATAGGCATGGGCAAGGGGGAAAGGAATGAGCAAGGCGGATAGGCATGGGCAAGGGGGAAAGGAATGAGCAAGGCGGATAGGCATGGGCAAGGGGGAAAGGAATGAGCAAGGCGGATAGGCATGAGCAAGGGCGAAAGGAATGAGCAAGGCGGATAGGCATGGGCAAGGGGGAAAGGAATGAGCAAGGCGGATAGGCATGGGCAAGGGGGAAAGGAATGAGCAAGGCGGATAGGCATGAGCAAGGGCGAAAGGAATGAGCAAGGCGGATAGGCATGGGCAAGGGCGAAAGGAATGAGCAAGGCGGATAGGCATGGGCAAGGGGGAAAGGAATGAGCAAGGCGGATAGGCATGGGCAAGGGGGAAAGGAATGAGCAAGGCGGATAGGCATGGGCAAGGGCGAAAGGAATGAGCAAGGCGGATAGGCATGAGCAAGGGCGAAAAGAATGAGCAAGGCGGATAGGCATGGGCAAGGGCGAAAGGAATGAGCAAGGCGGATAGGCATGGGCAAGGGGGAAAGGAATGAGCAAGGCGGATAGGCATGGGCAAGGGGGAAAGGAATGAGCAAGGCGGATAGGCATGCGCAAGGGCGAAAGGAATGAGCGAGGCGGATAGGCATGGGCAAGGGGGAAAGGAATGAGCAAGGCGGATAGGCATGGGCAAGGGGGAAAGGAATGAGCAAGGCGGATAGGCATGGGCAAGGGGGAAAGGAATGAGCAAGGCGGATAGGCATGGGCAAGGGGGAAAGGAATGAGCAAGGCGGATAGGCATGAGCAAGGGCGAAAGGAATGAGCAAGGCGGATAGGCATGGGCAAGGGGGAAAGGAATGAGCAAGGCGGATAGGCATGGGCAAGGGGGAAAGGAATGAGCAAGGCGGATAGGCGTGGGCAAGGGGGAAAGGAATGAGCAAGGCGGATAGGCATGGGCAAGGGGGAAAGGAATGAGCAAGGCGGATAGGCATGGGCAAGGGGGAAAGGAATGAGCAAGGCGGATAGGCATGGGCAAGGGGGAAAGGAATGAGCAAGGCGGATAGGCATGGGCAAGGGGGAAAGGAATGAGCAAGGCGGATAGGCATGAGCAAGGGCGAAAGGAATGAGCAAGGCGGATAGGCATGGGCAAGGGGGAAAGGAATGAGCAAGGCGGATAGGCATGGGCAAGGGGGAAAGGAATGAGCAAGGCGGATAGGCATGGGCAAGGGGGAAAGGAATGAGCAAGGCGGATAGGCATGGGCAAGGGGGAAAGGAATGAGCAAGGCGGATAGGCATGGGCAAGGGGGAAAGGAATGAGCAAGGCGGATAGGCATGAGCAAGGGCGAAAGGAATGAGCAAGGCGGATAGGCATGGGCAAGGGGGAAAGGAATGAGCAAGGCGGATAGGCATGGGCAAGGGGGAAAGGAATGAGCAAGGCGGATAGGCATGGGCAAGGGGGAAAGGAATGAGCAAGGCGGATAGGAATGGGCAAGGGGGAAAGGAATGAGCAAGGCGGATAGGCATGGGCAAGGGGGAAAGGAATGAGCAAGGCGGATAGGCATGGGCAAGGGGGAAAGGAATGAGCAAGGCGGATAGGCATGAGCAAGGGCGAAAGGAATGAGCAAGGCGGATAGGCATGGGCAAGGGGGAAAGGAATGAGCAAGGCGGATAGGCATGGGCAAGGGGGAAAGGAATGAGCAAGGCGGATAGGCATGGGCAAGGGGGAAAGGAATGAGCAAGGCGGATAGACATGGGCAAGGGGGAAAGGAATGAGCAAGGCGGATAGGCATGAGCAAGGGCGAAAGGAATGAGCAAGGCGGATAGGCATGGGCAAGGGGGAAAGGAATGAGCAAGGCGGATAGGCATGGGCAAGGGGGAAAGGAATGAGCAAGGCGGATAGGCATGGGCAAGGGGGAAAGGAATGAGCAAGGCGGATAGGCATGGGCAAGGGGGAAAGGAATGAGCAAGGCGGATAGGCATGGGCAAGGGGGAAAGGAATGAGCAAGGCGGGCATGAGCAAGGGCGAAAGGAATGAGCAAGGCGGATAGGCATGGGCAAGGGGGAAAGGAATGAGCAAGGCGGATAGGCATGGGCAAGGGGGAAAGGAATGAGCAAGGCGGATAGGCATGGGCAAGGGGGAAAGGAATGAGCAAGGCGGATAGGCATGGGCAAGGGGGAAAGGAATGAGCAAGGCGGATAGGCATGGGCAAGGGAGAAAAGAATGAGCAAGGCGGATAGGCATGGGCAAGGGGGAAAGGAATGAGCAAGGCGGATAGGCATGGGCAAGGGGGAAAGGAATGAGCAAGGCGGATAGGCATGGGCAAGGGGGAAAGGAATGAGCAAGGCGGGAAGGCATGGGCAAGGGGGAAAGGAATGAGCAAGGCGGATAGGCATGGGCAAGGGGGAAAGGAATGAGCAAGGCTGATAGGCATGGGCAAGGGGGAAAGGAACGAGCAAGGCGGATAGACATGGGCAAGGGGGAAAGGAATGAGCAAGGCGGATAGGCATGGGCAAGGGGGAAAGGAATGAGCAAGGCTGATAGGCATGGGCAAGGGGGAAAGGAATGAGCAAGGCGGATAGGCATGGGCAAGGGGGAAAGGAATGAGCAAGGCGGATAGGCATGGGCAAAGGGGAAAGGAATGAGCAAGGCTGATAGGCATGGGCAAGGGGGAAAGGAATGAGCAAGGCGGATAGGCATGGGCAAGGGGGAAAGGAATGAGCAAGGCGGATAGGCATGGGCAAGGGGGAAAGGAATGAGCAAGGCTGATAGGCATGGGCAAGGGGGAAAGGAATGAGCAAGGCGGATAGGCATGGGCAAGGGGGAAAGGAATGAGCAAGGCTGATAGGCATGGGCAAGGGGGAAAGGAATGAGCAAGGCGGATAGGCATTGGCAAGGGGGAAAGGCATAGGCAAAGGGGGAACTGCACGCTCACCTGCTCCGCCTGCAGCATGCTCGTGGCTGCTGTCCGCGCAGCCAGCAGAGCGCGCGGCGCTGCCTGGTGGGCGAGGTGGACGCTGGCACTGCGGTTGGAGCGGCGCGTGGGCGCTGTGACGTTGGAGCCTGTCGGTCATGCACAGGGAGGGGAGGGAGGTGCACAGGGGAGGGAAGGGTAGAGGGGAGAGCGGAGGAAGAGATGGAGGGGGAGAGCAACGCGGATCCAGGAAAGGCAAGAGACAGGGAGGCGCATGCAGTTATAGAGCGCGCACATGCAGTTTTCCGCAGTCGCACGGCGCACATGCACATGCGTGCAGACGCATGGCGCTCATGCAGTCGAATGGCGCTCATGCAGTCGCAAGGCGCACATGCAGTCGCATGGCGCACATGCAGTCGCATTGCGCTCATGCAGTCGCATGGCGCACATGCAGTCGCATTGCTCACATGCAGTCGCATGGCGCACATGCAGTCGCATTGCGCACACGCAGTCGCATGGCGCACATGCAGTCGCATCGCGCGCATGCAGTCGCATGGCGCGCATGCAGTCGCATCGCGCGCATGCTGTCGCATGGCGCGCATGCAGTCGCATCGCACGCATGCAGTCGCATGGCGCGCATGCAGTCGCATCGCGCGCATACAGTCGCATGCAGTCGCATAGCGCACATGCAGTCTAGCGGCGCGCTCGTGAATTCATTGCGCGCGCACATGCAGTGAGAGACGAGCCCGCATCTAGTACGATAGCAGATGAGAGACGAGTGCGGATTGAGGGCCTGTACGGATGAGAGACGAGCGCGGATGAGCGGGGTGCGCGGATGAGATTTCGAGCGCGGATGAGTGACGAGAGCGAATGAGATTTTACGCGCGGATGACGCGAAGAGCGGGTATGCGATTTTGAGCGTGGACGAGCCGTGAGCGCGGGTTTTCTAAGATCGCAGGTGAGCGCGGGGGATGGATGAGCGACGAGCGTGGGTGTGCGACGTGCTGAATGCAAACGACATGAGAGCGGGGGGACGATGAGAACGGTCTGGTGGTGCACGGAGAGTGTACAATGGCAAAGCACTTTCCCCGCCCACACGCCCTAGGCTGTCTGGGTATCGCGTCACGCCTGCCGCAGCAGTACACACCTACGATGGCTTCTAGTTATGACTGTTGCGAGGCGCCGAGAGAACGTTGATGCTTCACACGTACGTCACCATTGAGTCTACGCGATTTTAGTAAGCCTGGTCGTAGCCCTAATCTAAGCAATTATCATTCCTAGACGGATATAGGAGGGCGTTTAGGAGTGAGTGGTCTAAGCGCTGATTAGTAATCTTGCTTGGATCACATGAAGTGTGTTGCCCCTTCCCTATGGCTTTCCTCGGTGGTTGGGACTTCACAAGTCCCAAATTGCGAGGCTGTGGGCATCAAGGTGAGTATTCGGGGTCTGCCTGGTGTTTGGATCAAGGCTGCCAAGTTTCGCCCGGATCTACCCAACCAATCGCTACGGTTGGGGACAAGTGTTGTTGTCGCTCGAACTTCCGTGTCAAAGAATCGGGTAACACACTTCCGAGGCCATCAAGATTACTAGTCTTGGTGGCCGCGGCTTGCAATTTGGGCCTTGAGCTTTAAACACATGCTAGTGCATTGTAAGGAATTTCCTCAACATTCCTTAGTGATTGGTATGCCGGGCGTGGGGCGTCTGGGGGTCCTGGTCGCTGCCCCTATATCATTCGCACAGGTCCTCGCGCTGGTCGCCAGTGCACAGGATTTCACACTGAGTACCGCTGCTTCGCTTGGCTCAGCGACGCCTGGCGCATCATGTTTCCTGATGATACTGAGTTCCCCAACTAAGCAGACCTGCTTAGGCATGATGTACCTATCTTTGATCTTGACTATGAGGCTATTCTTGCTGCCATGTATGCATTGACTGTTAGTGCTGAGGGTGACTGCTACTTGTGTGTGCCGCCTGACCCCGGTATAGCCCCAGGTATAGCGACAGTGGCTTTAGGTGCTTGTGAGTCTGCTCCCCCTGGTACTGCGTCCGCACAGGCCTTGCACACCTTCACGCTTGACTCTGGTGCTTCCCGCTGTTTCTTTCGCGACAGCACCACAGTCACTCCCCTCCCTGCACCTGTTCCTGTCTCACTGACTGACCCCTCTGGGGGGCCCAGTGCTTGCACGGTCTTCCACTGTGCTTCCGTGTCCGGCGGTCCCGTCTGGTGAGCTGTCTGGTCTCCACCTCCCCTCGTTCTCTACGAACTTGGTGAGCAACGCCGTCCTTCAGGATCACTGGGTTGACACATTTACTCCTGGAGGACAGCGTGTGGCGATCTGCACGTGCTCCCGGACCGGCCGTCACCTGGCCACGTTCACACGTGCGCCTGGGTCCAGTCTGTACACCCTCACCACTGCGTCGCGCTCCACCCCTTTGTCTCCCCAGCTGTATGCGTCTGCTCAGGTAGCTACCCAGTGTGAGTATCGTCGACTGTCGCACGACACTCTCCTGTGGCACCACCGCCTTGGTCACCCCTCCCTGCCTCGCCTTCGTAGCATGCACTCTCGCTTCCTGGTCTCTGGCCTTCCCAGGTCTCTGCCTGCCCTCCCTCCCTCGCCTGCGCCACCCTGCATTCCTTGCGTCGAGGGGCGGCAGCGCGCCGCTCCTCACTCCTCCTCGTTCCCTCCCACAGAGGCTCCACTGCAGACTCTCCACCTGGACGTGTGGGGTCCAGCCCGCGTCCGGGGACAGGGCCACGAGCGGTACTTCCTGTAGGTCGTTGACGACTACACGCGTTACACCACGGTCTTCCCCTTGCGCACCAAGGGTGAGGTCCCTGATGTTCTGATCCCCTGGATCCGCGCTGTTCGTCTCCAGCTCCGCGAGCGGTTCCAGTCGGACTTTCCTGTCCTGCGTCCGCACTCTGACAGAGGTGGTGAGTTCTCCTCAGACCTCTTGGCAGCCTTCTGTGCGGAGCACGGCATCCGCCAGACGTTCACGCTTCTGGCCTCTCTGCAGCAGAATGGGGTTGCTGAGCGCCGCATTGGCTTAGTCATGAGGTCGCTCGTACCTCCATGATCCATGCGGCTGCCCCCCATTTTCTGTTGTCGTTTGCGGTCCGGTACGTCGTGCATCAGCTCAACCTCTGGCCCCGTGTCTCCTTGCCGGAGACCTCGCCCAGCTGTGGACGGGGAAGGTAAGCGATGCGTCGCGTTTCCGGGTCTGGGGTGCTTGTGCCTTTGTCCGCGGACAAGCTCTCCCCTCGCGCCATTCCCTGCGTCTTCCTTGGCTTTATCCCTGATGCGCCTGGCTGGCAGTTTTACGACCCCGCCTCGCGCCTTGTCTTTCCGTCTCAGGACGTCACCTTTGACGAGTCGATTCCCTTTTACCGTCTCTTTCCCTACCGCACTGCCCCTTGCCCCCCCCCCCCCCCCCCCCCTCTTTCTCGCTCCAGGTCCTCCCCAGGTAGACCCCCTCCCCGCGCCAGGTCTTACTCCTTCAGGTGTCTCTCAAGTAGACCCTCCCGTACCTGCGCCTGTTGAGGTCACTGTTGACTCAGTTCCTACTGGGGGTGGTGTTGTCCCTGGGGTACGGAGTTTGGGTGTGCGGAGCTTGGGGTTGCGGAGCGTGGGGGTGCTGAGAATGGGGGTGCGGAGTCTGGGGGCACTGAGCCTGGGCGTGAGGAGCCTGCGGGTGCGGAGCTTGGAGGTGCTGAGCCTGCGCGTGAGGAGCCTGGAGGTCCTGAGCCTTCGGGTGCTGCGTTTGGGGGTGCTGAGCCTGCGTGTGAGGAGCTTGGGGGTGCTGAGTCTGGGGGTGCAACGCCTGAGGGATCTAAGACTGCTGTTACGCGGTCTCCTTGGAGTAGCCGCCTTCGTCCGCGTGTGCCTCTCACCTCACAGCAGTTGCATGACTGGTACGGTCGCCGTCAGGGTCGCGCTTCTGGAGCTCGGGGCTCTGCTGCTGGTGGTACTTCTGCTGACGTCACTGGAGCTGGGAGTGGTGCTGGTCCTTTGTCTACTGGAGGGGCTGGAGTCGCTGGTCCTGGAGGTGCTCGTACTGGAGGAACTAGAGCTGTTGGGGCTGGAGGTGCTGTGTCTGAGGGTGCTACTGCTGGAGACCCTGGGTCTGGGGGTGCTGCTGCTGGAGGCACTGAGGCTGGAGACCTTGGGACTGGAGGTGCCGGTTCTGGGGGTGCTGCAGCTGGTGGAGCTGGTCCTGGAGGAGCTGGCGCTGAGGGTTCTAGAGCTGCTAGAGGTGCTGGAGCTGCTGAGGGTGCTGGAGCTGCTGGAGGTGCTGGAGCTGCTGGTGCTAGTGGCACCGCACAGCCGCGCCTGTTCTTCGCTCCGCCGTCTCCGTCGTCTCAGCCACCGCCTGACTCTGCGCTTCGCCAGGTTCTCAATCTCCCTTCGTCTACTAGTCTTCCGTTACAGCCAGGCTCACCGGTGCCTGCTCCTTCTCCGTACACTGAACAGACAGGGGGCCTTGCTGAGCGTCGTGAGCCTACGTCGCGTCCTGTCTCGCCTGTCCGTTCTGGTCGTTCCGGTCGTCGTGTTCCTCGTCCGCATCAGCCGGCTGTCCCAGGCACCCGCCTTGTAGTCCGTCGTCCTTCCTCTCCTCCGCCGCGTGTTCCTCTTCCGTCTCCCCCTGCGTCCTCTCTGCCTGACGTTGCCGACCCTGAGTCTAACCAGTTTCGTACCGAGCACCCTACTGTCACGCATCTGTTAGCCACTGTTGTGTCTGACCCGTCGTTTGAGTCCACTCCTGCGTCTGCCCTAGTCGCTGAGCTTGTCAACTTTGCTGCTGCCTGTCGTTTAGACTACGCTGCTAGTCTTGTTGCTGAGTCTGAGTCTGTCTGTCCTCCGTCCGTTGGGGGTGAGTGTGCTCTTAGCACGGACGTCCTTGAGGACAGGCACGAGGACCTTGAGTGTCTTGCGGCCGCTGCGCCTCATCTCGTGGCCATGCTGCTTGCCCCAGAGGGAGACCCGGATGCACCAGACATCCCGACCCCGCACTCTTACGCTGAGGCGATCGCGGGTGAGTACTCTTCTCAGTGGCAGACAGCCATGGACGCAGAGATGGCATCCTGGAAGTCCACAGGCACGTACGTCGATGAGGTTCCTCCTCCCGGGGCGAACATCGTCCACGGCATGTGGATTTTCAGGGTGAAGCAGCTGCCGGGTTCTCCGCCTGTCTTCAAGGCTCGTTACGTTGCTCGAGGCTTCAGTCAGCGACAGGGAGTTAAATTCTTCCAGACCTTCTCCCCCACCCGGAAGATGACCATTCTTCAGGTGCTGCTGCACGATGCCGCTCAGCGTGACTACGAGCTTCACTCTCTTGACTTCAGCACAACTTTCTTACAGGGCAGCCTGCAAGAGGAGATTTGGTTGCGCTGCCCGCGTGGCTTTACTGGGTCGTTCCCCCTTGGTACCCAGTGCAGCCTCCGGCGGCCGGTCTATGGTCTCTGCCAGGCGCCACGTGAATGGCACGACACACTGAGGATGACACTTGCGGCTCTTGGGTTTGCTCCGTCGACTGCTGACCCGTCGCTGTTTCTGCGCACCGACACTTCGCTGCCGCCGTTATACATCCTCTTGTACGTCGACGACTTGGTCTTTGCCACTGCTCACACTGAGGCTCTCGCCCTTGTGAAGTCGGAGCTGCAGAAGAGACACACGTGCACAGACCTGGGTGAGTTGCGCAGCTACCTTGGCTTGAAGATCACCCGGGACAGAGCACGCCGCACCATCACCCAAACTCAGTCAAACATGGTGCAGCAAGTCCTTCAGCGCTTCGGTTTCACCTGGTCCTCGGCACAGGCCACTCCTCTGGCTACAGGTCACTCGCTCTCAGCTCCACCTTCGGACGAGTCCGTAGAGCCGAGTGGTCTTTACCCAGGGCTAGTGGGCTGCCTCATGTACCTGATGACATGCATTCGTCCTGACCTTGCGTACCCTGTTGGCCTTCTGGCTCGCTACGTGGCTCCTGGTCGGCACCGAAAGGTGCACATGGATGCTGCTAAGAGGGTACATCACTACTTGTGCAGCACATCGGGCATGGGGCTCGTGCTTGGAGGGCGGAGTCCAGTTGTCCTCACAGGGCACTTAGACGCTTCTTGGGTTGACGACCAGGCTACAAAGCGGTCGTCACAAGGTTACTCGTTCAGCCTTGGCTCCGGCTCTGTTTCTTGGCGGTCTACACGCTCGTCTTCAGTTCTCAGCTCCAGTTGTGAGGCTGAGATCTACGCGACAGCCATGGCTGCACAGGAGTTACGCTGGCTCACCTACCTGCTGACCGACCTGGGAGAGCGACCTCGTTCTCCTCCAATTTTGTACGTAGACAACAAGGCCGCCATTGCCTTGTGTCAGGAGCACAGACTGGAGCACAGAACGAAGCACATCGCTCTGCGTTACTTCCTGGCTCGAGAGTTGCAGCAGCGGGGTCAGCTTCGCCTTGCTCACGTGGCCACTCGGGCCAACAGTGCTGATATATTCACCAAGGCACTTGCGTCTGGTGACCATCAGCGCTTTTGTACTTTGTTGGGCCTTGTGCCTACGTTTCCACACTTGCGGTAGTCTCTGCTTGTACTGTGATCTGTATATATATATATATCTGCATGCTTGCTTTTGCTAGATGGAGATCACTGTACTGTTCTTGTTGCATATATACCTCTGCATGTGAACTGGCCTTGTTGCCGTTTGTGCTCAGTGTGTGTGGTGACGTTGTGATCCACCCTGAGCTTGTTTTGCTTTCCTTGACTGGTCTTGTGACCTCTTGCTCTCCTCCACTTTGCCTATGGGGGTGTGTCAAACATATACATATGTTATAGTTTTTGGTAGGCTGTAGGGGGGTAGATACTTGTGGGGTACAACCCCTTTGGTTTCTTGCTTGTACCAAAATCACAACACATTCCTACCTAGATTCTAAGAATGCAGACCCGAAGCACTTTAACATCACACATCAGTTGCATACACGAGGCACTTTAGCACACGCCTCGAGACATACAGGTGCAAACGAACAAACACACATATCTCACATACGCGCACACGCGCACGTACATACACGCATAAGCACATGCACAAAACACACTAACACACATGCAAACAAGCACAGATATATACAGAGACCGTAATAAAGACACAACTGACATGAATAAAATTCAGAAATGCAGAAATGATTGCTGTGTCAAACATTTATATGTTTGTGTGGTTCTAGGCTGTAGTGGGTCACACCATAAGGGGTACACCAGATTAGGGTTTGACATATTTGTACTGTTGTTCCTGCTAGTCACTTATCATTCTCGTTTCTCATTCTGACATGGTATTACGAGCCTAGGTTCCACCTAGGACCGAAACGATAGGGCCCACCGTTTCCGCTAGCCGCGCCCTCGTGCGCCGCCGTTCTTTTTTCCTGCGCCTCGAGCGCCTCCTTCTCAAGGCCCCGTATGGCCCCGCGCTAGCCTCTCACGGCCCCCGATCGGCCCCGCGCTAACCTCCTAAGGCCCCCGTCGGCCCCACGCTAGCCCCGCGCTAGCCTCCTACGGCCCCCGATCGGCCCCGCGCTAGCCTCCTAAGCCCCCGTCGGCCCCACGCTAGCCCCGCGCTAGCCTCCTCAGGCCCCCGTCGGCCCCGCGCTAGCCTCCTAAGCCCCCGTCGGCCCCACGCTAGCCCCGCGCTAGCCTCCTAAGGCCCCCGATCGGCCCCGCGCTAGCCTCCTAAGGCCCCCGTCGGCCCCGCGCTAGCCTCCCACGGCCCCTGCAGGCCCCGCGCTAGCCTCTCACAGCCCCTTAAGGCCCCACGCTAGCCTCCCACGTCCCCTGCAGGCCCCGCGCTAGCCTCCCAGCGGGCGCCGCAGCGGCAAGGGCAGGGGAGGCAAGGGCGGTGGGGGTGACGGCGGGGGAGGTGGTGGTGGGGGTGGTGGCAGCGGCGGGGGCGGTGGCGGGGCTGGAGGGGCTAGTGGCAGCGGTGGGGGTGGTGGAGGCAGCGGCGGCGGCGGTGGCCGCGGTGGGGGCGGTGGTGGTGGCGGCAGTGGACGTGGCGGCGGCAGGGGCGGTGGTGGTCGTGGTGGAGGCGGCGGTGGTGGTCGTGGAGGCTCTGGCACTGGCCAGAGTGCACAGCACCCTCGGTCCTCCCAGGAGCTTCGTGAGTGGTACTTACAGCACGGGGGTGGGGGGGGTAGCCTTAGCTGTACGTACGTCATCCGCACTGGTCGCCGCAAGGGACAGACGTGCGGGAGGGCGCACACTTCGCAGCGCTGCTTCTCTCGCCTAGATGACGCTTGGCGTGCTCAGTTTCCTGACGCTCCTGAGCTCCCTCAGTGGGCTGATCTCCTCAAGAAGGATATCGATATCTATGCTCTTGATTTTGATGTTATTCTCAAAGCAATGTATGCATTGACTATTAGTGGAGAGGAGGACCAGTACCTGAGTGTTCCGCCTGACCCAGGCATCCGCACGAGTGAGGCTGCCGCCCTAGGTACTTGCGTGTCTGCTGCCCCAGGTACTGGTGAGGCTACTGCTCTAGGTGCGTGTGTTTCCGCCACCCCAGGTGCTACTGAGTCCACTGAGGCACTGCACACCTTCACTCTAGACTCAGGCGCTTCGCGCTGTTTCTTTCGTGACCGCACTGCTCTTGAGCCCCTTGCTCGACCAGTTGCTGTCTCGCTCGCTGACCCCTCTGGGGGTCCGGTCATTGCGACCTCCTCCACCCTCCTTCCTTGTCCTGCTGTCCCGTCGGGCACACTGTCAGGTCTCCACCTCCCCTCGTTCTCTACGAACTTGGTGGCGGGCTGTGCGCTCCAGGATGGGGGTGTTCACCAGTTCACCCCTGCCTACGAGCGTGTGACACACTGCACGTGTGCTCGGACGGGCCGTCACCTGGCTACCTTCACTCGGCAGCCGGGGTCGGACCTGTACACACTGACCACTGAGTCCCCTCAGGTAGCGGCGTCTGCGTCTGCGTCTGCGTCAGGTCAGCTCTCTGCCCCCTGCTCGTGTCGCTCTCTAGCGCACAAGACTGTCCTCTGGCACCACCGACTTGGTCACCCGTCAGTGCAGCGCCTTCGGGGCATGCACGCCCGGTACCTTGTCTCTGGTCTTCCTCGAGTACTCCCTCCCCTCCCACCCTCCCTTGCTCCTCCTTGTCTTCCCTGTGTCGAGGGGCGGCAGCGCGCTGCCCCTCACTCCTCCTCGTTCCCCCCGACGACTGCTCCTTTGCAGACGCTCCACATGGATGTGTGGGGCCCAGCCCGCGTCCGTGGTCAGGGCCAGGAGAGGTACTTCTTGATCGTCGTTGACGACTACTCGCGCTACACCACGGTCTTCCCCTTGCGCACCAAGGGTGAAGTCCCTGATGTCCTGATCCCTTGGATCAGCAGAGCACGTCTTCAGCTGCGAGAGCGTTTTCGCTCGGAGTTTCCTGTCCTGCGCTTGCACTCTGACAGAGGTGGCGAGTTCTCCTCCGACCTCTTGGCAGCCTACTGTGCCGAGCACGGCATTCGCCAGTCGTTCACGCTTCCGGCCTCTCCACAGTAGAATGGGGTTGCTGAGCGCCGCATTGGCTTGGTCATGGAGGTCGCTCGTACCTCCTTAGTCCACGCGGCTGCCCCCCACTTTCTGTGGCCGTTTGCGGTCCGGTACGCTGCGCATCAGCTCAACCTCTGGCCCCGTGTCTCCGCTCCGGAGACCTCGCCCACACTGCTGTGGACGGGGGAGGTTGGCGATGCGTCACGCTTCCGTGTCTGGGGATCCCGAGCTTTTGTTCGCGACACGTCTGCGGACAAGCTCTCCTCCCGCACTGCTCCCTGTGTCTTTCTTGGCTTTGTCCCGGATGCGTCTGGCTGGCAGTTTTACCACCCCGCCTCGCACCGAGTCTTCCCCTCTCAGGACGTCACTTTTGACGAGTCCGTGCCCTTCTACCGCCTCTTCCCCTACCGCACTGCCCCGCTCCCTCCCCCGCCTCTCTTCCTCGCGCCAGGTGCTGCAGTGGTAGACCCCCTTCCCCCTCAGGGTGCCGCTCCCGCAGGTGTCTCTCAGGTAGACCCGGTTGAGCCTGCCGAGGTAGCTGTCGACTCGCGTCCTGCTGGAGGTGCTGAGCCTGAGCGTGCGGAGCCTGAGCGTGCGGAGCCTGAGCGTGCGGAGCCTGAGCGTGCGGAGCCTGGGGGTGCTGAGTCTGGGGGTGCTGATCCTGGGGGTGCTGAGCCTGGGGGTGCTGGATTTGGGGGTATTGAGCCTGGCGTTGCTGAGTCTAGGGGTACTGCGCCTGGAGCTGCTGAGCTTGGGGGTGCTGAGCCTGGTGGTGTTGCAGTTGACTGTGAGGCGCCTGGAGGACCTCCCTCTTCGCAGCAGCTACGTGAGTGGTACTCACGGTACTGCAGCCTCCGGCGGGGTGAGTCTCGGGCTCGTGGTACTGCTGGAGTTGGTACTCGTGCTTCCCCACCACGGCGGGAGCCGCCCTCTTCCCCTCAGCTTCGAGAGTGGTACGCTCGGCACATCAGTCTCCGTAGTGGAGCTGCTGGTGCTGGGGTCCACGGAGTTGACGCTGCTGCGAGTACTACGGACCCTGCTGCTGGAGGTACTGCTGCTGCTGGCGGTGCTGCTGGAGGTGCTGCTGGAGGTGCTGCGGACCCTGGTGCTGGAGGTGCTGCTGCTTCTCGAGTTGCTGCTGCTGCCGCTGGTGTCTCTGCTGGTTCGAGAGCTGCTGCACGGCCACGACCGTACTTCGTTCCGCTCCTTCAGCAGGTTCTTGGTCAGCCTCCTCCTCTTTGTTCTCCTCTCGCCTTAGAGTGTCCGCCGTCTGTCCAGTCACAGCCACAGTTACCGCCTGCCTCCCCACTCCCTGTGCCTGCTCCTTACACTGGTCCGACTGACGGTCTTGCTGAGAGACGTGAGCCTGCGTCACGTCCTGTGTCACCTGCGTCTCGTCGAGCGTCGCCTGTTCGAGCTGCTACCACTGGTAGTCGTGTCCCGCGTGAGCGTCCTCCTTCTGTCCCAGGCACGCACCGGATGGCGCTTCGTCAGTCCACTGCTCCGCAGCGTGTTGCTCTCCCGTCGCCTCCTGCGTCCTCTCTTCCTGCTCTTGCTGACCCGGAGTCAGACTCCCTTCGCGCTGCCAGTCCTACTGTCACACGTCTCCTAGCTACAGTTGTCACTGACCCTTCCTTTGAGTCCGCTGCTGCGTCTGCCCTAGTCACTGAGCTTGTCGACTTTGCAGCTGCGTGTCGTCTAGACTACGCAGCGAGTCTTGTTGCTGAGTCTGAGTCTGCCTGTCCTCCGTCCGTCGGGGGTGAGTGTGCTCTTGGCACGGACGTCCTTGAGGACAGGCAGGAGGAGTTTGGTTGCCTTGCCGCTGCTTTGCCCCATCTCGTGTCCATGCTTGTTGCCCCTGAGGGAGACCCAGATGCACCAGACATCCCGACCCCACGCTCTTACGCAGAGGCGATGGCCGGTCCCTACTCCTCTCAGTGGCAGTCAGCCATGGACACAGAGATGGCTTCCTGGAAGTCCACTGGCACCTACGTCGACGAGGTTCCCCCACCTGGGGCGAACATCGTCAGTGGCATGTGGATTTTCAGGGTGAAGCGGCCGCCGGGCTCTCCGCCTGTCTTCAAGGCGCGTTACGTTGCACGAGGCTTCAGTCAGCGAGAGGGAGTTGACTTCTTCCAGACCTTCTCCCCGACCCCAAAGATGACCACTCTTCGGGTTCTGCTACACGTCACCGCTCAGCGTGACTACGAGCTCCACTCTCTTGACTTCAGCACAGCTTTCTTGCAGGGCAGCCTGCACGAGGAGATCTGGCTGCGCCGCCCACCTGGCTTCACTGGGTCGTTCCCTCCTGGCACCCAGTGGAGCCTCCGGCGGCCAGTCTACGGTCTCCGCCAGGCGCCGCGTGAGTGGCACGACACACTGAGGACTACACTTGCGGCTCTTGGGTTTGCTCCTTCTACTCCTGACCCGTCGCTGTTTCTGCGCACCGACACCTCGCAGCCGCCGTTCTACATCCTCGTGTACGTCGACGACTTGGTCTTTGCCACTGCGGACACTGCCGCACTCGCCCACGTGAAGTCCGAGCTGCAGAAGAGACACACGTGCACAGACCTGGGTGAACTGACAAGCTATCTTGGCTTGCGGATCACCCGGGACAGAGCACGGCGCACCATCACCTTGACTCAGTCACACATGGTGCAGCAGGTCCTTCAGCGCTTCGGGTTCACGTACTCCTCGCCTCAATCCACTCCTCTGCCTACGGGACACTCGCTCTCAGCTCTGCCTTCGGATGAGTCCGTAGAGCCGAGTGGTCCGTATCCAGAGCTTGTGGGCTGCCTCATGTACCTGATGACCTGCACTCGACCTGACCTTGCATACCCTCTCAGCATCTTAGCACGCTATGTCGCTCCCGGCCGTCACCGGAAGGAGCACATGGATGCAGCTAAGAGGGTGTTGCGCTACTTGTGCAGTACGTCGGGCATGGGGCTAGTGCTTGGAGGGCGAGACCGGCCTGTTCTCACTGGGCACTCAGACGCTTCTTGGGCAGACGACCAGGCTACTCAGCGGTCGTCTCAGGGCTACACCTTCAGTCTTGGCTCTGGCTCTGTCTCTTGGCGTTCTACTCGTTCTTCTTCTGTTCTCAGCTCCAGCTGTGAGGCTGAGATCTACGCCACGGCCATGGCTGCCCAGGAGCTTCGCTGGCTCACCTACCTGCTGACTGACCTTGGAGAGCAGCCTCGTTCTCCTCCAGTGCTGTACGTCGACAACAAGGCAACCATTGCCTTGTGCCAGGAGCACAGACTGGAGCACAGGACGAAGCACATTGCTCTGCGTTACTTTCTAGCTCGAGAGCTACAGCAGCGTGGTCAGCTTCTTCTGCGTTACGTGGCCACTGAGGCCAACACTGCTGATGTGTTCACCAAGGCGCTTCCGCCTGTTGACCATCAGCGTTTTTGCACTCTTCTAGGCCTTGTGCCGACTGTTTCTCACTTACTTACTTCCTGACTTTACTTGTACTGTGATCATAATATATATACCTGCATGTTTGCCTTGTTAGGTTGTGATCATTGTACCTCTTGCTCTATTATAAAACTGCATGTGAACTGGTCTTGTGACCGCTTGCTTGTGCTCGGAATTTGTGTGGAATCCTCGAGATCCACCCTGAGCTTGTTTGCCTTGTTTTGCCTTGACTGGTCTTGTGACCCCTAGGTCTCCCCCACTTTGCCTATGGGGGTGTGTCAAACATTTATATGTTTGTGTGGTTCTAGGCTGTAGTGGGTCACACCATAAGGGGTACACCAGATTAGGGTTTGACATATTTGTACTGTTGTTCCTGCTAGTCACTTATCATTCTCGTTTCTCATTCTGACATGCTGGCCTATCCCACCTTCCCCTCCAGGGTCCTCGACATCAGACATTTTTGTCTGTTTGTCTTTAAAATCAGGGTTTTTTTTTTTTTTTTGTGGAATCTGGTTTCTAAGTTGCATGTTTATGGAATATCTGATGAGTAAGAAATTAGTTGTATGAAATGTCTGATTGATTTAGAAGTGTTTTTCCAAGTTCATCTGATTTACCAGGGACTAGTACCAGGCTTGTCTGAAATCGAGGTTTATCCAGTTCGCCGTGATTAACGGTACTCCCGTCAATCACGGCAGTAAGGGAGCATCCCATGTCATGTTTGGGTGACGGCGCATCATTCGCGCACCGGTGGCTGTCCAGGCTCAGCCAGGGTTTGTCCTATACATCCCGACGTGCCTGTTTCTGGATGATTCTGCAGCAGCTCTGGCTCTCATTGGGCAGTTCAGGAAAGCGCACATGAAAGTGGGTTGCAGCGACACGCACCGACGATGCACCTATGTCGCGCTGGTCCATGTGTTCGTTGGAGCACCGCGGTGCGTGGTCCACTTTTACCCCCCCACTTTGCCATGCCTTAGCACAGCCCTCTCCTCCAAACTCTCTCGTTTCTCGCCAAGCCCAGGCATCTGTTAAAGAAAGAACGAGAATGGAATGACTATGAACGAAGTGAGTACAAATAGGAAACCTTAATTGGGTTGTACCCCTTATGGGATACCCCACTATAGCCTACACAAATAAGTAAGCTATATGTTCTGACACGCCCCCACAGGCAAAGTGGGGGAGAACAAGAGGTCACAAGACCAGTCAAGCAAAACAAAGCAAAGCTCAGGGTGGATCACAAAGTCACCACACATTCCGAGCACAAGTTCAAAGGCCACAAGGCCAGTTCACATGCAAGATCATATATAGAGATAAACAAGAGTCAAGTAAGCAAGAGCAAGAGTATATACAGGTGAAGGTACAAGCAAGGTCAAGAAGTGAGTAAGTGAGGCAAGACAGGCACAAGACCCAGCTGCGTGCAACAACGCTGATGATCACAAGGCGCAAGTGCCTTGGTGAAGACATCTGCATTGTTGGCCTCAGAGGCCACGTACGCAAGTCGCAACTGTCCACGCTGCTGTAGCTCACGAGCAAGAAAGTAGCGGAGAGAAATGTGCTTTGTCCTGTGCTCCAGTCGCTGCTCTCGACACAAGGCCAGCATGGCCTTGTTGTCTACGTACAGGACTGGAGGAGAACGAGGCGGCTCTCCAAGGTCGGTCAGCAGGTAGGTGAGCCAGCGAAGCTCCTGAGCAGCCATAGCCCCGGCGTAGATCTCAGCCTCACAACTGGAGCCGAGAACAGAAGACGAGCGAGTAGCCCGCCACGAAACAGAGCCGGAACCAAGGCCGAAGGTGTAACCCTGTGACGACCGCTGCGTAGCCTGGTCGTCAGCCCAAGACGCGTCCGCGTGCCCAGTGAGGACCACTGGACTGCGCCCTCCAAGCACTAGCCCCATGCCCGGTGTACTGCACAAGTAGCGCAACACCCTCTTCGCTGCAGCCATGTGCTCTGGTCGGTGTCTCCGAGGAGCAACATAGCGTGCGAGAATGCTAAGAGGGTATGCAAGGTCAGGTCGAGTGCAGGTCATCAGGTACATGAGGCAGCCAACAAGCTCTGCATACGGGCCACTCGACTCTACGGACTCATCCGAAGGCAGAGCTGAGAGCGAGTGGCGAGTAGGCAGAAGAGTGGCCTGAGGCGAGGAGTACGTGAAGCCGAAGCGCTGAAGGACCTGCTGCACCATGTGTGACTGAGTCAGGGTAATCGTGCGGCGTGCTCTGTCCCGGGTGATCTGCAAGCCAAGGTAGCTGCGCAGTTCACCCAGGTCAGTGCACGTGTGTCTCGTCTGCAGCTCGGACTTCATGTAGGCGAGTCCAGCAGTGTCAGCTGTGGCAAAGACCAAGTCGTCGACGTACACGAGGATGTAGAACGGCGGCAGAGAGGTGTCAGTGCGCAGAAACAGCGACGGGTCGGCAGTAGAAGGAGCAAACCCAAGTGCCGCAAGTGTAGTCCTCAGTGTGTCGTGCCACTCACGTGGCGCCTGGCGGAGACCGTAGACTGGACGCCGGAGACTCCACTAGGTACTAGGAGGGAAAGACCCAGTGAAGCCAGGTGGGCGACGCAGCCAGATCTCCTCGTGCAGGCTGCCCTGCAAGAATGCAGTGCTGAAGTCGAGAGAGTGCAGCTCGTAGTCACGGTGAGCAGCAACGTGCAGCAGTACCCGAAGAGTGGTCATCTTCGGGGTGGGGGAGAAGGTCTGAAAGTAGTCAACTCCCTGCCGCTGACTGAAGCCACGAGCAACGTAACGCGCCTTGAAGACAGGCGGAGAACCCGGCGGCCGCTTCACCTTGAAGATCCACATGCCACTGACGATGTTCGCCCCAGGAGGGGGAACAGCGTCAACGTAGGTGCCTGTGGACTTCCAGGAAGCCATCTCTGCATCCATAGCTGCCTGCCATTGAGAGGAGTAGGGACCCTCTATCGCCTCCGCGTAAGAGCGCGGAGTCGGGATGTCTAGTGCATCCGGGTCTCCCTCAGGGGCGAGCAGAACAGACGCGAGATGAGGTGAAGCGGCGGCCAGACACTGGAACTCCTCCTACCTGTCCTCAAGGACGTCCGTGCCTAGGGCACACTCACCCCCGACGGACGGAGGACAGGCAGACTCAGACTCAGCGACAAGACTAGCAGCGTAGTCTAGACGACAGCGCGCAGCAAAGTCGACAAGCTCAGTGACAAGGGCAGACGCAGCAGAAGACTCGAAGGAAGGGTCAGTGAAAGCAGTAGCAAGGAGACGCGTGACAGTGGGACTGGCAGCACGAAGAGAGTCCGACTCCGGGTCGGCAAGAGCAGGAAGAGAGGACTCAGGAGGAGAAGGCAAAGGGGCACGCAGAGGAGCAGTGGACGGACGCAGAGACATCCGGTGCGTGCCAGGGACAGGAGGAGGACGCTGACGCGAACCGCGACCACTAGTGCGTGCAGGACGAACAGGCGACGCAGGACGAGACGCAGGCTCACGACGCTCAGTAAGACCTCCAGTCGGACCAGCGTAGGGAGAAGGAGAAGGCAAAGGGGAGGCAGGCTGTAGCTGTGACTGGGACTCGACAGGCTGTGGACCCTCTAAGGGAGGCGGAGAAGGTGTAAGACCAAGAACCTGCTGCAGGAGCGGAACAAAGTACGGTCAGGGCCGCGTGGCGACGCCAGAAACAGCAAGGACAGCACCAGTACCCCCAGCAGGAGTACCCGCTCCAGCAGCACCTCCAGCGGCACCTCCAGCAGCACCAGGAGCACTGCCAGTCGGACCGCCAACAGTAGTCTCAGCGCCAACACCCTCAGCAGCACCAGCTCCAGGAGAACCCTCACGCCCAGCAGCTCCAGCACCCACAGCACGAGCACCTCCGGGACGCGCGGCAGCAGCACCCTCTGCAGCCGAAGAACCTCCAGCACCAGCAGCACGCCTCCAGCGCCGGGCAAACCACTCACGCAGCTCCTGTGGGGAGAGTGGCTCTCGGCGAGACGAAGCACCTCCAGGCGGAGAACCTCCAGGCGAAGAACCTCCAGGCGCAGCACCCTCAGGCAAAGCACCTCCAGGCGGAGCACCCCCAGTCTCAGCACCCCCAGGCTCAGCACCCCCAGACTCAGCACCCCCAGGCTCAGCACCCCCAGACTCAGTACCCCCAGGCTCAGCACCCCCAGGCCCAGCACCCCCAGGCTCAGCACCCCCAGACTCCGCACCCCCAGGCTCAGCACCCCCAGAAGCACCAGAGTCACTAGTGACCTCGATAGGCTCGACCGCGTCTACCTGGGACACACCTGAAGGGGCAGGACCCTGAGGGGGGAGGGGGTCTACCGGGGGGGGACCTGGTACCAAGAAGAGCGGGGGCAGGGGAAGGGAAGGAGTGCGGTAGGGGAAGAGGCGGTAGTAGGGTACCGACTCGTCGAACGTGACGTCCTGGGAGGACAGAACACGGCGAGAGGTGGGGTGGTAGAACTGCCACCCAGGGGCGTCGGGGGGGAACCCCAGGAAGACGCAGGGAGCAGCGCGAGGGGACAGCTTGTCCGCAGACAAGTCGCGGACAAACGCCCGAGATCCCCAGACCCGGAACGCCGACGCATCGCCAACCTTCCCCGTCCACAGCAGGGCTGGGGAGGTCTCCGGCCTGGAGACCCTGGGGTGGAGGTTGATCTGATGCGCCGCGTACCTGACCGCAAACGGCCATAGAAAATGGGGGGCAGCCGCATGCATCATAGACGTACGAGCGACGTCCATGACCATGCCAATGCGGCGCTCTGCAATCCCATTTTGCTGCGGTGAGTCCGGAAGCGTGAAGGTCTGGCGGATGCCTCGCGCACGACAGAAGGCACGCAGAAGGCCAGAGGAGAACTCTCCGCCTCTGGCCGAGTGCAGACGCAACACAGGAAAGTCCGAGCCAAAGCTCTGCCTGAGCTGGAGACGAGCCTCGCGGATCCAGTCGATCAGCACCTGAGTGACATCACCCTTGGTGCGCAAGGGGAAGACTGTGGTGTAACGCGAGTAGTCGTCAACCACCAACAGGAAGTAGCGCTCGTGACCGAGTCCACGGACGCGGGCAGGGCCCCACACGTCCATGTGAAGTGTCTGCAACGGAGCCTCTGTTGGAGGAAACTGGGAGGAGTGAGGGGCAGCACGCTGGCGCCCCTCGACATAGGGGACACAGGCAGGGCCAGGGCCCTGAGGAAGGGGAGGGAGGGACCGGGGGAGACCAGACACAAGAAGACGGGAGGCCATGCCTCTGAGCCGAAGCAGAGAGGGGTGGCAAAGGCGGTGGTGCCAGAGGAGAGTCTCGTGAGACAGACGGCGACACGAACAGGGGGCAGACTCAGGACCAGACCTGGACGCTGCAGCAAACACCTGACCAGACGAAGGGACTCTACCAGACTCAGCACCGGGAGGAGAAGCAGTGGTCAGTGTGTACAGGCTCGACCCTGGCTGACGTCTAAACGTAGCTAGGTGGCGACCTGTGCTAGCCTCTGTGCAGTGTGTCACCCGCTGACGAGCAGGAGTGAACTGGTGGACCCCCACATCCTGTAGGTCAGCACCACTCACCAGGTTCGTAGAGAACGAGGGGAGGTAAAGACCAGTCAGGGTGCCAGAGGGAGCCGCCGGACACGGGAGGACTGTGGAGAACGAGACAGGACAGGACCCCCAGAGGGGTCAGCCAGGGACACCGCAGCCGGCCGACTAAGCGGCGTGAGAGTGGTGCGGTCCCGAAAGAAGGAGCGAGACGCCCCAGAGTCAAGGGTGAAGGTGTGGGAGGCAGAAGCCGACACAGTACCTGAGAGGGCAGACTCACTAGCACCTGAGAGCACAGACGCACTGGCACCTAGAGCAGCAGCCTCACTGGCACCTGACACAGCAGTACCAATGCCCGGGTCGGGCGGAAAGCACCGGTAACAGTCACCATCATCACTAACAGTCACAGCATACATGGCAGCAAGGATAGCATCAAAGTCAAGATCAAACACAGCTACACCAGCCCTAGACAGCTCTCCCCAGCGGGGGATCTCAGAGGCCTCCGGAAACTGCTGGCGCCAAGCGTCGGTCAGGCGGGCAAAGCAGCGGCGAGCGGTGTGGGTGCCCCCACACTGCTCACCCGCGCGGTCGCCGGTGCGAAGGACGTAGGTGCAGGGACCGAACGCCCCACCACGCTGACGCTGCGAGTACCACTCACGGAGCTGCTAAGGGGCGGGGACGTCGCGAGAGCGCTGCTGCTGCTGCTGCTGGTGCTGGCGCTGACCACCCCCAGTGCCGCTCCTCTGGGACGAGCCACTCCGACCACCTCCACCACCGCCACCCCCGCCTCCGCCGCCACCGCCGCCACCGCCACCCTCGCCCCCGCCGCTCCCACTGCCTCCTCCGCCACCACCTCCGCCGCCACCTCCGCCTCCACCGCCGCCACCAGGACCTCCACCCCCGCCTCCACCCCCACCGCCACCCCCACTCCCCCCGCCGCCTCCACCTCCTCCGCCACCGCCCCCGCTAGCTCCACCCGCTCCCTTGCCCCCCTTGCTCCTGCCAGAGCGGCGCCTACCGCTGGGGGCAGACGCCGCACCGACCGACTCTAAACCAACGAGGTCGGCCGCAGCAGCAGAGGCGACAGAGGGTAGCAGGGGGGAAGGAGAACACCCCTCAAAGATGGGGGTGCGCGGGTCACCACGAGAGGCCCCTACAGCGACTATGCTCTTCTCGGCCGCTAGCAGGGACTTCTCAAGGAGGTCGACAGTGAGGGTGGTGGGACAGACAGAGAGAAACTGGTCCCTAACAGCACGAAGGGACTCAGGGAGACGGGTGACTAGAAAGTAGAGGGTGATGTACATGGGAGGGGGGTTTTCGGCGAGGAAGGCAGCAAGAAGCGCAGCTCGGTAGCGAGTGTCACTAGCGTGAAGGTGGGTAAAGAGGTCAGTGACTGTGGAAAAGGCAGCAAGGTCAGGGAAGAGGTACGGTAGCATGAGGCGGCTCAGTGTAGCAGTGGAAGGGGAGGAGTAGCGCGCAACTACAGCGTCGTACAAGGCCTGAGCGGTCTTGCACTGACTAAAGTGTGCACGCTCGGAGGAAGGGAGGTGGCGACGCACAGCAAGACGTGCAGCAGCATCGCGTGTGGCCCACTTGGAGCGAACAGTGGGGTCAGCATCAGCAGGAGGGGCAGGGACAGCGCCAGAGACAAAGTCAAAGAGAGAAACCTCATCGATCGCATCGCACAGTAAGTACAGCTGCAGGTCCTCAATCCAGACTGCAAAGTCAATGGCGCGACCCTCAGCGTCAAAAGTCAGGACACTAGGGGTGGCCATTGTAGCAGCTGACAGTCTCACCGGGCAGGAAGAGTCGGGTAGCACAGCGACACAGCAACACGGCAGCACAGCAGCTGCGCCGGCCCAGGAGCAGTAGGAGCCTCACAGGAGCAGAAGATCGGCTCCTCGGGCGGCTCGGGCGGCACGGGCGGCTCGGGCGGCTCGGGCGGCTCGGGCGGCTCGGGCAGCTCGGGCGGCGCGGGCGTCTCGCGGGCGGCTCGGGCTGCTCGGGCGGCGCGAGCGTCTCGCGGGCGGCTCGGGCTGCTCGGGCGGCGCGGGCGTCTCGCGGGCGGCTCGGGCGGCTCGGGCGGCGCAGGCGTCTCGCGGGCGGCCGCACGGGCAGGTGCACGGGCGACGCGGCGGCGAGGCCGCGTAGCAGAGGGCGGCGGGGCCGCGTGAGCAAGGCGGCGGGGCCGCTTAGCAGAGGGCGGCGGGGTCGCTTAGCAGAGGGCGGCGGGGCCGCGATCGAAGGGCGGCGGGGCCGCTTAGCAGAGGGCGGCGGGGCCGCGATCGAAGGGCGGCGGGGCCGCTTAGCAGAGGGCGGCGGGGCCGGGATCGAAGGGCGGCGGGGCCGCTTAGCAGAGGGCGGCGGGGCCGCGATCGAAGGGCGGCGGGGCCGCGATCGAAGGGCGGCGGGGCCGCGATCGAAGGGCGGCGGGGCCGCTTAGCAGAGGGCGGCGGGGCCGCTAAGGAAGGGCGGCGGAGCCGCGATCGAAGGGCGGCGGGGCCGCTAAGGGAAGGGCGGCGCGACGGGCCGCTGGGGGCGACACAACGGGTCGCTAAAAAAAAGGAAAACGCGCCTCGGGGCGCGCTTCGGTGGGCCCTAGAAGCAGTCCCTAGGAGGGAACCTGCTCTGATTCCATGTTAAAGAAAGAACGAGAATGGAATGACTATGAACGAAGTGAGTACAAATAGGAAACCCTAATTGGGTTGTACCCCTTATGAGATACCCCACTATAGCCTACACAAATAAGTAAGCTATATGTTCTGACAGCATCATCCACTCTCAGGGCGTTCACGCCATGAATGATCCTGGTGATACACGACTTTGTGCTCCTCCCAGTTCAATGGCCCCACAACAAAAGACAGGCCTAGACTTTCTCAGACGGCCTGCCCCGACAGCCATGCCCGTATTACCTACCGCCGAGCTGCCCACCCCCGTGTTGCCCCCCGACAATCCTCCCACAGCTAGTACCGAGCCGTGGCCCATGGCGAATTCGCGCCGTCCGCTAAGCGACCGACCCGTCGATGCTTCGCCGAGTAATCATGGCGGACGGGTCGCAACGTCTTCAATCAGTGCTGCAAGGTCAGCGAGCCTTGCTCGTTTCCCAACGGCGGGGCGTTTCACACAAAGCACGCTTCGATTCGCACGTACACGTGTGCCTCACGTCCGCATCACGCAATCGCGGCCGCGTGCGGGGGCAACGACGGCCACGCCACCTGCTGCTGCTGGAGGAAGTGTTCCGCGACGTGACCCGGGTCCGTCAACGCCTACGGTGCTTGTGCCTGACCCGGACGCTGTATTGTCGGAGTTGCGGGCGAAATGCCGCGACATATGGCAGGGACGGTTCCCGTGGCTGGTGATTTCGCAGCGCAAGAACGGTCAGCCGTGCATGAAATGCACGATCTGCACAAGTTACGGGCCTCCAAACTGGCAGTACGGGAAGAACGGGCAAGGGGGAATCGACATCTAGAAGCAAACCATGCGTAAGCATGGTTTGTCCTATAAGCACCAGGACGCCCTCAACGGGAAGGAGCGCGCGGAAGGTGGGAAGGTTGCTCAGGTGGCATTGACGAGTATGAGGATGAGGCCGGTGATGTGGCGAGACTGAAACAACTTCTGTTAGTATCGTTATTCATTTGCAATTTGGATGTTCCCATCGCTTTGTTTGTTGGCCTTGTGTCGTTGCTTCAACTACTCAAGACGCCTAACATCCCGGACAAGGCGCTCGGTACTTACCAGTCAGAGTAAGTCCATGATTGTGGGTTAGGATTGATTGCATCCATTGCTGCATTACTAATACTTTTTATTTTTTACGTGCAGCTATGGTTTTCGGCAGATGACAGAGGCCTTGTCGAAGCACCTCAAGGATTTGCAGATGCAACACATCATCGAGTCTCCCTACTTGGGTATGCAGCTTGACGAGTCTACCGATAGGCGGCGCGGGAAGCATATGATCGTGTACCTCAGTTTTCTCAAGGACGCGAAGGTCGAGTGCGAATTCTTCGGGCACCTCACTGTGGAGAAGTGCGACGCGTCATCTTTACTGGCCGTTCTGCTGGCACATATCGAGAGCACTGGACTGGACATTAGTAAGATCACGGGCATCAGTATTGACGGCGCGAATGTGATGACCGGAGGAAACAACGGGATCTGTGTTCAGCTGCGGTTGCGCATTCCGCATCTTGTCGCAACACATTGCGTCGCTCACCGGTGAGTATTATTGGGTTTAGAAAAGCTCGTCCCATTCCACATTGGAAATCCACGTAGACCCCTCATTGTACTTTCTGTTGTTGTGCAGAGAGGCGCTGGCAGCTAAAGACGCGGCAACTAACGTGAAGGACTTCAACATCGTCGACAAGGTCGTACGTTCCATGGCGAGCCTCATCGGGAACAGCTCAGTCCACCACAGTTGCTTTCTCGAGCTCCAAAAGGTTCTGCACGTGACACAGCTGGAGATGCAGGGTATCAAGGACATGCGCTGGCTATCGCGTGGTGACGCCATCGATCGCTTTGTGGCCGTCCTTCCTGCGGCGATCGTGTTACTGCATGAGCTGGACCTGGACACGTATCACATGGTGACAAGTTTGAAGTTTCACTTCTTCTTGTTCTTCATTGCAGACGTCCTCAAGGAGTTGAACGACCTGAACAGGAAGTTTCAGAGGCGCGCGGTGAGTTCTGTTTATTTCCAACTTGCCCAACGATCTTTCTTGGACCCGTATAATCGGTTGTGCTAACATCTACTCCTAGTGATTGTTTCAGGTGGACGTCACTCGAGTGGCGGGAATGGTGGAGAACACCTGCGTGAAGCTGACGGCACGCTACGTGGAGTACGGTGTTAACTTCGCAGAGGACAGCGACCGTCTTGCTGCTTTCCTGGAAGAACGCACGCATCCCTCCCGCCGAGAAGTCACAGTGGAGGGGATGGACAGCGAAGGCAATGCCGTCACTCACACCTTCGAGTTGCACGAGCTGGAAATCCCAGGCGTGGAGTCACCACCGGATCTGGAATCGTGTGTGCGGCTTGCCACCAAGTTTGCGAAGGAAGTGGTTAGCCGCCTCAAGTTCCGGTTTAAGAGCTTGGCGACCATGGTTGGTTCCAAGCTCTTTCTGCCCGACGCCTATCCACACAGTGCTGCAAAGCGTGATTGCATCACTGGGGAGTGGTTCCACTCCCTTCGCACGCTCTTCAACGGCGATAACTGTGCTTTGCCTGGTACGCGTATGCATTGCAGCCGAAGTCTGGATGTGTTGATTTGTACATGTGTATGTGTACATCGTTGACCATTTCACGAGCACTGACTGCTTGTTTGGTTTCATTGTGCATGCTAGGTGTCAGCTGGAAGAAGGCAGAACGGGAACTGCCGCGCTTCACACGGATGATGCACGCGCAGTACAAGGATCAGAGTTTCCACGGAGGCCTCAAGAGCATGCTGCGAAGTGGTGACTGGGAGACGTCGTACCCGAACCTCGTCCGCTTGTGGATGGCCGTCGCCGTGTTACCGCTCAGCACAGTGGAGTGCGAACGT
The DNA here is from genome assembly GCA_948144175.1 of Closterium sp. NIES-65. NCBI lineage: Eukaryota > Viridiplantae > Streptophyta > Zygnematophyceae > Desmidiales > Closteriaceae > Closterium > Closterium sp. NIES-65. The sequence goes on from CANXME010002068.1 coordinate 4,904,032, forward strand.
GGTTTCAATCGCCAGAACGTCATCAAGTCCTGGCTTCGTGGCAACCTCTGCGACGCCAGGCTTGCTGATCTCATGTGCATCTCTCTCCTGCAGTACGAGCCAGACTGGGACGCTGTAGTTAAGCTGTGGCGTGGTGCAAGGCAGCGGCGCCCTGCAAAGGAAGTTACTGGTGTGGCTAAGGGCAACAAGCGCAAGGGGCTGGCAACAGAAGCAGATGACGTGGCACCAGAGACAGAGGCAGCTGAGAAGGCATACCCTGCCATTAGGAAGCGACGCAAGAGGGATAAGGTACCAGAAAGTGATAGTGAAGACGATGGCGTGGATGTCCGTGCAATGCTGACCCTCACCAGTGACTCTGACACAGTAGTTAAGTGTTGGTGCTTCCTTGACTCGTAGTCTAGGTAGCTAAGTTAGAATATAAGTTAGAAGCTGAACTGACTAGTGTAGAGTGGTTTCTACGAATTTGTTTAATGTAGGGTAGCCTTGAAAAAAATGTCTGATTTATAAGGTAGGACAAATTCAAATATCTGATGCACAAGGCGGGTTCTGGCACTAGCGAGGACCCTGTTCCCCTCCCTACAACCCTCCCTCCCTCCTTCCCTCATCTCCATCCCACTCCCTCCCTCATCTCCCTTCTCAACTCATGCGCCCTGCACAAAGAAAAATCAGGGGAATCAACACACACACGCCCTGCACAAAGCAAAATCAGGGAAGTCAACATACACACGCCCTGCACAAAGCAAAATCAGGGAAGTCAACACACACACGCCCTGCACAAAGCAAAATCAGAGAAGTCAACACACACACGCCCTGCACAAAGCAAAATCAGAGAAGTTAGCACACACGCGCCCTGCACAAAGCAAAAACAGAGACGTCAACACGCGCCCTACACAAGCAAAAACAGAGAAGTCAACTCTCACACGCGCCCTCTCACACTCTCTCACGCGCTCTCTCACGCGAACTCTCACACGCTCTCTGACACTCTCTGACGTGCTCTCTCATGCGCACACTCAATCGCTCTCACTCGCTCACTCACGCGCTCTCTCACGCGCTCTCTCACGCGCTCTCTCATGCGCTCTCTCACGCGCGCTTTTACACGCACTCTCACGCGCTCTCTCACGCACGCTCTCACGCGCTCCCTCACGTGCACTCTCACGCGCTCTCTCCTGCGCTCTGAACGCACTCTCGCACACGCTCTCTCACGCTCTCTCACGTGCTCTCAAGCGCACTCTCACGCGCTCCCTCACGCGCACTCTCTCGCGCATTCTCTCTCTCACGCACTCTCTCGCGCTCTCTCTTCCGCGCTCTCTCACGCGCTCTCTCGCTCGCACTCTCACTCGCCCTCTCACGCACTCTCTCACGCACACTCTCACGCGCACTCTCACGCGCTCTCTCACATGCTCTCTCACACAATCTCTCATGCGCTCTCTCACGGGCTCTCACGCATTCCGTCGCACTCCCTCTCGCGCACTCTCTTGCGCATTCTCTCTCTCACGCGCTCTCTCATACACACTCTCTCGCACACTCTCACGCGCTCTCTCACGCGCTCTTTGATGCAATCTTTCACGCGCTCCTTCACGCGCTCTCTCACGCACTCTCTCACGCGCTCTCTGACACGCGCTCTCTCACGTGCTCTCTCACGCACTCTCTCACGCACTCTCTCACGCGCTGTCTCACGCGCTCTCTCACGGGCTCTCACGCACTCCCTCACGTGCCCTCTCTCGCGCACTCTCTTGCGCATTCCCTCTGTCACGCGCTCTTTCTCGCGCACCCCCACGCGCTCTCTCACGCGCACTCCCACGCGCTCTCTTACGCGCTCTCTGACGCACTCCCTCACGCGCTCTCTCACGCGCTCTCTCACGCGCTCTCTCACGCGCACTCTCACGCGATCCCTCACGCGCTCTCTCACGCGCTCTCTCACGCGCTCTCTCACGCACTCTCTCACGCGATCCCTCACGCGCTCTCTCACGCACTCTCTCACGCGCTCCCTCACGCGCTCTCTCACGTGCACTCTCACGTGCTCTCTGACGCGATCTCTCACGCGCTCGCGCTCTCTCACTCGCACTCTCACGAGCACTCTCACGCGCACTCTCACGCGCACTCTCACACGCACTCTCACACACACTCTCACGCGCTCTCACACGCTCCCTCACGCGCACTCTCACGCTCTCTCACGCGCTATCTCCAGCGCTATCTCACGCACTCTCTCACGCGCTCTCTTACGTGCTCCATCACGCACTCTCTCACGCGCTCTCGCACGCGCTCTCGCATGCGCACTCTCACGCGCTCCCGTGCACACGCTCCCCCTCGCACTCCTCTAGAAGTGCAATTCAAGAGGAGACGAATTGACTAACAAAATTTACGAGTCGAGCAGAAAAGTAAAATATAAGGGGAAATTTCAGAAGGGGGCGGGAGGATTAAAGGACTGAGAACGCACCTGATAATCAGAATGCCTCAGAAAACAACCCTCGCTGGCGCACCAACCCGCGCTCGCGCACCAAACAGCGCTCACGCACCCACCCGAGCTCGCGCACCGACCCGCCCTCGCGCACCAACTCGCGCTTGCGCTCGTGCACCTGTCGCCAGAGGCGACGGCAGGGAGGAGGGAGAGGCGATGGCGTGGAGGAGGGAGAAGCGACGGCGAGAGGGAGGGAGAGGCGACGGCGGGGAGGAGGGAGAGGCGACGGCGGGGAGGAGGAGAGGCGACGGCGGGGAGGAGGGAGAGGCGACGGCGGGGAGGACGGAAAGGCGACGGCGGGGAGGACGGAGAGGCGACGGCAGGGAGGAGGAAGAGGCGACGGCGGGGAGGAGGGAGAGGCGACGGCGGGGGGGAGGGAGAGGCGACGGCGGGGAGGAGGGAGAGGCGACGGCGGGGAGGACGGAGAGGCGACGGCGGGAAGGACGGAGAGGCGATGGCGGGGAGGAGGGAGAGGCGACGGCAGGGAGGAGGAGAGGCGACGGCCGGGAGGAGGGAGATGCGACGGCGGGGAGGACGGAGAGGTGACGGGGGAGGAGGGAGAGGCGACGGCGGGGAGGAGGGAGAGGCGACGGCGGGATAGGAGGGAGTGGCGGCGGCGGAATTGGAGAAGAGGCAGCGGCGGGATAAGAGGGAGTGGCGGCGGGATAAGAGGGAGTGGCGGAGGGATAAGAGGGAGTGGCGACGGCGGGGTGGGAGATAGTGGCGATGGCGGGGAGCGAGGGAGAGGCGACAACGGGGTGGGAGTGAGAGGCGACGACAGGGTGAGAGGTGGCGGCGGGATGGGAGGGAATGGCGACGGTGGGGTAGGAGGGAGGGGCGACTGCGAGATAAGAGGGAGAGGCGACCAGGGCTGTCGATTGGTTCCAGGCCAACACTTGAGGGTCTGAGGTGCCCGTATTTCAGCCCTGAAATCTCCGGGAAGTGTCATTTTCCGACCCCTTAAACGTCCGGGAAAGCACCTAATCAAAAACTTAAGTTCCGGGCTACAGTACAACAATCAGGGCAATCTTTATATAACTAAAACTAATGAAACCATAGTTATTTTAGAACTAAGATCTACCTATCTACCTATCTACTTTCTCAACAAAAAGATCTAAGTGGCAGGCTTGCGGAGCTTCTCCCCGTCGAAGATCTGGTACACACCTGCCCAGTCCACGTGGTAGTCTAGCATTTTCACGGTCATAAGCTCAGCCAGCCTAACATTGCTGAGAGCACACCTATCCCATGTCTTAATAATGTTCTGCCTAGAAAAGCCCCTCTCACACTCTACTGTGCTGAGAGGCAAGACAGAGATAGCACGCCAGAGAGAAAAAATGTGGGGATAATCACCACGCCAGTCGGACGTGCGCAGCATGTTGGTCAAGGACTGGTGAAAACTCTGGTCCTTGAACTTCTTCTCGAGGGTGACGGTGAAGAGCCTGATCTCGGGCTCGATGTTCTCTGCTGTGATGCCTGCCAGGGGTATGGGAAGCAAAACATGAATGAATAATTTAAGAGTTGGCTAGTGCTAAGTGTTGGGCTGAGAAGGCCCTTAAGGATCTTTGCAGAGGATAACTCAGGGTAAGAAACTTGTAATAGCGGAAGCGTTTAATGAAACTTGTGAACCGACCTTGCACTAGTGTGTGAGAGCAAAGTAGATTAATTTAAACAAGCAAATACAAGGTTTTATATAAGAGTACAGGGAATACGAATAGATAGATAACTGTATTGCTGTTGCGATTCGATACAGTGCGACTCGGGCAACTGCTCTGTAACGAGTCAGTTGTGTGTCCTTAACTGTCGCGCTGTAATTGTCGAGTCAAAGGTCGCTGACCTTTGACTTTCTCGTAACCTCCAGGCGGTTACCCTAACCTTCGAGGTTTGACTCGATGCTTCGATTCGGACTGCTTCGCTAGTGTCTTGGGTTTTGACACGACAGAAGCGCACTAAGACTTATTGTTTCCAACACTCCCCTTCGCTTCTGGAGTGTCGCCGCAGGTGACGTGGCCTTGTCCAGTCAGCATCATGCAGTATTCGAACTTCTGCTTTCCGAGCTTCTTGGTCAAGTAATCGGCTGCCATCTCAGATGTTGGACAGTATGACAGATCGAGTTTCCCCTTTTCGATCTCGTCCTTCACGAAGAAATAGCGCAGGGCGATGTGTTTCGTCCTGTTTGCGAAGCCGTTCTTGTTGGCGATGCGAATTGCTGACTGGTTGTCGCAGAACACGGTGAAGCTGGGTAACTCGGCTAGCTTCGCTTCTTCCAGCAGTTCGCGAAGGTAAAGTCCCTCCTTGTGTCAAAAGTTAGAAGGAAGAAAGAGGATTGAACTAGCAAGAATGAGGATACAAATAGCAAACCCTAGAAGGGTTGTACTCGCTATAGAGCACCCCACTACAGGCTAGAACAATAAGATAATATTCTGACACACCCCCATAGCCAAAGTGGGGTGTAATCAGCAGAGCAGGCAAAACAGTACAAGCTCAGGGTGGATCACAATGTCACCACGCATTCTGAGCACAAGGTCAAGAAGAAATAGTTCAAAGTTAACAATTATGAGCAAAGCTAGCAGTGGTCACAACGGGCAAGTGAGGAGGAGGAGGGAGAGTGAGAGGAGAGGAGATAGAAGGCGGCGGCTGAAGCTGCAGACACACGGGCAACAGGAGTGGCGAGCACAGTGGCTACCGGGACAGCGCCCCGGACTACGGGAGTAACAGGCCCCGCGGCTCAAGTAGCGGCAGACGGGCAACGGACCCACAGGCGACCGGCTCAGCGACAAGCTCACTGGGCTACCGGGACAGCGCCCCGGACTACAGGTGCTGCGGACGACAAACTGGCAACCTCCGTTCAACCTCCCACACACAGTCCCACCCCCCTCATACACACCCACTGCTACACCGCTAGCTCCACTCCCACGCACCCCCCTTAAACCCTAAACCCAGTCTCCCACACAACCACCCCCCTCAGCGACAGCTGCAGCAGTGGGAGACGAAGGAGGAGGAGGAGAAAGGGAGGAAGGCACACCGACCACCCCCATACCCGCCACCCCACAGCGGCCCCCGAAGGAGCCGCGACGGGCGACGGGAAATGGGGGAAGGGGAGAAAGGGGGGGGGCCCACCACGGACCTGAGGGGAGGGCGGGGCCGCGACAAGGGGCGGGGCCGCGACGGTCGGGGTGGGACCGCGACGTAGGGTGGGGCCGCGACAGGTCGAGGCCGCGAAGGTAGGGTGGGGCCGCATAGGGTCCGGGGCGGGGCCGCGACGTAGGGCGGGGCCGCTTCGAGGGGCGGGGCCGCGACGCAGGGGCGGGGCCGCGACGAGGGGCGGGGCCGCGACGGTCGGGGCGGGGCCGCGACGGAGGGGCGGGACCGCGACAGGTAGGGCGGGGCCAAGCCGGGCAGGCGCACGGGCGGCGACGGGCCGGGGCGGGGCCGCGACGAAGGGCGAGGCCGAGCCGGGCAGGCGCACGGGCGGCGACGGGCCGGGGCGGGGCCGCGACGTAGAGGAGAAGCCCGCCGCGCGCCCCGGGGCGCACAGCGGGCAATGAACCGCCGCGCGCCTCGGGGCGCACGGCGGGCAGAAAACCGCCGCGCGCCTCGGGGCGCACGGCGGGATGAAAAAGTAGCAGCGGAAGCAAGGTGGGGACACACCCACAGGATCGATCCAAGGGGATCGACCTGCTCTGATAGCATGTCAAAAGTTAGAAGGAAGAAAGAGGATTGAACTAGCAAGAATGAGGATACAAATAGCAAACCCTAGAAGGGTTGTACTCGCTATAGAGCACCCCACTACAGGCTAGAACAATAAGATAATATTCTGACACCTTGGTGGCTGAGCAGAGTGCAATATATTCCGCTTCAGCTGAAGACAGTGCGATTAACTCCTGCTTACTCGACTGCCAGGAGATAGGACCGATAGGTTCGAGGCGGTAGACATAGCCGGTGCGTGAGCGCCTGTTATCGGTGTCGCCGGCGTGATCGGCGTCGACGTAGCCGATTAGCTTGGTCGGTGTAGTTGCGTTTTTGTGATAAGTTAATCCGATCATCGCGGTGCTGACGAAATAGTGGAGAGCGCGATCGAGTTCCGCCAGATGCTCTGCTTCAGGCTTCTTGAGATAGGTGGCGAGCTGGCTCGCGGAGTAGGATAAGTCGGGACGGCATGTGACTGCTGCGAAGAGAAGACATCCGAGCTTCTTCTGATAGTCGCGTATGCCGGCGGGCTTGAGTAGAGTAGATCGTCCCTTTTCGGTTCCTGACGTGTAGCGGTAAGGCGTGGAGATGGCGCTTGGTGTGAGGCCGAAGCGTTTCGCGATGGTGTCGGCGTACTTCTCGGCGCTTAGATAGATTGCGTTTTCTTCCTCGCGGATGTTGAGCCCGAGGTACTGCGTAAGCGTAGAAGAGACCGTGAGCGTGAGGTCTTTCTGAAGCTCCCCTTCGAACCACGTGGTGATGCCGTCGGTTGACCCAATGTAGAGGAGATCGTCCACGTAGACGATTAGGAGAACGTAGTCGCTTCCCTTTGTGAGGCGATACATGCCCTGGTCATGCGGGAGTTGTTTGAAACCAATGCGGATGAGGCGGGCGTGTAGGTACTGCTGCCACAGTCGCGGTGCCTGCTTGATCCCGTAGAGCGATTTAAGCAGTTGACAGACTCGGTTGGGTTCGCCGTGGGAGCCGTGCGGGAGCTCGACGAAGATTTCTGCATCTACAGGTGCGTAGAGAAATGCGTTTGCGACGTCGATTTGTCGCAATTTCTTTTTCTTCATGGCGGCGACGGCGATGAGGATTCGGAGTGAGGTGTGACGGCTGACCGGAGCGAAGGTTTCGGTGTAATCTCTTCCGTGCTCCTGGTCAAAGCCGCGTACGACCCAGCGAGCTTTGAATTTGTCGATGGTGCCGTCAGCTTTCGTCTTCACACGGAAGACCCACTTCCCGGTAAGGATAGTCTTGTTTTGTGCTACGCCGATGGGAACGATTTTCCAGGTGTTGCGCTCCTCCAGTGCCTTCAGTTCTTTGTCCATGGCTTCACGCCATTTCTCCCTGTGTTCCCCCCCCAGAGCCTGTTGAACCGTCGCAGGCTCCTTAGGAATGGCGGCGCCATGGACTGCGGTGACGAGACCAAGGATTTGCAGCCCAGTCTGTGAGTATCGAGGGAGTTCTGGATCCTCGGGATAAGCTGCTTCGTCTCCCGCTTCTGGGTCGGGTATGAAATTCGGCCCTACCCTTTCTGCTTCGTTGGTGTTGACTGTCGCAGGTGTTACGTAACCATTGTCGGCGAAATGGTAGAAGACTTCGGCGTTGTTACTGTCACGAGGGTTATCCTCATCCATGGGCACGTTGATGGAGCAGTACGGAAGAGGTCCGGCTTCCTCCGATGCGTTGTCGACGTTCTGCTCATCCCAGTCTGCTGCATCCGCTGCTGACGCGAAGGCTCGGTCACCACGAAAGCCACTGGTGAGGTCCCGATTCTCGTGCAAGTTGGCGAGGTACGTCTGAAGGGTGAGGCGTTCGTAGAAGATCACATCTCGTGCGGCTACTGTTTCTTTTGTGTGGACGTCGAAGATTCTCCACGCGTTGTAATTTTTCTCGATGCCGAGGTGTAGTCCCCACTGTGCCCGTTGCGAAAATCTTCCCGCTCGTGCTTCTGGGGGTCTGTACTGTACCATGCACCCGAAGACTCGTAACATTTTTGTGCTGCCCTGCTTCCCTGTCCACAGCAGATGCGGTGATGCGTTGTTCGGGAGTGACGACGACGACAACAATTTGTGCAGCATGACAGCATGGTCCATTGCTGCTGGCCACTGGTGGTTGGGTAGCCGCATGCCACGTAACAGTTTGCGCATGCTGTTCTGCAGAGTCCTGTTCATTCTTTCTGCGACACCTTGCTGCTGATGTGCGTAGGGAAGGGAGAGGAGTTGCTTGATCCCCCTTTCCGCCAGGAACTGCTTGAAGCGCTGAGAGGTGTACTCGCCACCTCCGTCTGACTGGAAGCTTTTCAGTTGCGTTCCAGACTCTCTCTCTGCTATCGGTAGCCAGGCGGCGAATGCTGCGAGTGCCATGTCGCGGCTGGGTAGGTTACGATGCCAGACATATCAAGTGGCGGCGTCGATGAAGGTGATGGTGTAGTTGTAGTTAACTTGTCCTGGTTCGCGATTGTAGAGGATGTCGCTGTAGACCTTTTCGAGTGGTGCGTACGCTGGAGCGCTCGGGTTGTGATGTGGAGCGAACGGTCGATGAGGTAAGTCAGCTTCGGGACATATAAGGCAAGTCCCTCGTGCCTTCTGGAGTTCTCTGCCATCGGGTAGAAGTAGGGAGTCTTTGTCAAGAACTCCTGCGCTTATCGTGTTATTTAAAACCGTGTTGCTTGGATGTCCTGTGCGTGCGTGCCAGATCTCTTCAGAGGCGCGGTGTCCGGGTGAACGTTGGTATGCGTCGGAGTTGGAGTAAAAACTGGCGACGAAGTTGGCGCTTCGGTGGACTTCACATTGAGTCGGATTCAGCTGTTGCGCGGGTGTTGGTGGTGCTTCGTCGACTGTGACCGGTGTCGTTGTTCCTGCTGCTGCTGATGTTGTCTCTGCTGCCGATGTTGTTGCTGCTGCCGATGTTGTTGCTGCTGCCGATGTTGTCTCTGCTTCTGATGTTTGTTGAATCGTCGCTAACGCTCTTGTTCGTTCTGCTTCAGGGATAGTGTGGGAGTACCAGAAACCTCCCGGGCTAAAGTCGGGGTCGAGATGAGGAGGGTGTGTCCAGTCAGTAAAATTCACGATGGCGTCGCTGTCTGCAGTGCCCAGGTCAGGAACGAAGTCGAGGACGAAGACGTTGTTCTTCAGCACTGCCTTCCCGATGTAGAGACCACCTCTCCCGTGGTATAGCTTGAACTCCTGGGTGGTGCTGTCGGCTTCCAGGTGAATCCCCTTCGCCATCAGCTGGCTAACACTCAGTAAGTTGTAACCGAGTCCTTCAGCGATGAGTACCTTAGACATGTGCAGTATGACATTTGTTTCTCTTGACTGAAGCTGTACCACTCCTTGTCGTCGTGTGCGCAGGTTTTGATTGTTGGCGACCGTGATGATCACTTCTCGTTGGAGTCGATGTTCGCGTTGTACGAAGCGCCCGGACGAGCACATGTGTTGCCCGCAGCAACTATCCAAGAACCAAGTGTCTTGGCCGGACGGTTCACTTTGAGCGATGGCGGCGTAAGTCGGATTCGGGTGGAGTGATTCGCGGCGAGGCGTCCTGTTGTCGAGCTCCTCTTCTGGTGAGTAATGGGGTGGTGACTCTGTTATGCAAGAGTTGTTTATCTTTACCATGCAGTTGACTATGTTTCTTGCTCCTTGTGCAGGTTGTCCAGGTGAAGTCGTTGAAGCTTGAATCGTTGTTGTCAGACTTGCTTGCGTTGAAGCAACTTGTGAGCTTGAAGGCCGCAGTTGTCGATGTGGTGTTGTCTGACGAGACGGGCAATGCGTGCGGGGGTGTCCTGATGTTTTGCAGATGTGACAAAACGGAGGTACTGACTTCGGCTGCTGCTGTCGGTTGTTGTAGTTGTTGTGTCGTCGCTGAGTATGGAAAGCGAACTCCGGTGCTAATGCCCTTTTCTTGTGCCTTTCTTCTTGCAGGTCCATATCCTGCTGCTCGGCGTGGATTTCGGCGCAGAGTGCCGCTTCGGAGATCCTCCCGTGTGCTCGAAGAATTGCTTTGGTGGCGCGCCACTGAGGACCGAGGCCACCGATGACGACTGTTACGAAGGCGTCTTCAGAGATTGATCCTCCGCATCGAAGAAGCTTGTCGCGCAATTCGCGACATCGGCTGATATACGCCAACCCCTTTTCTCCTGGTTTCATTTCAACTGTTGTCAACTGCGCCATTAACCTGCTCTGGTTTACACTGTCTGTTGCCTGATACACGTTCTTCAGATGGCCGTACGCAAGTTCCGCCGAGTTGCCGAAGTTCCGGTAAGAGCGAATGTTCTGCTGCTGGGTTGGTGTGATGTTTCTCAGTAGAATAGTATACGCCATCATCGATTGATACGTATACTGCTGCTTCTCATACTGTGTGCCGTTTGCTGGATACTGCAGGGATCCGTCGAAGAAGCCGAGTATCTGCGCGCCCTCCATCATCAGCTCGAATTCAAAGGACCAGGTGAAGAAGTCCTTTCCGTCGAAAGGTCTTGACGTTTGTAATTTCAAAACATGCGCGAATTGCGACTGAACTTGTAACGCGTCCATTGGTTTGTCTTGCGCAGGTGAAGGTTGAGGCAGGAAGCTGATCGACCCGCGCTCGTACGGGGCGAAGGTGGGTTGCTGCTGTTGATTCCCTCGCGCATATGACGACCCATCAAGGCTCATGGGTGTCGCTCCGTTGTTGCTGTTGTGTGTCTGTGCAGGTCCCGACTGCTGGTGTTGCTCGTAGAAGGACATGAAGGAGAAGAATTTCTCCATCATGCTCTGGTCGAAGTCAGAAGGGTGATTCGTGGGGGTCTCGGTTGACGTTCCCCTTGGTCTTGCTGCCGTGCCTTCCTCTGTTTGCAGGCCAGAGGCTGGTGGTGGAGTAGGAGTAGTGCCCGAGGAGCCATTAGGGGAGCTCCTTTCCTTGTTTGTTGCCATGTCTTGTAATATAAAAAGTTTAGAGTTTCCCCTGTCAGCTCTCATACCATGTTGGGCTGAGAAGGCCCTTAAGGATCTTTGCAGAGGATAACTCTGGGTAGGAAACTTGTAATAGCGGAAGCGTTTAATGAAACTTGTGAACCGACCTTGCACTAGTGTGTGAGAGCAAAGTAGATTAATTTAAACAAGCAAATACAAGGCTTTATATAAGAGTACAGGGAATACGAATAGATAGATAACTGTATTGCTGTTGCGATTCGATACAGTGCGACTCGGGCAACTGCTCTGTAACGAGTCAGTTGTGTGTCCTTAACTGTCGCGCTGTAATTGTCGAGTCAAAGGTCGCTGACCTTTGACTTTCTCGTAACCTCCAGGCGGTTACCCTAACCTCCGAGGTTTGACTCGATGCTTCGATTCGGACTGCTTCGCTAGTGTCTTGGGTTTTGACACGACAGAAGCGCACTAAGACTTATTGTTTCCAACACTAAGTACGTGCGCCTAACAGAAACTATACCTGGAAGTTGATGGCTGAACATTTCCAGCAGCTGATCCATGTTGGAGGAGAACCACATGTCCTGCTCACACAGCCGATAGGGATAACTGTGAGGACGGAAAAATTGCACACCATCAAAGCGGCGGAGATCCGCCATCCTGTCTGAGAGGCTCTTGATGAGCGCCTGCGCAAACCTCTTTCCAAGGTCATAGCAGGCGTTCAGATCAGAGCCGCCTTCAGTGCCAATCTTCTCTTCGTGCAGCTCAACGGCCTCGATCACCTTTTCGCCGTCCGCATTCAGCCCAGTCAGCTGCATGGTGCGGTCCTTCGAATGCTTTTCCAGAAACTTCATCAGCCTGGAGTTCGTGCCGCCCCCGAACTTGGCGTCGGGCTCGATGTAGCGCTGCGAAAGCTTGGTCTTGAGCTTGTCGACGAGGTTCTTGACCTCTGCGATGTCGACCTGGATAGAGGGCATTGGCGGCGCGAGTCAGTTGGTGGTACACGAATGTAATGAACGAAATAAACAGCAAACACTCACGCGGCTTTTCTGAAAGGAGAGGTTGAGGATGTTGAGGAGGTCAAGGAAATCAGCCAGGAGGTGAAGCATGAAGTGAAATTTGAAGCTGCTCCCAATCCGCCACATCTTCTTGTTCTTCTGCTTCCACATCCACATCAGCGCCGGAAGAACATCGCAGAATCGCTGCACCGCGTCCCCTCGAGACAACCACCGCACCGCGAAGATCCCTTGCACCTCCAGGTTGGTTTTCAGGATGACCTCCTGAAGATGCAGGAAGGTTTTCCGATCCACAGACGAGCGGCCCAGGTGTTCTGCTGTCTTGCGGATCTGAGAATCTACAACCTTGAACTCTGGGATCGCGTCTGCCGCGTCCTTGGCGGCTAGCGCCTCCCTGTGGGGCGGGTGTTAACGCACATAGCAAACAACCGGCAGGGATTAGTATCATTGGAACAGCTTGAATCCGAACAGCGCGGCAGTTACATAACAAAATATCACTGCTTACCGATGGGCGACGCAGTGCACCGCGACCAGCCACGGGCAATCCTTGCGCAGCAAGGCGACGACGCCATTATGGGCTCCCGTCATGACGGAGGCGCCATCAGTGGATACGCCGACGAATCTCTCCATGGAGATCCGTTTCTCCTGGAGGTATCCCGTGATGGACGCGTGCAGGGACTTGGGGTCGGCCTTGTCGACGGGAAGATGGGCGAGGAACTGAGTCACGGGGGTCTCCGCCTTCTCGTACGTGATGTAGACGATTAGATGCTTCCCGTGTGCGCGGTCGGTTGACTCGTCGAATGCCAAGCCGAAACACGGGGAGGACCTGATGTCCGCCAGCTGCCGTTCGCCCAGGTGCGTCGCCAGTGCGCTCACGAACTCCCCGAACGCGTATCTGGGAAGAAACAATAAAAACATAGTCAGTCAAAGACGGCGGAACTAAACAATATAAGGGCAGGGATGACCTCAGACACACTCACCGTGAGAAATACCGCCCGTACGTGTCGTCGTTCTTGAGGTCAGGGCATCCTTGATCTGCAAGGAAGCGCACAAGGCTGGAGTAGAGCACAATTGGAGCATCATGCCGCGCAATCCAGTAGGCTGCTTGCATGCATTTGATGACACGAGCCATTCGCGGGTCCTTGCTGAGCATGTCGAGGAGACTGTGCTGCACTGTCTCCGTCCCTTGTGCGAGGCGCTCGGCGGTCATGGCAGCCAGGTGAACCTTGGAATGATCGTGAGACTTGCACGCGTTCTTCTGGAAGTCGCGACCACCTGCACCACCTCGACCAAACGGGGACTTAGTATGTGGTGCGTGCGTTTTGCAGACCTTGCACTTCATGCCATACTGCATAAGCTTAGGGTCGAACTCGAGCGTCAGCCACGGGTATTGCAGCTTCCACACTGGGTTGAAGTGCCGCGCCATAGCCTGCTCTGACGCAGGAATCTTGAATGCCTTCCTCTTCTCCTCGTCCATTTCCGCCAGCCAATCGTTGTCCGCGACAGGCTCTGGTCGGGGAGGCAAAGGTGTGCGCATACGTTTCTTCGCAGGCCGGGTTGGTGCAGTAGTCCCGCCGAAGCTGATCACCGATTGGCGGAAGCGTGCTGGACGAAGCGGGATTCCCGACTGTGCTGCCGCGCGCTCTAGCCGGGATAGCTGGGAATCGGTGATGGCCACGTTGATGCCAATGTCAAGGTACCCGCGCTTTCCTTCATCTTCTTCCTCCTCGCCTTCTTCTTCATCCTCGCCCTCGGAATGTTCCTCGTCGCTTTCGGTTTCTTCCTCCTCGCCTTCGTATTCTTCCTCCTCTCCTTTGTCATCAAACTCCTGGTCAGCGTCATTAGCGACGCTGTCATCCAAGCTCACCGTGCCAACAGAGCCACAAATACCGGCTAGAGCATCGAGGGGGGAAAAATCGAACTCGCTATCTGCCTCCATCGCTGGCGTTACACCCAGCCTGCCGAGCTAAGGCGTGCGGGAAACTGAGTTGAGTTGCAGTGAAGAGAGGGGTGGCAGGGGTAGAACCATTATAGGGAGGTGATTGAGGGGAGGCGGATGGAACGTTGACATCGCGCAAGCGTGTGATGGCACGACACGAATCACACGTTACAACAACTACCACTCCACTCAAACCCTCCTGTGGTGGACGTGGTAGTGGAATGGAGGGAAGGTGGCTGGGCTCGAGACGGGATGCATGAAAGTGGAGCAACGGAGAAGCGTGGTTGGGGGAAAGAGTGCAATTGGTCAGCTAGCCGATAACATGTGACTTGGCGGCAGACAGGGATGGGTTCGGATCGGAGGAGGGATGGAATGGTGGTAAGGGGAAAACGGGAAAAGGGGGGGAGGGGGGGGGGGGGGGGGGGGGGGGGGGTCTGGAAGGGCCGTGGAAGTTTCCGGGTAAGGCCGGAAAATTTCCCTTGGAATCAGGGAAGCCCTCCAAGAGGACCCTGTAAGATTCCGGGGAAGGCCCAGCCCACGCCCGTTACCATTCCGGGCTGTACAGAAACTCAACCCTGAGAATCTGGACTTTGGGGCAAAGTCAGACCTTAATGTTCAGGGCATTAAGGCCAAATGCCCTTGAATCGACAGCCCTGGAGGCGACAGGTGGTGGTAAAACGCGATACAAAATGGGAGAAGAAAGGGAGGGTCTGTGGTGCTGGCAAGAAAATGGGTGGCCGGGAATGTGTGGCGCTGGCAAGAAAAATGTCTGCCAGGACAAAACGAGGTTAAAAACGGTTTTAAAAATAAGCGTACAGTGGTATGACGATTCAGCTAATTGCAAGCTAAATTCACGGGTGAATTTGAACATAGAACCCGCAGCCTGAATTACAAAAAAAGTTGGGAGGTGTAAACTGTTATGAGTTGTATGAAAGAAGAGTGCGCAGAATGCAATATCGCGGAAGTGATTACAACTACTGAGCAAACATCGGGGCCTAGGCATAATATAGCAAGGCTAGCTAAGCCCGAGGTCGCGAAGTCGTGCGAGGGTTGGGTGTAGGTTTGGGTTTGGAAAAACTCGAAGGCGACGCGGAGGACGTTCGGGAGGCGAGGTCGTCGGACCGAGCCTGAACTCCGAAAAGTTGGAAATGTACGCGTAAGCGGTGCCTCAGTAAGGAATTAGCAAAATTCCTTACACTACCCCCCCCTTCAAGAAAGGTGGTCAATATCAGGCACGTGTCGGCGAGAAAGATACTGCCGGAGTACCGAGTGCCCTTGTAGTGAGTCAGCCGGGACCCACGTGTCGTCGTCACTTGTGCGATCCACCCATCGCAGTAGAAAATCGACGTGGCGGCCGGCTGGGGTCGCACGAATGCGATGATTCAATATCTTCCAGGGTTGGAGCGTGGGATCTGCTACCGGTCGGACACTTGGCGCCTGGTGGGGTCGAGCGACGTCGGAGGACTGGGGTGCCACGTAGTGGCGAAGTTAACTGACGTGGAAGGCGTCGTGGATATGCCAGTCGTCCGGGAGGAGAAGTTTCGCAGTGACCGGTGTCAGCATTCGAATGATGCGGAAAGGTCCCACGCATCGAGGACGCAGTTTTGCGGGTTGGGGCAGTCTGAGGTTTTTGGTGTCCAGGAGAACCATCTGCCCCTCGCGGAAGGGTAAATTTCGTCGGTGTTGGTCAGCGTAGCGGCTGGCGGTCGAATTTGCTTTTCGGATAAAGTCAGCTGCTTTGGCACACGCGTCCTGGAGTTCCGAAATAAACTGCTGTGACCTGGGTACCGGGTTGTCGGGAGTTGTCGATGAGGGTACCACCGGGTCTATCCCGTGATTCAGGTAGAAGGGTGATTGCTTGGTCGTTGCAGATGGGGCGTTATTGTACGCAAACTCGAGCATGGGAAGGTAATCTTCCCACTTGGTGATGTCCGGGC
This sequence comes from Closterium sp. NIES-65, assembly GCA_948144175.1. Lineage (NCBI taxonomy): Eukaryota > Viridiplantae > Streptophyta > Zygnematophyceae > Desmidiales > Closteriaceae > Closterium > Closterium sp. NIES-65. The sequence continues at coordinate 4,919,973 of CANXME010002068.1, forward strand.
AGTTCGTGCGAATCAGCTGCTCCATCGTTTGGTTTGTCCTCTCCGTCTGTCCGTCGGTTTGCGGGTAGTAGGACGACGAAAATTGCAGGCGGGTGCCGTACTGTGCCCATGTCTCCTGCCAGAATTTCGACGTGAATTTCGGATCTCGATCGCTGATGATCGCCGAAGGTAACCCGTGGAGGCGTACGACGGTCGAGATGAAGAGTCGCGCTGTTTCTTCGGCTGTGATCGTTGTACGGCAGGGCGCGAAATGCGCCATTTTCGTTAAGCGATCAACGACGACGAGCACGGAGTCGTTGCCACTTGCGCCAGCTGGAAGGCCCGTGACGAAATCCATAGTCACCTGTTGCCACGGTCGTTCGGGTGGCTCGAGGGGCTGCAGTAAGCCAGCTGGTCGTTGTCGTGATGACTTCATTGCCTGGCAGGTCGGGCAGGCGGACACATAGCGCTGCACGTCCGACGCCATGTCGGGCCAGTAGTAGTTCCGCTGCAGCAGCTTCAATGTTTTGTCGACGCCGAAATGCCCGGAGAGGTTGGAGTCGTGTACTTCTTGCGTCAGTAATTCGCGTAAGGGTCGGTAGGAAGGTACCCAAACTCGGTTAGTACCGACTTTTAGGTAGTAACTTCCATGCGGTGTAGTGACCCCGCGGTGTTGACTGGTCCTGAAAAATCTGTCGATCCTGTAGCCGTGCTTGAATAATCCTGCCAATAAAGGGTTGGAATGGGCGATTAGTACTGCTGCGGTCTGCATGGATGGGCGGTTCAGAGCGTCGGCGATGTTGTTGGCGCCCTTTTTATATGTGATGGTGTAGCGGAAATTTGATTCGAGGTAGTCGAGCCACCGGATTTGTCGTGGGTTGAGCTGTGGTTGGCTGCGCATGTACTGTAGTGACTGGTGGTCAGTTCGGATTGTGACATCCGCTCCCGTGAGGTAGCATCGCCATGTTCGAAACGCATGCACGATGGCGAGCATTTCCTTGTCGTGAACCGGGTAGTTGCGCTCGGGCGGCTGCATTTTTCTTGACTCGTACGCGATGGGTTGCAGTCCGTTGCCGAAGTCCTGTAATAGCACAGCGCCGATAGCGAAATCGCTGGCGTCCGTCACGACTTCGAACGGTCGAGATGGATCTGCCAGTCGAAGCACCAGGGGTGAACTCGAATTTTCTTCAGCTCGTTGAAAGCCAGCTGTTCTCTCTCCCCCCAAAAAAACTGCACGCCCATATGCAGGAGATCGGTTAACGGCCTGGTTACCCCCGCCATATTGGGTACAAAACGGCGGACGTAGTTAACGAAGCCTGGGAAACTCTGCAACTCAGTGATGTTCGTGGGCGGCTTCCACTCCAAAATCGCTTTTACTTTTTGAGGGTCGATTTTAATGCCTTCCCCAGAGACAACGTGCCCCAGAAACTCCAGCTCCGACCGTAAGAACTCGCACTTAGAGCCCTTCGTAATCAGCCGGTTCTGCTGCAAGCGTCGGAACACTTCGTCTAAGTCCTGTAAATGCTGCTCCCGAGTCTTGCTGTACACCAGGATGTCGTCCAGGTAAACAATAACTTTTTTATCCAACATGTCCCGAAACACTCCATTCATAGTGAGCTGGAAAGTCGAGGGTGCGTTCGTCAGCCCGAACGGCATCACGGTGTACTCATAACTGCCGTAGCGGGTGCGGAATGCGGTCTTCGGGCAGTCGTCGGCGAACACACGAATTTGATGGTAGCCACCTCGCAAATCGATTTTCGAGAAGAAACGAGCCCCGCGAAGTTGATCCAGCAGGTCGTCTGCTCATGGGATCGGGTAACGCGACTTGATTGTGACCCGATTCAACGCTCGATAGTCGATGCACATGCGCAGGCCTCCGTCCTTTTTCGGTATGAATAGTATCGGGGCGGCGTACGGCGACGTGCTCGGCCGGATAAAACCCTTAGAAAGCAGATAATCCAGCTGTTTCTGCAATTCGTCGAGCTCCGGTTGGCTGAGCCGCCATTGGGACCGAACGGTTGGTTTCGCGCCTGGTTCCAGCTCAATCCTGTGGTCTTCCGGACGCTGAGGTGGCAGCCCATCAGGTAGGTCATCTGCGAATATTTCGGGGTACCTCCGAATTATGCTCGCCACGTCGTCGGGTACAGCAGCGCAGAGCGTGTCGATGTCGGCGATTTTTTCGGAAGCCACCACCTCGTACAGCTGTACGGCGTAGCCTTGTGCTCCCCGTTTTATCGCCCTCTTCAGCGTTATCGCGTTGACACGTGTTGTCGTCGGCTCCGGCTCCGCCCATTTCGGAAGTGTCACGCGCCCCTTGTTGCACAGCACCGTGATCGCTCCCGTCGTCCAGTCGATGGTCGGATTGAAACGCTGCAGCCAATCCCTTCCGAGCAGCACATCGCAACCGTCCAGTGTTGTCGCCAGCATTCGCATGGAGAACCCGAAATCGTCGCCACACTTCATCCGAATTTGTCGGACCTCGTCCTTGATCGCCAACGGTGTTCCGTCCACCAATCGCGCATCAATCTCTGGTAGACACCTGTCCAGCTTGACTCCGATTTTTTTGGCCGTCGCCAGGTTGACGAGACTGTGGCTCGCCCCACCGTCGACGAATAATTCTATTTTATGCCCGTTAACCCTCCCCACGACCAGCACAGGGTGATCCACGTGTTCATCCACCTTATTCGTCCGGTTGCGGTCGATAGCCCGTATCGGTACCACTACTCGGTGTGGATGTTGATTGCCGGGCGACGGGGTCTCGTCAGTAGGTGGCCCGACTGCTACTGACTCGTTTCTTTTCCCGACCCCTCTCCGTCGTTCCTGTTTCCCTGTTTCAGCTTCGGGCAGTCCTTCTTCCAGTGGCCCGGTTGGTTGCAGTTGAAGCAGTTGTTGTTTCCCCGCCTCGGTGCCTCCACCCCGTTGATTGTGGGCTGGCGCGGCGGTCCACGAAATTGAGTGCCCTCCCGGGAACTCATTCTCGCCCATTGCATCAGCGCATCCGTCGATTCGGCCACTTGGACGGCTTCGATAAATACGCGTGGCCTCGCCCGTCGCACCTCGTACTGTACGTCGTACTTGAGGCCTGCGACGTATCGGTCGAGTCGTTCCGCGTCGCTCATATCGTCCACTTGGTCAGCCAAATTGCAGAATGTCGCCGTGTAATCTTGGACCGACGCCACCTGCTTCCAGGTACGCAGCTTCATGCGAGCAGAATCCGAGGCGGATACATGCTCAAATCTGCTTCGCAGCGCGGCGCCCCACTCCGTCCATGTGCGTATCGTGGCCACTCCGAAGATTGAAGTTGCCTGTTGCGTGACAGCTGCCCAGGTCCCGTCGTTCGCACGTGATATCCCTGCCGGAGCCCCCTCTGGCTGAAGAGTCCGCTTCCACCATTCCAACGCCGGTCCTCGCAATAGTGACACTGCAAAATTAATGCGGGTAGCATCGTCAGCAATTTGCACAGCATTGAAAAACACCTCTGACAAAATTAGAAGAAAGAAAGAGGGTTGAACTAGCAGGAATGAGGATACAAATAGCAAAACCCTAGAAGGGTTGTACTCGCTATAGAGCACCCCACTACAGGCTAGAACATAAGATAATATTCTGACAACCTCTACACCGAACAACCAAGCTGACACAGTGACGGCTTTGTCGCTGGGGTTGAACGGGGGCGGGTTCGTCGGTTTTATTTTAACAGTTGTTGAGACTGTTGCTGCTGCATGCATCGGGGGCGCCATTGAAGCCATCACCGGGGTTGTCGCTGGTGCCTGTCGTGGCGTCGTCTGCGACTGTTGCCTCGGCTGTGACTGTTGCTCCTGCGTCCCTTGTGCTCGTTGCGTTCGTGCTGTCCGCTCGTCTTCAGCGTCCAGCGAGTTCTGTAGCTCGCTGAGGACCTCGTCGTTAGGCACGAAACTGCTTCCTGCTTCATCCACGGCGGGCGACTCCTGACGCGCTTCACCTCGCGTCTGGCGTAGCTCGGCGTTTTCCTCCCTCAGGCGCTCCAACTCGCCAGACATAGTCTGCATGTTGGCCTGCAGCGCCCGAAACTGTTGCATGAGCTCGTTTAACTCTGCCTGGTCCATGTGTCGCAGGCTTCGTCTAACGGGCAGGGGGTTAACAGCGATTTTTCTGGTTTTGATGAAGGCGCAAACGCTATTAGTCGGAGCGAGATAATCGTATCTATCTCTCAGCCGACCGCTTTGCAGCCCACCAAACCTATCGCACCCCCGTACTAAACTACCCCGGAAAGTGGAGGGTAACCTAGGAAAGTAGCTCTGATACCAGGTGTTATGAGTTGTATGAAAGAAGAGTGCGCAGAATGCAATATCGCGGAAGTGATTACAACTACTGAGCAAACATCGGGGCCTAGGCATAATATAGCAAGGCTAGCTAAGCCCGAGGTCGCGAAGTCGTGCGAGGGTTGGGTGTAGGTTTGGGTTTGGAAAAACCCGAAGGCGACGCGGAGGACGTTCGGGAGGCGAGGTCGTCGGACCGAGCCTGAACTCCGAAAAGTTGGAAATGTACGCGTAAGCGGTGCCTCAGTAAGGAATTAGCAAAATTCCTTACATAAACACTTTCCCTCCCGAACCAGGGTGGTTACCAGTTGTTCACCTACAGAACGTGATGAAGTCGCAGGCAGCTCAGGGAAGTGTCGCTCGGTCCCTGCGCAACCACTCTGGCTGGAGGTGTGCGCACCAAACTGGAAACCTGTAATTCAGGTCGTTTGAAAATGCCTAGTCTGATCAGCTAGAGCGGCAGCCATAGCCTAGAACAGCTAGGCTCCAACCCCATTCCAGCGCCAGGCCTCTTATTTCTGCCTTACTCCTTAGGGCTATTACTCCATTCCGTCCTATCCGTAGATAAAGCTCCGCGATTCTAGGTCACACTTTCACTCGACATAGCTAGCCGTGCCCATGGATGCTGTCCGCGTTTCTAAGATTCTATCCAACTACTTCATCGCATCCGCTTCTTCTCCCCGACGAGAACACTCGGTCCCCTTCCGTCCCACACACGCTCTCCCCTCCATCGCTCACGCTTCCTCGCTCGAACAAGCACGCTCTTTCCCCTCCCGTCTCCTTCGCGCAATCCCCATTGCCTCGCACGCTCGCTTCCCTCCGTCGCGGATTACAAATTCCTTCTCGTCTCCCACGCGCACTCCCCAAGACCGAGCACGCACGCTCCCTTCCGTCGCCCACGCGCACTCCGTTCCCGCCGCCCACTCGCACTCCCTTCCGTTGCCCACGCTCAAGACCTTCCCGTCGCCCACGCTCACTCCCTTCCCATCGCCTTCGCGCAATCTTTCCGTCGCCCACTCTCAATCACTTCCGTCGCCAGCACTCACTCCCTTCCCGTCGCCCACGCTCACTCCCTCCCGCCGCGACGGTCCCCTCCGTCGCACATGCTCACTCCCCTCCCTCGCCCATGCCCACTCCCTCTCGTCGCCCACGCTCACTCCTCCCCGTCGCGCACGCTCTCTCCCCATCCGTCGCCCACGCTCACTGCCCGTACGTCGCACACTATCACTCCCTTCCGTCGCCCACGCTTACCCCCCTCCTGTCGCCTTCGCTCACTCTCTCCCGTCCCCTTTCTCCCTTCTCATCTCCACCCTTTCTCCCCTCATGCTATAGTTAGAGTCAGTGCGTGCAGCGTACGACAAGGCAGCGGTTTATTTCCTGCTGGAGCGCCATCCCTCACCTCCCCATCCCTCACCTCCCCATCCCTCACCTCCCCATCCCTCACCTCCCCAGCCCTCACCTCCCCATCCCTCACCTCCCCAGCCCTCACCTCCCACTCACCTCCCCATCCCTCACCTCCCCATCCCTCACCTCCCCATCCCTCACCTCCCCATCCCTCACCTCCCCATCCCTCACATCCCCATGCCGCATCTCCCCATCCCTCATGTCCTCATCCCTCATCTCCCCATCCCTCACCTCCCCATCCCTCACCTCCCCATCCCTCACCTCCCCGTCCCTCATCTTCCTATCCCTCATCTTCCCATCCCTTTCCTCCCCATCCCTCATCTCCCCATCCCTCACATCCCCATGCCGCATCTCCCCATCCCTTATGTCCTCATCCTTCATCTCCCCAGCCCTCACCTCCCCAGCCCTCACCTCCCCATCCCTCACCTCCCCATCCTTGCTGCTGTTGCTGTAAATGATGCGGAAACCCGCCCTGTGTGCCCCTCCCCGCGTCACCATCCCCGCCTCTCCCCCGTCAACCCCATCCCATCCCCTGCCCTCAGGGATGGTGTGGACGCGAGGTGGAGGAGTGGGGCGAGTCGTCGTGCTGAGTCGGGGGCGCCGCGACACCGTGGGAGGCACCATTGCCGCCCCACCCCTGTCCGCCCCACCCCATCTCCTCCTCACCCCTTTCCTCCTCACTCCATTCCGTCTCAACAAGTTCCCCCTGTTTCCCCTCCCGATCGCCCTCTCCATTATTTCCCTCCATAGCCTCGATCCTATTTTTCCCCAGCCCCCTCTCCCCTGTTTCCCCCATTCCCGCCCCTTCACCCTCTTCTGCAGGGACAACTGGAAGCGCGTGCTACACTGCTGCTGTGCTCGTGCTACATGTGAGCCGCAACACAACATGCTCTGCTGTGCGGTTGTGTGCGGTGCGGTTCTGTGCTCTGTTCTGCTCTGCAATGCTGTGCAGAGCTACGCGAGATGCGGTGCTCTGCGCTGCTCTGGGGCTCCCCACCTTCCTCCCCAGCCTCTCTTCCTCCCCTCCCATCTGCTTCTCCCCCAAACGTCCTCCTTACCTCCCTTCCTCCCATCATCACTTACTCCCTTTATTCCTGCATTCCTCACTTCCTCCCTTCGATCCTCCCTTCTTCATTTGCCAGATGTCATTCTTTTGCATGCTTGCTTCCCTTATACTTCACCTACGTCACATCTGACTTCTTGGTTTGTGTTTGGACAGGTCCGCTCTGCATCTGGTTGTGATGGGCTGGCTGTCTGATAGTAACACGATGTATAGCCATGCCATGTATTTAAACTTTTTTTTTATATATATATAATACAGCATTATGAGCCTCAGAGCAGTCATACACATGACCAATTCCAAGGAGTTCAACAAATAATAAATTACCGTATCTGTAAAGCAAGGGAAATCACTCAAGATAAGAACAAAGCTAGGGGGTGTGTGTGTAATGTTGCTTCCCGGTTTTGTCTGCTACACTACAAGCAATAAACCAGGCCGTGGTAAAGCCACATCTGGTGCTAAACACCTGTAAATGCATTGGGGGATATGGGGGTGAGTGAATGGGGAAAGACAGAAAATGGAATGAGCAGAAGGGAAGAGAAGAAGCAGCGGGGAACAGATTGAGCAGAGGGGAAGAGAGGAAGCAGGGGGGATCAGAGTGAGCAGAAGTGAAGAGAGTGAGCAAGGGGGAAGAGAGTGAGAAGAGAAGAAGGGGAGGGAGTAAGGGTGAAACAGAGGGAGCAAGGGTGAAACAGAGGGAGCAAGGGTGAAACAGAGGGAGCAAGGGTGAAAGAGAGGGAGCACGGGTGAAACAGGGGGGGCAAGGGTGAAACAGGGGAGCAAGGGTGAAACCTAGGGAGCAAGGGTGAAGGGAGGGTGACGGGGGGGTGACGGGGGGAAGGAGGGGAGGGGATGGGGGCAAGCAGGGACGGGGATGGGGGGAAGCAGGGAAGGGGATGGGGGGATGCTAGGAGGGGGACGGGGGAAAGGAGGGAAGGGGGCGGGGGGAAGCAGGGAAGGGGATGGGGGGGAGCAGGGAAGGGGATGGGGGGGGGGGAAGCAGGGAAGGGGATGGGGGGGAGCAGGGAAGGGGATGGGGGGAAGAAGGGAAGGGGATGGGGGGGAGCAGGGAATGAGATGGGGGAAGCAGGGAAGGAGATGGGGGGAAGCAGGGAAGGGGATGGGGGGATGGTGGGAGGGGGACGAGGGAAAGGAGGGAAGAGGACGGGGGGAAGCAGGGAAGGGGATGGGGGGAAGCATGTTAGGGGATGGGGGGGAGCAGGGAAGGGATGGGGGCAAGCAGGGACGGGCATGGGGGGAGGCAGGGGAGGGGACGGGGGGAAGCAGGGAAGGAAATGGGGGGAAGCAAGTCGGAGGATGGGGGGGAAGCAGCGCAGGGGATACGGGGAAACAGGGAAGAAGGGAAGGGTGTACGTGCGGGTTGGAAAGGGGGCGTGACAAGTGTGCGAGGGGAGATGAGGGATGGGGAGGTGACGGATGGGGAGGTGAGGGATGGGGCAGGCTCCGCGATGGGCTTGGGGCAATCTGGAGGGGATTGTGATGGCGCTGTGGACGGGAGAGTGAGGGCGCTGGGGTAGAGAATGGGAGGGCGCTGGGGATGGGTCATTACCTGGAAATGGGATGAGTGTGAGGGAATGCGATGGCGCCGGGGTAGAGAGTGTGAGAGCGCTGTGGGAGAGAATATGAGGGCGCTGTGGGAGAGAATATGAGAGCGCTGTGGGAGAGAATATGAGGGCGCTGTGGGAGAGAATATGAGAGCGCTGCGCTCTTTTGTGGAAAGGCAACAGCTTAGAGGCATCGTGGCTGTGAGACCGATTAGGAAAGGTGAGAAGCTTACCTTTCACGGGAGACAGGGCTGTGCGGTGCGGACGACGGGAAGGATCACAGGGAAAGTCGACGGAAATGACATGTGGGGTCGACGGGAAAGGGTAAGGCGGCCGACGAGAAGGGAATCTGCAGTCGACGGGCTGGCGAAATTTAGGCGATGGGATCGCCTATAGCTGGCGCATCGAAGAGGAAATGTGGCTGAATCGACGCGGAAATGTGGGTGAAGCGAAGGGGAAATGCGGCCCGCGAATTGAAGGGGAAATGCGGGCGGGTCGAACGGGACCTGCGTGTGACGGGTAGGGGATATTAGCGCTACGGGAATGGCACGCTCACGCGACGAAAATGCTAAATGCGGGCGACGGGAATTCTAAATGCGGGCGTCGCTGGGTATCGGAACTGCATGCGCTGTAACCCTAAAATTGTGGGCGACGGGGCTTGAACTTGCGTGCGATGTATAGGGGAAACGCGGATGGTATGCCGTCGTTTTGGTCGCATGGTGACGTTTTCCTACTTGAAGTCTAACTATTAGTTTCTTACCTGGTGTAAGGTATGTCGAGGTGCTTTTGTTCACTCATATAACATATCCAGGCACATTCCCCTCCCGAGTCATTTGTTTGGTGCGACACCAGGTTGTCGCACTTTGTTTTCGCTAGGGTGCAACTTTCGTTAAACTTCCGAACCTCAGTTTGCTTGACTCCCAACCCAACCCAAACCTAGCGTTGACTCGCTTTTGTAATTCAGGCTGCGGCTTATACCCTGGGCAAATGATTAAAATCGAAGAACGCACACACAAGATTTGGAAGTATTGTCACGTGACAACACTCACACACACATGACCACTGTTAGAGGGGTGTTTACTGTTCATTCCGAACAGTACATTCCTAGTCACCATTATCCTTATCTTCTCAGATTCTCTAGTGCCACGTGGCACTCTACTTTTCTTGCACTCCAATTCTTGGTCCCACATTCCACTTTCCAACCTTGTTTCTTGCATGCTATATAAACCTTGCTTGTACTTGCCATTATCAATCAATTCTCATTCAACTCTTCTTCAATTACTCAGTAACTTCTTCGCCTATTTCGCCAATAGTTCTTTCGCCAAAGTCTTCCGCCGCGTTCCATCCTCGACTTAGTCGACCCCGCTAATTCTTTAGCGGACTTAGGCCGTCGGGCCTAACACTTGGTATTAGGAGCCTTCGCGGGGAGCGACTTCCAACGAGCGACCGTCGACGACGAGACTACGACGTCATCGTCCCGCGGTGCCAACTTGCAGACTTGGAGTCGTTGAGTGAACATGGACGAAACCATGCACGCAGTCCCCCACGACATGGGCAACACGCTTGCCGAGCTCATGCGCCAACTTCAAGAGTTGACGCTGGAAAATCGACAGGTACGAGCTGAAATGCAACAGCTTCGTGAATTGGCTTCTAACCCCCATGGTCATGCCACACCAACTCTTGCGCCCAACACGTCGACTGGCGCGGAAGCGCTGCCGGAACGTCGAAGCGCACTCAAGCCGCAGAAACCCGAGTCGTTCGACCAAAGTCAACGCGACGCGAACGTGCGGACGTGGCTCTTCATGCTGAACAACTACTTCGCCGCGAGCGGGGTGCAAGAGGCGGACGCGCAGCAGCGGATCGAGTACGCTGTTACACTGCTGAGGGGCCCGGCCTTGGAGTGGTGGCGCCAACTCACTCAAACTGCTGTAAGAAGGGCTCAGACGGACGGGCATCAACAGGGCGTGGGGCATGCAGCTGCAACTTCGAGCTTAGGGAGTTTAGCTTTGGGTGTTACCACGGTTCCGACCACATGGGAAGGATTTGAAGCGGCGCTGAAAAGTAGGTTCGATTTGGTGAACGCCTCCGAAGCTGCTAGGAAGCGTTTGCGTCATTTCCGACAGATAGGCAACGTCCAGGAGTACACACGACGGTTCTTGAGCATCTGCAACGAGATAGACGATATCACGGAAGCAGAGATGCGCGATCGCTACCTCGAAGGGTTGAAGCCGGACATAGCGGAAGTCATTGCGATTCACGGGTTGTCCACCTTCGAGTCGGTAGTCGCAGCAGCAGAACGCGTCGACGCAGTACGAAGCCGACGGGGTCGTGACGATCGCGATAGGGGATACAACAGACCGATCAACGACGCTCGATCGAGGGACGGACCATCGCCCATGGAGATTGGTGCAGTTAACAGTGACGGCTCACAGAAAATGGGATTTAGGGGGAACTCTCACTACTGCAAAATGCCGGGACACATGAAGCGAGAGTGCCCACAGCTTAAGGAGCGGCAGCAGGGAAACGGAAACCGCCAGTAGATAGCGGGTCGCTAGCTGGTGTGGAGGTTCCCGTACCCGCCACGTCTACCAACGTAGAGGAGACGGCTTCGCAGCAGTCATCTACGGAGAACGAGGTAGACACTGTTGATCGTCCAGTCGTGCTTCTAGGGAAGCTTCGCGGAGTTCCTGTTAAGATTCTCGTAGATAGCGGAGCTAGCCACTCGTTCGTCTCTTCATCGTTAGTTTCTCGTCTCCATCTCGAAGCAGATTCAGCAGTCAACTTCAAGGACGCTCGCATGGTAGATGGGACGCCACTTCACATAGGACCGATCATCCGCAAGTTGCGCGTAGTGCTAGGACCGATCACAGTCAGGCGTGATTTCGACTCTGCGACGCTGGACGGATACGATTTTATCTTCGGGAGAGATTGGCTACGGACGGTTAGTACTCAGTTCGATTGGGCTCAGGGAAGCTGCAGCGTCAAGGTAGACGGGGAGTTCCGGGAGCTGCCACAGTGGAGCGATGGGGCCACATCATCCACAGCTATCATTAATGCTGTTCGTGTGCGACAGTTAGTGAAGCGTGCGGCACGGATCTTCGCGGTTTTTCTTGAGGAGGTGGAAGCTGAGGAGGGGAAAGGAGGGAGTGCAGCAGTTAGTGAGAAGGCGACTCTTCCTGCTGAGGTGAGTGCACTGTTAGCAGAGTTCGCAGACGTCTTCCCCGACGAGTTGCCCCCAGGGTTGCCTCCCAGCCGAGCAGTAGACCATCGAATAGAATTGGAGCCGGGGAGCAGGCTAGTAGCGAAGCCGCAGTGGAGGTTGAGTCCAGCGGAGACAGAGGAGATGACGCAGCAAGTTAGGCACTTTCTCGCACAGGGTTTCATACAGCCATCTAGATCGCCTTGGGCCGCACCGATACTTTTCGCACCCAAGAAAGACGGAGGGTTACGGATGTGCATAGATTACCGCGCACTGAACGCCGCCACCGTCAAGAATAGATTCCCGGTGCCGAGACTAGAGGATCTCCTCGATGCATTGCAGGGCGCTAGAGTCTTCTCAAAGATCGACCTTCGTTCGGGTTACCACCAGATTCGAGTAGTTCCAGAGGACCAGCACAAGACGGCGTTTCGTACGAAGCAGGGGTTGTACGAGTTTAGGGTTCTACCGTTCGGATTGACCAACGCCCCAGCGACGTTTCAGACGCTCATGAACACAGTCCTCTCCGAGTTCCTAGGGTCGTTCGTTGTCGTTTACCTAGACGACATCCTAGTGTTCTCTAAGACGAAAGATGAGCACGTGCAGCACTTGCAGAAGGTCTTCGAGGTCTTACGGAGGGAGCAGTTATACGCTCGAAGTGCGAGTTCTTCCTTCCAGAGGTCGAGTTCCTAGGACACGTCGTATCCGCTAGTGGCATTAGGACTGACCCGAAGAAGATCGCAGCAGTACAGGATTGGGTAGCACCGACCTCAGTCAAGGAGTTGCAGAGCTTCCTCGGTTTCGCGAACTACTACCGTCGTTTCGTTCAGGGTTACGCATCGATCGCTAGTCCACTCACCGACCTACTTCGGAAGGGCGTAGAGTACGTTTGGGGTCCAGCGCAGCGGCAGGCGTTCGAGCAGATGAAGCAGTCGCTCACGTCTTCACCGACACTGTCGTACCCTGATCCCACTCGCCCATACGTTGTAGTGACCGACGCTTCCGATCAGGCCATAGGAGCAGTGCTTCTTCAGGACCAGGGACGCAGGTTGCAGCCGATCGCGTACGAGTCGCGTAAGCTTAGGGGAGCGGAGTTGAACTATCCCATACACGACAAGGAGGCGCTCGCGATCATCCATGCGTATAAGGTGTGGAGGTGCTACCTAGAGGGGGCAGATAGTGTTATACGCACGGACCACTGTTCGCTTCGTTTCCTCAAGTCGCAGCCGCAGCTGAGTCGTCGCCAGGCTAGGTGGATGGAGTTCATGGAAGGGAGCTTTCACTACAGAATAGAGTACAAGCCAGGCGTGCGCAACCCAGCAGATCCGCTCACTCGCCCTAGTTGTCAGCTCGCCAGTCTCACAGTCACTGCTGGCCACCCACTTCTCACAGCACTCTTCGAGCACGGTTACACAGTAGATCCCGACTTCACACCGCAGCCGCCCGCAGGAGCAGAGGTGCAGGGTAGTGTCTACATACGGAAGGGTACCACACGGATTTGGGTTCCAGCCTACCGCCCTCTTCGACAGCTCCTTCTCTCAGAGGCGCACGACGTAGTTAGTGCAGGGCACTTCGGAGCAGATAAGACGGCTAAGACGCTTAGTCGCACGTACTACTGGCCCGGGCTTGCAGCAGACGTAGAGGATTACATTCGCTCGTGCGACACGTGTCAGCGTACGAAGTCCTCTCGCCAGCGCAAAGCAGGACTCTTGCAGCCGATTCCACCGCCCGACCGCCCTTGGCAGGTAGTTACCATGGACTTCATAATGGCTTTACCGCGCACAATTAGGGGTCACGACGCCATCTTCGTAGTAGTGGATAAGTTTTCTCGAGCAGCGCATTTCATCCCCACGCACGGCAAGGTCACAGCAGAGGAAGCCGCGACGCTGTTCGTAGATAACGTAGTCCGACTGCACGGGGTTCCAGATTCCATCATCTCAGACCGCGACCCTCGTTTCACTTCGAAGTTCTGGAAGCAGCTTTTTGTCAGAGGTCCACTGGTGATCCCCGATTGATCCTAGGGAAGGGTTACAGGCACGTTGGCCTGGGGGGTTATGGGCGCACTGACCCGCTACTTAACAAGCCCTTTTATCCCAATGGTCTAGTGGTTGGGATTCTGATATGGTATCAGAGCGAAGGTCTCGGGTTCGAATCCCGGTGTATGCACTTCGGGCATCCCAGTGCGGGGGGGTGTCAGAGGTCCACTGGTGATCCCCGATTGATCATAGGGAAGGGTTACAGGCACGTTGGCCTGGGGGGTTATGGGCGCACTGACCCGCTACTTAACAAGCCCTTTTATCCCAATGGTCTAGTGGTTGGGATTCTGACACTTTTCGCACTGTTTGGGACTCGCTTAGCCATGTCGTCTGCGTACCACCCAGAGACAGACGGACAGACCGAGCGTGTGAACCAGACCTTGGAGCAGATCCTTCGCAGCATCACGATGCACGACGCAGCCGCATGGGACAAGAAGCTGAGCATGGCAGAGTTCGCCTACAACAACACGCACCACTCCGCCACAGGCATGTCACCGTTCTTTGCACTTTACGGTCAGCACCCCAATGTCCCCATTCGTGTCGATCTCACACCCACAGTCCCTCGTGCGGACAACTTCCACCAGCATCTCACCTTCATTCATGATCACGTGAGGAAGCACCTTGAGCTCGCAAATGCACGCATGGCACGCACCACCAACCGCAGTCGTCGTGAGGTGTCATGCGCAGTCGGTGACCGTGTTCTCTTGGATAGCCGCAACCTCCGACTGCCACAGGACAGCAAGCTTCGTCCACGTTTCATTGGTCCATTCGTCATTGAGCGCGCACTAGGTCCAGTCGCATACCGCCTTCGCCTTCCCGCACATTTCCGCATGCACCCGTCATTCCACGTGTCTCTCCTTCGCCCATACACCGATCCCAATGCCACCTTCTCGGGCCGTGATCGCACTCCACTGCCGGTAGCTGTTGACACCGACGAGCCCGACTACCAGATCCAGCGCATCCTCAGGCACCGTCGCCGTCTCCAGGGGGGTGTCACTTTCATCGACTTCTTGGTTCGTTGGCGTGGTTACGACGCAGCAGACGACAGCTGGGTTCCTTCGTCCTCGCTGTCTCCTGACAACGCTTGCCTCCAAGCGTACCTTCAGTCTGCAGGCGCCGCGGACGTCGCCTCCTTGGGCGGGGGGTAGTGTTAGAGGGGTGTTTACTGTTCATTCCGAACAGTACATTCCTAGTCACCATTATCCTTATCTTCTCAGATTCTCTAGTGCCACGTGGCACTCTACTTTTCTTGCACTCCAATTCTTGGTCCCACATTCCACTTTCCAACCTTGTTTCTTGCATGCTATATAAACCTTGCTTGTACTTGCCATTATCAATCAATTCTCATTCAACTCTTCTTCAATTACTCAGTAACTTCTTCACCTATTTCACCAATAGTTCTTTCGCCAAAGTCTTCCGCCGCGTTTCATCCTCGACTTAGTCGACCCCGCTAATTCTTTAGCGGACTTAGGCCGTCGGGCCTAACAACCACGCTATCCATCTATCTGACTATTACGAGTGCAATTGAGTGAACGAACGAGAATTGCACTATCTAAGCAAGAGTCCAATGAGCGAAGGCATGAGCGAAGAATATATAGCGAAACTACAGTGGTAACGGTAATGGACTGTGGTTGTCGCGCGACGGGCCTGGGACTGTGGTTGGGAAAAAGTGTCGAAGCGGAGGCCCGGAGTGCGGGTTACTCGCCGAGCCGTGAGGTAGGGGTGCGATGTGCGAAGGTGGCGGGCGGATTGTCGATGTGAGGGTTGCGAGTGGTAACAGTGCTGACTGTGGTGCTACAGTGATGTACGCGTTGAGCAGGGATGCGAAGTAAGGAAAAGGAATTTTTCTTACACTACCCCCCCTCCTAAGGAGTTCCTCCTTACTGTTGGGAATAATAAGTCTTAAGCGCCTCTGTCGTGTCGAAACTCAGGACACTAGCGAAGCAGTCCGAATCGAAGCATCGCGAGTCAACCCTCGGAGGTTAGGGTAACCGCCTGGAGGTTACGAGAAGGTCAAAGGTCAGCGACCTTTGACTTGACAAATACAGCGCGACAGCAAGGACACACAACTGACTCGACATTGAGCAGTTGCCCGAGTCGCACTGTAGCGAATCGCAACAGTAAAACGGTTTTAACTTATCTATTCGTATTCCTTGTACTCTTATATAAACCTTTGTATTTGCTTGTTTAATTAACTTACTTTGCCCTCACATACTAGCGCAAGGTGGTTCAAGTACTTTCATTCAAACGCTTCCGCTACTACAATTCTACTCAGACTTAAAACTCTACAAAGATCCTAGGGCACTTCAGCCCAACATGGTATGAGAGCAGTTAGAGTTTTAAAGATTGTTTTCCTTTTAACACTCAATACAAGAAGACATGTCTGCAAGGAAGGAGAGGAGCTCCTCCAACGGCTCTCTAGGCACTACTCCTACTCCACCTCCTGTCTCTGGTCTACAGACAGAGGAAGGGACTACCACGAGACCAGCAGCTGGGTCTACGGAAACGCCCGCAGGCTTCGATCCAAGCATGATGGAAAAGTTCTTCTCCTTCATGTCCTTCTACGAGCAGCACCAGCAAGGAGCACCTGCGCAATCAAACAACAGCAACAACAACAACAACGTGACGCCTATGAGTCTCGATGGCTCATCCTACGCACGCGGGATTCAACAACAACAACAACAGCCTACCTTTGCGCCATACGAGCCCCAGCGTGGCTCCGTCAGCTTCATGCCGCAACCGCAACCTGCACCAGGACAAGAAAGGGCATTGGATGCGTTACAAGTTCAATCGCAATTCGCGCATGTCTTAAAACTACAAACGACAAAGCCTTTCGACGGCAAAGATTTCTTCACCTGGTCGTTCGAGTTCGAACTGATGATGGAAGGAGCACAGATTCTCGGCTTCTTCGACGGGTCCCTGCCATATCCAACAAACGGGACGCAATATGAGAAGCAGCAATATACTTATCAATCGATGATGGCGTACACGATACTGCTGAGGAACATCACCCCGACCCAGCAGCAGAACATCAGGACTTACCGAGGCTACGGCAACTCCGCGGAGCTCGCGTACAACCACCTGAAGAACCTGTATCAAGCAACAGACAGCGTAAATCAAAGCAGGTTAATGGCGCAGCTGACAATGATTGAAATGAAACCAGGCGAGAAAGGCATGGCTTATATCAGCCGCTGTCGCGAACTGCGCAACAAGCTTCTTCGATGCGGCGGGTCGATTTCAAAAGACGCCTTTGTCACGGTGGTCATCGGCGGTCTCGGCCCCCACTGGCGCTCCACTCGCGCCATATTACGAGCACACGGGAGGATTTCCGAAGCGGCACTCTGCGCCGAAATCCATGCTGAGCAGCAAGACATGGACCTGCAAGAAGAAAGACACAAGAAGAAAGCATTAGCACCAGAGTTTGCGTTTCACACTCAGCGACGATACAACGGCAACAACAACCGTCAACAACAAGTAAAGACAGTACCTCCGTTCTGCCACATCTGCAAGACTTCGGGCCATCCTCGCACGCACTGCCCGTCTCGTCAGACAACACCACAGCGACAACTCCGGCCTTCAAGCTCCCAAGTTGCTTCAACGCAAGCAAGTCCGACGACCACAATCAAAGCTTCAACGACTTCAACTGGACAACCTGCACAAGGAACAAGAAGCATCGTCAATTGCATGGTGAATATAACCGATTCGTGCACAACCAAGTCACCACCCCACTACTCACCGGAAGAAGAGCTCGACAACAGGACGCCTCGCCGTGAATCACTCCAGCCGAATCCGACGTACGCCGCCATCGCTCAAAGCGAACCATCTGGCCAAGACACTTGGTTCTTGGATAGTTGCTGCGGACAACACATGTGCTCCTCCGGGCGCTTCGTTCAACGCGAACATCGACTCCAGCGAGAAGTAGTCATCACGGTCGCCAACAATCAGAACCTGCGCACACGACGACAAGGAGCGGTACAGCTTCAGTCACGAGAAACAAATGTCATATTACACATGTCAAAGGTACTTATCGCGGAGGGACTAGGCTACAACTTACTGAGCGTCAGCCAGTTGATGGCAAAAGGCATCCACTTGGAAGCCGACAGCACCACCCAGGAGTTCAAGTTATACCACGGGAAGGGCGGCCTCTACATCGGAAAAGCAGTGTTGAAGAATAACGTCTTCGTCCTCGATTTCGTCCCCGACCTGGGCACTGCAGACAACGACGTCATCGTCAACTTCACCGACTGGACTCATCCTCCGGATCTCGATCCCGACTTCAGCCCAGGAGGTTTCTGGTACTCGCACACCATCCCTGAAGCAGAACGAACACGAGCATTAGCAACGATTCAACAAACGACAGCAGCAGAGACAACATCGACAGCAGCAGAGACAACATCGGCAGCAGCAGAACCATCATCGAAAGCAGCAGGACCAACGACACCAGTCATCGAAACACCACCAACACCCGCACAACAGTTGAACCCGACTCAACGAGAAGTCCACCGAAGCGCAAACATCGTCGCCAACTTCTACTCCAGCTCTGACGCGTATCAACGCTCACCCGGACATCGCGCTCCTGAAGACATCTGGCACGCACGCACAGGACATCCAAGCAATACGGAGTTAAACAACACGATACGAGCAGGAGTTCTAGACAAGGATTCGCTACTACTACTCGACGGCAGAGAACTTCAACGTGCACGAGGGACTTGCCTCATCTGCCCCGAAGCCGACTTACCCCATCGACCGTTTTCCTCTCACCACAACCCGAGCGCACCTGCATACGCACCACTCGAGAAAGTTTACAGCGACATCCTCTATAATCGAGAACCAGGACAAGTCACCTACAATTACACGATCACCTTCATCGACGCCGCCACTCGATACGTCTGGCATCGCAACCTACCCAGCCGCGACATGGCACTCGCAGCATTCGCCGCTTGGCTACCGGTAGCAGAGAGGGAATCAGGAACACAACTGAAAAGCTTCTAGTCAGACGGAGGAGGAGAGTACACCTCTCAGCGCTTCAAGCAGTACCTGGCGGAAAGAGGGATCAAGCAACTCCTCTCCCTTCCCTACGCACATCAGCAGCAAGGAGTAGCAGAAAGAATGAACAGGACTCTGCAGAACAGCATGCGCAAACTGCTACGTGGCATGCGGCTACCCAACCACCAGTGGCCTGCAGCAATGGACCATGCTGTCATGCTGCACAACTTGTTGTCGTCGTCGTCACTCCCGAACAACGCCTCACCGCATCTGCTGTGGACAGGGAAGCTGGGCAGCACAAGAATGTTACGAGTTTTCGGATGCATGGTACAGTACAGACCCCCAGAAGCACGAGCGGGAAGATTTTCACAACGGGCACAGTGGGGACTACACCTCGGCATCGAGAAAAAATTACAACGCGTGGAAAATCTTCGACGTCCACACAAAGGAAACAGTAGCAGCACGTGATGTGATCTTCTACGAGCGACTCACCCTTCAGACGTACCTCGCCAACTTGCACGAGAATCGGGACCTCACAAGTGGCTTTCGTGGTGACCGAGCCTTCGCCTCAGCAGCGGACGAAGCAGACTGGGATGAACAGAACGTCGACAACGCATCGGAAGAAGCCGGACCTCTCCCGTACTGCTCCGTCGACGTGCCCATGGACGAAGAAAATCCTCGCGACAGTAACAACGCCGAAGTCTTCTATCACTTCGCCGACAACGGTTACGTAACACCTGCGACAGTCAACACAAATGAAGCAGAAAGGATAGGGCCAAATTTCATACCCGATCCAGAAGCAGGAGACAAAGCAGCTTATCCAGAGGATACAACACTCCCCCGATACTCACAGACTGGGCTGCAAATCCTTGGTCTCGTCACCGCAGTCCACGGGAAGAAATGGCGAAAGAGCCATGGACAGCACGCTTCCTAAAGAGCCTGCGATGGTTCAGCAGGCTCTTGGGGGGGAACACAGGGAGAAATGGCGTGAAGCCATGGACAGGGAATTAAAAGCATTAGAGGAACGCAACACCTGGAAGGTCGTTCCCGCAAGCGTGGCACGGAACAAGACCATTCTCACCGGGAAATGGGTCTTCCGCATCAAGACGAAAGCTGACGGCACAATCGAGAAGTTCAAAGCACGCTGGGTCGTGCGTGGATTCGACGAGGAGCAAGGACGAGACTTCACCGAAACATTCGCCCCAGTCAGTCGACATACCTCTCTCCGAATCCTTCTCGCCGTCGCCGCCATGAAGAAGAAGAAGCTCCGACAAATCGATGTTGCCAACGCATTCCTCTACGCACCCGTCGACGCCGAAATCTTCGTCGAACTCCCACACGGCACTCACGGAAATCCTAATCAGATCTGCCAACTACTGAAATCGCTCTACGGAATCAAACAAGCCCCGCGACTGTGGCAACAGCACCTACACACCCGCCTCACTCACATCGGATTCCGCCAACTGCCTCACGACCAAGGAATGTACCGCCTCACCAAAGGCGCAGACTACATCCTACTGATCGTCTATGTCGACGACTTGCTCTACATCGGCTCCACCGACGACGTCACCACCTGGTTCGAAGGGGAGCTGCAGAAAGACCTTACGCTCACGGTCTCTTCTACCGTGACCCAGTACCTCGGGCTCAACATCCGCGAAGAAGAAAATGCGATCTACCTAAGCGCCGAGAAATACGCCGACACCATCGCCAAACGTTTTTCACTCACACCTACCGCCATCGCCACACCATACCGCTACACGGCAGGAAACGACAAGGGAAATTCCGCTCCACTCAAAGCTGCCGGAATACGAGACTACCAAAGGAAACTGGGCTGCCTTCTCTTCGCAGCTGTCACCTGTCGCCCGGATCTATCCTACTCCGCAAGCCAACTCGCCACCTATCTCAAGAAATCCGAAGCAAAGCATCTGGCGGAGCTCGATCGCGCACTACACTACTTCGTGAGCACACCGACGATCGGCCTGACTTACTACAAAGGCGAAGCTACGACGACGAAACTAATCGGCTACGTCGATGCTGACCATGCCGGCGATTCTGATAATAGGCGCTCTCGCACTGGCTACGTCTATCGTCTCGAGCCTATCGGACCTATCTCCTGGCAGTCGAGTAAGCAGGAACTAATCGCTCTCTCTTCAGCTGAAGCAGAATATATCGCCCTCTGTTCAGCCACCAAGGAAGGACTCTACCTTCGCGAGCTGCTGGAAGAAGCAAAGTTAGCCGAGTTACCCAACTCCACCCTATTCTGCGACAACCAATCTGCAATTCGCATCGCCAACAAAAGCGGATTCGCGAACAGAACGAAGCATATCGCTCTGCGATACTTCTTCGTGAAGGACGAGATCGAGAAAGGGAAACTCGAATTATCCTACTGTCCCACGTCCGAGATGGCAGCCGATTATTTGACCAAGAAACTCGGAAAACAGAAGTTCGAGTACTGCATGATGCTGACCGGACAAGGCCACGTCACCATCAGCGACACTCCAGAAGCGAAGGGGAGTGTTGGGAATAATAAGTCTTAAGCGCCTCTGTCGTGTCGAAACTCAGGACACTAGCGAAGCAGTCCGAATCGAAGCATCGCGAGTCAACCCTCGGAGGTTAGGGTAACCGCCTGGAGGTTACGAGAAGGTCAAAGGTCAGCGACCTTAGACTTGACAAATACAGCGCGACAGCAAGGACACACAACTGACTCGACATTGAGCAGTTGCCCGAGTCGCACTGTAGCGAATCGCAACAGTAAAACGGTTTTAACTTATCTATTCGTATTCCTTGTACTCTTATATAAACCTTTGTATTTGCTTGTTTAATTAACTTACTTTGCCCTCACATACTAGCGCAAGGTGGTTCAAGTACTTTCATTCAAACGCTTCCGCTACTACAATTCTACTCAGACTTAAAACTCTACAAAGATCCTAGGGCACTTCAGCCCAACACTTACGAAAGTGCGTGTACATCCCTGAGATTTCGGCTGCGCAGATACTCGGTGAGGACGGGGTGGTTTTCGATTCTGTCCAGGGGAACCCAATTGTCTTCGGTGGGTGTACGGTCTTTTCAGCGGAGTAAGAACTCGATCCTTCGGGCTCCTCGAGGGTCGCGAACTCTGTGACTCAGGATTTTCTCGGGGGTGATGATTGGTTCAGTTGGTGGTCTTGTCATGCTGGCTGGGCGATTGCGTGGCAGTTGGCTTGTGGACGGGACGTAAGGGCAAAGTAGGCTGACGTGGAATGGGGGGCTGACGTACCAGTCAGCAGGGAGGAGGAGGTGGGCGGTGACGGGTGTAAGCATGTGGCTTATGCGAAATGGCCCGCAGTATCGGGGGCGGAGTTTCGGGGTGATGGGCAGTCGGAGGTTCTGAGTGTCAAGTAAAACTAAGTCGTCGGGCTGGTAAGTAACAGGTCTGCGGTGGCGGTCGGCGTTGCGTTTAGCGATGGTGTTCGATTTTTTTATAATATTTCGGGTCCGTGCCCGGCCCGGGTTCGATTTTTTTATAATATTTTTTTTATAATATTTCGGGCTGGTAACTGCCCGGGTCCGTGCTACTTGTAATATTTCGGCGAACTGTTGTGCTCGTGGTACTGGGTTGTCGGGATTCGGGGTCATAGGTACTGTCGTGTCTTGTCCGTAGTTTAGGTAAAATGGTGACTATAGGGTCGTGGCAGATGGCGAGTTGTTGTACGCGAATTCGATTACTGGCAGTTGCTGTTCCCACGTGGTTGGGTCGTCACACGTGGCCCTGATGAGCTATTCCATGATCTGATTTGTCCGTTCTGTCTGTCCGTCGGTTTCGGGGTGGTATGATGAACTGAACTGTAGTCGCATGCCGAACTGCTGCCACAGGTTCCGCCAGAAGTTGCTGGTGAATTTCGTATCGCGGTCGCTGATGATCGCGGCTGGTATCCCGTGCAGTCGAACGATGTGAGGATCTAGGATCGAGCTCAGAAAAGAGAATGTGAATTGAATTGAATGAATCACCTGGGTACAACACCAGGCTATATATAGGCTCGACACAAGGCCCAGTAACCAGGTGTTACACGAAGGTTCCACGGGCCGCGTAGCGTCCCGAACAGATCCTTCCCGAATTCGGTAGAAGGCAATTCGGTGGCAACCGAAAAACCAGAATTCGGTGCACGCAACCTAGCTAGGTGCTATAACTATAATAAAATATAGGAAAGCACCTAGCCTAGGAAATCAAGCAATTCATGCATGCATATAATTATCCTATGCTAGAAATAGCATGATAAAGTAAAGGCAAGCAAGCATAGCTGGCATAAGCCGTCGTACTCTCACACGTCCCCCCCTCAAAGCTGGGTGGCGTGATATACACCCTGCTTGACAAGATATTCCTTGAGAGCACGGCGTGTGTTGCCCATATCAGCTTCTGCAACCCAACTGTCCTCAGTGGGGTTGTATCCCTTCCAGCAGATCAGGAACTCGAGGGTCTTGCCGCCGCGGCGCCGATGAGTGAGAACACTTTCCACTTCGTACTCAGGTTCATCCTGTATAAGAACAGGTGGTGGTGGCGGTAGCTGCCGTCCTTGGAACTGCTGGTTGGGGTCCTTGTAGGGTTTCAGTAGCTGGACATGGAAAGCGTTGTGAAGCTTCCATGTATCTGGTAAGCGCAAGCGGAATGTAACTGGTGTCACCTGTGCCTCAACGAGAAAAGGACCACAGAAGCGAGGCCGGAGTTTGGATGGGAGGTGAGACAGGTTCAAGTTGCGCGTGTCAAGAAGCACCTGATCTCCGACTGCTACTGAGTGATCACATCGCTGACGATCGGCATACTGCTTCTGGGAGGTCTGCATCGTGGTGAGTCGTCGCTGAGTCTTCTCCCATAGCTGCTGCATGGTGGTGACGAAGTCATGTGCGGCTTGGACGTGTGCCGGTGTGGTTGGCTGCTGTGGTGTGAGTGGTTCCCGTCCGTAACACAGGAAGAAAGGAGTTTTCCCTGTGGCCGCATGTGATGCGTTGTTGTAAGCGAACTCTAGGGTCGGTAACTGTGTGTCCCAGTGGCTGACGTCGTCCTTGCAAGCTGTGCGCAGTAACTGTTCAACCACTTGATTGAGTCGCTCTGTCTGTCCGTCAGTCTGGGGGTGGTATGCTGAAGACATTGCAAGCTTTGTCCCCAACAGTCCCATGAGCTCCTTCCAGAACTTACTGGTGAATTTTGGGTCTCTGTCTGAGATGAGTGTAGCGGGGATGCCGTGGATGGTGATGATGCGATCCAAGAAGAGGCGAGAAGTTGCTTCAGCTGTAGCTGTGGCGTTGGTCGGTATGAAGTGACCCATTTTGGAGAACTTATCGATGACTACGAGGGTGGAATCGTGCCCCCGTGAGGTCGAAGGAAGTCCTGTGATAAAGTCGAGGCTAACGACCTGCCATGGCTGCTCCGGTACGGGTAGAGGCTGAAGTAACCCTGCTTTTTTCTGCTTGCTGCTCTTCATCTGCTGGCACGTGTCGCCTGAGGTGACGAACTGCTGCACGTCTGCTGCCATCCCGGGCTAGTAGTAATACTTTGCTATCCCTGCTAACGTCTTGTTGTTCCCGAAATGTCCCGCGTAAGGTACGTCGTGAAACTCCTCCAATAGGATCTGCCGTAGCGGGGCGTAATTCGGTACCCAAATCTTTCCTGAACCCTTCCTTACCGCTAGGTCTTTCTCCCACTGTAACAGCATCTTAGTCTGTGCTGTAGCGATCTCTGGGTCCACGGAGTACCCATGTTGGAATAGACCCTTGAGCAGATGGTTCATTCCGTCGAGCTGGATGCCTGCTACATGTCCGGGGCGGCTCAATGCGTCTGCTTTGTTGTGTAGCCCGGGCTTGTAGACGATGTCGTAGTGGAAGTGAATTTCCAGGAAGTCCAACCACCGCACCTGTCGTCGTGAGAGCCTCGGCTGTGACTTCAGGTATTTGAGACTGAAGTGGTCTGTATAGACTGTAGTCTTGGCTCCCTCTAGGTAACAACTCCACGCCTTGAAGGCTATGACTATCGCTAAGGCTTCCTTGTCGTGAATGGGGTAGTTTAGTTCTGCTCCGTGTAGTTTCTTACTGAGGTAGGCGATGGGCTGCAAACCGTGTCCATGATCCTGCATCAGTACTGCTTCGACTGCCTGGTCACTCGCATCTGCTTCGACCAGGTAGTCCTTGTCTGGATCCGGCAAGATGAGTACTGGCGCTGTAGTTAGTGCTGTTTGTAGCTGCTCCATGGCTAGCTGATGAGGGGTATCCCATTTGTAGGGCGTATCCTTTTTTCAGTAGGTCGGACAATGGCGCTGCTATCTTAACGTACTGCGGCACGAACCTGTTGTAGTAGTTGGTGAAGCCTAAGAACTGCTGCAACTCCTTCACGCTCTCTGGTACTTGCCACTTCTTGACGTCTTCGATCTTCCGCGGGTCCACGTGTACGCCCTCGGCACTCACCATGTGCCCGAGAAACTGCACCTTCTTTAGGGCGAAGTCGCTCTTCGACAGCTTCACCTAGAACTTGTTTTTCCGCAGGATCTCGAACACCTTCCGTAGATGCTCCACGTGCTCCTTCATGTTCTTGGAGTAGATGAGAATGTCGTCCAGGTACACCACCACGCACTCGTGCAGCAGGGGTCGTAAGATGTGATTCATCTCCGCCAGAAACGTTGCTGGTGCGTTGCAGAGTCCGAACGGCATCACCAAGTATTCGTAGGAGCCGTATCTGGTATGGAACGCCGTCTTGTGAACCGAGTCGTCTGCCATCTTGATCTGCCAGTAACTCGATCGTAGGTCCAGCTTCGAAAATACTGTTGCTCCACGCAGTTGATCGAGTAGGTCGTCTATGCGCGGTATGGGATATTTGTTTTTAACTGTCTGTTTGTTCAGTGCACGGTAGTCGATGCACATCCGTAGACTGCCGTCTGGTTTTGGAGTGAAGAGGACTGGTGCACCGTAGGGAGAGGTGGATGGGCGGATCAGTTGTCTGTCCAGTAGATACTCTATCTGTTTTTTCATGTCTTTCAGCTCGGTCGGACTTAGTCGGTATGGTGCACGTGAGACGGGTTTTGCACCTGGTTCCTCCACGATCTCGTGCTCGTGGGTGCGTGCTAGAGGTACGCCTGTAGGTAGGTCGTCGGGCATTATATCCTTGTACTGCTCCAAGACCTCCTTCATTGCTGCAGGTAGCTCGGAACTCGGCTTCTCCTCCTCTGCTGCTGCCATAACCAGTGCTAAGTAACCCGTGTTACTTTCGTTCACTGTCCGTTCAAACCGTGCCAGTGTCGTTTTAGGAACGCTCCATGTATCCGTCCAGCTTCGCAGCTCCACTCGTTTCCCGTTGTTGTAGATGCACATCTTCCTGCTGACCCAGTTGATCTCGGGGTTGAACCGCTTCAAGAAATCTCGCCCCAAGATGAAATCTAAGCCCTTGATGTTCGTGATCGGCAACGTCGGCTTCCACCTCAGCGCCCCTATGTGCAGCTGCAGTGATGCTTTGCCGTGGATGGGAAGTTTCGTACCGTCCACCATTGTTGCCGAGAACTTGGTCTCCTCATAAAATTCTCCAATTTTCTCCAACGTCCCGCAGTCGCACACTGAGTGGGACGCACCACTGTCCACCATTGCCTGGAGGCGTCGCCCATTGCATATCACCTCGAGTAGTAGTGGTTTTTGCTGTTCCGAGTAACCGTAGATGGTCTCGCTTATAGGATCGTAGGGTACGTCGAATAGATCATCCCTTGGTCCTGCGCTCGAAGCTGCTGACTCCATATCAGTTTCCAACTGAGTAGGGTTGGAAGGATTTATCCGAGGCCGATTCAGCTTCGTCTTGGCCTGGAACCTTCCCTTAAGCCTTTGCAGCTGTGTATGCTTCTCCTGTGGGCAATGGGGAGCCTTAACACTATGCTGCTGGGAGAGAATATGAACTCCTTGGAACGCACGACCCTTTTCAAAGCTCCGGAGTGGTTTGCCCAACTTCTTAGGTACCTGAATAATGTCTAAAGGCTTCTTCTTGGCCGTGAAATCTCCCCTGGATTTTTGAAGGCTTGAAAACCTCGAGAGGGAATATTCTTACTCTCGGGGGTGTTCGGATGGAGTTTCCCGGTCGGTGCAGAGTCTTGTTTCGCTATAATAAAATATAGGAAAGCACCTAGCCTAGGAAATCAAGCAATTCATGCATGCATATAATTATCCTATGCTAGAAATAGCATCATTAAGTAAAGGCAAGCAAGCATAGCTTGCATAAGCCGTCCTACTCTCACAAACGACGGTGGAGATGAAGAAGCGTGCTGTTTCTTCGGCTGTGACTGATTTTTTGCAGGCTGCGAAATGTGCCATTTTTGTCAGTCGATCGACGACGACCAGGATCGCGTCGTTCCCACTTGCCCCGGCTGGTAACCCCGTATCGAAGTCCATCGTCACCTGCTGCCAAGCACGTTCTGGGGGTGGTATTGGCTGCAACTGTCCCGCCGGCCGCTGTCGTGATGATTTCATGAGCTGACAAGTGGGACACGATGCCACGTGTCGTTGTACTTCGGTCAACATTTCGGGCCAGTAATAATACCGCTGCAGCTGCTGCCGTGTTTTTTCTGCTCCGAAATGCCCCGAGGTAACTCCGTCGTGTGCCTCCTGTAATAGTAATTCCCGAAGCAGTGTATATCCAGGCACCCAGATGCGGTCAGTCCCAGTTTTTACATAATAGACTCCCTTTGCTGTTGCGAACTGCTACAAATTTCCTCCTGTGAAGAATGGATCCGTTTGGTACCCGTGGGTAAATAGGCCTGTCAGTAGCGGGCTTGTCTGGGCGAGTAGTATTGTGTGGATCTGGGCAGTGGGGCGGGTCAGTGCGTCGGAGATGTTCGAGGCTCCCTTTTTGTAAGTGACCGTGTAGTGAAAGTTGGACTCGAGGAAATCGAGCCAGCAAATCTGTCGTGGGTTGAGGTGTGGCTGTGCGCGAAAGTACTGTAGTGATTTATGGTGTGTCCGTACTGTCACGTCCGCGCCAGTCAAGTAACAGCGCCATACTTTGAACGCGTGCACGATCGCAAGCATTTCGCGGTCGTGTATCGGGTAATTTTTCTCGGGCGGATGCAATTTTCGTGACTCGTATGCGATAGGTTGTAGGCCACTGCCGAAATCGTGTAGCAGTACGGCTCCGATGGCGATATCGCTTGCGTCGATAACTACTTCGAATGGGCGGTGTGGGTCGGCGATGCGCAGGACGGGCGGTGAACAGAGAACAGTTTCCAGGGAAGAGAAGGCAGCATGTGAGAAAAGAGAACGAGAGAATGGTTGGACTATGAAAGAGTTGGGTACAAGTACTGACCCTAATTGGGTTGTACCCCTTATAGGCTACCCCACTACAGCCTACACTAATGTATAAGCTATAATGTTCTGACACACCCCCTTAGGCAAAGTGGGGGAGAACAAGGGGTCACAAGATCAGTCAAGCAAAGTAAAGCAAAGCAAGCTCAGAGTGGATCACAAAGTCACCACACATTCCGAGCACAAGTTCAAGGCCACAAACCAGTTCACAAGGCTAGACAAGCAAGAGCAGGCGTATATATATATATATATATGTATATATGCAACAGTACAAACAAGGTCAAGGAGTGAGCAAGTGAGGCAAGGTAGGCACAAGACCCAGCTGAGTACAGAAACGCTGATGATCACAAGGCGCAAGTGCCTTGGTGAAGATATCAGCAGTGTTGGCCTCAGAGGCCACGTACGCAAGTCGCAGCTGACCACGCTGCTGTAGCTCACGAGCAAGGAAGTAGCGGAGAGCAATGTGCTTCGTTCTGTGCTCCAGTTTCTGCTCTCGACACAAGGCCAGCATGGCCTTGTTATCTACATACAGCACTGGAGGAGAACGAGGCGGCTCTCCTAGGTCAGTCAGCAGGTAGGTGAGCCAGCGAAGCTCCTGTGCAGCCATGGCCCCAGCGTAGATCTCAGCCTCACAACTGGAGCCGAGAACAGAAGACGAGCGGGTAGCCCGCCACGAAACAGAGCCGGAACCAAGGCTGAAGGTGTAACCCTGTGACGACCGCTGCGTAGCCTGGTCGTCAGCCCAAGAAGCGTCTGTGTGCCCAGTGAGGACCACTAGACTCTGCCCTCCAAGCACAAGCCCCATGCCCGACGTACTGCACAAGTAGCGCAACACCCTCTTCGCTGCAGCCATGTGCTCCGGTCTGTGTCTCACAGGAGCAACATAGCGTGCAAGAATGCAAAGAGGGTATGCAAGGTCAGGTCGTGTGCAGGTCATCAGGTACATGAGGCAGCCAACAAGCTCTGGGTACGGGCCACTCGACTCTACGGACTCATCCGAAGGCAGAGCTGAGAGCGAGTGGCGAGTAGGTAGAGGAGTGGCTTGAGGCGAGGAGTACGTTAAGCCGAAGCGCTAAAGGACCTGCTGCACCATGTGTGACTGAGTCAGGGTAATGGTGCGGCGTGCTCTGTCCCGGGTGATCTGCAAGCCAAGGTAGCTGCGCAGTTCACCCAGGTCTGTGCACGTGTGTCTCTTCTGCAGCTCGGACTTCACGTGGGCGAGTCCAGCAGTGTCAGCAGTGGCAAAGACCAAGTCGTCGACGTACACGAGGATGTAGAATGGCGGCAAAGAGGTGTCGGTGCGCAGAAAGAGCGACGGGTCAGCTGTAGAAGGAGCAAACCCAAGAGCCACAAGTGTAGTCCTCAATGTGTCGTGCCACTCACGGGGCGCCTGGCGGAGACCGTAGACTGGCCGCCGGAGGCTCCACTGGGTACCATGAGGAAACGACCCAGTGAAGCCAGGTGGGCGACGCAGCCAGATCTCCTCGTGCAGGCTGCCCTGTAGGAAAGCTGTGCTGAAGTCAAGAGAGTGAAGCTCGTAGTCGCGTTGAGCGGCTATGTGCAGCAACACCCGAAGAGTGGTCATCTTCGGGGTGGGAGAGAAGGTCTGAAAGTAGTCAACTCCGTGCCGCTCACTGAAGCCTCGAGCCACGTAACGCGCCGTGAAGATATGCGGAGAACCCGGCGGCCGCTTCACCCTGAAAATCCACATGCCACTGACGACGTTCGCCCTAGGTGGGGGAACCTCGTCGACGTAGGTGCCTGTGGACTTCAAGGAAGCCATCTCTGCGTACATAGCTGCCTGCCACTGAGAGGAGTAGGGACCCTCTATTGCCTCCGCGTAAGAGCGCGGAGTCGGGATGTCAAGTGCATCCGGGTCTCCCTCTGGGGTAAGCAGTACGGACACGAGATGTGGTGAAGCAGCAGCCAGACACTGGAACTCCTCCTGCCTGTCCTCAAGGACGTCCGTGCGAAGGGCACACTCACCCCCGACGGACCGAGGACAAACAGACTCAGCGACAAGACTAGCCGCGTAGTCTAGACGACAACCAGCAGCAAAGTCGACGAGCTCAGCATCTAGGGCAGACGCAGCAGTGGACTCAAAGGAAGGGTCAGTGACGACAGTAGCAAGGAGACGCGTGACTGTAGGACTGGCAGCACGAAGAGAGTCCGACTCCGGGTTGGCAAGAGCAGGAAGAGAGGACTCAGGAGGAGAAGGCAAAGGGGCACGCAGAGGAGCAGTGGACGGACGCAGAGACATCCGGTGCGTGCCAGGGACAGGAGGAGGACGCTAACGCGAACCACGACCACTAGTGCGAGCAGCACGGACAGGCGACGCAGGGCGAGACGCAGGCTCACGACGCTCAGCGAGACCTCCAATAGGACTTGTGTAGGGAGAAGGAGCAGGCAGTGTGGAGGACGGCTGTAACTGTAACTGTGACGGGACAGGCTGTGGACACTCTAAGGGAGGAGGAGGACCAGTAGAAGGCGGGAGACCAAGAACCTGCTTAAGGAGTTGAACGAAGTACGGCCGAGGCCGCGCGGCGACTCGAGACACAGCAGGGACAGCACCAGCACCCCCAGCGGTAGCACCAGCGCCAAGAGCACCTCCATCTCTAGTACCTCCAGCAGCACCAGTAGTACCCCCAATAGGACCGCCTCCAGAACCAACAGTAGTAGCCTCAGCGCCAACACCCTTAGTAGCTCCAGCTCCAGTCGTACCCGCAGGCCCTGCAGCTCTAGTACTCCTAGTACGAGCACCTCTGGGAGCCGCGGCACCAGCACCCTCAGCAGCCGAGGAACCTCCAACTCCAGCAGCACGCCTCCAGCGCCGGGCAAACCACTCACGCAGCTCCTGTGGAGAGTGGGGCTCCCGTCGAGACGAAGCACCCGGAGAACCTCCAGGCCCAGCACCGCCACACGAGTAGGCCCAACTCCCTCAGGCTCCGCACACCCAAGCTCAGCACCTCCAGGCGTAGCACCCCCAGGCTCAGGACTCCCAGGCTTAGCACCCCCAGGCTCAGCACCCCTAGGCTCAGCACCCCCAGACTCAGCACCCCCAGGCTCAGCACCCCCAGTAGTAGCACCCGCAGGCTCAGCACCCCGAGGCGTAGCACCCACACGCTCAGCAACCCCAGAGTCAGCACCCCCAAGCTCAGCACCCTCATCAGCACCAGAGTCACCAGTAACCTCGACAGGCTCGACTACGTCTACCTGGGACACACCTGAAGGGGCAATACCCTGAGGGGGGAGGGGGTCTACCGGGGGGGGACCTGGTACAAGGAAGAGCGGTGGCGGGGAGAGGGACGGAGTGCGGTAGAGGAAGAGGCGGTAATAGGGGACCGACTCGTCAAACGTGACGTCCTGGGAGGACAGAACATGGCAAGAGGTGGGGTGGTAGAACTGCCACCCTGGCGCGTCAGGGGGGAAGCCAAGGAAGACGCAAGGAGCAGCACGAGGGGACAGCTTGTCCGCAGACAAGTCGGGAACAAACGCCTGAGATCCCCAGACACGGAACGCAGATGCATCGCCAACCTTCCCCGTACATAACAAAGCTGGGGAGGTCTCCGGCATGGAGACCGTGGGGTGAAGGTTGATCTGATGCGCCGCGTACCGGACCACAAACGGCCACAGAAAATGGGGGGCAGCCGCATGCATCATGGACGTACGAGCGACATCCATGACCATGCCAATGTGGCGCTCAGCAATCCCATTCTGCTGTGGAGAGTCCGGAAGCGTGAAGGTCTGGCGGATGCCTCGTGCACGACAGTAGGCTCGCAGAAGGCCAGAGGAGAACTCTCCGCCTCTGTCAAAGTGCAGACGCAGAACAGAAAAGTCAGAGCCGAAGCTCTGCCTGAGCTAGAGACGAGCTCCGCGGATCCAGTCGATCAACACCTCAGTGACATCACCCTTGCTGCGCAAGGGGAAGACTGTGGTGTAACGCGAGTAATCGTCAACCACCAGCAGGAAGTAGCGCTCGTGACCCTGTCCACAGACGCGGGCCGGGCCCAACACGTCCATGTGAAGCGTCTGCAGCGGGGCCTCTGTCGGAGGAAACTGGGAGGAGTGAGGGGCAGCCCGCTGCCGCCCCTCGACACAGGGGACGCAGGTAGGGCCAGGCCCCGGAGGAAGGGGAGGGAGGGACCGGGGAAGACCAGAGACAAGGACACGGGAGGCCATGCCTTGGAGACGAAGCAGGGAGGGGTGACCAAGGCGGTGGTGCCAGAGGAGAGTCTCGTGAGACAGGAGGCGACACGAGCAGGGGGCAGACTCAGGACTAGACCTGGACGCTGCAGAAAACACCTGACCCGACGCAGCTTCCTGACCAGACGCAGTGACTGGAGGAGACGCAGTGGCCAATGTGTACAGGCTCGACCCTGACCGACGTGTAAACGTGGCCAGGTGTCGGCCTGTACGAGCGTCCGTGCAGTGGGTCACCCGCTGACTCCCAGGAGTGAACTGGTGAACCCCCGCATCCTGTAGGTCAGCACCACTCACCAAGTTCGTCGAGAACGAGGGGAGGTAAAGACCAGACAGGGTGCCAGAGGGGGCCGCCGGACACGGGAGGACAGTGGAGTAGTGAGCAAGGACAGGACCCCCAGAGGGGTCTGCCAGAGAGACTGCAACTGGCCGGCCAAGCGGCGTGAGTGTGGTGCGGTCTCGAAAGAAGGAGCGAGAAGCCCCCGAGTCAAGGGTGAAGGTGTGGGAGGCCGAAGCCGACGCAGTACCTGAGAAAGCAGACTCACCAGCACCTGAGGGAGCAGACGCACGAGCACCTAGAGTTGCAGCCTCGCTAGCACCTAGAGCAGTAGCCTCACCAGTACCTAGAGCAGCAGTCTCAATGCCCGGGTTGGGCGGAAAACACCGGTAACAGTCACCCTCATCACTAATAGTCACAGCATACATGGCAGCAAGAATAGCATCAATGTCAAGGTGAAAGACTGCTACTCCCGCCCTAGAAAGCTCGCCCCAGTGGGGGATCTCAGTGGCCTCGGGGAACTGGTGACGCCAAAGCAGCGCTGGGTGGAGTGCGCACCCCTGCACTGCTCACCTGCGCGGTCGCCGGTGCGTAGGACGTAGGTGCACGGACCAGTACCCCCACCCTGCTGGCGTGCAGCGTACCACTCACGGAGCTGCTGAGGGGGGGGGATGTCACGAGTGCGCTGCTGCTGCTGCTGGCGCTGACCACCACCGGAGCCGACCCTCTGCGCAGCGCCACCCCGACCAGGTCCACCTCCACCGCCACCGCCTCCTCCACCGCCGCCACCTCCGCCACCTCCGCTCCCACCGCCATCGCCGCCGCCGCCTCTGCCTCCACTGCCGCCACCGACACCTCCATTCCCGCCACCACCCCCACCGCCACCCCCATCCCCTCCACCGCCTCCACCGCCTCCTCCACCGCCCTCGCTAGCTCCTCCAGCGCCCCTGCCCCCCTTGCCCTTGCCAGGGCGGCGTCTCTCGCTAAGGGTAGACGCCGCACCAACCGACTCAAGCCCAATGAGGTCGGCCGCAGCAGCAGAGGCAACAGAGGGCAAAAGGGGGGAGGGGGAACACCCCTCAAAGATGGGGGTGTGAGGGTCACCACGAGAGGCTCCTACAGCTACTATGCTCCTCTCTGCTGCTAAGAGGGCCTTCTCGAGGAGGTCAACGGTGAGACTGGTGGGGCAAACTGAGAGGAAGTGGTCCCTGACTACGCGAAGGGAGTCAGGGAGCCGGGTGACTATGTAGTAGAGGGTGATGTACATGGGGGGGGGGGTTCTTGGCGCAGAACTCAGCAGGAAGCGCAGCGCGGTAGCGAGTGTCACTAGTGCGGAGGTGCGTAATGAGGTCAGCGACTGTGGGAAAGGCAGCAAGGTCAGGGAAGAGGTACGGTAGCATGAGGCGGCTCAGTGCAGCAGTGGCAGGGGAGGAGTAGCGTGCAACTACAGCGTTGTACAAGGTCTGAGCTCTCTTGTACTGACTAAAGTGCGCACGCTTAGAGGTAGGCAGGTGGCGACGCACAGCAAGACGTGCAACAACATCGCGTGTGGCCCACTGTGAGCGAACAGTGGTGTCGGCATCAGTAGGAGGGGCAGGAGAGGCACCAGAGGTGAGGTCAAAGAGGGAGAGACCGTCTGCCCTATCGCACTGTAGGAAAAGCTGCAGGTCATCTACCTAGACGTCAAAGTCAATGGCCCGACCCTCAGCGTCAAAAGCGAGGACACTAGGGGTAGCCATGACATAAGTAGACTAGCAGCGCGAACAGTAGGGTAAGGGCAGTGTAGTGACCGAGGCGCTGCTCTTACCGGACAATTCGGCTCGTGCGGCTCGGCGTCTCGGCGGCTCGGCAACTGGGCGGCTCGGCGGCTCTGCGACTCGGCGGCTGGGCTCGGGCGGCTCGGGTGCTCGGCGGCTCGGCTGCTCGGCGGCTCGGCTGCTCGGCGGCTCGGCTGCTGGGCGGCTCGGCGGCTCGGCTGCTGGGCGGCTCGGCGGCTCGGCGGCTCGGCTGCTGGGCCGCTCGGCGGCTCGGCTGCTGGGCGGCTCGGCTGCTCGGCGGCTCGGCTGCTGGAAGGCGGGGCCGCGAAGTGCGGCGAGGCCGCTGAAGTGAGCGGCGACTGGGCCGCAGAGGAGGCGGCGGGAGGGCCGCTGAAGGGGCGGCGTCGAGGCCGCTGCAGGGGTGGTGACGGGGCCGCTGAAGAAGGCGGCGGGGCCGCTGAAAGGGTGGCGATGGGCCGTAAGGGGAGGGCGGCGACGGGGCCGCTGTAAGGGCGGCGACGGGCCGTAAGGGGAGGGCGGCGACGGGGCCGCTGCAAGGGCAGCGACGGGGCCGCTGTAAGGGCGGCGACGGGGCCGCAGGTGAAAGGGCCGCGACGGGCCACAGGGGGAGGGCGGCGACGGGCCGCTCAGGGCGGTACGACGGGGCCGCAAAAGGGGCGGCGCGAGGGGGCCAAGAAGGGGCGGCGCGACGCGGCCGCGAAGGGCGGCGCGGCGGAACCGCGAAGGGCGGCGCGACGGGCCGCTAAGGGCGACGCGACGGGGAGGAAAAAAAAAAAGTCGGTGGGCCCTAGGAACAGTTCCCACTAGGGAACCTGCTCGATACCATGAGAAAAGAGAACGAGAGAATGGTTGGACTATGAAAGAGTGGGGCACAAGTACTGACCCTAATTGGGTTGTACCCCTTTGGGCTACCCCACTACAGCCAACACTAATGTATAAGCTATAATGTTTTGACAGCATGCTCTTTCTCCCCCCACGTAAAAGCGACCACCTTTCGCAGCAAATCCGTCAGTGGGGCAATTAACCGTGCCATATCGGGGACGAACCGACGCACATAATTAATGAACCCTAAAAAGCTCTGCAGCTCCGTGATGTTCGTCGGGGGATGCCACGCTTTTACCGTATCCAGCTTCTTTGGGTCGATTTCAACTCCAGCCTCCGAAATAACGTGCCCCAAAAATTCTAACCTATCCTGGAAGAACTCGCACTTGGAACCCTTGGTCAGTAATCTGTGCTCGTCTAAAACCTTTAGCACTGCTTCCAGATCTGCTAAGTGCTGCTGCTTATCCCGTCTGTACACTAGAATGTCGTCGAGGTAAACAATTACGCACTTATCTAAGAGCGGCCTAAATGCCTCGTTCATGGTCATCTGAAAAGTCGGCGGTGCGTTGGTCAGCCTGAATGGCATCACAGTGTACTCGAACGACCCGTATCTAGTCGTGAAAGCTGTTTCGGCGCAGTCCGATGGTTCGACCCTAATCTGATGGTAACCTCCCCGTAAATCGATTTTCGAAAAAACTGTCAAACTCATATCATATAGCTTGTCTAGGCTATAGTGGGGTAGACACTATGGGGTACAGTTTCCTAGGGTTTCCTACTTGTACCCAACCTTGTGCTCTCTTCTTCATTCCTCATTCTTCATATGGTATAGAGCAGGTTCCCTAGTGGGAACGCTTCCTTGGGCCCACCACTGAAACTTTTTTTTCTGACCGAAGCGCCAGTCGCTCCTGCCCGAGGCGCGCCTTGTGGGCCGCCCTTCTGTCGAGCTCTCTTAGAGGCCCCTCTCACGGCCCCTCGCGCCACCCTTAGCAGCCCCGTTGCCGCCCCTAACGGCCCCGTCGCCGCCCTTCCAGGCCCCTCGCGGCCCCTAGCGGCCCCGTCGCCGCCCCTACGCGGCCTCGTCGCCGCCCCTAGCGGCCCCGTCGCCGCCCCTAGCGGCCCCGTCGCCGCCTCTCTCCCTACGCGGCCCCGTCGCCGCCGGCCCTGTCGCCGCCCCTACGCGGCCCCGTCGCCGCCCCTAGCGGCCCCGTCGCCGCTCCCCTCCCTACGCGGCTCCGTCACCGCCCCTATGCGGCCCTGTTGCCGCCCCTACGCGGCCCCATCGCCGCCCCTAGCGGCCCCCTCGCCGCCCCTAGCGGCCCCGTCGCCGCCCCTACGCGGCCCCGTAGCCGCCCCTAGCGGCCCCGTCGCTGCTCCCCTCCCTACGCGGCCCCGTCGCCGCCCCTACGCGGCCCCGTCGCCGCCCCTAGCGGCCCCGTCGCCGCCCCTACGCGGCCCTGTAGCCGCCCCTAGCGGCCCCGTCGCCTCCTCCCCCTCTACGCGGCCCCGTCGCCGCCCCTAGCGGCCCCGTCGCCGCCCCTACGCGGCCCCGTCGCCGCCCCTAGCGGCCCCGTCGCCTCCTCCCCCTCTACGCGGCCTCGTCGCCGCCCCTAGCGGACCCGTCGCCGCCCCTACGCGGCCCCGTCGCCGCCCCTAGCGGCCCCGTCGCCTCCTCCCCCTCTACGCGGCCCCGTCGCCGCCCCTAGCGGCCCCGTCGCCGCCCCTACGCGGCCCCGTCGCCGCCCCTAGCGGCCCCGTCGCCTCCTTCCTCTCTACGCGGCCTCGTCGCCGCCCCTACGCGGCCCCGTCGCTGCCCCTAGCGGCCCCGTCGCCTCCTCCCCCTCTACGCGGCCCCGTCGCCGCCCCTAGCGGTCCCGTCGCCGCCCCTACGCGGCCCCGTCGCCGCCCCTAGCCGCCTTGTCGCCTCCTTCCCCTCTACGCGGCCTCGTCACCGCCCCTACGCGGCCCCGTCGCCGCCCCTAGCGGCCCCGTCGCCGCTCCCCTCCTTACGCGGCCCAGTCGCCGCCCCTAGCGGCCCCGTCGCCGCCCCTACCCGGCTTCGTGTTGGTGGTTGACGACTACTCCCGTTACACCACAGTCTTCCCCTTGCGCAGCAAGGGCGATGTCACTGAGGTGTTGATCGACTGGATCCGCACGACGTCACTGAGGTGTTGATTGACTGGATCCGCGCAGCTCGTCTCCAGCTCAGAGAGAGTTTCGGCTCGGACTTTCTTGTTCTGCGTCTGCACTCTGACAGAGGCGGGGAGTTTTCCTCTGCCCGTCTGGGAGCCTTCTATCGCGCATAGGGCATCCGCCAAACCTTCACGCTTCCGGCCTCTCCACAGCAAAATGGGATTGCTGAGCGCCGCATTGACATGGTCATGGACGTCGCTCGTACGTCCATGATCCATGCGGCTGCCCCCCATTTTCTCTGGCCGTTTGCGGTTCAGTACACAGCGCATCAGCTCAACCTCCAGCCCCGGGTCTCCTTGCCAGAGACCTCCCCCACCCTACGGTGGACGGGGAAGGTTGGCGATGCGTCTGCGTTTCGGGTCTGGGGATCTCGGGCGTTTGTTCGCGACTTGTCTGCGGACAAGCTGTTCCCCCGTGCTGTTCCCTGCGTCTTCCTTGACTTCCCCCCTGACGCGCGTGGGTGGCAGTTTTACCACCCCACCTCGCGTCATGTTCTGTCCTCCCGGGACGTCACCTTTGACGAGTCGGTGCCTTACTACCGTCTCTTCCCCTACCGCACTGCGCCCCTCCCCCCGCCGCCGCTCTTCCTTGCGCCAGGTCCTGCCCCGGTAGACCCCCTCCCCCCTCAGGGTCCTGCCCCGTCACGTGTGTCCCAGGTAGACGCAGTCGAGCCTGTCAAGGTAGATGTTGACTCTGGTGCTGCTAGAGGTGCTGAGCCTGCGGGTGCCGGGACTGGAGGTGCTGAGCCTGAAGGTGCGGAGCCTCGGGGTGCTGAGTCTGGGGGTGCTGAGCCTGGGGGTGCTGCGTCTCGGGGTGCTGAGCTTGGGGGTGCGGAGCCTGGGGGTGCTGAGCCTAGGGGTGATGAGCCTGGGGGTGCGGAGCCTGGGGGTGCTGGGTCTGCTCTTGTGGCCTTTCGCGGTGCTTTGTCGAGGCGGGAGCCACTCTGTCCGCAGGAGTTGCGCGGGTGGTTTGTTTGGCGCTGGAGCCGTGATGCT
Organism: Closterium sp. NIES-65; assembly: GCA_948144175.1. Lineage (NCBI taxonomy): Eukaryota > Viridiplantae > Streptophyta > Zygnematophyceae > Desmidiales > Closteriaceae > Closterium > Closterium sp. NIES-65. The sequence continues at coordinate 4,958,056 of CANXME010002068.1, forward strand.
AGAGCTGGAGGTACTACTGTTGCTGCTGGTCCCGGAGGTGCTCGTACTGGCGGTACTGGAGCTGCTGGGGCTGGGGGTGCTGCTGGGGCTGCTGGAGTTAGTCCTGCTGGAGGTACTGCTGGAGCTGCTGGCGGTACTGGAGCTGCCCATCCTGCTGGAGTTGGTGCTGCTGGAGCTGCTGGAGCTGGAGCTGCTGGAGCTGGAGCTGCTGAGGGTGTTGGCGCTGGTGGTTCTGCTGGCGCTGGTGCGTCTGAGGGTGTCGGAGTTGGCCCTGCTGGTTCTGGAGGCGCTGCGCAGCCAAGCCCGTACTTCGTTCCGCTCCTGGAGCAGGTTCTTGGTCTCCCGCCCTCTACTGGTCCTGCTCCTTCCTTAGAGTGTCCACAGCCTGTCCAGTCACGGTCATAGTTACAGCCCGCCTCCCCCCTACCTACTCCTTCTCCCTACACTGGTCCTACTGGAGGTCTTGCTGAGCGTCGTGAGCCTGCGTCTCGTCCTGCGTCGCCTATTCGTGCTGCTCGCACTAGTCGTCGTGCTCCGCGTCCGCGTCCTCCTGCGGTCCCAGGCACACACCCCATGGCACTGCGTCCTTCCACTGCTCCTCTGCGTGTCCCGTTGCCGTCTCCTCCAGAGTCCTCTCTTCTTGTTCTTGCTGACTCAGAGTCTGACTCTCTTCGTGCTGCCAGTCCTACTGTCACGCGTCTCTTGGCCACTGTTGTCAGTGACCCTTCCTTTGAGTCCACTGCTGCGTCGGCCCTAGTTGCTGAGCTTGTCGACTTTGCTGGTCGCTGTCGTCTAGACTACGCTGCTAGTCTTGTTGCTGAGTCTGAGTCTGTCTGTCCTCCGTCCGTTGGGGGTGAGTGTGCTCTTAGCTGGGACGTCCTTGAGGACGGGCAAGAGGAGTTCCAGTGTTTTGCTGCTGCTTTGCCTCATCTCGTGTCCACGCTTATTGCCCCTGAGGGAGACCCGGATGCACCAGACATCTCGACTCCTCGATTGTACGCTGAGGCGATCGAGGGTCCTTACTCCTCTCAGTGGCAGTCAGCCATGGACGCAGAGATGGCTTCCCTGAAGTCCGCTGGCACCTACGTCGACGAGGTTCCCCCACCTGGGGCGAACATCGTCAGTGGCATGTGGATTTTCAGACTTAAGCGGCCACCGGGCTCTCCGCCTGTCTTCAAGGCGCGTTACGTGGCTCGAGGCTTCAGTCAGCAGCAGGGAGTTGACTAATTTCAGACCTTCTCTCCCATCCCGAAGATGACCACTCTTCGGGTGCTGCTGCACATAGCAGCTCTGCGCGACTACGAGCTTCACTCTCTTGACTTCAGCACAGCTTTCTTGCAGGGCAGCCTGCACGAGGAGATCTGGCTGCACCGCCCACCTGGCTTCACTGGGTCGTTTCCCCCTGGTACCCAGTGGAGCCTCCGGTGGCTAGTCTACGGTCTCCGCCAGGCGCCCCGTGAGTGGCACGACACACTGAGGACTACACTTGCGGCTCTTGGGTTTGCTCCTTCTACTGCCGACCCGTCGCTGTTTCTGCGCACCGACACCTCTTTGCCGCCGTTCTACATCCTTGTGTACGTCAACGACTTGGTCTTTGCCACTGCTGACACTGCTGGACTCGCCCACGTGAAGTCCGAGCTGCAAAAGAGACACACCTGCACAGACCTGGGTGAACTGCGCAGCTACCTTGGCTTGCAGATCACCCGGGACAGAGCACAGCGCACCATTACCCTGACTCAGTCACACATGGTGCAGTAGGTCCTTCAGCGCTTTGGCTTCACGTACTCCTCGCCTCAGGCCACTCCTCTGTCTACTCGCCACTCGCTCTCAACTCTGCCTTCGGATGAGTCCGTAGAGCCGAGTGGCCCGTACCCAGAGCTTGTTGGCTGCCTCATGTACCTGATGACCTGCACACGACCTGACCTTGCATACCCTCTTAGCATCTTGGCACGCTATGTTGCTCCTGGGAGACACCGACCAGAGCACATGGCTGCAGCGAAGAGGGTGTTGCGCTACTTGTGCATTACGTCGGGGATGGGGCTAGTGCTTGGAGGGCGACGTCAAGTGGTCCTCACAGGTCACGCAGACGCTTCTTGGGCTGACGACCAGGCTACGCAGCGGTCGTCACAGGGTTACACCTTCAGCCTTGGTTCCGGCTCTGATTCGTGGCGGTCTACCCGCTCGTCTTCTGTTCTTAGCTCCAGCTGTGAGGCTGAGATCTACGCGGGGGCCATGGCTGCACAGGAGCTACGCTGGCTCACCTACCTGCTGACTGACCTAGGAGAGCCGCCTCGTTCTCCTCCATTCTGTACGTAGAAAACAAGGCCATGCTGGCCTTGTGTCGGGAGCACAGACTGGAGCACGTAACGAAGCACATTGCTCTTCGCTACTTCCTTGCTCGTGAGCTGCAGCAGCGTGGTCAGCTGCGCCTTGCTTACGTGGCCTCTGAGGCCAATACTGCTGATATCTTTACCAAGGCACTTCCGCCTTGTGATCATCAGTGCTTCTGTACGATGCTAGGTCTTGTGCCTACTTGGCCTCACTTGCTCACTTCTTGACCTTGCTTGTACTGTGATCTTTCTATACATGCACTTGCTTGTTTACCTTTATATATGATCTTGCATGTGAACTGGCCTTTTGGCCTTGCTCTTGTGCTCGTATTGTGTGCTGACGTTGTGATCCACCATGAGCTTGCTTTGCTTTGCTTGACTGGTCTTCTAACCTCTTGTTCTCCCCCACTTTGCCTATGGGGGTGTGTCAAACTCATATCATATAGCTTGTCTAGGCTATAGTGGGGTAGACACTATGGGTTACAGTTTCCTAGGGTTTCCTACTTGTACCCAACCTTGTGCTCTCTTCTTCATTCCTCATTCTTCACAAAAACCCGTGCTGTTCGCAGTTGGTCGATCAGTTTGTCGGCGTGGGGAATGGGGTACCACGACTTGATTGTTACCCTGTTCAGTGCTCTGTAGTCAATACACATGCGAAAACCCCCGTCTTTTTTCGGCGTAAATAGTATCGGTGCGGCGAACGGTGACGAGCTCGGTCTGATGAATTTTTTCTGTAACAGGTAATCTAACTGCTTCCTTAGTTCATCGAGCTCGGGCTGTGTCAGTCTGAACTGGCGCTGTACGGTTGGCTGTGCCCCCGGTTCTAATTCAATTCGGTGGTCATGTGCTCGCAGAGGTGGCAGTCCTTCCGGTAAGTCGTCGGGAAAAATCCCGGGGTATCGTTTCAACAGTTCCTATAATTCGCGCGGTACGGCTGCCAACAGTTTCTTGAAATCACTCGGCTGCTCCGCTTCCTCTACTACTGTGATGTCTACTGCGTACACGTCAGCTCCAGCAGCGACAGCCCGTTTCATTGTGATGGCGTTGACGTGTACCGTTGAAGACTCGGGCGACCGCCAGCGAGGTAGCTCGACCCAGTTACCACTACTTCGCACGGTGCAGCTACTCGTCGTCCAGTCAATTCGCGGGTTATACCGTCGCAGCCAATCACGTCCCAGTAAAATATTGTGCCCATCCAGTGTCGTTGTGAGCATTTCCTGTGTAAACCCGAAATTTTCCCCGCAACGGATTTTTACTCTCGCTACCTTTTCCCGTATGGCCAGTGGCGTGCCGTCGACTAAGCGTGCGTCTATCTCCGGTAAGCAACGGCTAAGTGTCAGCTGTAGTTTTCGTGCAGTTGCGGCATTAACTAAACTATGGCTTGCTCCTCCGTCCATGAAAATCTTCACTGCTGCTCCCTGTATTTTCCCGTGGATCAGTACTTGGCAATCCGTCGCTGTACCCTCCTTATTCGTCCGAGTCCGATCGATAGCATGAATCGGTACTGTGACTCGGTGAGGGTCGGTGGGGTTGGGCGAGAAGGCAGTCTCGTCAGTAGTTGGCCCGATTCCTACTGTTTGCTGGCGTTGCCTTGCTTTGGAGACTCCCTCCCCTGCTCTGCTCCGCGGCGCCTTAGCTCCTCTGGGCATTCGCTCTTGTGGTGGCCCGGCCTGTTGCAAGCAAAGCAGCGCCCTTTAAACGGCGCGGCAGCTGCATTCGTCGCAACAGCGTGTATAGTGGCGTGCTCGATCGGTCCCCGAGGACGATGTCCATAGTAGGACCCCGGTCTCGGACGGTGTAAAATGTCGATTTTCTCGGCGAGCGCGAGAATCTCGTTGAAGTTCGAGAGCCCGCGTAGCATGATTTCATGCGAGATATCCGGCTTCAGCCCCCCGACGTAACGGTCCACCCGCTCCGCTTCGTGCATGTAGCCGACTTGCTCGCATAATACGAGAAAACCACTCGTATAGTCTTGAACCGATCAAAGCTGCCGCCAAGTGAGCAATTGTGACGCGCCGAAATCGAAGCCGTGATCGGCTCGAAGCGCACCCGAAGCCCTGCGCACCACGCATCCCACGTGCTTTATTGGGCGGTCTCGCAGAATGATCTCCAGGTGACAGCTGGGCCCGTGGGCCCTTCCTCTTGCGTCGGTGGCTCGTAGGCGTGTGGCGACGTCACGATGACTCGCCACCAGTCCATGGCGGGGCCCCTCAACAGCGAAACGGCATACCGAATCTTCGCTGCGTCCGACTCGACGTAATTCGCGTCTAAGAAGACATTCATCGTGAAGACCAACGATTGAACCGTCAAACCTCCACGTTGGCTTGGGTCGAAGCAGGGCGGGCATTGCGGCTTGAGTGGCATAGGTGCCATAATGGCCTGTTCGCCACTTGTCGCCGCAAACTCCACGTGCCGACGGGCTTCACGAGGCTCCCGCGGGCTTGGTGCGACCCTGTTTCCTCCCATGCCAGGCATCGGCTTGGCGGCGCCATCACTGACTGCGCGTGAGCGCTGTCCCACGCTGTCGTGTTGCGTTGGTGTGCCGGACGAAATGACGATCGGCTCGTCCGATTGTGCAGATGCATTTGTCGGTGCGTGTGGTGGCGCTGGGATGTTCACCGTAGATTGCTGACGTGCGGAGTCACGTTCCGCCGTGAGCGTCGCAATTTCGAGCGCCGAATCTTCAAGTTGGCGCACCAGACGGTCAAGCTGCTCCTGCGTCAATGTGGCGAGCGTGAATTCGGCCATGGGGGGGGTGTCGGGCGAGCTCAGCGAGAGCCTCGGTCATGGCCGTGGGTGCTTACGAGAGAGCACTACGAGCGGCGGTGCTGTGTCGCTGAGAGACGTCTACCCCCCCCCCCAAAAAAATTGAGATAGTGGGGAAGCGAAGGTGTGGGTGCGGTCCGAGAGGAGATCGTAGGCTCTGAATACCAAGTGTTACGAGTGCAATTGAGTGAACGAACGAGAATTGCACTATCGAAGCAAGAGTAGAATGAGCGAAGGCATGAGCGAAGAATATATAGCGAAACTACAGTGGTAACGGTAATGGACTATGGTTGTCGCGCGACGGGCCTGGGACTGTGGTTGGGAAAAAGTGTCGAAGCGGAGGCCCGGAGCGCAGGTTACTCGCCGAGCCGTGAGTTCGGGGTGCGATGTGCGAAGGTGGCGGGCGGATTGTCGATGTGAGGGTTGCGAGTGGTAATGGTGCTGATTGTGGTGCTACAGTGATGTACGCGTTGAGCAGGGATGCGAAGTAAGGAAAAGGAATATTCCTTATACTGACACATCAAGGTGAGCCGCAAAGAAACAAACCCACTAAGAGTAATCTGATATTGCTAATCAGCTGTACGTGAAAAACCCGATTCGTATAACAATAACAAAAAATACCAATGTTTAAATCGTTCCCCATTAACTAGCACTCAATCACAAGGGAGACGAATGCTAAGCGCGTTTTTTTATAGAGGAAGTTATAAGCCCGATATGGATTAGAAGTGCATAGTTTGTCATTTTTTACATGATGGTAAGGAAAATTCATTTTTCCTTACTTCGCGTCCCTACTCAGCGCATACACCACTGTTCCCGCCAATAACACCCAACAGTAATTCGTTACACTCGCGACACTCGCCTACGGACCCGCGCTACGGACCTCCACCTCGACATTTCCCAATCTCGGCGCTAGGACCGCCGCGCACCCCATTTTCCACACATTACCGTTACCACTGTAGTTTCGCTATATATTCTTCGCTCATTCCTTTGCTCATTGTACTCTTGCTTCAATAGTGCAATTCTCGCTCGATCACTCAATTGCACTTGTAACACTTGGTATTCAGAGCCTACGATCTCTTCTCGGACCGCACCCACACTTTCGCTTCCCCACTATCTCATTTTTTGGGTGGGGGTAGACATGAGCTTGCCCGACACCCCCCCCATGGCCGAATTCACTCTCGCGACACTGACGCAGGAGCAACTCGACCGCCTCGTGCGCCAAATCGAAGATTCGGCGCTCGAAATTGCAACCCTCACGGCGGAACGCGACTCTGCTCGTCAGCAATCCACGGTGAATGCTCCAGCACCACCACACGCACCTGAAAATGCACCCGCTCAGTTGGAGGAGCTGATCGTCATCTCATCAAGCACACCGACACAAAACGACATTGTGGGACAACGCTCAGGCGCAGCGAGTGATGGCGCTGTTGAATCAATGCCCGGCATGGTGAGGAACCAAGCCCGTGAGAGCCTCTCGAAGCCCGTTGACATGTGGAGTTTGCAGCGACAAGTGGCGACCACGCCATCATGGCACCAATGCCACTCAAGCTGCAGCGCCCGCCTCGTTTCGACCCGAGCCAACGTGGAGGCTCCAACGGTTCAACTGTGGGTCTTCACGATGAACGTCTTCTTGGACACAAATTACGTCGAGTCAGATGCAGCGAAGATTCGCTATGCGGTCTCGCTGCTGAGGGGCCCCGCCTGTCAGAACATTATAGCTTACTTATTTGTGTAGGCTATAGTGGGGTATCCCATAGGGGGTACAACCCAATTAGGGTTTCATATTTGTACTCACTTCATTCATAGTTCATTTCCTTTCTCGTTCACTTCTTCTCATGGTATCGAGCAGGTTCCCCTGTGGGACCTGTGCTTAGGGCCCACCACCTCGAAACGTCTTTTTTCTGCCCTAGCCGCTAGCGCACCGCCCGCCCTCGAACGTGAGCGCCGCCCCTAGCGCCCTAGCGCCCGTCCGCTGCCTGCTCTAGCGCTAGCCGCCCGACGCGCCGCCCACTGCGCTGCCCGACGCGCTGCCCTAGCGCCGCCCTAGCGCCGCTCGACGCGCCGCCCTAGCGCCGCCCTAGCGCCGCCCTAGCGCCGCCCTAGCGCAGCCCGTCGCGCTGCCCGTGCAGCCGCCCTAGCGCCGCCCGTCGCGCTGCCCAACGCGCCGCTCGTAGCGCTGCCCGCTGCCCGCCCTAACGCCGCCCGTCGCGCTGCCCAACGCGCCGCCCACGCGCCGCCCTAGCGCCGCCCGACGAGCAGCCCGTGCAGCCGCCCGTGTGCCCGCCCGTGCACCCGCCCGTGTACCCGCCCGTGCACCTGCCTGTACACCTACCCGTGCGGCCGCCCGTGCACCCGCCCGTGCACCTACCCGTGCGGCCGCCAGTGCAGCCGCCCGTGAGCAGCCTGCGAGCCGCCCCAGCAGCCCGTGCAGCCGCCCCAGTCGCCCGTGAGCCGCCTCGGCCGCCCGTGAAGCCGCCTGTGAGCCGCCCGCTCGCCGCCCCAGCCGCCCGTGCAGCTGTCCACGAGCCGCACCAGCCGCCCGTGCTGCCGCCTGTGAGCCGCTCGCGAGCCACCCGCGAGCCGCCCGCGAGACGCCTACGCCGCCCGAGCCGGTCGAGCCGCCCACGCCGCCCGAGCCGCCCGAGCCGCCCGAGCCGCCCGAGGAGCCGATCTTCTACTCCTGTGGGGCTCCCACTGCTCCTGGGCCGGCGCAGCTGCTGTACTGCCGTGTTGCTGTGCCGCTGTGCTACCCGACTCTTCCTGCCCGGTGAGACTGTCAGCTGCTACAATGGCCACCCCCAGTGTCCTGACTTTTGACGCTGAGGGTCGCGCCATTGACTTTGCAGTCTGGATTGAGGACCTGCAGCTGTACTTACTGTGCGATGTGATCGATGAGGTTTCTCTCTTTGACTTTGTCTCTGGCGCTGTCCCTGCCCCTCCTGCTGATGCTGACCCCACTGTTCGCTCCAAGTGGGCCACACGCGATGCTGCTGCACGTCTTGCTGTGCGTCGCCACCTCCCTTCCTCCGAGCGTGCACACTTTAGTCAGTGCAAGACCGCTCAGGCCTTGTACGACGCTGTAGTTGCGCGCTACTCCTCCCCTTCCACTGCTACACTGAGCCGCCTCATGCTACCGTACCTCTTCCCTGACCTTGCTGCCTTTCCCACAGTCACTGACCTCTTCACCCACCTTCGCGCTAGTGACACTCGCTACCAAGCTGCGCTTCCTGCTGCCTTCCTCTCTGAAAACCCCCCTCCCATGTACATCACCCTCTACTTTCTAGTCACCCATCTCCCTGAGTCCCTTCGTGCTGTTAGGGACCAGTTTCTCTCTGTCTGTCCCACCACCCTCACTGTCGACCTCCTCGAGAAGTCCCTGCTAGCGGCCGAGAAGAGCATAGTCGCTGTAGGGGCCTCTCGTGGTGACCCGCGCACCCCCATCTTTGAGGGGTGTTCTCCTTCCCCCCTGTTACCCTCTGTCGCCTCTGCTGCTGCGGCCGACCTCGTTGGTTTAGAGTCGGTCGGTGCGGCGTCTGCCCCCAGCGGTAGGCGCCGATCTGGCAGGGGCAAGGGGGGCAAGGGAGCGGGTGGAGCTAGCGGGGGCGGTGGCGGAGGAGGTGGGGGCGGCGGGGGGAGTGGGGGTGGCGGTGGGGGTGGAGCCGGGAGTGGAGGTACTGGTGGCGGCAGTGGAGGCGGAGGTGGCAGCGGAGGTGGTGGCGGAGGTGGCAATGGGAGTGGCGGGGGGAGAGGGTAGCGGTGGCGGCGGTGGCGGCGGAGGCGGAGGTGGCGGTGGTGGAGGTGGTCGGAGTGGCTCGTCCCAGCGGGGCACCACTAGGGGTGGTCAGCGTCAGCAGCAGCAGCAGCAGCAGCAGCAGCGCTCTCGCGACGTCCCTGCCCCTCAGCAGCTCCGTGAGTGGTACTCGCAGCGTCAGCGTGGTGGGGCGTTCGGTCCCTGCACCTACGTCCTTCGCACCGGCGACCGCGCGGGTGAGCAGTGTGGGGGCACCCACACCGCTCGTCGCTGCTTTGCCCGCTTGACCGACGCTTGGCGCCAGCAGTTTCCGGAGGCCTCTGAGATCCCCCGCTGGGGAGAGCTGTCTAGGGCTGGTGTAGCTGTTTTTGATCTTGACTTTGATGCTATCCTTGCTGCCATGTATGCTGTGACTGTTAGTGATGATGGTGACTGTTACCGGTGTTTCCCGCCCGACCCGGGCATTGGTACTGCTGCGTCAGGTGCCACTGAGGCTGCTGCTCTAGGTGCCAGTGCGTCTGTGCTCTCAGGTACTGGTGAGTCTGCCCTCTCAGGTACTGTGTCGGCTTCTGCCTCTCACACCTTCACCCTTGACTCTGGGGCGTCTCGCTCCTTCTTTCGGGACCGCACCACTCTCACGCCGCTTAGTCGGCCTGTTGCGGTGTCCCTGGCTGACCCCTCTGGGGGTCCTGTCCTGTCTCGTTTCTCCACAGTCCTCCCGTGTCCGGCGGCTCCCTCTGGCACCCTGACTGGTCTTTACCTCCCCTCGTTCTCTACGAACCTGGTGAGTGGTGCTGACCTACAGGATGTGGGTGTCCACCAGTTCACTCCTGCGAGTCAGCGGGTGACACACTGCACAGAGGCTAGCACAGGTCGCCACCTGGCTACGTTTACACGTCAGCCAGGGTCGAGCCTGTACACACTGACCACTGCTTCTCCTCCCGGTGCTGAGTCTGGTAGAGTCCCTTCGTCTGGTCAGGTGTTTGCTGCAGCGTCCAGGTCTGGTCCTGAGTCTGCCCCCTGTTCGTGTCGCCGTCTGTCTCACGAGACTCTCCTCTGGCACCACCGCCTTGGCCACCCCTCTCTGCTTCGGCTCAGAGGCATGGCCTCCCGTCTTCTTGTGTCTGGTCTCCCCCGGTCCCTGCCTCCCCTTCCTCAGGGCCCTGGCCCTGCCTGTGTCCCCTGTGTCGAGGGGCGCCTGCGTGCTGCCCCTCACTCCTCCCGGTTTCCTCCGACAGAGGCTCCGTTGTAGACACTTCACATGGACGTGTGGGGCCCTGCCCGCGTCCGTGGACTCGGTCACGAGCGCTACTTCCTGTTGGTGGTTGACGACTACTCGCGTTACACCACAGTCTTCCCCTTGCGCAGCAAGGGTGATGTCACTCAGGTGCTGATCGACTGGATCCGCGCAGCTCGTCTCCAGCTCAGGCAGAGCCCTGGCTCGGACTTTCCTGTGTTGCGTCTGCATTCGGACAGAGGCGGAGAGTTCTCCTCTGGCCTTCTGCGTGCCTTCTGTCGTGCGCGAGGCATCCGCCAGACCTTCATGCTTCCGGACTCACCGCAGCAAAATGGGATTGCAGAGCGCCGCATTGGCATGGTCATGGACGTCGCTCGTACGTCTATGATGCATGCGGCTGCCCCCCATTTTCTATGGCCGTTTGCGGTCAGGTACGCGGCGCATCAGATCAACCTCCACCCCAGGGTCTCCAGACCGGAGACCTCCCCAGCCCTGCTGTGGACGGGGAAGGTTGGTGATGCGTCGGCGTTCCGGGTCTAGGGATCTCGGGCGTTTGTCCGAGACTTGTCTGCGGACAAGCTGTCCCCTCGCGCTGCTCCCTGCGTCTTCCTGGGGTTCCCCCCCGACGCCCCTGGGTGGCAGTTCTACCACCCCACCTCTCGACGTGTTCTGTCCTCCCAGGACGTCACGTTCGACGAGTCGGTACCCTACTACCGCCTCTTCCCCTACCGCACTCCGTCCCTCCCCCCGCCCCCGCTCTTCTTGGTACCAGGTCCCCCCCCGGTAGACCCCCTCCCCCCTCAGGGTCCTGCCCCTTCAGGTGTGTCCCAGGTAGACGCGGTCGAGCCTGTCGAGGTCACTGGTGACTCTGGTGCTGCTGCGGGAGCTGAGCGTGGGGGTGCTGAGCCTGGGGGTGCGGAGTATGGGGGTGCTGAGCCTGGAGGTGCAGAGCCTGGGGGTGCTGAGCCTAGGGGTGCTAAGCCTGGGGGTACTGAGTCTGGGGGTGCTGAGCCTGGGGGTGCTGAGTTTGGGGGTGCTGAGCCTGGGGGTGCTGAGCCTGGGGGTGCTGAGACTGGGGGTGCTCCGCCTGGAGGTGCTTTGCCCGAGGGTGCTGAGCTTGGAGGTTCTTCGCCTGGTGGTTCTCCGTCTGGAGGTGCTTCGTCTCGCCGAGAGCCACTCTCCCCACAGGAGCTGCGTGAGTGGTTTGCCCGGCGCTGGAGGCGTGCTGCTGGTGCTGGAGGTTCTTCGGCTGCAGAGGGTACTGCTGCCGCGCGTCCCGGAGGTGCTCGTGCTGTGGGTGCTGGAGCTGCTGGGCCTGAGGGTTCTCCTGGAGCTGGTGCTGCTGAGGGTGTTGGCGCTGGAGGTGCTGCTGGAGGTGCTGCTGGAGCGGGTACTCCTGCTGGAGGTACTGGTGCTGTCCCTGCTGTTTCTGGCGTCGCCACGCGGCCCCGTCCGTACTTCGTTCCGCTCCTGCAGCAGGTTCTTGGTCTTACACCTTCTCCTGGTCCTCCTCCGCCTCCCTTCGAGGGTCCACAGCCTGTCCAGTCCCAGTCACAGCTACAGCCTGCCTCCCCTTTGCCTGCTCCTTCTCCCTACGCTGGTCCGACTGGAGGTCTTACTGAGCGTCGTGAGCCTGCGTCTCGTCCTGCGTCGCCTGTTCGTCTTGCACGCACTAGTGGTCGCGGTTCGCGTCAGCGTCCTCCTCCTGTCCCTGGCACGCACCGGATGTCTCTGCGTCCGTCCACTGCTCCTCTGCGTGCCCCTTTGCCTTCTCCTCCTGAGTCCTCTCTTCCTGCTCTTGCCGACCCGGAGTCGGACTCTCTTCGTACTGCCAGTCCCACTGTCACGCGTCTCCTTGCTACTGCTGTCACTGACCCTTCCTTCGAGTCTTCTGCTGCGTCTGCCCTTGTCACTGAGCTTGTCGACTTTGCTGCGCGCTGTCGTCTAGACTACGCTACTAGTCTTGTCGCTGAGTCTGAGTCTGCCTGTCCTCCGTCCGTCGGGGGTGAGTGTGCCCTAGGCACGGACGTCCTTGAGGACAGGCAGGAGGAGTTCCAGTGTCTGGCCGCCGCTTCACCTCATCTCACGTCTGTACTGCTCGCCCCTGAGGGAGACCCGGATGCACTAGAGCCGCCATGGACTTGTGGCGAGTCATCGTGACGTCGCCACGCGCCTAAGAGCCGCCGTCGCAAGAGGAAGGCCCACGGGTCCAGCCGTCACCTGGAGTTCATTTTGCAAAACTGCCAGTACAGCATGTGGGATGCGTGGTGCGCAGGACTTTGGGCGCGCTTCGAGCCGATCGCGACTTCTATTTCGGCGCGTTAGAGACTGCGTACTTGGCGGCAGATCGGATCATTTCAAGACCATACGAGCGGTTTTCTCGCATTATGCGAGCAAGTCGGCTACAAGCACGAAGCGGCGCGGGTGGACCGTTACGTCGGAGGGCTGAAGCCGGACATCTCGCACAAAATTATGCTACGCCGAATTTTAACGAGATGCTCGCGCTCGCCGAGAAAATCGACATATTACGCTGTCCTAGACTGGGGTCCTACTTAGGACATCGCCCTCGGGGATCGATCGAGCACGCCACCGTACACGCTGTTGCGACGGATGCAGCTGCTGCACCGTTTATGGGGCGCTGCTTTGTTTGCAATCGACCAGGCCATCGCAAGAGCGAATGCCCAGAGGAGCTGAGGCGCCACGTAGCTCAGCAGGGGAGGGAGGCTCAGAGACAGGGAAACGCCAGAAGTCAGTAGAAGTTGGGCCAAATACTGACGAGATTGCCTGCTCGCCCATCCTCACCGACCCTCACCGAGTCACAGTACTGTCAAAAAACTAGGAAGGAAGAATAACTAGAAATACAGCAGTACAAGGTATGTATATGAAAACCTAATTGGGCTGTACCCCATAATAAGTGCCCCACTACAGCCTACAGCATAGTTCCCACAAGTACCGATTCATGCCATCGATCGGGCTCAGATGAATAAGGAGGGTACATCGACGGATTGCCCATTACTGATCCACGGGAAGATACAGGGAGAAGCAGTGAAGATTTTTTATAGACGGAGGCGCAAGTGACAACTTAGTCAATACTGCGACTGCAAGGAAACTACAACTGGCACTTAGTCGGTGTTTACCGGAGATAGACGCACGCTTAGTTGACGGCACGCCTCTGGCCATATGGGAGAAGGTGGAGAGAGTACAAGTCCGCTGCAGGGGGAAATTCGGCACAGGAAATGGTCGCAACGACATTGGATGGGCACGATCATTTACTTGGACGAGATTGACTGCGACGGTATAACCCACGAATCGACTGGACGACGGGTAGCTGCACTATGCGAAGTAGCGGTAATTGGGTTGAGCTACCTCGCTGGCAGTCGCCCGAGTCTTTAGCGGTCCACGTCAACGCCATCACGAAGAAATGGGCTGTCGCCGCTAGAGCTTGTCAATCTTATATGCTATAGTCTGTGTAGGCTGTAGTGGGGTAGACAATATGGGGTACAACACTTTTAGGTTTTGCCACTTGTACCCACCTGTTTCCTAGTGCATTCATTCCTCATTTCTTCACATGGTATAGAGCAGGTTCCCTGGTGGGAACGCTTCCTAGGGCCCACCACTGAAAATCGGTTTTTTTTTTTTTTTTTTTTTTCTGACCGGAGCGCGAGTCGCCCCTGCCCGAGGCGCGCCCCGTGGGCCGCCCTCTCGTCGCGTCTCCTGCCCTTAGCGGCCCGTCGCGCCCTCCTAGAGGCCCCTCTCACGGCCCCTCGCGCCACCCCTAGCGGCCCCGTCGCCACCCTTCGCAGCCCGTCGCCGCCCCTCGCGGCCCCGTCGCCACCCCTAGCGGCCCCGCCACCACCTTTCGCGGCCTCGTCCCCGCCCCTAGCGGCCCCATCGCCGCCCCTCGCGGCTCCGTTTCCACCCCTCGCGGCCCCGTCGCTGCCCGTTTCGGCCCCGTCGCCGCCCTTCGCGGCCCCGTCGCCGCCCCTAGCGGCTCCGTCGCCGCCCCTCGCGGCCCCGTCGCCGCCCGTTGCGGCCCCGTCGCCGCCCTTCACGGCCCCGTCGCCGCCCGTTGCGGCCTCGTTGCCGCCCTTCGCGGCCCCGTCACCGCCCGTTGCGGCCCCGTCCCCGTTCTTCTCGGCCCCTCGTGGCCCCTTCGCGGCCCCGTCGCTGCCCTACGCAGCCCCTCCCCGGTCCCAGCAGCAGCATCGGCCACCTTTACTGCTGCAGCCACCGCCGCTGCCGGCTGCAGCCGCCTCTGCTACCGACCGCCGCCGCTGCTGCCGCTCCCGAAGCCGCAGCCGCCGCCGCCGCCGCAGCCAAGACAGCAGCCGCCGCAGCCGCCACAGCCGCTGTCGCCGCTGCCGCCGCCACTGTTGCGGCCCTGTCCTTGCAGGCGCGCCTCGGCCCTACCTCACCACCCGCGGGCCTCTACCTACCCGCCTTGGTAAGAGCACTCCTGAGCAGCGCCTCTACCACCGCCCTGCTCTTACTGCTAGCCTGCTGCTGCCACTGCTGCCATGGCTGCTCCTAATGTTCTCACCTTTGATGCTGAGGGTCGGGCTGTCGACTTTGAGGTCTGGGTCGATGACCTACAGCTTTTCCTACAGTGCGATAGGACAGATGGTCTCTCCCTGTTTGATCTCACGTCTGGCGCCTCTCCTGCCCCTCCTGCCGATGCTGACAGCACTGTTCCCTCAAAGTGGGCCACACGTGATGCTGCTGCCCGTCTTGCTGTTCGTAGTCACTTCCCGTCCTCTGAGCGCGCGCACTTTGGTCAGTATAAGAGCGCTAAGACCCTGTACGACACTGTGGTTGCACGCTACTCCTCCCCTGCCACTGCTGCTCTTAGTCGCCTCATGCTGCCGTACCTGTTCCCTGACCTCGCCGCCTTTTCCACAGTCGCTGACCTAATTACGCACCTTTGCACTAGTGACACTCGCTACCGCGCTGCGCTCCCTGCTGAGTTCTGCGCCAAGAACCCCCCCCCCCCATGTACATCACCCTCTACTACATAGTCACCCGGCTCCTTGACTCCCTTCGCTCAGTCAGGGACCACTTCCTCTCTGTTTGCCCCACCACACTCATCGTTGACCTCCTCGAGGAGCGCAGCCTGGCAGCTAAGAAGAGCATAGTCGTTGTAGGAGCCTCTCGTGGTGACCCTCGTACTCCCTTCTTTGAGGGGTGTTCCCCCTCCCCCCTCCTGCCCTCTGTTGCCTCTGCTGCTGCAGCCGACCTCGTTGGCCTCGAGTCGGTCGGAGCTGCGTCTGCCCCTGGCGGGAGACGCCGCACCGGCAAGGGCAAAGGGGGCAAGGGTGCTGGGGGAGCTGGCGGGGGCGGTGGAGGTGGCGGTGGGGGCGGTGGAGGGGGTGGGGGTGGTGGTGGGAGTGGTGGCAGGGGTGGGGGCGTCGGTGGCGGCAGTGGAGGCGGAGGAGGCAGCGGCGGTGGTGGTGGGAGCGGAGGAGGCGGAGGTGGCGGCGGCGGTGGAGGTGGCGGCGGCAGCGGTGGGACTGGTCGGGGCGGCTCTGCGCAGAGGGGCGGCTTTGGTGGTGGTCAGCGCCAGCACCAGCAGCGCACTCGTGAGACCCCGTCCCCCCAGCAGCTTCGTGAATGGTACGCTTCGCGTCAGCGGGGTGGGGGTGCTGGTCCCTGTACCTATGTCCTGTGTACCGACGACCGTACGGGTGAGCAGTGCGGGGGCCCGCACCCCACCCAGCGCTATTTCGGCCGCCTGACGGACGCATGGCGTCTCCAGATCCCTGACGCCACTGAGATCCCTCGCTGGGGAGAGCTGCAGAGGTCGGGGATTGCTATCTTTGATCTTGATTATGATGCTATTCTTGCTGCCATGTATGCTGTGTCTGCTAGTGATGAGGGTGACTGTTACCTGTGTGTTCCGCCTGACCCAGGCATTGGGACTGCTGCTCTAGGTGCTAGTGAGGCTGCTACTCTAGGTGCTAGTGAGTCTGCTGCCCCAGGTGCTCGTGAGTCTGCTCTCTTAGGCACCACGTCGGCTCAGACCTCCCACACCTTCACCCTTGACTCGGGTGCTTCCTGCTCCTTCTTTCGAGACCGCACCACACTCACGCCGCTTAGTCGGCCAGTTGCGGTCTCCCTGGCAGACCCCTCTGGGGGTCCTGTCCTTGCCCACTTCTCCACTGTCTTATCGTGTCCGGCGGCCCCTTCTGGCACCCTGTCAGGTCTCTTCCTCCCCTCGTTCTCTACGAACTTGGTGAGTGGTGCTGACCTACAGGATGGGGGGGTTGACCAATTCACTCCTACGAGTCAGCGAGTGACCCAATGCACGTGTGCTGGGACAGGCCGACACTTGGCCACGTTTACCGGTCGACCGGGGTCGAGCCTGTACACATTGACTACTGAGTCTCCTCCGGTCTCTGCGTCTGGCCAGGTAGCTGCATCGGGTCAGGTGTCTGCTACGGCGTCCAGGTCTTGTCCTGCGTCTGCCCCCTGCTCGTGTCGTCTCTTGTCTCACCAGACTCTCCTCTGGCACCATCGCCTTGGTTACCCCTCGCTGCCTCGTCTCCGAGGCATGGCCTCCCGTGTCCTTGTCTCTGGTCTCCCCCAGTCCCTCCCTCCTCTTCCTCCGGGGCCTGCCCCTACCTGCGCTCCCTGCGTCGAGGGGAGGCATCGTGTTGCTCCTCACTCCTCCGAGTTTCCTCCGACAGAGGCTCCGCTGCAGACGCTTCACATGGACGTGTGGGGCCCAGCCCGCGTCCGTGGACAGGGTCACGAGCATTACTTCCTGCTGGTGGTTGACGACTACACGTGTTACACCACAGTCTTTCCCTTGCGCAGCAAGGGTGAGGTCACTGAGGTGTTGATCGGCTGGATCCGCGCTGCTCGTCTCTAGCTCCGAGAGAGTTTCGGCTTGGACTTTCCTGTTCTGCGTCTGCACTCGGACAGAGGAGGGGAGTTTTCCTCTGCCCGTCTAGGAACCTTCTGTCGAGCAGAGGGCATCCGCCAGACGTTCACGCTTCCGGCCTCTCCACAGCAAAATGGGATTGCTGAGCGCCGCATTGGCATGATCATGGACGTCGCTCGTACGTCCATGATCCATGCGGCTGCTCCCCATTTTCTGTGGCCGTTTGCGGTTTCGGTACGCAGCGCATCAGATCAACCTTCAGCCCCGGGTCTCCTTGCCGGAGACCTCTCCCACCTTGCCGTGGACGGGGAAGGTTGGCGATGCGTCTGCGTTCTGGGTCTGGGGATCTCGGCGTTTGTCCGCGACTTGTCTGCGGACAAGCTGTCCCCCCGTGCTGTTCCCTGCGTCTTCCTTGGCTTTCCTCTTGACGCGCCTGGTTGGCAGTTTTACCACCCCACCTCGCGCCATGTTCTGTCCTCCGAGGACGTCACCTTGGACGAGTCGGTTCCTTACTACTGTCTCTTCCCCTACCGCACTGCGCCCCTCCCCCCGCCGCCGCTCTTCCTTGCGCCGGGTCCCCCCACGGTAGACCCTCTCCCCCCTCAGGGTCCTGCCCCATCAGGTGTGTCCCAGGTAGACGCAGACGAGCCTCTCGAGGAAGCTGTTGACTCTGGTGCTGCTAGGGGTGCCGAGCCTGAGGTGCTGAGTCTGGGGGTGCTGAGCCTGGGGGTGCTGAGATTGGGGGTGCTGAGCCTGGGGGTGCGGAGCTTGGGGGTGCTGAGCCTAGAGGTGCTGAGCCTAGGGGTGCAGAGCCTTGGGGTGCTGGGTCTACTCGTGTGGCCTCTTGCAGTGCTGGGTCTGGGGGCCCTTCGGGTGCTTCGATTCGGCGATAGCTACCCTCTCCACAGGAGCTGCGCAAGTGGTTTGCCCGGCGCTGGAGCCGTGATCGGGAGCTGGAGGTGCTATTGTTGCTGCTGACCCTGGGGTCGGCGCTGGAGGTACTGGAGCCACTGGTCCTGGAGGTGCTCGTACTCGCCGTACTGGAGCTGTTGGGAATGGAGGTGCTGCTGGGGCTGCTGGAGTTGCTGCTGCTGGAGGTACTGGAGCTGCTAGTACTGCTGGGGGGACAGAAGCTGCTGGGCCTAGAGGTGCTCCTGGTGCTGGAGCTGGCAGTTCTGCAGGAGTAGGTGCTGCTGGAGCTGGAGCTACTGGGGGTGTTGGCGCTGATGCTTCTAAGGGTGCTGGAGTTGGCGCTGCTGGAGCTGGAGGTGCTACTGGCGCTGGTGCTGCCGCTGGGGGTAGTGGTGCTGTCCATGCTGTTTCTGGAGGCGCTGCGCGGCCACAGCCGTACTTGGTTCCGCTCCTTGAGCAGGTTCTTGGTCTTCCGCCTTCTACTGGTCCCGCTCCTCCCTTAGAGTGTCCACCGCCTGTCCAGTCGCAGTCACAGTTACAGCTCGCCTCCACCCTGCCTGCTCCTTCTCCCGACACTGGTCCTACTGGAGGTCTTGCTAAGCGTCGTGAGCCTGCGTCTCGTCCTGCGTCGCCTATTCGTGCTGCTCGCACTAGTAGTCGCGTTCCGCGTCCGCGTCTTCCTACGGTCCAAGGCACACACCAGATGGCACTGTGTCCTTCCACTGCTCCTCTGCATGTCCCGTTGCCGTCTCCTCCAGAGTCCTCTCTTCCTGTTCTTTCTGACCCGGAGTCTCACTCTCTTTGTGCTGCCAGTCCGACTGTCACGCGTCTCCTGGCTACTGTTGTCATTGACCCTTCCTTTGAGTCCATTGCTGCGTCTGCCCTGGTTGCTGAGCTTGTCGATTTTGCTGCTCGCTGTCGTCAAGACTACGGTGCTAGTCTTGTTGCTAAGTCTGAGTCTGTCTGTCCTCCGTCCGTCGGGGGTGAGTGTGCTCTTAGCACGGACGTCCTTGAGGACAGGCAGGAGGAGTTCCAGTGTTTTGCTGCTGCTTTGCCTCATCTCGTGTCCACGCTGATTGCCCCTGAGGGAGACCCGGATGCAAAGACATCCCGACTCCTTGATCGTACGCTGAGGCGATCGAGGGTCCCTACTCCTCACAGTGGCAGTCAGCCATGGACGCAGAGATGGCTTCCTAAAAGTCCAAAGGCACCTACGTCGACGAGGTTCCCCCACCTGGGGCGAACATCGTCAGTGGCATGTGGATTTTCAGGGTGAAGCGGCCGCCGGGTTCTCCGCCTGTCTTCAAGGCGCGTTACGTGGCTCGATGCTTCTGTGAGCGGCAGGGAGTTGACTAATTTCATACCTTCTCTCCCACCCCGAAGATGACCACTCTTCGGGTGCTGCTGCACATAGCCGCTCAGCGCGACTACGAGCTTCACTCTCTTGACTTCAGCACAGCTTTCTTGCAGGGCAGCCTACACGAGGAGATCTGGCTGCGCCACCCACCTGGCTTCACTGGGTCGTTTCCTCCTGGTACCCAGTGGAGCCTCTGGCGGCCAGTCTACGGTCTCCGCCAAGCGCCCCGTGAGTGGCACGACACACTGAGGACTACACTTGCGGCTCTTGGGTTTGCTCCTTCTACTGCCGACCCGTCGCTGTTTCTACGCACCGACACCTCTTTGCCGCCGTTCTACATCCTCGACGACTTGGTCTTTGCCACTGATGTGTGAGAATCATAAGCATAGTGAGGAGCCATAGCTAGGGTTTAGCTAGCTAGGCAAGAGAGAAATGAAGAAAGGAGGCGGTTTTACTAGCAGCAGTTGGGATAAATATAGCAAACCCTAACAGGGTTGTACTCGCTATAGAGCACCCCACTACAGGCTAGATGATAACATTCTGACATGCTGACACTGATGGACTCGCCCACGTGAAGTCCGAGCTGCAGAAGAGACACATATGCACAGACCTGGGTGAACTACATAACTACCTTGGCTTGCAGATCACCCGGGAAAGAGCACTGCGCACCATTACCCTGACTCAGTCACACATGGTGCAGTAGGTCCTTCAGCGCTTCGACTTCACGTACTCGTCGCCTCAGGCCACTCCTCTGTCGACTCGCCACTCGCTCTCAACTCTGCCTTCGGATGAGTCCGTAGAGCCGAGTGGCCCGTACCCAGAGCTTGTTGGCTGCCTCATGTACCTGATGACCTTCACTCGACCTGACCTTGCATACCCTCTTAGCATCTTGGCACGCTATGTTGCTCCTGGGAGACACCGACCAGAGCACATGGCTGCAGCGAAGAGGGTGTTGCGCTACTTGTGCAATACGTCGAGCATGGGGCTAGTGCTTGGAAGGCGACGTCGAGTGGTCCTCACAGGTCACGCAGACGCTTCTTGGGCTGACGACCAGGCTACGCAGCGGTCGTCACAGGGTTACACCTTCAGCCTTGGCTCTGGCTCTGTTTCGTGGCGGTCTACCCCCTCGTCTTTTGTTCTCGGCTCCAGCTGTGAGGCTGAGATCTACGCAGGGGCCATGGCTGCACAGGAGCTACGCTGGCTCACCTACCTGCTGACTGACCTAGGAGACCAGCCTCGTTCTCCTCCAGTTCTTTACGTAGACAACAAGGCCATGCTGGCCTTGTGTCGGTAGCACAGAACGAAGCACATTGCTCTTCGCTACTTCCTTGCTCGTGAGCTACAGCAGCGTGGTCATCTGCGCCTTGCTTACGTGGCCTCTCAGGCCAACAGTGCTGATATCTTTACCAAGGCACTAACGCCTTGTGATAATTAGCGCTTCTGTACGATGCTAGGTCTTGTGCCTACTTGGCCTCACTTGCTCACTTCTTGACCTTTCTTGTACTGTGATCTATCTATATATGCACTTGCTTGTTTGCCTTTATGTATGATCTTGCATGCGAACTGGTCTTGTGGCCTTGAACTTGTGCTCGAAATGTGTGGTGACGTTGTGATCCACCCTGAGCTCACATTGCTTTGCTTGACTGGTCTTGTGACCTCTTGTTCTTCCCCACTTTGCCTATGGGGGTGTGTCAAACTTATGTGCTATAGTGTGTGTAGGCTATAGTGGGGTAGACAATATAGGGTACAACACCTTTAGGTTTTCCTACTTGTACCCACCTGTTTCCTAGTGCATTCGCTCCTCATTTCTTCACAGAGCTCACGTGTACGTGGTGGATATCGCGGTGGTAGGAGAAGCACAGCAGCTGAGCGGTTCTCAAAAACTACTGGTAATGGTTTCGCCCGAACTACAGGATCTATTGAAACGGTACCCGGGGACTTTTCCCGACGACTTACGGGAGGGACTGCCACCTCAGTGGGCACACGATCACCGAATAGAGTCAGATCCCCGGGCACAGCCAACCATACATTGACAGCTAAGACTGACACAACTTGAGCTCGACGAACTGAGGAAGCAGTTAGATTACCTGTTAGAGAAGAAATTCATCCGACCGAGCTCGTCACCATTCGCCGCACCGATACTGTTCACATCGAAAAAGGACGGAGGTTTTCGCATGTGCATCGACTACAGAGCACTGAACAAGGTAACAGTCAAGTCGTGATACCCCATTCCCCGCGCCGACGAACTGATAGATCAACTACGAACATCACGGGTCTTTTCGAAAGTCGATTTACGGGGAGGTTACCTTCAGATTCGGGTCGAACCATCAGACCGCGCAAAGACAGCATTTAGAGCCAGGTACGGGTCATTTGAGTACACAGTGATGCCTTTCGGGCTGACCAACGAACTAGCAACTTTTCAGATGACCATGAACGAGGCATTTAGGCCACTCTTAGATAAATGCGTGATAGTTTACCTCGAAAACATTCTCGTGTACAGTCGCTGTCAAACTTATATGCTATAGTCTGTGTAGGCTGTAGCTGGGTAGACAATATGGGGTACAACACTTGTAGGATTTCCTACTTGTACCCACCTGGTTGCTAGTATATTCATTCCCTTGTTCTATTTTCCCTAGTGGGAACGTTGTTCTTTAGGGCCCACCACGATTTTTTTTTTCTGCCCTGCCCGAAGCGCGCTGCCGTGCCTGCCTTGTCAAATCATTATGTTATGTAGGCTGTAATGGGGTAGCCTATATGGGGTACACATTTCTAGGGTTGCATATTTGTACCACATCCCATTCCTTAGTGCACATCCATTCTCGTTTCAGTTTTCTCATGGTATCGAGCAGGTTCCCTCGTGGGAACTGTGCCTAGGGCCCACCAAGTCGAAAGTTTTTTTTTCCTGCCCGGAGCGCGCTCAGCCCGAGTCGCGCTCCCCTCTCTGACTTCGTCGAGCCGCCCTAGCGGCCAAGTCGCGCCGCCTTAGCGGCCCCTGATTCGTCGCCCTAGCGACCCCGTCGCCCTACCTACGGCCCCGGCCCCGTCGCCCTACCTGCGCCTCGGCCCCGTCGCCCTACCTGCGCCCCGGCCCCGTCGCCCTACCTGCGCCCCGGCCCCGTCGCCCTACCTGCGCCCCGGCTCCGTCGCCCTATCTGCGACCCCGGCCCCGTCGCCCCACCTGCGACCTTGGCCCCGTCGCCATACCTGCGGCCCCGGCCCTAGCCCCGTCGCCCTACCTGCGCCCCGGCCCCGGCCCCGTCGCCCTACTTGCGACCCCGGCCCCGTCACCCCACCTCCGACCCCGGCCCCGTCGCCCTACCTACGCCCCGGCCCCGGCCCCGTCGCCCTACCTGCGTACCGGCCCCGTCGCCCTACCTTCGACCCGGCCCCGTCGCCCTACCTACGGCCCCGCCCGCCACCCTACCTGCGGCCCAGCCACCCTACCTGCGGCCCTGCCGCCCTACCTGCGGCCAAGCCGCCCTACCTGCGGCCCACCCGCCCTACCTGCGGCCCAGCCGCCCTACCTGCGGCCCCGCCGCCCTACCTGCGGCCCCGCCGCCCCACCTGCGGCCCCGCCGCCCTACCAACGGCCCCGCCGCCCTACCTGCGGCCACGGCGCACTACCTGCGGTCCCGGCCTCGTCCCCTACCGCCCGAGCCACCTACGCAGCCGAGCCGCCCGCGCCGCTAAGCAGCCCGAGCCACCCGTTCCGCCCGAGCCGCCCGAGCCGCCCGAGCCACCCGAGCCGCCCGAGCCGCCCGAGCAGCTGAGGAGCCGAGCCGCGGGTGCCGCAGATCCGCAGTTGCTGCCGAGCCGCCGGAGCTGCCCGAACCGCCCTGTCTGGTGAGAGTAGCGCCTCTGCCACTGCACTGCTCCCGCTCTACAGTTAGCGCTGCTAGTCTACTGCTGTCATGGCTACCCCCAGTGTTCTCACTTTTGACGCTGAGGGTCGGGCCATTGACATTGACGTCTGGGTAGATGACCTGCAGCTTTTCCTACAGTGCGATAGGGCAGACGGTCTCTCCCTCTTTGACCTCGCCTCTGGTGCTTCCCCTGCCCCTGCTGCCGATGCCGACGCCACTGTTCGGTCACAGTGGGCCACTCGCGATGCTGCTGCACGTCTTGCTGTGCGTCGCCACCGGCCTACCACTGAGCGCGCGCACTTTAGTCAGTACAAGAGTGCTCAGACCTTGTATGACGCTGTAGTTGCGCGCTACTCTTCCCCTGCCATTGCTGCACTGAGCCGCCTCATGCTACTGTACCTCTTCCCTAACCTTGCTGCCTTTCCCACAGTTGCTGACCTCATTACACACCTCCGCACTAGTGACACTCGCTCTCGCGCTGCGCTTCCTGCTGAGTTCTGCGCCAGGAACCCCCCCCCCCATGTACATCACTCTCTACTACATAGTCACCCGCCTCCCTGACTCCCTTCGTGTAGTCAGAGACCACTTCCTCTCAGTCTGTCCCACCAGTCTCACTGTTGACCTCCTCGAGAAGGCCCTCTTAGCAGCGGAGAAGAGCATAGTCGCTGTAGGAGCCTCTCGTGGTGACCCTCGCACCCCCATCTTTGAGGGGTGTTCCCCCTCCCCCCTTTTGCCCTCTGTCGCCTCTGCTGCTGCGACCGGCCTCGTTGGTCTTGAGTCGGTCGGTGCGGCGTCTACCCCCAGCGGGAGACGCCGCTCTGGCAAGGGCAAGGGGGGCAGGAGCGCTGGAGGAGCTAGCGGGGGTGGTGGAGGCGGCGGTGGAGGCGGCGGAGGGAGTGGGGGTGGCGGTGGGAGTGGTGGCGGGGGTGGAGGTGTCGGTGGCGGCAGTGGAGGCGGAGGCAGCGGAGGCAGTAGCAGTGGGAGCGGAGGCGGCGGTGGTGGCGGAGGTGGAGGAGGCGGTGGTGGAGTAGGTGGAGCTGGTCAGGGTGGCGCTACGCAGCGGGGCGGCTCCGGTGGTGATCAGCGCCAGCAGCAGCAGCAGCAGCAGCAGCAATTGCAGCAGCAGCAGCAGCGTTTTCGGGACATCTCCCCCCCTCAGCAGCTCCGTGAGTGGTACGCTGCACGTCAGCGTGGTGGGGGTACCGGTCAGTGCACCTACGTCCTACGCACCGGCGACCGTGCGGGTGAGCAGTGTGGGGGTGCACACCCCACCCAGCGCTGCTTTGGCCGCTTGACGGACGCTTGGCGTCACCAGTTCCCGGAGGCCACTAAGATCCCCCGCTGGGGTGAGCTGTCTAGGGCGGGTGTAGCTATCTTTGATCTTGACTTTGATGCTATTCTTGCTGCCATGTATGCTGTGACTATTAGTGATGAGGGTGACTGTTACCGGTGTTTCCCGCCCGACCCGGGCATTGAGAATGCTGCTGTAGGTACTGGTGAGGCTGCTGCTTTAGGTGCCAGTGCGGCTCCTGCTCTAGGTGCCAGTGCGTCTGCGTCCTCAGGTGCTTGTGAGTCTGCGCTCTCAGGTACCGCGTCGGCTTCGGCCTCCCTCACCTTCACACTTGACTCAGGGGCTTCTCGCTCCTTATTTCGAGACCGCACCACACTCACGCCGCTTGGTCGGCCGGTTGCAATCTCCCTGGCAGACCCCTCTGGGGGTCCTGTCCTTTCTCACTTCTCCACTGTTCTCCCGTGTCCGGCGGCCCCCTCTGGCACCTTGTCTGGTCTTTACCTCCCCTCGTTCTCTACGAACCTGGTAAGTGGTGCTGACCTACAGGATGCGGGGGTTCACTAGTTTACTCCTGCGAGTCAGCGGGTGACCCACTGCTCGGACGCTCGCACAGGCCGGCACCTGGCCACGTTTACACGTCGGCCGGGGTCGAGCCTGTACACCCTGACCACTGAGTCTCCTCCTGTCCCTGCGTCTGGTCAGGTAGCTGCGTCGGGTCAGGTGTTTGCTGCAGCGTCCAGGTCTGGTCCTGAGTCTGCCCCCTGCTCGTGTCGCCTCCTGTCTCACGAGACTCTCCTGTGGCACCACCGCCTTGGTCACCCCTCCTTGCCTCGTCTCCGAGGCATGGCCTCCCGTGTCCTTGTCTCTGGTCTTCCCCGGTCCCTCCCTCCCCTTCCTCCGAGGCCTGGCCCAACCTGCGTCCCCTGTGTCGAGGGGCGGCTGCGGGCTGCCCCTCACTCCTCTCAGTTTCCCCCCCGACAGAGGCCCCGCTGCAGACGCTTCACATAGACGTATGGGGCCCGGCCCGCGTCCGTGGACAGGGTCACGAGCGCTACTTCCTGTTGGTGGTTGACGACTACTCGCGTTACACCACTGTCTTCCCCTTGCACAGCAAGGGTGATGTCACTGAGGTGTTGATCGACTAGATCCGCGCAGCTCGTCTCTAGCTCAGGAGGAGCTTCGGCTCGGATTTTCCTGTTCTGCGTCTGCACTCTGACCGAGGCGGAGAGTTCTCCTCTGGCCTTCTGCGAGCCTACTATCGTGCGCGAGGCATCCGCAAGACCTTTACGCTTCCGGACTCTCCACAGCAAAATGGGATTGCTGAGCGCCGCATAATATTCTGACATGCCTGCCCTGTCGCGTGCCTCGCGCCTGCCACAACTGAGCCCTTGCGCCTGCCCTGCCGTCGCGGCCCTGGCGTCGAACGCCTGCAGCACCCGTCGCGGCCCTGCGTGCAGCCGTCGGCGCGACCCAACCCTGCCGCCTTTGCGGCCCTGCCCTCCTGCCGTCGCGGCCCTGCCCTGCACTCGCCGTCGTGCGCCTACCCTGCCGCCGTTGCGGCCCTGCCCAACAGCCGCTGTCGCGGCCCTGCCAGCAGCCGCCGTTGCGGCCTTGCCCTGCCGCCGTCGCGGCCCTGCCCTGTCGCCTTCGCTGCCCTGCTTGCAGCAGCCGTCGCGGCCCTACCTACAGCTGCCGTCGCGGCCCTTCCCTGCCCGCCCGTCGAGCGCTTGCAGCCGCCCGTCAGGCGCCTGCCTTACCTGCGCCTGTCGAGCGCCTGCCCTACCCGCCACTGGTGGCGCGTGCCCTACCCGCCCCTAGTGAGCGCCTCCCATACCCGCGCTGCCCGCGCACCTGCCCGACAAGCGCGCAACCGAGCCGCCCGGCTGAGTCGCGCCGCTTTGCTTAGCCGCGCAGCTCTCCCGAGCCGCGCCGCACTGAGCCGCGCTGCCCTGCCTGCGCTGATCCTACTACTACAGCGATTACTGCTGCTGCTTCTACTGCTTCTATTGCTTCTACTACTACTGCCGCTGCTATCGCCATGGCTACCCGTCATATTCTTACCTTTGATGCTGAGGGTCGTGCGGTCGATTTCGACGTGTGGGTCGATGATCTGCAGCTCTATCTTTAGTGCGACTCTAGGGACGGAGTCTCGCTGTTTGATCACACGTCCGTCGTTTCTATTGCACCTGGTGCCGATGGTGACAGTACAGTTCGCTTGCAGTGGACTACTTGTGACGCTGTTGCTCGCCTTACTGTTCGTAGTCACCTGCCGTCTGCTGAGCGCGCACACTTCGGCCAGTAAAAGACTGCGAAGTCTTTGTATGATGTTGTAGTCGCGCGCTACTCCTCCCCTGCCACTGCTGCCCTCAGCCGCCTCATGCTGCCGTACTTGTTCCCTCACCTAGCCGCCTTTCCCACTGTCGCTGACCTCATCACTCACCTCCGCACTAGTGACACCCGCTACCGCGCTGCGCTTCCCACCGAGTTTTGCGCAAAGAACCCCCTACCCCCCCATGTACATCACCCTCTTCTACCTTGCCACCCGTCTCCCTGACTCTCTTCGCTTAGTCAGGGACCACTTCCTCTCTCTTTGCCCCACCACGCTCACTGTCGACCTCCTTGAGAAGCACCTCCTAGCAGCCGAGACTAGCAAAGTCGCTGTAGGAGCTTTTCGCGGCGACCCTCGCGCCCCTTTCTTTGAGGGGTGATCCCCTGTTCCCCTTTTGCCCTCTGTTGCCTCTGCTTCTGCTGTCGACTTCGTTAGCACCGAGGAGGTCGGGGCTACGACTGATCCTAGTGGGAGGCGCTGCAGCGGCAAGGGCGGCGGCAAGTGCAAGGGGGGCAAGGGTGGTGGCGGGGGCGGCGGTGGTGGCGGTGGAGGAGGCGGAGGGGGTGGGGTTGGAGGTGGGGGTGGTGGCGGGAGTGGGGGCGTCGGTGGCGGTGGTGGAGGTGCTGGAGGCAGCGGCAGCGGTGGTGGAGGTGGCGGCGGGGGTGGTGGTGGCCGGGGTGGAGCCGCGCAGCGTGGAGGTTTTGGCGGTGGTCAACGACAGCAGCAGCCGCGCTCCCGTGAGACTCTATCACCCCAGCAGCTTCGTGAGTGGTATGCTGGGCGTGGGAGGTCTGGGGGTGCTGGTCCCTACACTTACGTTCTCCGCACAGGCGACCGCAGTGGGGAGACGTGCGAGCTACCACACGCAACGGAGCGCTGTTTCGGACGCCGGACTGACGCCTGGCGCACACAGTTTCCTGACGCCACTGAGCTTCTTCGCTGGGGTGATCTGCTTAAGTTTGGTGTTGATGTCTTTGCTCTTGACTATGATGCTATCCTTGCTGCCATGTATGCTGTGACTATTAGTGCTGAGGGTGACTGTTACCTGTGTGTTCCGCCCGACCTGGGCATTGGGGCTGTTGCTCTAGGTGCTAGTGAGTCTGCCGCTCCAGGTGCTAGTGAGTCAGCTACTCCAGGTACTGGTGAGTTTTCTCTATCAGGTACTACGCCCGCTGAGGCCTTGCACACCTTCACACTTGACTCAGGTGCTTCCCGCTCCTTCTTTTGCGACTGCAACACTCTCACGCCGCTCAGTCGGCTAGTTGTAGGCTCCCGCGCGGACCCCTCAAGGGGCCTAGTCCTTGCGCACTCTTCCACGGTTATACCGTGTCCGGCAGTCCCGTCTGGCTCACTTTCGGGTCTCCACCTCCCCTCGTTCTCTACGAACTTGGTGAGTGGCGCTGATCTCCAGGATGTGTTGGTTGACCAGTTCACTCCTGGAGGTCAGCGGGTGACCCACTGCACTTGCTCTCAGACTGGTAGACACATGGCCACGTTCACCCGTGCGCCTGGCTCGAGCCTGTACACACTAACGACTATGTCCCCCCAGGTAGCTACGTCTGCGTCCGCGTCTAATCAGCTAGCACCCCCCTGCTCGTGTCGAGCTCTGTCCCACCGGACCCTTCTTTGGCACCACCATCTTGGTCACCCCTCGGTGCAGCGCCTTTGGGCCATGCACCGCCGTCTCTAGTCTTTCGGCAGCGCGCTGCTCCTCACTCCTCCTCGTTCCCCCCGACGACTGCTCCCCTGCAGACCCTGCATATGGACATGTGGGGCCAAGCCCACGTCCGTGGACAGGACCGCGAGCAATACTTCCTGCTGGTTGTTGACGACTACTCGCGCGACACCACGATCTTCCCCTAGCACACCAAGGGTGAGGTCCCTGATGCTTTGATCCCTTGGATCCGCGCTGCCCGTCTCCAGCTCCGCGAGCGGTTCGGGACGGAGTTTCCCGTCCTGAGTCTGCACTCTGACAGAGGTGGAGAGTTTTCCTCTGACCTTCTGCAGAGCTTTTGTCTTGGGGAGGGCATTCGCCAGACGTTCACGCTTCCGGCCTCTCCGCAGAAAAATGGGGTCGTTGAGCGCCGCATTGGCTTGGTCACGGAGGTCGCTCGTACACCCATGGTCCAAGCGGCTACCCCCCATTTTTTGTGGCCGTTTGCGGTCCGCTACGCTGCGCATCAGCTCAACCTCTGGCCCCGTGTCTCCTTGCCGGATACCTCGCCCACACTGAGGTGGACGAGGAAGGTTGGCGATGCGTCGGTGTTCTAGGTCTGGGGTTCTCGTGCCTTTGTCCGCGATACCACCGCGGACAAGCTCTCCCTTTCGTGCTATTCCCTGCGTCTTCCTTAGCTTTGTCCCTGACGCACCTGGCTGGCAGTTTTACCAACCCACCTCGCGCCGAGTCTTGCCCTCTTAGGACGTCACGTTCCACGAGTCGGTTCCTTTTTACCATCTCTTCCCCTACCGCGCTGCCCCTCTCCCCCCCCCCGTCGCTCTTCCTTGCACCAGGTCCTCCCTCAATAGACCCCCTCCCCCCTCTAGGTCCCGCTCCCTCAGGTGTGTCTCAGGTAGACGGTGTCGAGCCTGTCGAGGTAGCAATTGACTTTCGTGCTGCTGGGGGTGCTGAGCCTGTGCGTGCGGAGCCTGGGGGTGCTGAGCCTGGGGGTGCTGCGCTTGGGGGTGCTGAGCTTGAGCGTGCGGAACGTGGGAGTGCTAACTTGAGCGTGTTGGGTCTGGGGGTGCTGAGCCTGGGGGTGTGCCGCCTGGGGGTGCTGAGCCTGAGCCTGTGGAGTCTGGGGGTGCTGAGCCTAGGGGTGTCGAGCCTGCAGTTGCTGAGACAGGGGGTGCTGAGTCTGCTGGAGGTTCCGCAGGGGCCTCGTTTCTACGGGAACCTCTCTCTCCACAGCACCTATGAGAGTGGTTTGCTCGCTGCTGGAGGCGTCAGAGCGGAGCTGCTGCGGCTAAGGAGCCTGTCGCTGGTGGCCCTGGAGAAGGAGGTGCTAGAGCTGCTGGTGCTGGAGGTATTGGAGCTGCTGGAGCTGGTGGTTCTGCTGGAGTTGGAGCCAAAGCTACTGGAGCTGTTCCTGCTGGAGGTGCTGCTGGTGCTGGAACTAGTGGTGCTGCAGGAGTTGGAGCTGGAGGCGCTGGAGCTGTTCCTGTTGGTGGTGCTGCTGGTGCTAGAGCTAGTGGTGCTATAGGAGTTGGAGATGGAGACCTTGGAGCTGGAGGTGCTGGAGGTCCCTGTGCTGGTACTGGTGGTGCTGCACGGCCGCGGACGTACTTCGTTCCACTCCTTCAGCAGGTTCTTGGTCTCCCGCCTTCTATTGGTCCTACTCCTCCCTTAGAGTGTCCACCGCCTGTCCAGTCGCAATTGCAGTTAAAGCCAGCCTCCCCACTGCCTGCTCCTTCTCCCTATACTGGTCCGACCGGAGGTCTTGCTGAGCGTCGTAAGCCTGCGTCTCGCCCTGCGTCACCTATTCCCGCTGTTCGCACTAGTCGTGTTCCGCGTCAGCGTCCCCCTCCTCTCCCCGGCACGCACCAGATGGCACTGCGTCCTTCCACAGCTCCACAGCGTGTCCCTCTGCCGTCTCCTCCTGTATCCTCCCTTGCTGACGGTCCGGACCCGGAGTCTGACTCCCTTCGCGCTGCTAGTCCTACTGTGACGCGTCTCCTGGCCACTGTTGTCACTGACCATTCCTTTGAACCACAGCTGCGTCTGCCTTAGTTGCTGAGCTTGTCGACTTTGCTGCTTGCTGTCGTCTAAACTACGCCGCTAGCCTTGTTGCTGAGTCTGAGTCTGTCTGTCCTCCGTCCGTCGGGGGTGAGTGTGCTCTTGGCACGGACGTCCTTGAGGACAGGCGGAAGGAGTTTCGGTGTTTGCCGCTGCTCTACCCCATCTCGTATCCATGCTACTTGCACCTGAGGGAGACCCGGATGCACCAGACATCCCAACCCCGCGCTCTTACGCAGAGGCGATCTGGCTGCGCCGCCCACCTGGCTTCACTGGGTCGTTCCCTCCTGGTACCCACTGGAGCCTCCGGCGGCCAGTCTACGGTCTCCGCCACGCGCCTCGCGAGTGGCACGACACACTGAGAATGACTCTTGCGGCTCATGGGTTTGCTCCTTCTACTGCTGACCCGTCGCTGTTTCTACGCACCGACACTTCGCTGCCGCCGTTCTACATCTTCATGAACGTCGACGACTTGGATTTTGCCACTATTGACACTGAGGCAATGACTGCAGATCACCCGGGACAGAGCACGCCGCACCATCACCCTGACTCTGTCACACATGGTGCAGCAGGTCCTTCAGCGCTTCGACTTCCAGTACTCCTCACCATAGTCCACTCCTCTGCCTACCGGTCACTCGCTCTCAGCTCTGCCTTCGGTTGAGTCCGTAGAGCCGAGTGGCCCGTATCCAGAGCTTGTGGGTTGCCTCATGTACCTGATGACCTGCACTTGCCCTGACCTCGCTTACCCTCTTAGCATCCTCGCACGCTACGTTGCGCCCGGGAGACACCGACCAGAGCACTGGAAGGCAGCTAAGAGGGTGATGCGCTACTTGTGCAGTACATCAGGCATGGGGCTCGTGCTTGGAGGACGGGGACCAGTTGTCCTCACTGGTCACGCAGACACTTTTTGGGTTGACGACTTGGCTACGCAGCGGTCGTCACAGGGTTACACCTTCAGCCTTGGCTCCGGCTCTGTTTCGTGGCGGTCTACTCGCTCGTCTTCTGTTCTCAGCTCCAGCTGTGAGGCTGAGATCTACGCAGGGGCCATGGCTGCACAAGAGCTACTCTGGCTCACCTACCTGCTGATCGACCTGGGAGAGGCCCCTTGTTCTCCTCCAATTCTGTACGTCGACAACATGGCAATGCTTGCCTTGTGTCGCGAGCAGAGACTGGAGCACAGAACGAAGGACATCGCTCTTTGCTACTTCCTTGCTCAATAGTTGCAGCAGCGTGGTCAGCTTTGTCTTGTTTACGTGCCTCTCAGGCCAACACTGCTGATATCTTCACCAAGGCAATTTAGCCTTGTGATCATCAGCGGTCTGTACTGGTCTAGGCATTGTGCCCACTTGGCCTCACGTGCTCACTTCCCTGACTTTGCTCGTACTGTGATCTCTATACATATACCTGCATGCTTACACTTGCAAGGTTGTGATCACTGTCTTGCTTGTTCTGCTCTATATAACTCTGCATGTGAACTGGCCTTGTGGCCATTTGCTTGTGCTCAGAATGCGTGGTGACGTCGTGATCCACCCAGAGCTTGCTTTGTTCTTCTTGACTTGTCTTGTGACCTCTTGTTCTCCCCCAATTTGCCTATGGGGGTGTGTGAAACTTTTATGCTATAGTCTGTGTAGGCTGTAGCGGGGTAGACAATATGGGGTACAACACTTTTAGGTTTTCCTACTTGTACCCACCAGCTTGCTTGTTCATTCATTCCCTTGTTCTATTTTCACAGTCGCGTTAAGCAGCAGCATTTAGCGGAACTGGATGCAGTATTAAAAAATTTAGACGAGCACCGCCTACTGACCAAGGGTTCCAAGTGCGAATTTTTCAGGACAGGCTAGAGTTTCTGGGGCACGTTATTTCGGAGGTTGGGGTTGAGATTGACCAGCTGGACACGGTCAAAGCATGGCACCCCCCGACAAATATCCCAGAGCTGCAAAGTTTTCTAGGGTTCGTTAATTACGTGCGTCGGTTCGTCCTCAACATGGCGAGGTTAACAACCCCACTAATGGATCTTCTGCGGAAGGGGGTCACTTTTACGTGGGGGTCGCTGTAGGAGCCTCTCGTGGTGACCCTCGCTCCCCCATCTTTGAGGGGTGTTCCCCCTCCCCCCTCTTGCCCTCTGTTGCTTCTACAGCTGCGGCCGAACTCGTTGGTTTCGAGCCGGTCGGCGCTGCGTCTGCCCCTAGCGGGAGAGGCCGCACCAGCAAGAGTAAGGGGGGCAAGGGCGCTGGAGGGGCTGGCGGGGGCGGTGGAGGTGGTGGTGGAGGCAGTGGAGGGGGTGGGGGTGGTGGTGGGAGTGGTGGCGGGGGTGGAGGTGTCGGTGGCAGATGTGAAGGCGGAGGAGGCAGCGGCGGTGGCCGAGAGAGCGGAGGCGGCGGAGGTGGCGTAGGCGGCGGAGGTGGCGGAGGCGGCGGCGGCAGCGGTGGAGCTGGTCGCGGTCCTGCGCAGAGGAGTGGGTCCGGTGGTGGTCCGCGCCAGCAGCAGCAGCGCAGTCGTAAGACCCTGTCCCCTTAGCAGCTTCGTGAGTGGTACGCTGCGCGTCAGCGCGGTGGAGGTACTGGTCCCTGCACCTACGTCCTCCGTACCGGCAACCGTGCTGGTGAGCAATGCGGGGGCCCGCACTCCACCCAGCGCTGCTTCGGCCGCCTGACAGACGCTTGGCGTCACCAGTTCCCCAAGGCCTCTAAGATCCCTCACTGGGGAGAGCTGTCTAGGGCGGGGGTTGCTATCTTTGATCTTGATTATGATGCTTTTCTTGCTGCCATGTATGCTGTGTCTGATAGTGATGAGGGTGACTGTTACCTGCGTGTACCGCCTGACCCGGGCATTGAGGCTGCTGCTCTAGGTGCTGGTGAGGCTGCTGCTCTAGGTGCTAGTGCGTCTGCTGCTCCAGGTGCTGGTGAGTCCGCTCTCTCAGGTACCACGTCGGCTCAGGCCTTACACACCTTCGCCCTTGACTCGGGTGCTTCCCGCTCCTTCTTTCGAGACCGCACCACACTTACGCCGCTTAGTCGGCCGGTTGCAGTCTCCCTAGCGGACCCCTCTGGGGGTCCTGTCCTTGCTAGCTTCTCCATTGTCTTACCGTGCCCGGCAGCCCCCTCTGGCACCCTGTCCGGTCTCTACCTCCCCTCGTTCTCTACGAACTTGGTGAGTGGAGCTGACCTACAAGATAGGGGGGCTGACCAGTTCACTCCTGCGAGTCAGCGGGTGACCCACTGTACGTGTGCTCGGACAGGCCGACACTTGGCCACGTTCACCCGTCAGCCGGGGTCGAGCCTGTACACACTTACTATTGAGTCTCCTCCGGCTGCTGAGTCTGGTCATGTAGCTACGTCGATTCAGGTGTTTGCTGCAGCGTCCAGGTCTGGTCCTGAGTCTGCTCCCTGCTCGTGTCGTCTCGTGTCCCACCAGACTCTCCTTTGGCACCACCGCCTTGGTCACCCCTCCCTGGCTCTTCTCCGAGGCATGGCCTCCCGTATCCTTGTCTCTGGTCTCCCCCGGTCTCTCCCTCCCCTACCTCCGAGGCCCGCCCCTACCTGCGTCCCCTGCGTCGAGGGGCGACAGCGCGCCGCCCCTCACTCCTTCGAGTTTCCTCCGACGGAGGCTCCGCTGCAGACTCTTCACATGGACGTGTGGGGCCCAGCCCGCGTCCGTGGCAAGGGGCACGAGCGTTACTTCCTGTTGGTGGTTGACGACTACTCGCGTTACACCACAGTCTTCCCCTTGTGCAGCAAGGGCGACGTCACTGAGGTGTTGATCGACTGGATCCGCGCAGCTCGTCTCCAGGTCAGAGAGAGTTTCGGCTCGGACTTTCCTGTTCTGCGTCTGCACTCTGACAGAGGCGGGGAGTTTTCCTCTGCCCTTCTGAGAGCCTTCTGTCTAGCACAGGGCATCTGCCAGACCTTCACCCTTCCTGCCTCTCCACAGCAAAATGGGATTGCTGAGCACCGCATTGGCATGGTCTTGGACATCGCTCGTACGTCCATGATCCATGCGGCTGCCCCCAATTTTCTGTGGCCGTTTGCGATTCAGTACACAGCGCATCAGCTCAACCTCCAGCCCCGGGTCTCCTTGCCAGAGACCTCCCCCACCTTGCGGTGGACGGGGAAGGTTGGCGATGCGTCTGCATTTCGGGTCTGGGGATCTCGGGCGTTTGTTCGCGACTTGTCTGCGGACAAGCTGTCCCCCCGTGCTGTTCTCTACGTCTTCCTTGGCTTCCCCCCTGACGTGCCTGGGTGGGAGTTTTACCACCCCACCTCGCGCCGTGTTCTGTCCTCCCAGGACGTCACCTTTGACGAGTCGGTGCCTTACTACCGTCTCTTCCCCTACCGCACTGCGCCCCTCCCCCCGCCGCCGCTCTTCCTTGCGCCAGGTCCTCCCCTGGTAGACCCCCTCCCCCCTCAGGGTCCTGCCCCGTCAGGTGTGTCCCAGGTAGACGCAGTCAAGCCCATCGAGGTAGCTGCTGAATCTTGGGCTGCTGGAGGTGCTGAGCCTAAGGGTGCGGAGCCTGGGGGTGCTGAGTCCAGGGGTGCGGAGCCTGGGGGTGCTGAGCCTGGGGGTGCTGAGTCTAGGGGTGTTGAGCCTGGGAGTGCTGAGTCTGGGGGTGTTGAGCCTGGGGGTGCTGGGTCTGCTCGTGTGGCCTCGCGAGGTAGTTCTTCGAGGCGGGAGCCACTCTCTCCGCACGAGCTGCGCGAGTGGTTTGCCCGGCGTTGGAGCCGTGCTACTGGAGCTGGAGGTACTACTGTTGCTGCTGGTCCCGGAGGGGCTCGTCCTGGCGGTTCTGGAGCTGGTGGGACTTGGGGTGCTGCTGGGGCTGCTGGAGGTACTACTGGAGGTGCTGGCGGTACTGGAGCTACCGGTCCTGCTAGAGCTGGTGCTGCTGGAGCTGCTGGGGCTCCTGGAGCTGGAGCTGCTGGGGTTGTTGGCGCTGGTGGTTCTGCTGGCGCTCGTGCTTCTGATGGTGCTGGAGTTGGAAGTGTTGGAGCTGGAGGTGCTGCTGGCGCTGATGCTGCCGCTGGGGGTATTGGTGCTGTCCCAGCTGGTTCTGCAAGCGCTGTGCGGCCGAGGCCGGACTTCGTTCCGCTCCTTGAGCAGGTTCTTGGTCTTCCGCCTTCTACTGGTCCTGCCCCTCCCTTAGAGTGTCCACCGCCTGTCCAGTCGCAGTCACAGTTACAGCCCGCCTCCCCCCTGCCTGCTCCTTCTCCCTACACTGGTCCTACTGGAGGTCTTGCGGAGCGTCGTGAGCCTTCGTCTCGTCGTGCGTCGCCTGTTCGTGCTGCTCGCACTAGTGGTCGTACTGCGCATTCGCGTCCTCCTGCAGTCCCAGGCAAACACCAGATGGCACTGCGTCCTTCCAAAGCTTCTCTGTGTGTCCCGTTGCCGTCTCCTCCAGCGTCCTCTCTTCCTCCTCTTGCTGACCCGGAGTCTGACTCTCTTCGTGCTGCCAGTTGTTCTGTCACGCGTCTCCTGGCTACTGTTGTCACTGACCCTTCCTTTGAATCCACTGCTGCGTCTGCCCTAGTTGCTGAGCTTGTCCACTTCGCTGCTCGATGTCGTCTAGACTACGCTGCTAGTCTTGTTGCTGAGTCTGAGTCTGTCTCTCCTCCGTCCGTCAGGGGTAAGTGTGCTCTTAGCACGGACGTCCTTGAGGACAGGCAGGAGGAGTTCCAGTGTTTTGCTGCTACTTTGCCTCATCTCGTGTCCACGCTGATTGCCCCTGAGGGAGACCCGGATGCACCAGACATCCCGACTCCTCGATCGTACGTTGAGGCGATCGAGGGTCCCTACTCCTCTCAGTGGAGGTCTTCCATGGACGCAGAGATGGCTTCCTGGAGGTCCACGGGCACCTACGTCGACGAGGTTCCCCCACTTGGGGCGAACATCGTCAGTGGCATGTGGATTTTCAAGGTGAAGCGGCCGCCGGGTTCTCCGCCTATCTTCAAGGCGCGTTACGTGGCTCGAGGCTTCAGTCAGCAACAGGAAGTTGACTACTTTCAGACCTTCTCTCCCACCCCGAAGATGACCACTCTTAAGGTGGTGCTGCACATAGCTGCTCAGCGCGACTACGAGCTTCACTCTCTTGGCTTCAGCACAGCTTTCCTGCAGGGCAGCCTGCACGAGGAGATCTGGCTGCGCCGCCCACCTGGCTTCACTGGGTCGTTTCCTCCTAGTACCCAGTGGAGCCTCCGGCGGCCAGTCTACGGTCTCTGCCAGGCGCCCCGTGAGTGGCACGACACACTGAGGACTACACTTGCGGCTCTTGGGTTTGCTCCGTCTACTACCGACCCGTCACTGTTTCTGCACACCGACACCTCTTTGCGGCCGTTCTACATCCTCGTGTACGTCGACGACTTGGTCTTTGCCACTGCTGACACTGGTGGACTCGCCCACGTGAAGTCCGAGCTGTAGAAGAGACACACGTGCACAGACCTGGGTGAACTGCGCAGCTACCTTGGCTTGTAGATCACCCGGGACAGAGCACAGCGCACCATTACCCTGACTCAGTCACACATGGTGCAGCAGGTCCTTCAGCGCTTC
The DNA here is from genome assembly GCA_948144175.1 of Closterium sp. NIES-65. Classification (NCBI taxonomy): domain Eukaryota; kingdom Viridiplantae; phylum Streptophyta; class Zygnematophyceae; order Desmidiales; family Closteriaceae; genus Closterium; species Closterium sp. NIES-65. The sequence goes on from CANXME010002068.1 coordinate 4,995,045, forward strand.
GACTTCACGTACTCGTCGCCTCAGGCCACTCCTCTGTCGACTCGCCACTCGCTCTCAACTCTGCCTTCGGATGAGTCCGTAGAGCCGAGTGGCCCGTACCCAGAGCTTGTTGGCTGCCTCATGTACCTGATGACCTGCACACGACCTGACCTTGCATACCCTCTTAGCATCTTGGCACGCTATGTTGCTACTGGGAGACACCGACCAGAGCACATGGCTGCAGCGAAGAGGGTGTTGCGCTACTTGTGCAGTACGTCGGGCATGGGGCTAGTGCTTGGAGGGCGACGTCGAGTGGTCCTCAGAGGTCACGCAGACGCTTCTTGGGTTGACGACCAGGCTACGCAGCGGTTGTCACAGGGTTACACCTTCAGCCTTAGCTCCGGCTCTGTTTCGTGGCGGTCTACCCGCTCGTCTTTTGTTCTCGGCTCCAGCTGTGAGGCTGAGATCTACGCAGGGGCCATGGCTGCACAGGAGCTACGCTGGCTCACCTACCTGCTGACTGACCTAGGAGACCAGCCTCGTTCTCCTCCAGTTCTTTACGTAGACAACAAGGCCATGCTGGCCATGTGTCGGGAGCACAGACTGGAGCACAGAACGAAGCACATTGCTCTCCGCTACTTCCTTGCTCATGAGCTGCAGCACCGTGGTCAGCTGCGTCTTGCTTACGTGGCCTCAAAGGCCAACACTGCTGATATCTTTACCAAGGCACTTTCGCCTCGTGATCATCAGCGCTTCTGTACTCAGCTAGGTCTTGTGCCTACTTGGCCTCACTTGCTCACTTCTTGACCTTGCTTGTACTGTGATCTTTCTATACCTGCACTTGCTTGTTTACCTTTATATATGATCTTGCATGTGAACTGGCCTTTTGGCCTTGCTCTTGAGCTCGGATTGTGTGGTGACGTTGTGATCCACCCTGAGCTTGCTTTGCTTTGCTTGACTGGTCTTGTGACCTCTTGTTCTCCCCCACTTTGCCTATGGGGGTGTGTCAAACTCATTATATAGCATGTCTAGGCTATAGTGGGGTAGACACTATGGGGTACAGTTTCCTAGGGTTTCCTACTTGTACCCAACCTTGTGCTAGTTCATTCATTCCTTATTCTTCACACAAACTAGACCATGGAGCAACTCATTTGAGCCACGTGCGACGATCCGACCACCTGGGAACAGCACTTGCCACTCATCGAATTCACGTACAACAACTCGCCATCCGCCAAGACCCTACAGTCACCGTTTTACATGAACGACGGACAAGACCCTGCAGTACCCATGACCCCGAACCCCGACAACCCAGTACCACGCGCGGAACAGTTCGCAGAAATCTTACAAGCAGCACGGACCCGGGCAACAAACGCAATTTAAAAGGCCAACGTCATCGCTAAACGCAATGCCGACCGCCACCGCAGACCTGTCACTTGTCAGAACATATAGCTTACTTATTTGTGTAGGCTATAGTGGGGTATCCCATAAGGGGTACAACCCAATTAGGGTTTCCTATTTGTACTCACTTCGTTCATAATCATTCCATTCTCGTTCTTTCTTTAACTTGGAATCAGAGCAGGTTCCCTCCTAGGGACTGCTTCTAGGGCCCACCGAAGCGCGCCCCGAGGCGCGTTTTCCTTTTTTTTAGCGACCCGTTGTGTCGCCCCCAGCGGCCCGTCGCGCCGCCCTTCCCTTAGCGGCCCCGCCGCCCTTCGATCGCGGCTCCGCCGCCCTTCCTTAGCGGCCCCGCCGCCCTCTGCTAAGCGGCCCCGCCGCCCTTCGATCGCGGCCCCGCCACCCTTCGATCGCGGCCCCGCCGCCCTTCGATCGCGGCCCCGCCGCCCTCTGCTAAGCGGCCTCGCCGCCCTTCGATCCCGGCCCCGCCGCCCTCTGCTAAGCGGCCCCGCCGCCCTTCGATCGCGGCCCCGCCGCCCTCTCCTAAGCGGCCCCGCCGCCCTTCGATCGCGGCCCCGCCGCCCTCTGCTAAGCGGCCCCGCCGCCTTGCTCACGCGGCCCTGCCGCCCTCTGCTACGCGGCCTCGCCGCCGCGTCGCCCGTGCACCTGCCCGTGCACCCACCCGTGCACCTACCCGTGCGAGCCGTCCCAGCCGCCCGTGCGGCCGCCCGTGAATCGCCCGCGAGACGCGCGCGCCGCCCGAGCCGCCCGCGAGACGCCCGCGCCGCCCGAGCCGCCCGAGCCGCCCGCGAGACGCCCGCGCCGCCCGAGCCGCCCGAGCCGCCCGAGCCGCCTGTGCCGCCCCAGCCGCCCGAGGAGCCGATCTTCTGCTCCTGTGGGGCTCCTACTGCTCCTGGGCCAGCGCAGCTGCTGTGCTGCCGTGTTGCTGTGTCGCTGTGCTACCCGACTCTTCCTGCCCGGTGAGACTGTCAGCTGCTACAATGGCCACCCCCAGTGTCCTGACTTTTGACGCTGAGGGTCGCGCCATTGACTTTGCAGTCTGGATTGAGGACCTGCAGCTGTACTTACTGTGCGATGCGATCGATGAGGTTTCTCTCTTTGACTTTGTCTCTGGCGCTGTCCCTGCCCCTCCTGCTGATGCTGACCCCACTGTTCGCTCCAAGTGGGCCACACGCGATGCTGCTGCACGTCTTGCTGTGCGTCGCCACCTCCCTTCCTCCGAGCGTGCACACTTTAGTCAGTGCAAGACCGCTCAGGCCTTGTACGACGCTGTAGTTGCGCGCTACTCCTCCCCTTCCACTGCTACACTGAGCCGCCTCATGCTACCGTACCTCTTCCCTGACCTTGCTGCCTTTTCCACAGTCACTGACCTCTTTACCCACCTTCGCGCTAGTGACACTCGCTACCGAGCTGCGCTTCCTGCTGCCTTCCTCGCCGAAAACCCCCCTCCCATGTACATCACCCTCTACTTTCTAGTCACCCGTCTCCCTGAGTCCCTTCGTGCTGTTAGGGACCAGTTTCTCTCTGTCTGTCCCACCACCCTCACTGTCGACCTCCTTGAGAAGTCCCTGCTAGCGGCCGAGAAGAGCATAGTCGCTGTAGGGGCCTCTCGTGGTGACCCGCGCACCCCCATCTTTGAGGGGTGTTCTCCTTCCTCCCTGTTACCCTCTATCGCCTCTGCTGCTGCGGCCGACCTCGTTGGTTTAGAGTCGGTCGGTGCGGCGTCTGCCCCCAGCGGTAGGCGCCGCTCTGGCAAGAGCAAGGGGGGCAAGGGAGCGGGTGGAGCTAGCGGGGGCGGTGGCGGAGGAGGTGGAGGCGGCGGGGGGACTGGGGGTGGCGGTGGGGGTGGAGGCGAGGGTGGAGGTCCTGGTGGCGGCGGTGGAGGCGGAGGTGGCGGCGGAGGTGGTGGCGGAGGAGGCAGTGGGAGCGGCGGGGGCGAGGGTGGCGGTGGCGGCGGTGGCGGCGGAGGCGGGGGTGGCGGTGGTGGAGGTGGTCGGAGTGGCTCGTCCCAGAGGAGCGGCACTGGGGGTGGTCAGCGCCAGCAGCAGCAGCAGCAGCAGCAGTAGCAGCAGCAGCAGCGCTCTCGCGACGTCCCCGCCCCTCAGCAGCTCCGTGAGTGGTACTCGCAGCGTCAGCGTGGTGGGGCGTTCGGTCCCTGCACCTACGTCCTTCGCACCGGCGACCGCGCGGGTGAGCAGTGTGGGGGTACCCACACCGCTCGCCGCTGCTTTGCCCGCCTGACCGACGCTTGGCGCCAGCAGTTTCCGGAGGCCTCTGAGATCCCCCGCTGGGGAGAGCTGTCTAGGGCTGGTGTAGCTGTGTTTGATCTTGACTTTGATGCTATCCTTGCTGCCATGTATGCTGTGACTGTTAGTGATGATGGTGAGTGTTACCGGTGCTTTCCGCCCGACCCGGGCATTGGTACTGCTGTGTTAGGTGCCAGTGAGGCTGCTGCTCTAGGTGCCAGTGCGTCTGTGCTCTCAGGTGCTAGTGAGTCTGCCCTCTCAGGTACTGTGTCGGCTTCTGCCTCCCACACCTTCACCCTTGACTCTGGGGCGTCTCGCTCCTTCTTTCGGGACCGCACCACTCTCACGCCGCTTAGTCGGCCGGTTGCGGTGTCCCTGGCTGACCCCTCTGGGGGTCCTGTCCTGTCTCGTTTCTCCACAGTCCTCCCGTGTCCGGCGGCTCCCTCTGGCACCCTGACTGGTCTTTACCTCCCCTTGTTCTCTACGAACCTGGTGAGTGGTGCTGACCTACAGGATGTGGGGGTCCACCAGTTCACTCCTGCTCGTCAGCGGGTGACACACTGCACAGAGGCTAGCACAGGTCGCCACCTGGCTACGTTTAGACGTCAGCCAGGGTCGAGCCTGTACACACTGACCACTGCTTCTCCTCCCGGTGCTGAGTCTGGTAGAGTCCCTTCGTCTGGTCAGGTGTTTGCTGCAGCATCCAGGTCTGGTCCTGAGTCTGCCCCCTGTTCGTGTCCCCGTCTGTCTCACGAGACTCTCCTCTGGCACCACCGCCTTGGCCACCCCTCTCTGCTTCGGCTCAGAGGCATGGCCTCCCGTCTTCTTGTGTCTGGTCTCCCCCGGTCCCTCCCTCCCCTTCCTCAGGGCCCTGGCCCTGCCTGTGTCCCCTGTGTCGAGGGGCGCCAGCGTGCTGCCCCTCACTCCTCCCAGTTTCCTCCGACAGAGGCTCCGTTGCAGACACTTCACATGGACGTGTGGGGCCCTGCCCGCGTCCGTGGACTCGGTCACGAGCGCTACTTCCTGTTGGTGGTTGACGACTACTCGCGTTACACCACAGTCTTCCCCTTGCGCAGCAAGGGTGATGTCACTCAGGTGCTGATCGACTGGATCCGCGAGGCTCGTCTCCAGCTCAGGCAGAGCTTTTGCTCGGACTTTCCTGTGTTGCGTCTGCACTTGGACAGAGGCGGAGAGTTCTCCTCTGGCCTTCTGCGTGCCTTCTGTTGTGCGCGAGGCATCCGCCAGACCTTCACGCTTCCGGACTCACCGCAGCAAAATGGGATTGCAGAGCGCCGCATTGGCATGGTCATGGACGTCGCTCGTACGTCTATGATGCATGCGGCTGCCCCCCATTTTCTGTGGCCGTTTGCGGTCAGGTACGCGGCGCATCAGATCAACCTCCACCCCAGGGTCTCCAGGCCGGAGACCTCCCCAGCCCTGTTGTGGACGGGGAAGGTTGGCGATGCGTCGGCGTTCCGGGTCTGGGGATCTCGGGCGTTTGTCCGCGACTTGTCTGCGGACAAGCTGTCCCCTCGCGCCGCTCCCTGCGTCTTCCTGGGGTTCCCCCCCGACGCCCCTGGGTGGCAGTTCTACCACCCCACCTCTCAGCGTGTTCTGTCCTCCCAGGACGTCACGTTCGACGAGTCGGTACACTACTACCGCCTCTTCCCCTACCGCACTCCTTCCCTTCCCCCGCCCCCGCTCTTCTTGGTACCAGGTCCCCCCCCGGTAGACCCCCTCCCCTCTCAGGGTCCTGCCCCTTCAGGTGTGTCCCAGGTAGACGCGGTCGAGCCTGTCGAGGTCACTGGTGACTCTGGTGCTGCTGGGGGTCCTGAGCCTGGGGGTGCGGAGTCGGGGGGTGCTGAGCCTGGGGGTGCTGGGCCTGGGGGTGCTGAGCCTGGGGGTACTAAGTCTGGGGGTGCTGAGCCTGGGGGTGCTGAGTCTGGGGGTGCTGAGCCTAGGGGTGCTGAGACTGGGGGTGCTCCGCCTGGAGGTGCTTTGCCTGAGGGTGCTGCGCCTGGAGGTTCTTCGCTTGGAGGTTCTCCGCCTGGAGGTGCTTCGTCTCGCCGAGAGCCACTCTCCCCACAGGAGCTGCGTGAGTGGTTTGCCCGGCGCTGGAGGCGTGCTGCTGGTGCTGGAGGTTCTTCGGATGCAGAGGGTGCTGCTGCCGCGCGTCCCGGAGGTGCTCGTGCTGTGGGTGCTGGAGCTGCTGGGCCTGAGGGTTCTCCTGGAGCTGGTGCTGCTGAGGGTGTTGGCGCTGAGACTACTGTTGGCGGTCCGACTAGCGGTGCTCCTGGTGCTGCTGGAGGTGCCGCTGGAGGTGCTGCTGGAGCGGGTACTCCTGCTGGGGGTACTGGTGCTGTCCCTGCTGTTTCTGGCGTCGCCACGCGGCCCCGACCGTACTTTGTTCCGCTCCTGCAGCAGGTTCTTGGTCTTACACCTTCTCCTGGTCCTCCTCCGCCTCCCTTAGAGGGTCCACAGCCTGTCCAGTCCCAGTCACAGCTACAGCCTGCCTCCCCTTTGCCTGCTCCTTCTCCCTACGCTGGTCCGACTGGAGGTCTTACTGAGCGTCGTGAGCCTGCGTCTCGTCCTGCGTCGCCTGTTCGTCCTGCACGCACTAGTGGTCGCAGTTCGCGTCAGCGTCCTCCTCCTGTCCCTGGCACGCACCGGATGTCTCTGCGTCCGTCCACTGCTCCTCTGCGTGCCCCTTTGCCTTCTCCTCCAGAGTCCTCTCTTCCTGCTCTTGCCGACCCGGAGTCGGACTCTCTTCGTGCTGCCAGTCCCACTGTCACGCGTCTCCTTGCTACTGCTGACACTGACCCTTCCTTCGAGTCTTCTGCTGCGTCTGCCCTTGTCACTGAGCTTGTCGACTTTGCTGCGCGCTGTCGTCTAGACTACGCTGCTAGTCTTGTCGCTGAGTCTGAGTCTGCCTGTCCTCCGTCCGTCGGGGGTGAGTGTGCCCTAGGCACGGACGTCCTTGAGGACAGGCAGGAGGAGTTCCAGTGTCTGGCCGCCGCTTCACCTCATCTCGCGTCTGTACTGCTCGCCCCTGAGGGAGACCCGGATGCACTAGACATCCCGACTCCGCGCTCTTACGCGGAGGCGATAGAGGGTCCCTACTCCTCTCAGTGGCAGGCAGCTATGGATGCAGAGATGGCTTCCTGGAAGTCCACAGGCACCTACGTTGACGCTGTTCCCCCTCCTGGGGCGAACATCGTCAGTGGCATGTGGATCTTCAAGGTGAAGCGGCCGCCGGGTTCTCCGCCTGTCTTCAAGGCGCATTACGTGGCTCGTGGCTTCAGTCAGCGGCAGGGAGTTGACTACTTTCAGACCTTCTCCCCCACCCCGAAGATGACCACTCTTCGGGTACTGCTGCACGTTGCTGCTCACCGTGACTACGAGCTGCACTCTCTCGACTTCAGCACTGCTTTCTTGCAGGGCAGCCTGCACGAGGAGATCTGGCTGCGTCGCCCACCTGGCTTCACTGGGTCTTTCCCTCCTGGTACCCAGTGGAGTCTCCGGCGTCCAGTCTACGGTCACCGCCAGGCGCCACGTGAGTGGCACGACACACTGAGGACTACACTTGCGGCACTTGGGTTTGCTCCTTCTACTGCTGACCCGTCGCTGTTTCTGCGCACCGACACCTCTCTGCCGCCGTTCTACATCCTCGTGTACGTCGACGACTTGGTCTTTGCCACAGCTGACACTGCTGGACTCGCCTACGTGAAGTCCGAGCTGCAGAAGAGACACACGTGCACTGACCTGGGTGAACTGCGCAGCTACCTTGGCTTGCAGATCACCCGGGACAGAGCACGCCGCACCATTACCCTGACTCAGTCACACATGGTGCAGCAGGTCCTTCAGCGCTTCGGCTTCACGTACTCCTCGCCTCAGGCCACTCCTCTGCCTACTCGCCACTCGCTCTCAGCTCTGCCTTCGGATGAGTCCGTAGAGTCGAGTGGCCCGTATGCAGAGCTTGTTGGCTGCCTCATGTACCTGATGACCTGCACTCGACCTGACCTTGCATACCCTCTTAGCATTCTCGCACGCTATGTTGCTCCTCGGAGACACCGACCAGAGCACATGGCTGCAGCGAAGAGGGTGTTGCGCTACTTGTGCAGTACGTCGGGCATGGGGCTAGTGCTTGGAGGGCGCAGTCCAGTGGTCCTCACTGGGCACGCGGACGCGTCTTGGGCTGACGACCAGGCTACGCAGCGGTCGTCACAGGGTTACACCTTCGGCCTTGGTTCCGGCTCTGTTTCGTGGCGGGCTACTTGCTCGTCTTCTGTTCTCGGCTCCAGTTGTGAGGCTGAGATCTACGCCGGGGCTATGGCTTCTCAGGAGCTTCGCTGGCTCACCTACCTGCTGACCGACCTTGGAGAGCCGCCTCGTTCTCCTCCAGTCCTGTACGTAGACAACAAGGCCATGCTGGCCTTGTGTCGAGAGCAGCGACTAGAGCACAGGACAAAGCACATTTCTCTCCGCTACTTTCTTGCTCGTGAGCTACAGCAGCGTGGACAGTTGCGACTTGCGTACGTGGCCTCTGAGGCCAACACTGCAGATGTCTTCACCAAGGCACTTGCGCCTTGTGATCATCAGCGTTGTTGCACGCAGCTGGGTCTTGTGCCTGTCTTGCCTCACTTACTCACTTCTTGACCTTGCTTGTACCTTCACCTATATATACTCTTGCTCTTGCTTACTTGACTCTTGTATATCTCTATATATGATCTTGCATGTGTACTGGCCTTGTGGCCTTTGAACTTGTGCTCGGAATGTGTGGTGACTTTGTGATCCACTCTGAGCTTTGCTTTGCTTTGCTTGACTGGTCTTGTGACCTCTTGTTCTCCCCCACTTTGCCTATGGGGGTGCTAGTGCTAGTTCATTCATTCCTCATTCTCCATGAACTAGCAAGGTGTTGGGTACAAATATGAAACCCCCCAACCTTGTGCTAGTTCATTCATTCCTCATTCTTCACACAAACTAGACCATGGAGCAACTCATTTGAGCCACGTGCGACGATCCGACCACCTGGGAACAGCACTTGCCACTCATCGAATTCACGTACAACAACTCGCCATCCGCCAAGACCCTACAGTCAACGTTTTACATGAACGACGGACAAGACCCTGCAGTACCCATGACCCCGAACCCCGACAACCCAGTACCACGCGCGGAACAGTTCGCAGAAATCTTACAAGCAGCACGGACCTGGGCAACAAACGCAATTTAAAAGGCCAACGTCATCGCTAAACGCAATGCCGACCGCCACCGCAGACCTGTCACTTACCAGCCAGGCCTTTGGATAGGATTTGGGGTACTCTTTCTCGTAAGGCCAACACCCAGCTTTCACTCTTTCAGTAAGGGTGCTTCACTAAAACTGCTCTTAAAAATCAGGGTGCAAACTAATTAGAAAAATAGTAAAGTATTTTGAATCTCAAGATTTCATAGGATGTTGGTGTTCGAGTGTGTTGAGTCATCATAGTTATATGAAGAATCCAAGTTCGATATCTAGCGCGAGCATCTGACCCGGGACATATATTTTACGCGACCAATCCTAGTATCCTCTCTTAGGACGCGGTAAAAGTAGACGATCGATCACGATCGGCAATCGATGCGGTGTTCGGTTACCCTGTTTACTATTAAGATAACATGCTACAGTAATGATTATGGCTACATTTTGTGCACAGTTAATGACGGCGACTGATCACCGATCGGTATTGGATTTCCCAACACATCAAACTGTACTGATGTGCTCGAACCGAGCACAACAGGTGGGATTGATGCTGATGTCAGCGAATTTCGAAAAATTTCGCTGGCGGTTCAATCTGGTAAACATAACTTTGCCAGGTGATGTTGGCCTGTGTGCTGCGAGTGTCGCATGTGCTTTTGACCGAAGTGAGTTTTTATAGACGGTGTCGCAGGCAAAACCACATTCTCTAGTATGCAACATCAAACACATCAAGCGCCGACGATCGTTACAGCCACATGAGCGACGCGTTTCGCCGATCGAACCGTCAAATCGGTTTCGAGGTTCGATTTTGCAGCGCGAGCCAATGATCTTCTCATTGAATCGCGTCCTTAGATCGAACTCGATTTCATCAGTGCTACTACACCACATAGCTCCGAAATATCAATGTCGTATAATCGATCACTTTGTTTTGTAAGGGTCTAAAAAAAAACCAGTCTTGTAGAAAAGGGTGCATAGTCAAACCCACCCTTATAGTAAGTGTCATAAGGAGGAATCACCCTGATATCGAGAGGCCTGTTACCAGCCCGACGACCTAGTTTTACTCGACACCCAAAACCTCCGCCTGCCCATCACCCAGAAACTCCGCCCCCGATATTGCAGGCCATTTCGCATCAGCCACATGATCACACCCGTTGTCAGAATGCTAGGCAGGAATGAATGAACTAGCAAGGTGTTGGGTACAAATATGAAACCCTAGAAGGGGCTGTACCCCATATTGGGTACCCCACTACAGCCTAAACATATATAGCATATACATAGTTTGACACACCCCCATGGGCAAAGTGGGGGAGAGCAAGGGGTCACAAGACTAGTCAAGAGAAGCAAAGCAAGCTCAGGGTGGATCAAAACGTCACCACACACACTAAGCACAAGCAGAGGGCCACAAGGCCAGCTCACATGTAGAGGTATATATGCAACAATAGCAGCACAGTGATCACCACCTAGCAAGGGCAAGCATGTAGATATATATCCATATATATAGATCACAGTACAAGTAAAGTCTACAGCAAGTGAGGAAATGTGGGCACAAGGCCTAACAAAGTACACAAGCGCTGATGATCACCAGACGGAAGTGCCTTGGTGAATATATCAGCAGTGCTGGCCCGAGTGGCCACGTGAGCAAGACGAAGCTGACCACGCTGCTGCAACTCTCGAGCAAGGAAGTAACGCAGAGCGATGTGCTTCCTTCTGTGCTCCAGTCTGTGCTCCTGACACAAGGCAATGGCGGCCTTGTTGACGTACAGCACCGGAGGAGAACGAGGACTCTCTCCCAAGTCGATCAGCACGTAGGTGAGCCAGCGTAACTCCTGTGCAGCCATGGCTATGGCGTAGATCTCAGCCTCACAACTGGAGTTGAGAACAGAAGAGGAACGTGTAAACTGCCAAGAAATCGAGCAAGAGCCAAGACTGAAGGTGTAACCCTGTAACGACCACTTTGTAGCCAGGTCGTCAACCCAAGAAGCGTCCGAGTGCCCAGTGAGGACAACGTCGCCCCGTCCTCCAAGCACGAGGCCCATGCCCGATGTACTGCACAAGTAGCGCAATACCCGCTTAGCAGCATCCACGTGCACCTTTCGGTGCCTACCAGGAGCCACGTAGCGAGCCAGAAGGCCAACAGGGTACGCAAGGTCAGGGCGAGTGCAGGTCATCAGGTACATAAGGCAGCCTACTAGCTCTGGGTAAGGACCATTCGGCTCTACGGACTCGTCCGAAGGTGGAGTTGAGAGCGAGTGACCTGTAGCCAGATAAGTGGCATGTGCCGAGGAACAAGTGAAGCCGAAGCGCTGAAGGACCTGCTACACCATGTGTGACTGAGTCAGTGTGATGGTGCGGCGTGCTCTGTCCCGGGTGATCTGCAAGCCAAGGTAACTGCGCAGCTGACCCATGTCTGTGCAGGTGTGTCTCTTCTGCAGCTCCGACTTCACCAGGGCGAGAGCCTCAGTGTTAGCAGTGGCAAAGACCAAGTTGTCGACGTACACGAGGATGTAGAACAGCGGCAGCAAAGTGTCGGTGCGCAGAAATAGCAACGGGTCAGCAGCGGAAAGAGCAAACCCAAGAGCCGCAAGTGTCATCCTCAGTGTGTCATGCCACTCACGCGGCGCCTGGTGGAGACCATAGACTGGCCGCCGGAGGCTCCACTGGGTACCAGGAGGGAACGACCCAGTGAAGCCAGGTGGGCGGCGCAACCAGATCTCTTCGTGCATGGTGCCCTGCAAGAAAGCTGTGCTGAAGTCAAGAGACTGAAGCTCTCACGCATCTGCTGTGTGGAAAAAGGGACACGCCTACGAGAGCGCTGCGGCGAGGCACCAGCGGAGCGACTATGGAGGCGGCCGCTCCAAGGAGACTGCTCACCAGGCGCCTCACCGCCCCCAGGCGCAACACCCCCAGACTCAGTACCCTCAGGCTCAGCATCCCCACACTCCTCACGCCCAGGCTCAGCACCTCCAGGCTCCGCACCCTCAGGCTCAGCACCCCCAAGCTCCGCACCCCCAGGCTCAGCACCCCCCGGCTCCGCACCCCGAGGCTCAGCACCCCCAGGCTCCGCACCCCCAAGCTCAGCACCCCCAGTAGCAGCACCTCGAGCAAGACCACCCCCAGCAGGACCTGAGTCACCAATGACCTCAATCGGCTCAGTCAAGGGAGGAGGGTCTACCTGAGACACACCTGAAGGAGCAGGACCAGGAGCCGAGAGGGGGTCTATCGGAGGAGGACCTAGAGCGAGGAAGAGCGGCGGGGGGGGGGGGAGAGGGGCAGTGCGGTAGGGAAACAGACGGTAAAAGGGGACCGATTCGTCAAAGGTGACGTCCTGAGACGGAAAGATACGACGCGAGGCAGGGTCGTAAAACTGCCAGCTAGGCACGTCAGGGGGGAAACCAAGGAAGACGCAGGGAATGGCGCGAGGGGAGAGCTTGTCCGCAGTGGTATCGCGGACAAAGGCACGAGCACCCCAGACCCGGAACCGCGACGCATCGCTAACCTCCCCCGTCCAATGTAGTGTGGGCGAATTCTCCGGAACGAAGACACTGGGCCAGAGGTTGAGCTGATGCGCGGCGTACTGGACCGCAAACGGCCATAGAAAATGGGGGGCAGCCGCATGGATCATGGAGGTACAAGCGACCTCCATGACTAAGCCAATGCGGCGCTCAGCAACTCCAATCTGCTACGGAGAGGCCGGAAGCGTGAACGTCTGGCGGATGCCGTGCTCCTCACACTAGGCTCGCAAGAGGTCAGAGGAGAACTCACCACCTCTGTCCGAGTGCAGACGCAGGACAGGAAAGTCTGACTCGAACCGCTCGCGGAGCTGGAGACAAACAGCGCGGATCCAAGGGATCAAAACAGCAGGGACAACCCCCCTGCGCTGCAAGGGGAAGACCGTGGTGTAACGCGTGTAGTCGTCGACAACCAGCAGGAAGTACCGCTCGTGGCCGTGTCCACGGACGCGGGCTGGGCCCCACACGTCCAGGTGGAGAGTCTGCAGTGGAGCCTCTGTGGGAGGGAACGAGGAGGAGTGAGGAGCGGCGCGCTGCCGCCCCTCGACGCAAGGAATGCAGGGCGGCGCAGGCAAGGGAGGGAGGGAGGGCAGAGACGTGGGAAGACCAGAGACCAGTAGGCGAGAGTGCATGCCACGAAGGCGAGGCAAGGAGGGGTGACCAAGGCGGTGGTGCCAAAGGAGAGTCTGGTGCGACAGGCGGCGACACTCACACTGGGTAGCTACCTGAGCGGATGCGTACAACTGAGGAGACAAAGGGGTGGAGCGCGACGCAGTGGTGAGGGTGTACAGACTGGACCCATGCGCACGTGTGAACGTGGCCAGGTGGCGGCTAGTCCAAGAGCACGTGCAGATCGCCACACGCTGTCCTCCAGGAGTAAAGGTGTCAACCCAATGATCCTGAAGGACGGCGTTGCTCACCAGGCTCGTAGAGAATGAGGGGAGGTGGAGACCAGACAGCTCACCAGACGGGACCGCCGGGCACGGAAGCACAGTGGTGGACCGTGCTAGCACTGGGGCCCCAGAGGGGTCAGCCAGTGAGACAGGGACAGATGCAGGGAGGGGAGTGATTGTGGCGCTGTCGCGAAAGAAACTGCGGGAAGCACCAGAGTCAAGTGTAAAAGTGTGCAAGGCTTGAGCGGACGCAGTACCAGGGAGAACAGACTCACAAGCACCTAGGGCTGCAGGCTCTATACCTGGGGCTATACCTTGGTCAGGCGGTACACACAAGTAGCAGTCACCCTCAGCACTAACAGTCAATGCATACATGGCAGCAAGAATAGCATCATAGTCAAGATCAAAGATAGGAACATCATGCCTAAGCAGATCTGCCCAAGGAGGAAACTCAGTAGCCTTAGGAAACTTGATGCGCCAGGCATCGCTGAGCCGAGAGAAGCAGCGGTACTCCGTGTGAAAGCCGTTGCATGGGCGACCAGCGCGGGGACCCGTGCGAATGGTATAGGTGCAGCGAACAGGACCCCCAGACGCCCCACGCTAAGCGTACCAGTCATGAAGCTGCTGAGGCGTGGGGGTCTGATGCTGACTCTGCTGCTGCTGCTGCTGCTTCGGCTGCTGCTGCTGCTGCTGTCCCTGGCCACCACTGGAGCTTGCCTTCTGGCCGGCTCCACTCCAGCTCCCACCACCGCTGCCACCACCGCTCCCTCCTCCCCCACTCCCTCCGCTGCCACCTCCACTGCCCCCGGTACCCCCGCCGCCCCCACCACCACCTCCACCCCCACGACCACCCCCACCACCTCCACCACCCCCGCCGCCTCCACCACCGCCCCCTCCACCGCCACCTCCACCTCCCCTACCACCCCTGCTGCCCCTGGCGCTGCGGCGCTTCCCACTAGGAGCGGAAGCAGCCCCGACCTCCTCAGCACCAAGGTAGTCGAGAGCAGCTACAGCAGAGGCGTAGGAGGGGGCAAGAGGGGAGTGGGAGCACCCCTCAAAGAGAGGAGTGCGAGGAGTACCACGAGCAGCACCTACAGCGAGAATTTTCTTTTCAGCTGCTAGGAGGTGCGTCTCGAAGTAGGCGACAGTGAGAGTGGTCGGGTCTAGGGCGAGAAAATGGTCCCTGACTGTGCGAAGAGTGTCACGGAGGCGGGTGATGAGGAAGTAGAGAGTAAAGTACATCGGGGGGTGATTCTCGGCGAGGAACTCGTCTGAAAGGGCGGCACGAAAGTTAGCGTCACTAGCGTGGAGGTGAGAGATGAGGTCCTCAGCGGTGGTAAACGAGGACAGGTCGGGGAACAGGTAGGGTAGCATGAGACGGCCTACGGCTGCAGTGGCTGGGGAAGAGTAGCGGGCAACTACAGCCTCATACAGTGCCTTAGCAGTCTTGTGCTGACTTAAGTGCGCGCGCTCAGTGATCGGCAGATGGTTGCGAATAGCGAGACGCGCAGCAGCATTGCAAGACTGCCACTGTGAGTGGTCAAGAGCGGTAGCAATGTCAGCAGGAGCAACGAAAGTGCAAGTCAAGTAATCGAACAATGATACTCCGTCTTTGGCATCAGTCAAAAGGAACAGTTGCAGGTCGTCGAGCCAAGTGGCAAACTTTATCGGGCGACCGTCAGAATCGAAAGCTAGGACATTGAGAGTCGCCATGAGTTCAGCGCAGGTGAGAGTAGCATGTAGGCGGCAAGGCAAGGCATAGACATGAGAAGCTTCGCACAGGGCGGCAGTGGCGGCGCACAAGCTGCTGAGGCAGCACGCACGTGGCTTGGGCGGCGCGCAGGGGAGCGACAAGACGCGCGCAGGCTGCTGAAGCGGCGCGCTGGCGGGTAAGGCAGCGCGCGAGGGAGGAGCGGGCCGCGCTAGGGCGACGAACGCGGCGCGCTAGGCAGCAGCGGGCTGCGTGGACGGCGGACGCAGCGCGCGGGGCAGCAGCGGGCTGCGCGGGCGGGGAGACGCGGCGCGCGGGGCAGCAGCGGGCTGCACGAGCGGCGGACGCGGCGCGCGGGGCAGCAGCGGGCTGCGCGGGCGGCAAACACGGCGCGCGGGGCAGCAGCGGGCTGCACAGGCGGCAGACGCGGCGCGCGGAGAAGCAGCGGGTTGCACGGGCGGCGGACGCGGCCCCCGGGGCAGCAACGAGCCGCGTGCGGGCTCCTAAAGCGGCGCGCGGGGCAGCAGCGGGCCGCGCGCGGCCTCCTAAGGCAGCGCGCGGGGCAGGACCAAGCGGCGCGCTCGGGACTAGGGCAGCGCGCGCAGGCAAGGCAGAGGCGCGTGCGGGCAGCGCAGAGTAGGCAAAGCAGAGCGCGCGCGGGCAGCGCAGCGCAGGCACGACGTGGGGCAGCTCAGTAACCGCAACGGTAGGTGGGCCCTAAAGAAAAATCGGTCCTACGGACCTACTGCTCTGAATACCATGTCAGAATGCTAGGCAGGAATGGATGAACTAGCAAGGTGTTGGGTACAAATATGAAACCCTAGAAGGGGCTGTACCCCATATTGGCTACCCCACTAGAGCCTATACATATATAGCATATACATAATTTGACACCCGTCACCGCCCACCTCCTCCTCCCTGCTGACTGGTACGTCAGTTTGTCCTTCCAAGCCAGCCTGCTCCGCCCTTTGTTAAGATACCTAGGCAAGTAGTCGAGGGAAATTCTGTACCCCCTAAAACTAGCGCCTATACAGCCTAACTTCAACATTAAGCATATAGTTTGACACACCCCCATAGGCGAAATAGGGGATAGCCAGAGCAAGGGAAATGGTCACAAGACCAGTCAAGAGAAGGAACAAAGCACAGCTCAGGGTGGATCACAAAGTCACCACACACTCTGAGCACAAACAAGAGGCCACAAGGCCAGTTCACATGCAGAATCATAAAAGCACAAGCAATACAGTTATCACAACCAAGCAGGTATAAGCATGCAGGTATATATATATCTATACCACAGTACAGGTAAAGCCTACAGTAAGTGAGGAAACGTAGGCACAAGGCCCAACAAGGTACAAAAGCGCTGATGATCACCACGCGGAAGTGCCTGGTGAATATATCAGCAGTGTTGGCCCGAGTGGCCACGTAAGCAAGACGAAGCTGACCACGCTGCTGCAACTCTCGAGCTAGGAAGTAACGCAGAGCGATATGCTTCGTTATGTGCTCCAGTCTGTGCTCCTGACACAAGGCAATGGCGGACTTGTTGTCGACGTACAGCACTGGAGGAGAACGAGGCCGCTCTCCCAGGTCGGTCAGCAGGTAGGTGAGCCATCGTAACTCTGTGCAGCCATGGCTGTGGCGTAGATCTCAGCCTCACAACTGGAGCCGAGAACGGAAGACGAGCGTGTAGAACGCTAGAAACTGAACCAGAGCCAAGGCTGAAGGTGTAACCCTGTGACGACCGCTGTGTAGCCTAGTCGTCAACCCAAGAAATGTCCGAGTGACCGGTGAGGACAACGTCGTCCCGTCCTCCAAGCACAAGCCCCATGCCCGATGTACTGCACAAGTAGCGTAGTACCCTCTTAGCAGCATCCATATGCACCTTTCGGTGTCGACCAGGAGCCACGTAGCGAGCCAGAAGGCCAAGAGGGTATGCAAGGTCAAGACGAGTGCAAGTCATCAGGTACATGAGGCAGCCAACTAGCTTTGGGTAAGGACCGGTTGGCTCTACGGACTTATCCGAAGGTGGAGCTGAGAGCGAGTTACCCTTAGCCACAGGAGTGGCCTGTGCTGAGGACCAGGTGCAGCCGAAGCGCTGAAGGACCTGATGCACCATGTGTGACTGAGTCAGGGTGATGGTGCGGCGTGCTCTGTCCCGGATGATCTGCAAGCCAAGGTAGCTGCGCAGCTCACCCATGTCTATGCACGTGTATCTCTTCTGCAGCTCCGACTTCACCATGGCGAGAGCTTCAGTGTCAGCAGTGGCAAAGACCAAGTCGTCGACGTACACGAAGATGTAGAACGGTGGCAGCGAAGTGTCGGTGCGAAGAAACAGCGACGGGTCAGCAGTCGACGGAGCAAACCCAAGAGCCGCTAGTGTAGTCCTCAGTGTGTCGTGCCACTCACGCGGCGCCTGGCGGAGACCGTAGACCGGCCGCCGGAGACTCCACTGGGTTCAAGGAGGGAACGACCCAGTGAAGCCAGGCGGGCAGCGCAACCAGATCTCCTCGTGCAGGCTGCCCTGCAAGAAAGCTGTGATGAAGTCAAGAGAGTGAAGCTCGTAGTCACGCTGAGCAGCAACGTGCAGCAGCACCCAAAGAGTGGTCATCCTCGGGGTGGGGGAGAAGGTCTGGAAGAAGTCAACTCCCTCTCGCTGACTGAAGCCTCGAGCAACGTAACGAGCCTTGAAGACAGGCGGAGAACCTGGCGGCCGCTTCACCCTGAAAATCCACATGCCACTGACAAAGTTCGCCCCAGGAGGGGGAACCTCGTCGACGTAGGTGCGTGTGGACTTCCAGGATGCCATCTCTGCGTCCATGGCTGTCTGTCACTGAGAGGAGTACTCACCCGCGATCGCCTCAGCGTAAGAGCGCGGGGTCGGGATGTCTGGAGCATCCGGGTCTCCCTCAGGGGCAAGCATCATGGACACTAGATGAGGTGCAGCGGCTGCAAGACACTCTAGGTCCTCCTGCCTGTCCTCAAGGACGTCCGTGCCAAGAGCACACTCACCCCCAACGGACGGAGGACAGACAGACTTAGACTCAGCAACAAGACTAGCGGCGTAGTCTAGACGACAGGCAGCAGCAAAGTCGACAAGCTCAGCTACTAGGGCAGACGCAGCAGTGGACTCAAACGACGGGTTAGTGACAACAGTGGCTAACAGACGTGTGACTGTAGGGTGCTCAGTACGGAACTGGTCAGACTCAGGGTCGGCAGCGACAGGCAGAGAGGACTCAGGAAGGGACGGCAAAGGAACACAAGGCAAAGAAGAGGAAAGAGGACGGACTACAAGTTGGGTGCCTAAAACAGCCGGCTGACGCTGACGAGGAACACGACGACCAGAACGACCAGAACGGACAGGCGAGACAGGACGCGACGCAGGCTCACGACGCTCAGCAAGACCTCCTGACTGCTCAGTGTAAGGAGAAGGAGCAGGCAAGGGTGAGCCAGGCTGTAACGGAAGACCAGTAGACGACGGGAGGCTAAGAACCTGGCGAAGCACGGAGGCAGGCAGTGGCAGAGACGACAGAGAAGGCGGAGCAAAGAACAGGCGTGGCTGCGCAGCGCCACCAGCACTAGCGGCTCCAGCTCCTTCAGCAGCTCCAGCTCCCTTAGCAGCTCCAGTACCTCCAGCAGCTCCAGCACCCTCAGCAGCTCCAGCACCCTCAGCAGCTCCAGCTCCCTCACCAGCTCCAGCACCCTCAGCAGCTCCAGCACCCTCAGCAGCTCCAGTACTCTCTGCAGCTCCAGCACCCTCAGAGACAGCACCTTGAGCAGGACCACCCCCAACAGGAGCTGAGTCACGAGTGACCTCAACAGATGCAGGCACGGGAGGGTCTACCTGAGAAACACCTGAAGGAGCAGGACCTGGCGCGGGGAGGGGGCCTACCTGGGGTGCACCTGGAGCGAGAATGAGCGGCGGGGGGGGGCGAGGAGTAGTGCGGTAGGGAAAGAGACGGTAAAAGGGGACGGACTCATCAAAGGTGACGTCCTAAGACGCAAAGACACGGCGCGTGGCTGGGTCGTAGAACTGCCAGCCATGCGCGTCAGGGACAAAGCCAAGGAAGACACAGTAAATGGCGCGAGGGGAGAGCTTGTCCGCGGTGGTATCGCGGACAAAGGCACGAGCACCCCTGACCCGGAAACGCGACGCATCGCCTACCTTCCCCGTCCAACGCAGTGTGGGCGAGGTCTCCGGCTCGGAGACACGGGGCCAGAGGTTGAGCTGATGCGCGGCGTACCAGACCGCAAACGGCCACAGAAAATGGGGGGCAGCCGCATGGATCATGGAGGTACAAGCGACCTCCATGACTAAGCCAATGCGGCGCTCAGCAACCTCATTTTGGTATGGAGAGGCTTGAAGCATGAACGTCTGGCGGATGCCGTGCTTCGCACAGTAGGCCGCCAAGAGGTCTGAGGAGAACTCACCACCTCTGTCAGAGTGCAGACGCAGGACAAGAAAGTCCGACTGGAACCGCTCGCGGAGCTGGAGACGAACAGCGCGGATCCAGGGGATCAGAACATCAGGGACCTCACCCTTGGTGCGCAAGGGGAAGACCGTGGTGTAACGCGTGTAGTCGTCAACGACCAGCAGGAAGTACCGCTCGTGGCCCTGTCCCCGGACGCGGGCTAGACCCCACACGTCCAGGTGGAGAGTCTGCAGTGGAGCCTCTGTGGGAGGGAACGAGGAGGAGTGAGGAGCGGCGCGCTGCCGCCCCTCGACGCAAGGAATGCAGGGCGGCGCAGGCGAGGGAGGGAGGGCAGGCAGAGACCTGGGAAGGCCAGAGACCAGGAAGCGAGAGTGCATGCTACGAAGGCGAGGCAGGGAGGGGTGACCAAGGCGGTGGTGCCACATGAAAGTGTCGTGCGACAGTCGGCGACACTCACCTGAGCAGACGCGTACAGCTGGGGAGACAACGGGGTGTAGCGCGCCGTAGTGGTGAGGGTGTATAGACTGGACCCAGGCTGACGTGTGAACGTGGCCAGGTGGCGGCCTGTTTGGGAGCACGTGCAGATCGCCACACGCTGTCCTCCAGGAGTAAAGGTGTCAACCCAGTGATCCTGAACGACGGCGTTGCTCACCAGGTTCGTAGAGAACGAGGGGAGGTGGAGACCTGACAGCTCACCAGACGGGACCGCCGGGCACGGAAGCACAGTGGTGGACCATGCAAGCACTGGGCCCCCAGAGGGGTCAGCCAGTGAGATAGGGATAGGTCCACGAAGGGGAGTGACTGTGGTGCTGTCGCGAAAGAAACATCGGGAAGCACCAGAGTCAAGTGTAAAGGTGTGCAAAGCCTGAGGGGACGCAGTACCAGGGAGAGCAGATTCACTAGCACCTAGGGCTGCAGGCGCTATTCCTGGGTCTATACCGGGGTCAGGCGGCACATACAAGTAACAGTCACCCTCAGCACTAACAGTCAATGCATACATGGCAGCAAGGATTACATCATAGTCAAGATCAAAGTGACAAAAGTTAGAAGAAAGAAAGAGGGTTGAACTAGCAGAAATGGGGACACAAATAGCAAACCCTAGAAGGGTTGTACTCGCTATAGAGCACCCCACTACAGGCTAGAACATAAGAATAACATTCTGACACACCCCCATAGCCAAAGTGGGGTGTAATCAGCAGAGCAAGCAAAGCAGTACAAGCTCAGGGTGGATCACAATGTCACCACACATTCTGAGCACAAGTTCAAGAAGCAAGTTCAAGTGCACAATTATCAGCAAAGCTAGTGG
This sequence comes from Closterium sp. NIES-65, assembly GCA_948144175.1. Lineage (NCBI taxonomy): Eukaryota > Viridiplantae > Streptophyta > Zygnematophyceae > Desmidiales > Closteriaceae > Closterium > Closterium sp. NIES-65. Next base: position 5,015,762 of record CANXME010002068.1, read on the forward strand.
TGGTCACAACGGGCAAGTGAGGAGGAGGAGTGAGAGCGAGAGGAGTTGGGAGGCGACGGCTGAAGCTGCAGACACACGGGCAACAGGAGGCACACTGGCACAGCGGCTACCGGGCGAAGCCCCCGGACTACTGGAGTAACTGGCCCCGCGGCTAAAGTAGCGGCAGACGAGCAACGGACCCACGGGCGGCTGGCACAGCTGGCTACGACTGGGCTACCGGGCGAAGCCCCCGGAATACAGGTGCTGCTGACGACACGACGGCAACCTCCATTCAGCTTCCCTAACTATCCAACTCCCCCAACACACACCCGCTGATACACCCCTAGCTCCACTCCCACGCACCCCCCTTAAACCCTAAACCCGAGTCTCCCACACAACCACCCCCCTCAGCGACAGCTGCAGCAGTGGGAGACGGAGGAGGAGGAGGAGCAAAGGGAGGAAGGCCCACCGAGCACCCCCATACCCGCCACCCAACAGCTCGGCGGCCCCCGAAGGAGCCGCGACGGGCGACGGGAAATGGCAGGGAGGGGAGAAAAGGGGGGAGGGGGGGGGGGGGGGGGGGGGGGGGGCCGATGCCGCGACGAGGGGCGGGGCCGCGACGGTCGGGGCCGCGACATAGGGCGGGGCCGCAAAGGTAGGGCGGGGCCGAGCCGGGCAGGCGCACGGGCGGCGACGGGCCGGGGCGGGGCCGCGACGTAGAGCGGGGCCGCGTCGAAGGGCGGGGCCGCGACGGTCGGGGCGGGGCGTAGGGCAGAAGCCCGCCGCGCGCCTCGGGGCGCACAGCGGGCAAAGAACCGCCGCGCGCCTCGGGGCGCACGGCGGGCAGAAAACCGCCGCGCGCCTCGGGGCGCACGGCGGGAGGAAAAAAAAAAAAGTAGCAGCGGAAGCGAGGTGGGGACACACCCACAGGATCGATCCAAAGGGATCGACCTGCTCTGATAGCATGACAAAAGTTAGAAGAAAGAAAGAGGGTTGAACTAGCAGAAATGGGGACACAAATAGCAAACCCTAGAAGGGTTGTACTCGCTATAGAGCACCCCACTACAGGCTAGAACATAAGAATAACATTCTGACACAAAGATAGGTAAGTATGATACCTAGGCAAGTATGATGGTATTAGGTCAAGATGGGTACAAAACTAGAGAGTCGAGGGAAATTCTGTACCCCCTAAAACTAGCCCCTATACAGCCTAACTTAAACATTAAGCATATAGTTTAACACCCTTATGTATCATCCACCAGCCAACTACCTTGCAACCGCCTAGCCAGCATGACACGACCGCCGAAAGAACTAATCATCACGCCCGAAAAGATTGTGAGCCACCGAGTTCGTGACCCACGGGGAGCTCGAAGGATTGAATTTCGGATCCGCTGGAAAGACCGTACGCCCACTGAAGACAACTGGGTTCCCTTGGATAGAGTTGAAAACCACCCCGTCCTCACCGAGTATCTACGCAGCCAAAATTTCCGGGATGTACACGCGCTTTCGTAAGGAGGGCCTCCTTAGAGGTGGGGGTAGTGTTAGGAAAATTCCTTTTTCCTTACTTCGCGTCCTTACTCAGCGCGCACACCACTGTTCCCGCTAACAGCAAGGCTGACGATATCAGGGTATTTACCCTGATTTCAGGGTGATTACAGGCTTCTGACTTGGTGGTCCCTGCAAACACAGGTTTTGTATTTTGTGAACTCTGATCCAATCAGAGAAGCTACTTAACGGACTCTGAATTCTTGTAACTAGGCTCAAAGTAGTGTACTTGCGGACTCTGTCTATGCAGGGTATGCGTTCCGTGGACCCTGAATGCGAGGGTATCAGGACGAAGTTTCCTAGAAGCTTCGTTTCGATAACCCCCTTGTGCGTAATCGTTTCTTCGAGTGGCCCCATGTGAGGTACCCCCTTCACGCGCCCGTGAGTGACGTAATACCGAAAAAGGAAAACACTGACGTGCTGTACATCACAGCTGGCAACAGCGCCAACAAAGCCAAATCAATGATACGGTGCTGCCACGCGCACCGCACAGTGCACAGCATGTGTCTGCCATTGGCCAGAATGGCCTGTTGACAGCATGCGGTGGCAGCCAAGGAGTCCGTGAATGAATTCGGCCTTGAATGCAACGACGAAGTCATCGTCGAATGTTGCCATCAAGTCCGTGGAATCGCGGCGCGGTGGTTTCGTGCTCCCGCCATCTCCAACCTCCCCTTCCCTCCCCATACCAACAGCCAACGTTCCTTTGTTCACTGGTGTGTTCTTTCCATTACGTGCATTCATTGTCTCATTTTCCTCTCGTTCAGTTTAGCCACCAATGGAGGCCATGCCGGCCGACGAAGCTGCTCCGCACACTGGCCCCGACGAGCCGCCTGTAACAGCGAAACCAACAGCGCCGTCCCAACCGGAGAAAGCTTCGGATGCTCCCCGCTCTGGGCTAGATTTTCTTAGACCTACGGCTGCTCCCGTCACACCTGAACCGCCTAGATCTACCGTTCACGACTCTGCCCCTGTAGTAACCCCTACTCCTACTGCTTCTCCTATTCCCGTCCCGTTCACTCTCCCCCCGGCTGTTGCTGGCTGCAGCAAAGATCCTCCACCGCCCTCGCCTAGTCTTACTCCAAGCACGGTGCGGGTGTCCCTTGGCCCGCCGTCGGCTACTTCCGCTCCCAAGCGTGCGCGATCTGGTAAGTGGGCGCAGAGTACTCTGCTGGTGGGAGGCCGCCGTATTCCACCGCCGGAAAAGCCCGATGAGCCTGCACAAAAAGAAGCTGAGCTGCCGGAAGAAGGTGACATCCCAGTGCGCGCGGATACCGGCTCGCCGGCACTCACCAAGACGCAGCTGCGAGAGCAGATGTACCTGGAGGCGAGTATTAATTACGAGACGAAGTGGGCGGGATACTTTTCTTGGCTTGTGTTTGGGAAAACCAAGGACGGTTTCCCGTACGTGAAGTGCAGCATCTGCATGTCGTACGGTAAGGGAAACACGAGGTACGCCATGCAGGGAGACGACGGAGGCCGTGACTTGCAGACGCAGTCGTTCCGGGCGCACGAGCATACGGACGCACACATGGCGGCGGTGGGCCACCAGATGAAGATTGCGGCGGGAATCCGCGAGGGGCAGCAGGTGATTTCAGACTTCATCAACTCCGACGTCGAGGGCCGCCGCGCGATACGGCTGATGCGGTCGACTCAGATCCTGTGCCAGTGCGACGCGCCAATTAGCATGTTTCCTAAGCTAATGCGGCATCTTGTGGAGCAGGACACGCCAGACATTCCCCGGCAGTCGTACGGCGTTTATCTCACGCGGTAAGTGACGGTTCAAATTGATTGCAAATTTAAACATGCACGTCAAACAACTTGCTTGACTATCGTGTACTGATAATTCCTCTGTCCTTTGTTGCAGCTACGGCTTCAAGCAGATGGTCCACAGCATGAGCACTTACCTCACCCGAGTGCAGATGGACCACGTCCTAGCATCACCGTTCCTGGGCATCTAGTGCGACGAGAGCACCGACCGCACGCGAGGGAAACACATGATTGTGTACCTTACATTTCTGAAGAACCGCCAAGTTGCATGCGAGTTTTTCACTTTGCTGACGGTCGAGCGGTGTGATGCAGGGTCCTTGTTTGAGGTGCTTCTGAACCATCTTCGCTCCGCTGCCGTCGATGTGTCCAAGATCGTCGGCATCAGCACGGACGGGGCGTCGGTCATGACCGGGAGAGAGAACGGATTGGTGGTGCGTCTTCGTGAACACGTCCCTCATCTGTTCTCATGCCACTGCATCGCCCATCGGTATGTGAGTTGGTCTGTATTGTAGCATGTTATCTACGCTGATTGGTTTACTAACAAACCATAATACTTGTTCTTTGCTTTACACAGTGAGGCGTTGGCTGTGAAGGACGCCGCTGACTCAAACCCGGATCTCGACATGGTCGACAAGGTGGTGCGCACTGTGGCGAATCTGCTCGGAAACTCCAGCGTGTGGAGTCAGCGGTTCAAGTACCTGCAGCGTGTGATTTACAAGACCAACCTGGAAGTCCAAGGCATCCACACGGTGCGGTGGCTGTCTCGAGGAGATGCGGTGGCCAGGCTGTGCAAGGTCCTCGGCGCTTGCATCGTGCTGCTCTGGGAGCACAATCACAAGGCGTACGAGATTGTCACCTGCTACAAGTTTCACTTCTGCTTGTTTTTCTTGGCCGACATCTTGGCGGACATGAACGACCTCAACCGTTGCTTCCAGAGACGAGAGGTGAGGTCGCATGTTTGTATGATGTTGCTACGTGAGGTTCGTAACTGCACTGTTGCTCATCCTTCTCCCTCTTGTCTACCCCTGCTCTGACACAGCTGGACGTGACTGAGATTGCGAAGACAATCGAGTCCACAACGAGTGACCTGATGGAGCGCTACTTGACGCCAGAGAAAGCTTTCGGGGGCGAAGGGAAGAGCTGGCTGGTGAACTTCCTCAAAGTCCACAAGGAGGGTAGAGGCAAGCAGGTCCGGGTGCGCGGCGTGGACGGTGCTGGACGCCCGATCAACCACATGTACACCATGCATGAGCGGAAGCTGAAGGGGCACAAACACGGAAGCACCTACGCAGACTGTGTGAAGCTCTGCCGCAAATTCGCCCGTGACTGCGTGGACAACCTCAACAACCGACTGGATGACCTTGGGAAGCTGGGGCCGACGAAGCTGTTCCGGGCGGGGAAGTGGCCGAAGATCAAGGCCCAGCGAGAGAAGAAGTTTAAGGAGTGGCTGAACGGATGTAGCAGGCTGTTCTGCAACAAGCTGCCGGGATTCGACCTCAAAGCAGCAGAGAGGGAGCTTCCAACCTTCTGCGCGATCATGGAGGCACACCATGAGATGGAGAGCTTCACCCAGGGCCTGTCCAACTTCCTTGGGAGCGCAGACTCCAAGAGGTAGCCTATACTTTGCTAACATGGGTTTTATAATCTTGTTGCGCATCGCTAACTGTTCCCGTTGTGTTGTGTGTACGAATGTGCCTGGCAGGAGATGGCCCAACCTCATCGTGCTGTGGCAGGCGCTGGCTGTGCTCCCCCTCTACACCGTGGAGTGCGAGAGGGGGTTGTCCAGGCAGAACGTCTTCAAGTCCTGGGTGCGAGGAGCGCTGTGCAACGCGCATCTGGGGGAGCTGATGCAGATATCGCTCCTCAAGTATGAGATCGACTGGCCGGAGGCACTGGAGGTGTGGAGGTCCCTGCGGAGGAGGCGCCCTGCGAAGAGCTTGAAGCTGGCTGTGGCAGAGAGGGAGAGGAGGGGGAAGCAGAAGGAGGGTGAAGATGTGGCTGCTAGAAATGCCGGGGAGAATGAGGATGAGGAGGAGGAGGAGGACGACGACGATGAAGTGGAATAGGCCTTCGGCGACGATCAGGAGATCGTGGGGGAGGAGGAAGCGGAGGACAATCCATTCTTGTCGGACGATGAGGATGTGGAGGAGGTGTAGTTCATAGACAAGCCCGTGCACTAGACTAGATAGAGTAGGAAAGTGCATGCAGTTGTATCATTTTGGAAAATAGTGCACTGTTAATATCAACCCTGTTTTTGAGCTGTGAACCCTGTCCGGTCAGAGTTGGACTTCGTGTGACACTGAGCTATCAGGGTAGCTACCTTGCGAAAAATGTGCCCTCATAATAAAGGGTCAAATTTTTTACTGGAATCAGGGAGTCATAAAACGAAACGTCAGCCCTGGCTAACAGCACCCAACAGTAATCCGTTACTACTCGCGACACTCGCCTCGACACTATTCCCACCACTGTTCACGACGCGACCCAGCCTCACGGTTCGGTTGGTAATCCGCGTTCCAGACCTCCACCTCGATATTTCCCAACCTCGGCGCTAGGCCCGTCGCGCACCCCATTTTTCACACATTACCGTTACCACTGTAGTTTCGCTATATATTCTTCGCTCATGCCTTCGCTCATTGTACTCTTGCTTCGATGGTGCAATTCTAGCTCGATCACTCAATTGCACTCGTAACAATGATATAATGCATCTTCTGTTTTTTCTAATACTATAATGATAACGCCTACGCAACCCTTCCAATGTTAACGTCGAATCTTGTTTCACCTCCCTACCCACAAGCTTCAGCACACTTCACCTCACCTTCACCGCACGCCACCGCCACCATCGCCGCCGCATATCTCGCCGCAGCCCCGTGATCTCTTACTCTCTACACCCTTAGCGTTCCGAACACATCCACCCGCCATTTCAAACTCAATCGACAGGTTATAATGGTGCTCGCCCACCTTCGCGCGGCCGCCGGTGCGATTCGTCAGAACGGTCTTATTGGAGCGCTGAAGCAAGCTTATCATGAAGGATATGCGTACGCCCGCCGCTTTCGTGCCCTTTTTATTTTATATAAGCTTGTCTGATCTTCCGGTCGTCTCCCTGTTGAGGCTGACGTCATTGAGCCGTTCCACCCCTTCCACGTGTCCTGTCGGTGTTGACGTCATACGTTAAGTCGATCTATGACATCGCCTCGGGCTTCAGAACGCCTTATTTCTTCCTTAATACCATTTGTTCGCATTTTCCCTTTCCCGTCCATGTGTCGCTGGAACGATACCGTGGTCTGGCGTCTGCGGGGGACCACCCTATCAGCATGGCTCTCCTAGACGGCAATCTCTTGTTAGTCACAACCTTCTCCGCCCTCATCTTGCTCGCCTCCTCCTCTATGAGCCTTCATTCTCTTTCCTGATCCGTCTCTACTCGCGGTCTTTTTGGTCATATCGCCTCTGTAGGGAATCGATATAGAGTGTCTGATTGGAAATGTTGGAGCTTTAGGGCAGAGAAGCAGCACGTTCTGAGGCACGCTGTTCTCCCTTTTTGGTTCAATGACTCCACAGACCCTTAACCGGGTACAGCTCCGTACTTGGTTCATTTTTGAATGCCTTTGCCTTGTTTTGTGAATGGGGTTCTTTGTGGATGGAGGGATTGTGGGCGGGTACGTGTTTCATTGTGACTTGATCGCCTTTCAGTGAAACCAAGCGCCGTGCATTGGGATCGCGCCTTGTGGGAACGGACTCGCATGGCAACAAGTACTATGAGCGCATGGATGCACAAAATGGTAAGCTTTTATGGGCATTCGGGCAATCGATCCTGACCATTTGCATGTGTATTCTTGTAATCTCCAGGGAAGCTGCCATCGGCCCTGCAAAATCTGTGTGGTAGCGTCACTGTCGAACTCCTATTTAAGCTGTGTCAAAACTTTCCTGTCTATCTATGTAATTGTCGATGTGTGAGTATTTATGTATTCACGGATCCGTGCGATCTATGAATCGGTGAATCCATGTATCAATTATTATGCATCATTCTGTCTATGTATCAATCAGTGTGCATCATAATGTCTAAATATATCTATCTATCTCTCTGTCAGTCCGCCCGTGTGTTTTCCTGTCTATGTCTGTTTGTTCGCCTGTCTTTCTGTCTGCCTATCTGTTTATCCATGCATCTATCTGTCTAAATATATTGTTCCTATGAACATGCATGAGGTGCCTGCTCTTACATGCATCATTCCTGCTTGGTGTCAGGTCGGCATCGATGGGTGGAGTACAAGGAGTCATGGGGTTATAATGCATCCACTGTGCCTCCTGAGTGGCATGGCTGGCTGCACCACATCACGGATGACCTACCTGATAAGGTAAATAAAATGTTTCTTATGTTTGTCATCGCTCCTCTATGCAAGTTGGCTCTATACATAGCTTCCTTTGAGTTCATGCATGTGGTGTTTTCATCTCTTGTCCCTCTCCAGATACTTGCTTTCAAGCCCCGCTATGGTTTGGAGCACCGAGCCAATTTCACAGGGAAGGGGGATGCCTTCATTTACCATGCCAAGGGCCATGCTTTGAACCCTAACCAGCGTGATTGGTCACGTGTCCAAACCTGGCTTCCCGGTTCTCCTGACAAGCCCACTATTCCTGCTGCACCATCAGCCCCTTCATCCGCTAAGGTGTCAGATGCACCTTCAAAGTCAGGGTAGGAGGAGAGGACTGCAGGGGAGCAATTGTGCAAGTACGTCAATTAATGTTTCTGTTGCGATCAGAAGTTGATCTTGCCTAGGATCACCTCGGGAAGGTTCGCACACTACTGATTTGTGGTGGTGGGCCCTTGACCTCAATAGCAGAGTGAATGTAAATGCTTGAGATGATAAAAACATGCAAATACAGCATTATAAGTAAGAGTACAGGAGAATGCGAAACGACCTAGCTAGCCATGTACTCTAAGGGGTACATTCCCTTACCGTAAGCCCTTTGCGCAGGCCTCGGATAAGCGCCAGCGCTTATCCAAGGATGAGGGCGCTTATATCCGGTCCTCGATTATAAGCGCACCCATGAAGGTTTACAGATTATAAGCGCCACCCTCTGTAATATTTTTTATATTTTTACTGGAAACGCTGTAACGAAACACAATATTGCATCCCCACATTCAGAATTTCGAAACCCTTCCCCTTCGCGTGACTCAATGCCTTCGCGTCCAGTCAGAATGAGCTGTCATGGGGTCAATCTGACTCATTCTGACTGTGTGTGTTGGCAGGGAATCAGCCACTGCCGATTTACGCGAAATTCACATTCGATGCCCTCTACAATATTGATTCGATTCAAATCGCAAGGACGAGATGAACACTTAAGGGTAAAGAAACTAGATTTCATATATGTCATTATATTAGCCCCGGCCAGGCCCCCCTACGAAGTCAGACTTTTTTCTCTGATTTGCACAAAAAACTCTGATATTTCAGATTTTTTTTCCTGTGTACACTGTTAAAATCAGACTTTTTTGGGCCCATATGTCAGATTTATATGACATAGTTGCTGTAGGCTATAGTGGGGTAGCACATATGGGGTACAGGGTTTCTAGGGTTGTATTTGTACCCAATCTTTCCTTAGTCATTTCATTCCTGTTCACTTGTTTCACATGGTATAGAGCGGGTCCTTCCTAAGGACCGTTTTTTTAGGGCCCACCGAAGCGCGCCCCGAGGCGCGCATTTTTTAGCGACCCCTCGGGTCGCCATTTCCCTCGCGGCCCAGCTGCCCCTCCTGATCGCGGCCCCGCCGCCTGCTTGACGCGGCCCCGCCGCCTCCATTGACGCGGCCCCGCCGCCTCCACTGACGCGGCCCCGCCGCCGGCTCAGACGCGGCCCTGCCGCCCGCTACGTCGCGGCCCCGCCGCCTTCTTGACGCGGCCCCGCCGCCTCCACTGACGCGGCCCCGCCGCCGGCTCTGACGCGGCCCTGCCGGCCCGCCGCTGCACCTGACGGCCCCGCCGCTACACCTGCCGGCCCGCCGCTGCACCCTACGGCCCGCCGCTGCACCCTACGGCCCGCCGCCTCACCTGACGGCCCGCCGCTGCACCCTACGGCCCGCCGCTGCACCCAGCGGCCCGCCGCTTCACCTGCCGGCTCGCCGCTGCACCCAGCGGCCCGCCGCTTCACCTGACGGCCCCGCCGCTGCACCTACCGGCCCGCCGCTGCACCCTACGGCCCCGCCGCTGCACCTGCCGGCTCGCCACTGCACCGGTCGACCCGCCGCTGCACCTGCCGGCCCGCCGCTGCACCTGACGGCCCCGCCCCTGCATCTCCCGGCCGAGCCGCCCTAGCAGCAGAGCCGCCCCAGCAGCCGAGCCGCCCCAGCCGCCGAGCCGCCCCAGCAGCCGATGTGAAGAAACGTTCTTAGTAGGAAGGCATAGAAGCCATAGTGAGTTCAGTAGTAGAGATCGAGCTCGAGTGAGTAGGGTTAGGAGAGTCGAGAAAGTTTCAACAAAGAGGGGTTTCACTATAGAGCGAGCAGTACAAATAGGCAAGATGAAAGGTGTACCACCACAACAGAACATTATATAACTACAGTAGTCTACACTACAGGCAGTTACAAAACAATATATAGGTTTATATATTATTCTGACACGCCCCCATAAGTGCCTGTAGGGAAGAATATGCAGTCAACGCCCCCATAATGGGGTACACCAAACAGGCCGCAGCGGAAATCATAGCAACAGGCAAGTGCAGTGACAACAGGTGCAGTGATGGCAGATCCAGCTGTACCAACCCCTTTACCAAGGTAAAAACAGTAGGAGGTGGTGGGGCGGCAGGTCGCCTGAGGAGCAGGCTCTGTGGCTGCAACATGCAGCAGGACAGCAGCGGCTCGACGGCAGCACCTGCAGGCCCCAGCACAAGGTAGCAAAAAAACAGAGACAACAAAAAAAGGTAGGTGGTAGCAGGGGCGGCAGCTGGAGGTGCCACGGCAGCAGCTGGCGTCAGCAGCAGATGACCGGCTGACTTCCGTCGCCCCCTCACTCCCCCCCCCACAGCAGCACGTGCGGCAGTGAGAGAGAGAGGAGGGGCGGCAGCTTCTTGCTCACACCCGCCTCCCCAAAGCCTCCCCCCCACACTGTTGCACGTGCAGTAGCGAACAGAGGGGCGTCAACCACCCTCGCGCCTCCCCCTCCCCCCCCTCCACACCGTCGTCCACAGTGGAAGAAAACGGCAGCGGGCTCGGGTGGGGTTGGTGAGCTGTCGGGTAGGAAGGGGGAGTAACGGGTGGGTGCAACAGGTGCCGCGACGAGCGCCTGCGCACAGCTCGTCGTCGCTTGCGAGGCAGCTGCAGCGGTAGCAGCCGCATTGTCGACGGGAGGGCGGGGCAGGGGGTGCGATCGGCGGCTGAAGTAACTCGGCCGCCACACCCGCCGTCTCCCCCCAAAGCGACCGTCGATGCAGACGTTCGGGGCTGCGACCGGGCGTGACGAGGTTGCAGGAGGGCGCGATGGGCAGACGACGGGGCCGCCGACTGGGGCCGCGACGAACAGACCTAGACCCGCCACGCGCGACGTCACGACTAGCGGCTGAACGGGTGCTTGGGAGGCCGCGACGAGCGCCATGGCAGGAACGAGAAGTGGTGGGCCCATGGGAAAAAAAAAATCAGGTCCAAGGATAGGAACCTCACTCTGATAACATGTGAAGAAACGTTCTTAGTAGGAAGGCATAGAAGCCATAGTGAGTTCAGTAGTAGAGATCGAGCTCGAGTGAGTAGGGTTAGGAGAGTCGAGAAAGTTTCAACAAAGAGGGGTTTCACTATAGAGCGAGCAGTACAAATAGGCAAGATGAAAGGTGTACCACCACAACAGAACATTATATAACTACAGTAGTCTACACTACAGGCAGTTACAAAACAATATATAGGTTTATATATTATTCTGACAGCCGAGCCGCCCCAGCAGCCGGGCCGCCCCAGCACCCGAGCCGCCCCAGCAGCCGAGCCGCCCCAGCTGCAGTGCCGCCCGAGCCGCCCGAGCCGCCGAGTCGCCCGAGCCGCCCAGCAGTCGAGCAGCCCGAGCCGCCCGAGCCCTCCCTGCACTGCCCTGTCTGGTGAGCACTGAGCTTTACTCTGCGCACTGCCCTCTCTCTACTGCTGTCATGGCTACCCCCAGTGTCCTCGCCTTTGACGCTGAGGGCAGAGCCATTGACTTTGACGTGTGGGTAGACGACCTACTGCTTTTCCTACAGTGCGACAGAGCTGACGGACTCTCTCTCTTTGATCTCACTTCTGGTGCCTCTCCCGCCCCTGCTGCTACTGAGGATGCCACTGTTCGTTCACAGTGGGCCACACGCGATGCTGCTGCACGTCTTGCTGTGCGTCGCCACCTCCCTCCCGCTGAGCGTGCGCACTTTGGGTCGTACAAGAGTGCTAAGACCTTGTACGACGCCGTTATCGCACGCTACTCCACCCCTGCCACTGCTGCACTGAGCCGCCTCATGCTACCGTACCTCTTTCCCGACCTTGCTGCTTTTGCCACAGTCGCCGACCTCATTACCCACCTGCGCACTAGTGACGCTCGCTTCCGCGCTGCACTTCCTGCTAAGTTCTGCGCCAAGAACCCCCCCCCCCAGTACTTCACTCTCTACTACATTGTCACCCGCCTCCCTGACTCCCTTCGCGGAGTCAGGGACGACCTACTCGCAGTCTGCCCCACCACTCTCACTGTCGAGATCCTCGAGAAGTCCCTCCTCGCAGCCGAGAAGAGCATTCTCGCTGTAGGGGCCTCTCGTGGTGACCCGCGCACCCCCATCTTTGAGGGGTGTTCCCCCTCCCCCCTCCTGCCCTCTGTCGCCTCTGCTGCTACGGCCGACCTTGTTGGTTTTGAGTCGGTCGGAGCGGCGTCTGCCCCCAGCGGGAGACGTCGCTCTGGCAAGAGCAAGGGGGGCAGGGGCGGTGGTGGAGGAGGCGGGGGCGGTGGAGGCGGAGGTAGAGGCAGCGGCGGAGGTGAGGGTGGTAGCGGGAGTAGTGGCGGGAGTGGAGGTGTCGGCGGAGGCAGTGGAGGCGGGGGCGGCAGCGGCGGTGGTAGTGGGGGTGGAGGCGGAGGCGGCGGTGGCGGCGGCGACGGTGGGAGTGGCGGTGGCGGTGGAGGTGGTGGCGGCGGCGGCGGAGGAGGCGGCGGAGGTCGTGGCGCGCCGAGGAGGAGTGGCTCCGGTGGTGGTCAGCGCCAGCAGCAGCAGCGTGGTCAGGAGACCCTCTCCCCGCAGCAGCTCCGTGAGTGGTACTCTGCGCGTCAGCGGGGTGGGGGTACTGGTCAGTGCACTTACGTCCTGCGCACTGGCGACCGTGCGGGTGAGCAGTGTGGTGGTCCACACTCCGCCCAGCGTTGCTTCGGCCGCCTGACTGACGCTTGGCGCCGCCAGTTTCCTGACGCCTCTGAGATCCCTCGCTGGGACCAGCTGTCTAGGGCTGGAGTAGCTATCTTTGATCTTGACTTTGATGCTATTCTTGCTGCTATGTATGCTGTGACTATTAGTGAGGAGGGTGACTGTTACCGGTGTTTCCCGCCCGACCCGGGCATTGGTACTGCGGCTCTAGGTGCTGTTGAGGCTGCTGCTCCAGGTGCTGGTGAGGCTGTCGCTCTAGGTGCCAGTGAGTCTGTGTCCTCAGGTGCTGGTGAGTCTGCTCCCTCAGGTGCTGGTGAGTCTGCTCTCTCAGGTACTGTGTCGACTTCACCCTCTCTCACTTTCACTCTTGACTCCGGGGCGTCTCGCTCCTTCTTTCGAGACCGCACCACACTCACGCCGCTTAGTCGGCCAGTGGCGGTCTCCTTGGCAGACCCCTCCGGGGGTCCTGTTCTGGCTCGCTACTCCACTGTCGTGCCGTGCCCTGCGGTCCCGTCTGGCGCCCTGTCTGGTCTCTACCTAACCTCGTTCTCTACGAACTTGGTGGCGGGTGCTGACCTACAGGATGCAGGGGTTGACCAGTTCACCCCTGCGCGCCGATGAGTCACCCACTGCACGGACGCGGACACGGGTCGACACCTGACCACATTCACACGTGGTCCAGGGTCGAGCCTGTACACACTCACTGTTCCGTCTCCTTCTCCTGCGTCTGGTCAGGTAGCTGCGTCGGGTCAGGTGTTTGCTGCAGCGTCCAGGTCTGGTCCTGAGTCTGCCCCCTGCTCGTGTCGCCTCCTGTCCCACGAGACCCTCCTGTGGCACCACAGGATGGGTCACCCGTCCCTGCCTCGTCTCCGGGGCATGGCCTCTCGCCTTCTTGTCTCTGGCCTTCCCTGGTCCCTCCCTCCCCTTCCTCCGGGGCCTGGCCCTCCCTGTGTCCCCTGTATCGAGGGTCGCCTGCGGGCTACCCCTCACTCCTCCCCATTCCCTCCGACGGAGGCCCTGATGCAGACGCTTCACATGGACGTGTGGGGCCCAGCCCGCGTCCGTGGACAGGGTCACGAGCGCTACTTCCTGCTGGTGGTTGACGACTACTCGCGTTACACCACAGTCTTCCCCTTGCGCAGCAAGGGTGAGGTCACTGAGGTGTTGATCGACTGGATCCGCGCAGCTCGTCTCCAGCTCAGGCGGAGCTTCGGCTCGGACTTTCCTGTTCTGCGTCTGCATTCGGACAGAGGCGGAGAGTTCTCCTCCGGCCTTCTGCGAGCCTACTGTCGGGCACGAGGCATCCGCCAGACCTTCACGCTTCCGGACTCTCCACAGCAGAATGGGATTGCTGAGCGCCGCATCGGCATTGTCATGGACGTCGCCCGTACGTCCATGGTGCATGCGGCTGCCCCCCATTTTCTGTGGCCGTTTGTGGTTCGGTATGCCGCGCATCAGATCAACCTTCAGCCCAGAGTCTCCCGACCGGAGACCTCCCCAGCTTTGCTGTGGACGGGGAAGGTTGGCGATGCGTCGGCGTTCCGTGTCTGGGGATCTCGGGCGTTTGTCCGCGACTTGTCTGCGGACAAGCTGTCCCCTCGTGCTGCTCCCTGTGTCTTCCTTGGCTTCCCCACGGACGCTCCCGGGTGGCAGTTTTACCACCCCTCCTCTCGTAGTGTTCTGTCCTCCCAGGACGTCACGTTCGACGAGTCAGTCCCCTTCTACCGCCTCTTCCCCTACCGCACTCCTTCCCTCCCCCCTCCGCCGGACTTCCTTGTGCCAGTTCCCCCCCCGGTAGACCCCCTCCCCCCTCAGGTTCCTGCCCCCTCAGGTGTGTCCCAGGTAGACGCAGTTGACCCGGTCGAGGTTACTGGTGACTCTGGTGCTGCTGCGGGTGCTGAGCCTGGGGGTGCTGACTCTGGGGGTGCTGTGCGCGGGGGTGCCGAGCCTGGAGGTGCTGCTACTAGGGGTGCTGAGCCTGGGGGTGCTGGGCCTGGGAGTGCTACTGCGGAGGGTGCTGAGCCTGGGGGTGCTGAGCCGGGGGGTACGGTGCCTGGAGCTGCTGAGCTAGGGGGTGCTGGGTCTGGGGGTGCTGGGTCGGGAGCTGCTGAGCCTGGGGGTACTGAGTCTGGAGCTGCTGAGCCTGGGGGTGCTACGTCTGGAGCTGTTGAGCCTGGGGTTTCTCCTGCTGCTGCGTCTCGCCGGGAGCCCCTCTCTCCACAGGAGCTGCGCGAGTGGTTTGCTCGCCGCTGGAGGCGTGCTGCTGGAGCTGGAGCTTCTTCGACCGTCGGGGGTGCTGGTGCTGCCGGTCCCGGAGCTGCTGGGTCTGCGGGTACTCCTGGAGCAGGAGCTCCTGAGGGTGTTGGTGCTGAGACAGCTGCTGTCTGTCCTGGCGGTGGTTCTGCTGCTGGTGCTGCTGGAGGTCCTGCTGCTGGAGGTGCTGGTGGCGCTGGTGCTGTCGCTGAGGGTGCTGGTGCTGTACCTGCTGAGTCTGGAGTTGCCGCGCGGCCTCGGTCGTACTTCGTTCCGCTCCTGCAGCAGGTTCTTGGTCTTTCTCCTCCGGTAGAGTGTCCACAGCCTGTCCAGTCGCAGTCCCTGTTGGAGCCTTCCTCTCCACTGCCTGCTCCCTCTCCTTACACTGGTCCTACTGGAGGTCTTGCTGAGCGTCGTGAGCCTGCGTCTCGTCCTGCGTCGCCTGTTCGTGCTGCTCGCACTAGTGGTCGTGGTTCGCGTCAGCGTCCTCCTCCTGTCCCTGGCACGCACCGGATGTCTCTGCGTCCGTCCACTGCTCCTCTGCGTGCCCCTTTGCCTTCTCCTCCTGAGTCCTCTCTTCCTGCGCTTGCCGACCCTGAGTCGGACTCTCTTCGTGCTGCCAGTCCTACTGTCACGCGTCTGCTTGCTACTGTCTTCACTGACCCCTCGTTTGAGTCCACTGCTGCGTCTGCCCTTGTCGCTGAGCTCGTCGACTTTGCTGCTCGCTGTCGTCTAGACTACGCTGCTAGTCTTGTTGCGGAGTCAGCGTCTGACTGTCCTCTGTCCGTCGGGGGTGAGTGTGCTCTTGGCACGGACGTCCTAGAGGACAAGCAGGAGGAGTTACAGTGTCTGGCGGCTGCTTCACCTCATCTCGCGTCTGTACTGCTTGCTTCTGAGGGAGACCCGGATGCACTAGACATCCCGACTCCGCGCTCTTACGCGGAGGTCGTAGAGGGTCCCTACTCGTCTCAGTGGCAGGCAGCTATGGATGCAGAGATGGCTTCCTGGAAGTCCACAGGCACCTACGTTGACGCAGTTCCCCCTCCTGGGGCGAACATCGTCAGTGGCATGTGGATCTTCAGGGTGAAGCGGCCGCCGGGCTCTCCACCTGTCTTCAAGGCGCGGTACGTTGCTCGTGGCTTCAGTCAGCGGCAGGGAGTTGACTACTTTCAGACCTTCTCTCCCACCCCGAAGATGACCACTCTTCGGGTGCTGCTGCACATAGCCGCTCAGCGCGACTACGAGCTTCACTCTCTCGACTTCAGCACTTCGTTCCTGCAGGGTAGCCTGCACGAGGAGATCTGGCTGCGCCGTCCACCTGGCTTCACTGGGACTTTCCCTCCTGGCACCCAGTGGAGCCTCCGTCGGCCAGTCTACGGTCTCCGCCAGGCAGCGCGTGAGTGGCACGACACACTGAGGACTACGCTTGCGGCTCTTGGGTTTGCTCCCTCTACTGCTGACCCGTCGCTGTTTCTGCGCACCGACACTTCTCTGCCGCCGTTCTACATCCTCGTGTACGTCGACGACTTGGTCTTTGCCACAGCGGACACTGCTGGACTCGCCTACGTGAAGTCCGAGCTGCTGAAGAGACACACGTGCACAGACCTGGGTGAACTGCGCAGCTACCTTGGCTTGCAGATCACTCGGGACAGAGCACGCCGCACCATTACCTTGACTCAGTCACACATGGTGCAGCAGGTCCTTCAGCGCTTCGGCTTCACGTACTCCTCGCCTCAGGCCACTCCTCTGTCTACTCGCCACTCGCTCTCAGCTCTGCCTTCGGATGAGTCCGTAGAGTCGAGTGGCCCGTACCCAGAGCTTGTTGGCTGCCTCATGTACCTGATGACCTGCACACGACCTGACCTTGCATACCCTCTGAGCATTCTTGCACGCTATGTTGCTCCTGGGAGACACCGACCAGAGCACATGGCTGCAGCGAAGAGGGTGTTGCGCTACCTGTGCAGTACGTCGGGCATGGGGCTAGTGCTTGGAGGGCGGAGTCCAGTGGTCCTTACAGGGCACGCGGACGCTTCTTGGGCTGACGACCAGGCTACGCAGCGGTCGTCACAGGGTTACACCTTCAGTCTTGGTTCCGGCTCTGTCTCGTGGCGGGCTACTCGCTCGTCTTCGGTTCTCAGCTCCAGTTGTGAGGCTGAGATCTACGCTGGGGCCATGGCTGCACAGGAGCTTCGCTGGCTCACCTACCTGCTGACTGACCTTGGAGAGCCGCCTCGTTCTCCTCCAGTGCTGTACGTAGACAACAAGGCCATGCTGGCCTTGTGTCGAGAGCAGCGTCTGGAGCACAGAACGAAGCACATTGCTCTTCGCTACTTCCTTGCTCGTGAGCTGCAGCAGCGTGGACAGTTGCGGCTTGCGTACGTGGCCTCTGAGGCCAACACTGCTGATGTGTTCACCAAGGCACTCGCGCCTTGTGACCATCAGCGCCTCTGCACCCAGCTGGGTCTTGTGCCTGTCTTGCCTCACTTGCTCTCCTCTTGACTTTACTTGTACTGTGACATATATATACCTGCTCTTGCTTGTCTAGTTTTATATATATATATGTCTGTACTCCTGCATGTGAACTGGCCACTGGCCCTGCTCTTGTGCTCGGACTGTGTGGTGACGTTGTGATCCACCCTGAGCTTGCTCTGCTTTGCTTTACTTGACTGGTCTTGTGACCCCTTGTTCTCCCCCACTTTGCCTATGGGGGTGTGTCAGATTTATATGACATAGTTGCTGTAGGCTATAGTGGGGTAGCACATATGGGGTACAGGGTTTCTAGGGTTGTATTTGTACCCAATCTTTCCTTAGTCATTTCATTCCTGTTCACTTGTTTCACACCATACTCTGTAATTTTCAGACTTTTTTTAAGGCTAACTCTGAGAGTTCAGAGTTTTCTGAGAGTGTACTCTGATCATTCAGAGTACAAACGCGTCCTTGACTGGTGATTCGGACTTACGGGTCACAACAGATTCGCAATGTCAACGCAAAATCGCCTTGACACAGCAAATCCGAGCCTTACAGCACAAGATTTTCGCCCAATCATAGCAAAATCGCCCTGACACAACAGATTTGCGCTCTCAGAGCACAACAATTTTCGACCAATCACAGAAAACTCGCCCTGACATTGCAGATTCTCTCTTTCGCACCACAAGATTCGCCCTGACGCATATATTCGCCCTGTCAGAGCATGTTTTATCGGAAATCCCCTTAGTGTTGTGTGTTTCGGTAGCAGATGAATGAAACATTGATTACATTCCAATGAAACATTGAATACATTGTTTTTGAATGATCAGACTTTTTTTTTAGGACACTCTGAAATTTCAGCCTTTTTTTAATACCAACTCTGAGATTTTCAGACTAAAATTGTGTACTAGTCTGACGAATCAGACAGGCCAAAAACGAATATGAGGGCGGGGCCCCCGGCGCTTATAAAAATCCTCAAATATAAGCGCACCCCCTAAAAAACAGTGTTTTTTTACACCCCCAGGGGCGCTTCTATCCGGGGGCTGACGGTATTACAGTGAATTCCAATCGTGCAACTCCATACAGTTACGGAACTATACGGGCAGAATCCTCGCCACTGCTGCTGCCTGATGTAGTCTGCCTGGCGGTCCAGATGCTTTCGTAACCATGTGACCCTTAGTATCATTTCCGCCCTTTTGACTTCAGCCTCGGTACTGCATGCTCCGATTGCTACGGTGAGGAGTGCACCGTAGTATTATAATTTTTGAAAGTGTACTTTCTAAAATTTCGTATTGTGAAAGCAAGGACGTGGCCAGCGCAGCAAAGGAAGCGGTGCGACGCTACTCAACCCTCTTTTCGGCTACAAAAGAGGGACGTGAGGCTATTCGCCTCACCCACGTTCTTCATTTCTAATTGTAGTTATACTTTCCCGTTCTCGTCCAACCTGGCGAAAACTCAATCACTTCCGCGGTTCAAGTCCCCGACGACCCTGCTTACTGACATACTTGAGCAGAACCTCGCCAATATGACGCCTGCTACGACGACCCAGAATCGAGATGGCGACAAGTCTTCTACCCCGGCTAATACTTCCGAGCCCGTTCATTCGCCCGGGAGACCCGACCGCCGCAAAAAGCGTCCTGCCGACGACAATGCTGGCGAGGGACCGAGCGCGGTGGACGTGATACTCGGCGGTAACACTCGAGCGACCCCCGAAGAGGCACGCGCGGCGGCAAAGCAGATGCGCGGTCTTCCGAAGTCAGCAAATGCTGCTGACACGGATGGCACAGCTGCTGCAGGCCAGGCGGGCCCCACGTCCCAGAAACGCCAGAAAGCAGCAGCTTCGAGCGAAACTACTCCAGTCAACACCCTCCCCTCCTTGACCGCCCAGCAACTGCGAAATCTGCTCGCGCTGTTACAGCAGAATGCCCCGGTTACAGCAGCAACTTCGTCCGACTATATATCAGCTCCTGCAAAAATTGAAAACAACAAAGAAGTCGCCGCGCCCCCTCGCACCAACAAGACCCCTCGCGTTGTCAGAGTATTATAGCTGATGCATGTTTGTAGGCTATAGTGGGGTAGCACATATGGGGTAAAGCTTTCTAGGGTTGTATTTGTACCCAACTCTGACTTAGTCATTTTCATTCCTGTTCACTTGTTTTCACATGGTATAGAGCGGGTCCTTCCTTAGGACCGTTTTTTTTAGGGCCCACCGAAGCGCGCCCCGAGGCGCGCCTTTTTTTAGCGACCCCTCGGATCGCCATTTCCCTCGCGGCCCCGCTGTCCCTCAGACGCAGCCCCGCCACCCCTCCTGATCGCGGCCCCGCCGCCTGCTTAACGCGGCCCCGCCGCCTCCACTGACGCGGCCCCGCCGCCGGCTCTGACGCGGCCCTGCCGCCCGCTTCGTCGCGGCCCCGCCGCCTGCTTGACGCGGCCCCGCCGCCTCCACTGACGCGGCCCCGCCGCCGGCTCTGACGCGGCCCTGCCGGCCCGCCGCTGCACCCTACGGCCCGCCGCTGCACCCTACGGCCCGCCGCCTCACCTGACGGCCCCGCCGCTGCACCTGCCGGCCCGCCGCTGCACCTGCCGGCCCGCCACTGCACCCTACGGCCCGCCGCTGCACCCTACGGCCCGCCGCCTCACCTGGTCGGCCCGCTGCTGCACCCTACGGCCCCGCCGCTGCACCTGCCGGCCCGCCGCTGCACCGGTCGACCCGCCGCTGCACCTGACGGCCCCACCCCTGCATCTCCCGGCCGAGCCGCCCCAGCAGCAGAGCCGCCCCAGCAGCCGAACCGCCCGGGACCCGAGCCGCCCTGCCGCCGAGCCGCCCGGGCGCCGAGCCGCCCGGGAGCCGAGCCGCCCTGCACCCGAGCCGCCCTGCCGCCGAGCCGCCCGGGAGCCGAGCCGCCCTGCGCCCGAGCCGCCCAGCCGCCGAGCCGCCCGGGAGCCGAGCCGCTGTGCACCCGAGCCGCCCGGTCGCTGAGCCGCCTTTCTACAGAGCTGCACGACCTGCCCTGCCTGGTGAGCACAGTCCCGCTGAGGGTCGCGCCATTGATTTTGAGGTCTGGTTAGACGACCTGCAGCTGTTCTTACAGTGCGACAGGGCTGACGACCTTTCTCTCTTTGACCTCACCTCTGGCGCCTCTCCTGCTCTTGCTGCTGATGCTGATCCCACTGTCCGCTCTCAGTGGGCCACCCGCGATGCTGCTGCACGTCTTGCTGTGCGTCGCCACCTCCCTACCTCTGAGCGTGCGCACTTTAGTCAGTACAAGAGTGCTCAGACCTTGTACGACGCTGTAGTTGCGCGCTACTCCTCCCCTGCCACTGCTGCACTGAGCCGTCTCATGCTTCCCTACCTCTTTCCTGACCTCTCTGCCTTTCCCACTGTTGCTGACCTCATTACGCACCTCCGCACTAGTGACACTCGCTACCGCGCCGCCCTTCCTGCTGAGTTCTGCGCTACGAACCCACCCCCCATGTACATCGCTCTCTACTACGTAGTCGCGCGCCTCCCTGACTCCCTTCGCGTCGTCAGGGACCACTTTCTCGCAGTCTGTCCCACCACCCTCACCGTCGACCTCCTCGAGAAGGCCCTCCTTGCAGCGGAGAAGAGCATAGTCGCTGTAGGTTCTTCTCGTGGTGACCCTCGCACCCCCATCTTTGAGGGGTGCTCTCCTTCCCCCTTGCTGCCCTCTGTTGCCTCTGCTGCTGCTGCTGCCGACCTGCTTGGTCTTGAGTCGGTCGGCGCGGCGTCTACCCCTAGTGGGAGACGTCGCTCCGGCAAGGGCAAGGGGGGCAAGGGCGCGGGTGGAGCTGGAGGGGGCGGTGGCGGTGGCGGCGGTGGCGGCGGAGGGAGTGGGGGTGGCGGCGGGACTAGTGGCGGGGGTGGTGGTGGTGGTGGCAGCAGCGGCGGAGACGGTGGTGGTGGTGCCAGCGGTGGTGGTAGAGGCAGCGGCGGAGGTGGAGGCGGCGGAGGTGGAGGCGGTGGAGGCGGCAGCGGAGGAGGCGGTGGTGGTGGAGGAGGTGGAGCTGGTCGGGGTGGTACCCAGCAGCGTAGCGGCGGTGGTGGTGGCCAGCGCTTGCAGCGGCAGCAGCAGCAGCGCTCGCGGGACATCCCTCCGCCTCAGCAGCTTCGTGAGTGGTACGCTGGGCGTCAGAGGGGTGGGGGTACTGGTCCCTGCACCTACGTTCTTCGTTCCGGCGACCGCGCGGGTGAGCAGTGTGGGGGTGCCCACGCCACCCAGCGCTGCTTTGGCCGCCTGACGGACGCTTGGCGTCAGCAGTTCCCTGGGGCTAGTGAGATCCCTCGCTGGGATGAGCTTCTAAGGGCTGATGTAGCGATCTTTGATCTTGATTTTGATGCTATCCTTGCTGCTATGTATGCTGTGGATTATAGTGAGGAGAATGAGGGTTACCGGTGTTTCCAGCCCGACCCGGGCATTGGTACTGCTGCGCTAGGTGCTTGTGAGGATGCTGCTCTAGGTGCCAGTGCGTCTGTGCTCTCAGGTACTGGTGAGACTGCGCTCTCAGGTACTGCGTCGTCCTCGTCCTCCCTCACTTTCACACTTGACTCCGGGGCTTCTCGCTCCTTCTTTCGAGACCGCACTACCCTTACGCCGCTCGGCCGGCCGGTTGCGGTCTCCCTTGCTGACCCCTCTGGGGGTCCTGTCCTGTCTCACTTCTCCACTGTCCTCCCGTGTCCGGCTGCCCCTTCGGGCACCCTGTCTGGTCTGTACCTTCCCTCGTTCTCTACGAACTTGGTGAGTGGAGCGGACCTGCAGGATGTGGGGGTTCACCAGTTCACTCCTGCGAGTCAGCGGGTGACCCACTGCACGGAGGCACGCACAGGCCGACACCTGGCCACGTTCTCGCGTCGGCCGGGGTCGAGTCTCTACACCCTGACCGTTGAGTCTCCTCCTGTCCCTGCGTCTGGTCAGGTGGCTGCGTCGGGTCAGGTGCTTGCTGCTGCGTCCCGGTCAGGTCCTGAGTCTGCCCCCTGTTCTTGTCGCCTCCTGTCTCACGAGACTCTCCTGTGGCACCACCGTCTTGGCCACCCCTCCTTGCCCCGTCTTCGGAGCATGGCTTCCCGTGTCCTTGTCTCTGGTCTTCCCCAGTCTCTCCCTCCTCTCCCCTCCGGGCCAGGACCTTCCTGTGTCCCCTGTGTCGAGGGTCGCCTCCGGGCTACTCCTCACTCCTCCCACTTCCCCCCGACAGAGGCTCCCCTGCAGACGCTTCACATGGATGTGTGGGGCCCAGCCCCCGTCCGTGGGCAGGGTCACGAGCGCTACTTCCTGTTGGTGGTTGACGACTACTCGCGTTACACCACAGTCCTCCCCTTGCGCAGCAAGGGTGCGGTCACTGAGGTGCTGATCGACTGGATCCACGAGGCTCGTCTCCAGCTCAGGAAGAGCTTCGGCTCGGACTTTCCTGTTCTGCGTCTGCACTCGGACAGAGGCGGAGAGTTCTCTTCTCGCCTTCTGCGGGACTACTGTCGTGCACGGGGGATTCGCCAGACCTTCACGCTTCCGGACTCACCACAGCAAAATGGGATTGCTGAGCGCCGCATTGGCATGGTCATGGATGTCGCTCGTACGTCCATGATGCATGCGGCTGCCCCCCATTTTCAATGGCCGTTTGCGGTGAGGTACGCGGTGCATCAGCTCAACCTTCACCCCCGGGTCTCTCGGCCTGCGATGTCCCCAGCCTTACTGTGGACGGGGAAGGTTGGCGATGCGTCTGTGTTCCGTGTCTGGGGATCTCGGGCGTTTGTCCGCGACTTGTCTGCGGACAAACTGTCCCCTCGTGCTGATCCCTGTGTCTTCCTTGGCTTCCCCACTGACGCCCCAGGGTGGCAGTTTTACCACCCCTCCTCTCGTCGTGTTCTGTCCTCCCAGGACGTCACGTTCGACGAGTCAGTCCCCTTCTACCGTCTCTTCCCCTACCGCACTCCTTCCCTCCCCCCTCCCCCGGACTTCCTTGTGCCGGTTCCCCCCCCGGTAGACCCCCTCCCCCCTCAGGTTCTTGCCCCCTCAGGTGTGTCCCAGGTAGACGCCGTTGACCCGGTCGAGGTTACTGGTGACTCTGGTGCTGCTGCGGGTGCTGAGCCTGGGGGTGCTGACTCTGGGGGTGCTGTGCGCGGGGGTGCTGAGCCTGGGGGTGCTACTGCTGGGGGTGCTGGGCCTGAGGGTGCTACTACGGAGGGTGCGGAGCCTGGGGGTGCTGAGCCGGGGGGTGCTGTGCCTGGAGGTGCTGGGTCTGGGGGTGCTGGGTCAGGAGCTGCTGAGCCTGGGGGTGCTGAGCTGGGAGCTGCTGAGCCTGGGGGTGCTGCGTCTGGAGCTGCTGAGCCTGGGGTTTCTCCTGCTGCTGCGTCTCGCCGGGAGCCCCTCTCTCCACAGGAGCTGCGCGAGTGGTTCGCTCGCCGCTGGAGGCGTGCTGCTGAGTCTGGAGGTGCTGCTGGCGCTGGAGCTGGAGCTTCTTCGACCGTCGAGGGTGCGGGTGCTGCCGGTCCCGGAGCTGCTGGACCTGCGGGTCCTCCTGGAGCTGGCGCTGCTGAGGGCGTTGGTGCTGAGCCTATTGCTGTTGGTCCTGCCGCTGGAGGTGTGGGTGGCGCTGGTGCTGTCGCTCAGGGTGCTGGTGCTGTCCCTGCTGAGTCTGGAGCTGCCGCGCGGCCTCGACCGTACTTCGTTCCGCTCCTGCAGCAGGTTCTTGGTCTTTCTCCTCTAGTAGAGGGTCCACCGCCTGTCCAGTCGCAGTCCCTGCTGGAGCCTTCCTCTCCACTGCCTGCTCCCTCTCCTTACACTGGTCCTACTGGAGGTCTTGCTGAGCGTCGTGAGCCTGCGTCTCGTCCCGCGTTGCCTGTTCGTGCTGCTCGCGCTAGTGGTCGCAGTTCGCGTCAGCGTCCTCCTCCTGTCCCTGGCACGCACCGGATGTCTTTGCGTCCGTCCACTGCTCCTCTGCGTGCCCATTTGCCTTCTCCTCCTGAGTCCTCTCTTCCTGCGCTTGCCGACCCTGAGTCGGACTCTCTTCGTGCTGCCAGTCCTACTGTCACGCGTCTGCTTGCTACTGTCGTCAATGACCCCTCTTTTGAGTCCACTGCTGCGTCTACTCTAGTCGCTGAGCTCGTCGACTTTGCTGCTCGCTGTCGTCTCGACTACGCTGCTAGTCTTGTTGCTGAGTCTGCGTCTGTCTGTCCTCCGTCCGTCGGGGGTGAGTGTGCTCTTGGCACGGACGTCCTAGAGGACAGGCAGGAGGAGTTACAGTGTCTAGCGACTGCTTCACCTCATCTCGCGTCTGTACTGCTTGCTTCTGAGGGAGACCCGGATGCACTAGACATCCCGACTCCGCGTTCTTACGCGGAGGCCGTAGAGGGTCCCTACTCCTCTCAGTGGCAGGCAGCTATGGATGCAGAGATGGCTTCCTGGAAGTCCACAGGCACCTACGTTGACGCGGTTCCCCCTCCTGGGGCGAACATCGTCAGTGGCATGTGGATCTTCAGGGTGAAGCGGCCGCCGGGCTCTCCACCTGTCTTCAAGGCACGGTACGTTGCTCGTGGCTTCAGTCAGCGGCAGGGAGTTGACTACTTTCAGACCTTCTCTCCCACCCCGAAGATGACTACTCTTCGGGTGCTGCTGCACATAGCCGCTCAGCGCGACTACGAGCTTCACTCTCTTGACTTCAGCACTGCGTTCTTGCAGGGTAGCCTGCACGAGGAGATCTGGCTTCGCCGTCCACCTGGCTTCACTGGGACTTTCCCTCCTGGCACCCAGTGGAGCCTCCGACGGCCAGTCTACGGTCTCCGCCAGGCACCGCGTGAGTGGCACGACACACTGAGGACTACGCTTGCGGCTCTTGGGTTTGCTCCTTCTACTGCTGACCTGTCGCTGTTTCTTCGCACCGACACTTCACTGCCGCCGTTCTACATCCTCGTGTACGTCGACGACTTGGTCTTTGCCACAGCGGACACTGCTGGACTCGCCTACGTGAAGTCCGAGCTGCTGAAGAGACACACGTGCACAGACCTGGGTGAACTGCGCAGCTACCTTGGCTTGCAGATCACTCGGGACAGAGCACGCCGCACCATTACCTTGACTCAGTCACACATGGTGCAGCAGGTCCTTCAGCGCTTCGGCTTCACGTACTCCTCGCCTCAGGCCACTCCTCTGTCTACTCGCCACTCGCTCTCAGCTCTGCCTTCGGATGAGTCCGTAGAGTCGAGTGGCCCGTACCCAGAGCTTGTTGGCTGCCTCATGTACCTGATGACCTGCACACAACCTGACCTTGCATACCCTCTGAGCATTCTTGCACGCTATGTTGCTCCTGGGAGACACAGACCGGAGCACATGGCTGCAGCGAAGAGGGTATTGCGCTACCTGTGCAGTACGTCCGGCATGGGGCTAGTGCTTGGAGGGCGGAGTCCAGTGGTCCTTACCGGCCACGCGGACGCTTCTTGGGCTGACGACCAGGCTACGCAGCGGTCGTCACAGGGTTACACCTTCAGCCTTGGTTCCGGCTCTGTCTCGTGGCGGGCTACTCGCTCGTCTTCGGTTCTCGGCTCCAGTTGTGAGGCTGAGATCTACGCCGGGGCCATGGCTGCACAGGAGCTTCGCTGGCTCACCTACCTGCTGACTGACCTTGGAGAGCCGCCTCGTTCTCCTCCAGTGCTGTACGTAGACAACAAGACCATGCTGGCCTTGTGTCGAGAGCAGCGCTTGGAGCACAGAACGAAGCACATTGCTCTCCGCTACTTCCTTGCTCGTGAGCTGCAGCAGCGTGGTCAGTTGCGACTTGCGTACGTGGACTCTGAGGCCAACACTGCAGATGTGTTCACCAAGGCACTCGCGCCTTGTGACCATCAGCGCTTTTGCACCCAGCTGGGTCTTGTACCTATCTTGCCTCACTTGCTCTCCTCTTGACTTCACTTGTACTGTGACATATATATATACCTGTTCTTGCTTGTCTAGTTTTATATATATGTCTGTACTCCTGCATGTGAACTGGCCTCTGGCCCTGCTCTTGTGCTCGGACTGTGTGGTGACTTTGTGATCCACCCTGAGCTTGCTTTGCTTTGCTTTGCTTGACTGGTCTTGTGACCCCTTGTTCTCCCCCACTTAGCCTATGGGGGTGTGTCAGAGTATTATAGCTGATGCATGTTTGTAGGCTATAGTGGGGTAGCACATATGGGGTACAGCTTTCTAGGGTTGTATTTGTACCCAACTCTGACTTAGTCATTTTCATTCCTGTTCACTTGTTTTCACACGCGTCAACGCGACGGCCCCCGCGCCTTCACCCGCCCCGGCAAATGCTCCTATCATCGTTCCTGACGACAGCGACGACTCTGATAACGATGACGGTGAGGCCCCCAACAACGTTTTTCGTCGTCGCATTTTTGCATCCGCACCCCCTCTCCCAACCCTCAACTCCACACCTGTGAGAGTACGACGGCTTATGCCAGCTATGCTTGCTTGCCTTTACCTTATTATGCTAATTCTAGCATAGGATAATTATATGCATGCATGAACTGTTTGATTTCCTAGGCTAGGTGCTTTCCTATGTTTTATTATAGTTATAGCACCGAGCTAGGTTGCGTGCACCGAATTCTGGCTTTTCGGTTGCCACCGAATTGCCTTCTACCGAATTCGGGAAGGATCTGTTCAGGACGTTTCGCGACCCTCGGAACCTTCGCGTAACACCTGGTTACTGGGCCTTGTGTCGAGCCTATATATAGCCTCGTGTTGTACCCAGGTGATCATTCAATTCAATTCAAACTTTCTTTTCTGAGCTCGATCCTAGATCCTCACACTTGGTATCAGAGCCTGTTTAGACGCGAAGTTTTTTTACCGCTAAAACCTAGCTTTTAAAACCGCGGGGGCGACGACGGAAAGCGCTGATTTCGGGTACGTAAACAAGTTCCGCGCTATTTTCTAACGTCCCCCTCGAACCGGTTTTCGAACACTCCTCTTGTGAGAGTACGACGGCTTATGCCAGCTATACTTGCTTGCCTTTACTTTATCATGTTATTTCTAAGATAGGATAATTATATGCATGCATGAGTTGCTTGATTTCCTAGGCTAGGTGCTTTCCTATATTTTATTATAGTTATAGCACCGAGCTAGGTTGCGTGCACCGAATTCTGGCTTTTCGGTGGCCACCGAATTGCCTTCTACCGAATTCGGGAAGGATCTGTTCGGGACGCTTCGTGACCCGCGGAACCTTCGCGTAACACATGGTTACGGGGCCTTGTGTCGAGCCTATATATAGCCTCGTGTTGTACCCAGGTGATCATTCAATTCAATTCACATTCTCTTTTCTGAGCTCGATCCTAGATCCTCACACTTGGTATCAGAGCCTGATTGCAAGCGAAGTTTTTCGACCGCTAAAACCTAGCTTTTAAAACCGCGGGGGCGACGACGGAAATCGCCGATTTCGGGTTGTCAGAATCCCAACCACTAGACCATTGGGATAAAAGGGATTGTTTTAGTAGCGGGTCAGTGCGCCCATAACCCCCCAGGCAAACGCGCTTGTAACCCCCCCTAGGATCGATCGAGGATCTCAAAGTGTAGCTCTACTGACACCCCCCCACACTGGGAGGCCCACGACTGAGCACAATGGCAACGGCCAACATGTGCATACACCGGGATTCGAACCCGAGACCGCTCTGATACCATGTCAGAATCCCAACCACTAGACCATTGGGATAAAAGGGCTTGTTTCAGTAGCGGGTTAGTGCGCCCATAACCCCCCAGGCAAACGCGCATGTAACCCCCTCTAGGATCGATCGGGGATCTCACAGTGTAGCTCTACTGACACGGGTACGTAAACCAGTGTTACGATAGTAAGCAGAGTGAGGAGCCATAGCTAGGGTTAGCTAGCTAGGCAAGAGAGAAATGAAGAAAGGAGATTCACTAACAGCAGTTGGGATACATATAGCAAACCCTAACAGTGTTGTACTCGCTATAGAACACCCCACTACAGGCTAGATAATATCATTCTGACACACCCCCATAGATAAAGTGGGGTGTAATCAGCAGAGCACACAGTCATAGAGCAGGTTCACAATGGCAAGCAAAGCTAGAGGCTATCATAGAGGGCAAGTGAGGAGGAGGAGAGTACTGTGGACGGAGAGAAGATGGGAGGCAACGACTGAAGTTGCAGAGGCACGGGCACAGGAGCGGCTGACTCAGTGGCTACCGAAGCAAGGGCGACGGACTACTGGAGTGACTGGCTCCGCGGCTAAGACGAGCGGCAGGAGCAACGGACCCACTGGCGATTGGTGCAACAGGCTCACTGGCTACCGAAGCAAGGGCGACGGACTACAGGCGCTGCAGGCGACACGACAGCTACCTCCACACAACCTCCTCCAACTGACCCACACCCTTGACACACACCCCCTGCTGAACCCCTAACTCCACTCCCATGTCACCCCCCTAGCACCACTCCTTCGGCTCCCACACACCCACCCCCCTGAGCTGCAGCTGCAGCAGCTGGACGGCGCACACAACCGGTACCCCCACAACCGTCCCCCCCACACTCCCCACCCCCAAACCCTAAAGCGGGTGGCACGGGGTAGGAGCGCGGGGGACGGCGAGGAGGACGGCGCGCGGCCCCCAGGGCGCCACCACAGGGCAGCGAGGGGCTGCGCGCGGCTCCCCAGGGCGCCGCGACGTGAAGGGCAGGGGCCGCGCGTGCTCCCCAGGGCGCCACCACGGGGCAGCGAGGGGCCGCGCGCGTCTCCAGGGGTGGCGCGCGGTCCCCAGAGCGCCACCACGGGGCAGCGAGGGGCCGCGCGCGGCTCCCTTGGGCGCCGCGACGTGAAGGGCGGGGGCCGCGTGTACTCCCCAGGGCGCCGCGACGAGCAGGGCGGGGGCCGCGCGTGCTCCCCAGGGCGCCGCGACGAGCAGGGCAGGGGCCGCGCGCGGG
Organism: Closterium sp. NIES-65; assembly: GCA_948144175.1. NCBI lineage: Eukaryota > Viridiplantae > Streptophyta > Zygnematophyceae > Desmidiales > Closteriaceae > Closterium > Closterium sp. NIES-65. The sequence goes on from CANXME010002068.1 coordinate 5,045,023, forward strand.
TCCCCAAGGTAGGAAACCGCCGCGCGCCTCGGGGCGCACGGCGTGCAGAAAACCGCCGCGCGCCCCGAGCGTACGGCGGTCAGAAAACCCGGAAGGAGTCGCACGCCATGGGGCGTGCAACAGACAGAATAGCAGCGGAAGCAGTTGGGTGGGCCCACAGGCCAGGAGCGTAGATGCTCTGATACCATGTTACGATAGTAAGCAGAGTGAGGAGCCATATCTAAGGTTAGCTAGCTAGGCAAGAGAGAAATGAAGATTCACTAGCAGCAGTTGGGATACATATAGCAAACCCTAACAAGGCTGTACTCGCTATAGAGCACCCCACTATAGGCTAGATGATAACATTCTGACAACCAGTTCCGCGCTATTTTCTCACGTCCCCCTCGAACCGGTTTTCGAACACTGCTCAGGTCCAATGGCGAAAAAGTTGGAATTTCGACCGTCGGATCGATTCGAATCTCAACGGCCTCGAGAATTTCGTCCAAAAAAGTTGGAATTTGGAACGTCGGATCGAATTTCTTCTCAACCGACGAGATCAGACGCGAATTTCGACAAAGGGAGAATAACGCGACCTACAGAATCAGCCCTCGTCATTTCTGCAGTCAACTCGACTCACAGCAAGATGACCAGCGCCTAAAATTCATTTATTTTCGTCGCAGATCTTCTTATAAATCGCCAAATGGAGGAAAACTGTGATAATTCCGTACGGAAAATTACAGAGTTACACACCGGCCTGGACCAGACGCGAGCGGCACTCCAGCGAATAGAGGAGCTGTCAAACTCATATGCTATAGTCTGTGTAGGCTGTAGTGGGGTAGACAATATGGGGTACAACACTTTTAGGTTTTCGTACTTATACCCACCTGCTTGCTAGTTCATTCATTCCTCGTTCTTTCACATGGTATAGAGCAGGTTCCCTAGTGGGAACGTTTCCTAGGGCCCACCGAATATCGATTTTTTTTTTTCCTGCCCGGAGCGCGCTTCGCCCCTGCCTGAGTCGCGCCCCGTGTGCCTACTCTCCCGTCGCGTCCCCTCCCCTTAGTGGCCCGTCGCGCTCCCCTACGGCCCCGTAGCGGCCCCTCTCACGGCCTCTCACGGCCCCTCTCACGGCCCTTCGCGGCCCCTTCAGGCCACTCGTGGCCCCTTCGCGGCCTCCCTTCGCGGCCTCTCTTCGCGGCCCCTTCGTGGCACCTTCGTGGCCCCTTCACGGCCCCTTCACGGCCCCTTCGTGGCCCCTTCACGGCCCCTTCACGGCCCCTTCGTGGCCCCTTCGCGGCCCCTTCACGGCCCCTTCACGGCCCTCTCGCGACGTCCTCGCAGCTCCCTTCGCGGCCCCTTCGCGGCCCCGCCCCGCTGCACGTAGCGACCCCGCCCCGTCGCCCTTCGCGGCCCCGCCGCGTCGCCCCCGCCTCGTCGCGTCGCCCCTGCAAGACCTGCGAGGCGCGGCTCCTGTGCGTCGCGACGCCCCTGCAGGACCCGCGTGGCGTCACCGCTGCCCGCCGCGGCGCCCTGTCCTAACCCGCGCCCTGGAGCAGCCGCCACTGCAGCAGCTGCCCCTGGAGCAGCCTCCCCTGCAGCAGCCGCCCCTGGAGCAGCCGCCCCTGAAGCAGCCGCCCCTGGAGCAGCCGCCCCTGAAGCAACCGCCCCTGGAGCAGCCGACACTGCAACAGCCGCCCCTGGAGCAGCCACACCTGCAGCAGCCGCCCCTGGAGCAGCCGCCCCTGCAGCAGCCGCCCCTGGAGCAGCCGCCACTGCAGCAGCCGCCCCTAGAGCAGCTGCCACTACAGCAGCCGCCCCTGGAGCAGCCGCCACTGCAGCAGCCGCCCTTGGAGCAGCCACTGCAGCAGCCGCCCCTGGAGCAGCCGCCACTGCAGCAGTCGCCTCTGGAGCAGCCGCCCTTGCAGCAGCCGCCCCTGGAGCATCTGCCCCTGAAGCAGCCGCCCCAGGAGCAGCCGCCACTGCAGCAGCCACCCCTGGAGTAGCCACCCTTGTAGGAGCCACCCCTGCAGCAGCCGCCCCTGGAGCAGCCGCCCCTGCAGCAGCCGCCTCTGGAGCAGCCACCCTTGCAGCAGCCGCCCCTGGAGCAACCGCCCCTGCAGCAGCCGCCCCTGGAGCAGCCGCCACTGCAGCACCCGCCCGTGGAGCAGCCACCCCTGCAGCAGCCGCCCCTGCAGCAGCCGCCCCTGGAGCAGCCGCCCTGGAACAGCCGCCCCTGCAGCTGCGGCGGAGCCCTCGCCCTACAATGGTAGCGGCCTGGCCGTTGCCGCCGTCGTACGCCTGCCCTTCTCGCCACTGTTGAGCACTGCCCTACCCGTACTGCTGTTACTGCTGCTCTTGCTGCTACTGCTCTTTCTACTACTACTGCTGCTCCTAGCGTGGCCAGATGCAGCCCCAGCGTCGTCCGTGTGAGTCCCTCACGCCCCAGCAGCTTCGTGAGTGGTACGATACTTGGGGTTGTCGGGGTGGCCGTAGTGGGAGTCGTCCTGGTGTGAGTAGTTCGGCAGCTGCTTGTAGTGGCTAGGTGCAGCTGCAGCGTCGTCCGTGCGCGGTCCTTTCACCCCAGCAGCTTCGTGAGTGGTACGCTCAGCGTGGCGGGTCACGGGGTACTGCTCGCTGTCCGTACGTCATTCGCACTGGTGCTCGGACTGGTCAGCCTTGCGGGACGTTTGGTCACGCAGAGTCCCGCTGCTTCGCCCGTCTGAGCGACGCCTGGCGTACCGAGTTTGGCGACGCGTCTGAGCTCCCTGACTGGGTGGAGCTGCTTAGGCTGTGGGTAGATATCTATACTCTTGACTATGATGCTATCCTCACTGCCATGTATGCATTGCATACTAGTGATGCGGGTGACTATTACCTGTGTGTTCCGCCTGACCCGGGCATTGAGGCTGCTGCTCTAGGTGCTGGTGAGGCTGCTGCTCTAGGTGCTAGTGCGTCTGCTGCCCCAGGTGCTGGTGAGTCTGCTCTCTCAGGTACCGCGTCGGCTCAGGCCTTACACACCTTAACCCTTGACTCAGGTGCTTCCCTCTCCTTCGTTCGAGACCGCACCACACTTACGCCACTTAGTCGGCCAGTTGTGGTCTCCCTGGCGGACCCCTCTGGGGGTCCTGTCCTTGCCCACTTCTCCTCTGTCTTACCGTGTCCGGCAGCCCCCTGTGGCACCCTGTCACGTCTCTACCTCCCCTCGTTCTCTACGAACTTGGTGAGTGGTGCTGATCCACAAGATGGGGGGGTTGACCAGTTCACTCCTGCGAGTCAGCGGGTGACCCACTGTACGTGTGCTCGGACGGGCCGACACTTGGCCACGTTTACCCGTTAGCCGGGGTCGAGCCTGTACACACTGACTACTGAGTCTCCTCCGGTTGTTGAGTCTAATCAGGTAGCTGCGTCGAGTTAGGTGTTTGCTGCAGCGTCCAGGTCTGGTCCTGAGTCTGCTCCCTACTCGTGTCGTCTCCTGTCCCACCAGACCATCCTCTGGCACCACCGCCTTGGTCACACCTCTCTGCCTCGTCTCCGAGGCATGGCCTCCCGTGTCCTTGTCTCTGGTCTCCCCCGGTCCCTCCCTCCCCTCCCTCCGGGGCCTGCCCCTAGCTGCGTTCCTTGCGTCGAGGGGCGGCAGCGCGCCGCCCCTCACTCCTCCGAGTTTCCTCCGATAGAGGCTCCGCTTCAGACTCTTCACATGGACGTGCGGGGCCTCGCCCGCGTCCGTGGCCAGGTTCACGAGCGATACTTCCTGTTGGTGGTTGGGTTTACTCGCGTTATACCACGGTGTTCCCCTTGCGCAGCAAGGGTGACGTCACTCAGGTGTTGATCGACTGGATCCGCGCGGCTTGTCTCCTGCTCAGAGAGAGTTTCGGCTCGGACTTTCCTGTTCTGCGTCTGCACTCTGACCGAGGCGGGAAGTTATCTTCTGCCCGTCTGGGAGCCTTCTGTCGTGCACAGAGCATCTGCCAGACCTTCACGCTTTCGGCCTCTCCACAGCAAAATGGGATTGCTGAGCGCCGCATTGGCATGGTCATGGACGTCGCTCGTACGTCCATGATCCATGCGGCTGCTCCCCATTTTCTGTGGCCGTTTGCGGTTCAGTACGCAGCGCATCAGCTCAACCTTCAGCCCCGGGTCTCCTTGCCAGAGACCTCCCCCACCTTGCAGTGGACGGGGAAGGTTGGCGATGCGTCTGCGTTTCGTGTCTGGGGATCTCGGGCGTTTGTCCGCGACTTGTCTGCGGACAAGCTGTCCCCCCGTGCTGTTCCCTGTGTCTTCCTTGGCTTCCCCCCTGACGCGCCTGATTGGCAGTTTTACCACCCCACCTCGCGCCGTGCTCTGTCCTCCCAGGACGTCACCTTTGACGAGTCGGTGCCTTACTACCGTCTCTTCCCCTACCGCACTGCGCCCCTCCCCCCGCCGCCGCTCTTCCTTGCGCCAGGTCCTCCCCCGGTAGACCCTCTCCCCCCTCAAGGTCCTGCCCCGTCAGGTGTGTCCCAGGTAGAGGCGGTCAAGCCTGTCAAGGTACCTGTTGACTCTGGTGCTGCTAGGGGTGCTGAGTGTGTGGGTGCCGGGTCTGGGGGTGCTGAAGCTGGGGGTGTGGAGCCTGCGGGTGCTGAGTCTAGGGGTGCTAAGCCTGCTGGTGCCGGGTCTGGGGGTGTGGAGCCTGGGGGTGCTGAGCCTGGGGGTACGGAGCCTGGGGGTGCGGAGCCTGGGGGTGCTGGGTCTGCTCGTGTGGCCTCTGGCGGTGCTTCGTCGAGGCGGGAGCTACCCTCTCCGCAGGAGTTGCGCAAGTGGTTTGCCCGGTGTTGGAGCCGTGCTGCTGGAGGTGGAGGTGCTACTGTTGCTGCTGGTTCTGGAGGTGCTCGTACTGGCGGTACTGGAGCTGCTGGGACTAGGGGTGCTGCTGGGGCTGCTAGAGTTGGTCCTGCTAAAGGTACTTCTGGAGCTGCTGGCGGTACTGGAGCTGACGGTCCTGATGGAGCTGGAGCTGCTGGAGCTGGGGGTGTTGGCGCTGGAGGTGCTGCTGGCGCACGTGCTTCTGAGGGTGTTGGAGTTGGTGCTGTTGGAGCTGGAGGTGCTGCTGGCGCTGGTACAGCCGCTCGGAGTACTGGTGCTGTCCCTGCTAGTTCTGGAGGCGCTGTGCGGCCGCGGCCGTACTTCGTTCCGCTCCATGAGCAGGTTCTTTGTCTCCCGCCTTCTACTGATTCTGCTCCTCCCTTAGAGTGTCCACAACTTGTCCAGTCGTGGTCACAGTTACAGCCCGCCTCCCCCCTGCCTGCTCCTTCTCCCTACACTGGTCCTACTGGAGGTCTTGCCGAGCGTCGTGAGCCTGCGTCTCGTCCTGCGTCGCCTGTTCGTGGTGCCCGCACTAGTAGTCGTGCTCCACGTCCGCGTCCTCCCGCGGTCCCAGGCACACACCAGATGGCAGTGCGTCCTTCCACTTCTCCTCTGCTTGTCCCGTTGCCGTCTCCTCCAGAATCCTCTCTTCCTGTTCTTGCTGACCCGGAGTCTGACTCTCTTCGTGCTTCCATTCCTACTGTCACGCGTCTTCTGACTACTGTTGTCACTGACCCTTCCTTTGAGTCCATTGCTGCGTCTTCCTTGGTTGCTGAGCTTGTGGACTTTGCTGCTCGCTGTCGTTTAGACTACGCCACTAGTCTTGTTGCTGAGTCTGACTCTGTCTGTCCTCCGTCCTCCGGGGGTGAGTGTGCTCTTAGCACGGACGTCCTTGAGGACAGGCAAGAGGAGTTCCAGTGTTTTGTTGGTGCTTTGCCTCATCTCGTGTCAACGCTGATTGCCCCTGAGGGAGACCCAGATGCACCAGACATCCCGACTCCTCGATCGTACGCTGAGGCGATTGAGAGTCCCTACTCCTCACAGTGGCAGTCAGCCATGAATGCAGAGATGGCTTCTTGGAAGTCCACAGGCACCTACGTCGACGAGGTTCCCCCACCTGGGGCGAACATCGTCAGTGGCATGTGGATTCTCATGGTGAAGCGGCCGCCGGGTTCTCGGCCTGTCTTCAAGGCGCGTTACGTGGCTCGAGGCTTCAGTCAGCGGCAGGGAGTTGACTACTTTCAGACCTTCTCTCCCACCCCGAAGATGACCACTCTTTGGGTGCTGCTGCACGTCGCCGCTCAGCGCGACTACGAGCTTCACTCTCTTGACTTCAGCACAGCTTTCCTGCAGGGCAGCCTGCACGAGGAGATCTGGCTGCGCCGCCCACCTGGCTTCACTGGCTCGTTTCCTCTTGGTACCCATTGGAGCCTCCGGCGGCCAGTCTACGGTCTCCGCCAGGCGCCCCGTGAGTGGCACGACACACTGAGGACTACACTTGCGGCTCTTGGGTTTGCTCCGTCTACTGCCGACTCGTCGCTGTTTCTGCGCACCGACACCTCTTTGCGGCCGTTCTTCATCCTCGTGTACGTCCACGACTTGGTCTTTGCCACTGCTGACACTGCTGGACTCGCCCACGTGAAGTCCGAGCTGTAGAAGAGACACACGTGCACAGACCTGGGTGAACTGCGCAGCTACCTTGGCTTGCAGATCACCCGGGACAGAGCACAGCGCACCATTGCCATGACTCAGAGCTTGTTGGCTGCCTCATGTACCTGATGACCTGCACACGACCTGACCTTGCATACCCTCTTAGCATCTTGGCACGCTATGTTTCTCCAGGGAGACACCGACCAGAACACATGGCTGCAGCGAAGAGGGTGTTGCGCTACTTGTGTAGTATGTCGTGCATGGGGCTAGTGCTTGTAGGGCGACGTTCAGTGGTCCTCACAGGTCACGCAGACGCTTCTTGGGCTGACGACCAGGCTACGCAACGGTCGTCACAGGGTTCATCCTTGGTTCCGGCTCTGTTTCGTGGCGGTCTACCCGCTCGTCTTCTGTTCTTGGCTCCAGCTGTGAGGCTGAGATCTACGTGGGGGCCATGGCTGCATAGGAGCTACGCTGGCTCACCTACCTGCTGACTGACCTAGGAGAGCCGCCTCGTTCTCCTCCAGTTCTGTACGTAGACAACAAGGCCATGCTAGCCTTGTGTCGGGAGCACAGACTGGAGCACAGAACGAAGCACATTGCTCTTCGCTACTTCCTTGCTTGTGAGCTGCAGCAGTGTGGTCAGCTGCGCCTTGCTTACTTGGCCTCTGAGGCCAACACTGCTGATATCTTTACCAAGGCACTTACCAATCCCAACCACTAGACCATTGGGATAAAAGGGCTTGTTTGTGTAGCGGGTAAGTGCGCCCATAACCCCCCAGGCAAACGTGCCTGTAACCTTTTCCTAGGATCAATCGGGGATCACCAGTGGACCTCTTACACCCCCCCCCGCACTGGGATGCCCGAGGTGCATACACCGGGATTTGAACCCGAGACCTTCGCTCTGATACCATGTCAGAATCCCAACCACTAGACCATTGGGATAAAAGGGCTTGTTAAGTAGCGGGTTAGAGCGCCCATAACCCCCCAAGCGAGCGCGCCTGTAACCCTCTCCAGGATCAATCGGGTATCTACGGTGCAGATCTACTGACACCTCTCAGGCCAACACTGCTGATATCTTTACCAAGGCACTTCCGCCTTGTGATCATCAGCGCTTCTGTACGATGCTAGGTCTTGTGCCTACTTGGCCTCACTTGCTCACTTCTTGACCTTGCTTGTACTGTGATCTTTCTATACCTGCACTTGCTTGTTTACCTTTATATATGATCTTGCATGTGAACTGGCCTTGTGGCCTTGAACTTGTGCTCGGAATGAGTGGTGACGTTGTGATCCACCCTGAGCTTGCTCTGCTTTGCTTGATTGGTCTTGTGACCTCTTGTTCTCCCCCACTTTGCCTATGGGTGTGTGTCAAACTCATATGCTATAGTCTGTGTAGGCTATAGTTGGGTAGATAATATGGGGTACAACACTTTTAGGTTTTCCTACTTGTACCCACCTGCTTGCTAGTTGATTCATTCCTCGATCTTTCACAGGAGGTTCTCGCGAACCTGTCGGCAGCCGCCATAGCAGCAGCGAACGCAGCGGCAAATGCAGCAGCGACGTCAGCAGCAGCAGCGGCGACCCGGATACTTAAAACAGCAGCAGTTGCAGCGGCTATAGTGAATCTTGAGGCGGCACGTCCGAGGCTACCGGAGACGTTCAATCCGAATGCGAGAGATACTGACGTTCGTCGATTCATTGCGACTCTCGAAATTTACTTTGAGGCCGTTGGTTGTACGACCTTGACACACAATGCAATGCGGATTCGGCTCGCAGAGACACTGTTACGAGGCCCAGCGCTCGAGTGGATTTACAACAGCAATAAGATTCGAGGCGAGGGGTCATGGACGCAGTTTCCGGAAGCATTAATTCAACGTTTCGAACCAATCAACTCCAGCTACATGGCGCGGCAACAGATTCATCGGCATAAACAGTTCGGCAGTGTAACACATTACACGCAGCAGATGGAGACGCAAACCCAAGAGCCGCAAGTGTAGTCCTCAGTGTGTCGTGCCACTCACGTGGCGCCTGGCGGAGACCATAAACTGGACGCCGGACGCTCCACTGGATACCAGGAGGGAACGACCCAGTGAAGCCAGGTGGGCGGCGCAGCCAGATCTCCTCGTGCAGGCTGCCCTGCAAGAAAGCTGTGCTGAAGTCGAGAGAGTGCAGCTCGTAGTCACGGTGAGCAGCAACGTGCAGCAGTACCCGAAGAGTGGTCATCTTCGGGGTGGGAGAGAAGGTCTGAAAGTAGTCAACTCCCTGCCGCTGACTGAAGCCACGAGCCACGTAACGTGCCTTGAAGACAGGCGGAGAACCCGGCGGCCGCTTCACTCTGAAGATCCACATGCCACTGACGATGTTCGCCCCACGCGGGGGAACTTCGTCAACGTAGGTGCCTGTGGACTTCCAAGAAGCCATCTCTGTGTCCATAGCTGCCTGCCACTGAGAGGAGTAGGGACCCTCTATCGCCTCCGCGTAGGAGCGCAGAGTCGGGATGTCAAGTGCATCCGGGTCTCCCTCAGGGGTAAGCAGTACGGACACGAGATGAGGTGAAGCAGCTGCCAGACACTGGAACTCCTCCTGCCTGTCCTCAAGGACGTCCGTGCCAAGGGCACACTCACCCCCGACGGACGGAGGACACACAAACTCAGACTCAGCGACAAGACTAGGCGACAGCGAGCAGCAAAGTCGACGAGCTCAGCAACTAGGGAAGACGCAGCAGTGGACTCGAAAGAAGGGTCAGTGACGACAGTAGCCAGGAGACGCGTGACAGTAGGACTGGCAGCACGAAGAGAGTCCGACTCCGGGTCGGCAAGAGCAGGAAGAGAGGACTCAGGAGGAGAAGGCAAAGGGGCACGTAGAGAAGCAGTGGACGGACGCAGAGACATCCGGTGCGTGCCAGGGACAGGAGGAGGACGCTGACGCGAACCACGACCACTAGCGCGAGCAGCACGGACAGGCGACGTAGGGCGAGACGCAGGCTCACGACGCTCAGCAAGACCTCCAGTAGGACCAGTGTAGGGAGAAGGAGCAGGCAAAGGGGAGGTGGGCTGCAACTGTAACTGTGACGGGACAGGCTCTGGACACTCTAAGGGAGGAGGAGGACCAGTAGAAGGTGGAAGACCAAGAACCTGCTGCAGGAGTGGAACGAAGTACGGTCGAGGCCGCGTGGCGACGCCAGACACAGCAGGGACAGCACCAGTACCCCCAGCAGGAGCACCCGCTCCAGCAGTACCTCCAGTAGCTCCAGAACCTCCAGCAACACAAGGAGTACCCCAAGCAGGACCGCCAGCGGTAGTCTCAGCGCCAACAACCTCAGCAGCACCAGCTCCAGTCGAACCCGCAGGCCCAGCACCTCCAGTACTCCCAGTACGAGCACCTCCGGGACCCGCGACAGTATCACCCTCAGTAGCCGAAGAACCTCCAGCACCAGCAGCACGCCTCCAGCGCCGGGCAAACCACTCGCACAGCTCCCGTGGAGAGAGTGGCTCCCGCAGAGACGAAGCACCCGGAGAACCTCCAGGCGGAGCACCTCCAAGCTCAGCACCCCCAGGCTCAGCACACCCAGGCTCAGCACCCCTAGGCTCAGCACCCCCAGGCTCAGCACCCCCAGGCGCAGCACCCCCAGGCTCAGCTCCCCCAGTCTCAGCACCCCCAGGCTCAGCACCCCCAGGCTCAGCACCCCCAGGCGTAGCACCCCCAGGCTCAGCACCCCCAGGCTCAGCACCCCCAGTGTCAGCACCCCCAGGCTCACCACCCTCAGCAGCACCAGAGTCACCAGTCACCTCGACAGGCTCGACTGCGTCTACCTGGGACACACCTGAAGGGGACGGACCCTGAGGGGGAAGGGGGTCTACTGGAGGGGGACCTGGTACAAGGAAGAGCGGCGGCGGGGGGAGGGACGGAGTGCGGTAGGGGAAGAGGCGGTAGTAGGGGACCGACTCGTCAAACGTGACGTCCTGGGAGGACAGAACACGGCGAGAGGTGGGGTGGTAGAACTGCCACCCAGGCGCGTCAGGGGGGAACCACAGGAAGACGCAAGGAGCAGCACGAGGGGACAGCTTGTCTGAAGACAAGTCGCGGACAAACGCCCGAGATCCCCAGACCCGGAACGCCGACGCATCTCACCACAAACGGCCACAGAAAATGGGGAGCAGCCGCATGCATCATAGACGTACGAGCGACGTCCATGACCATGCCAATGCGGCGCTGAGCAATCCCATTTTGCTGCGGGGAGTCCGGAAGCGTGAAGGTCTGACGGATTCCTCGTGCGCGATAGTAGGCTCTCAGAAGGCCAGAAGAAAACTCTCCGCCTCTGTCCGAGTGCAGACGCAGAACAGGAAAGTCCGAGCCAAAGCTCTGCGTGAGCTGGAGACGAGCTGCGCGGATCCAGTCGATCAGCACCTCAGTGACATCACCCTTGCTGCGCAAGGGGAAGAATGCGGTGTAACGCGAGTAGTCGTCAACAACATGCAGGAATTAGCGCTCGTGACCCTGTCCATGGACGCGGGCTGGGCCCCACACGTCCATGTGAAGCGTCTGCAACGGGGCCTCTGTCGGAGGAAACTGGGAGGAGTGAGGGGCAGCCCGCTGGCGCCCCTCGACACAGGGGACACAGGTAGGGCCAGGGTTCTGAGGAAGGGGAGGAAGGGACCGGGGGAGACTAGAAACAAGAAGACGGGAGGCCATGCCTCTGAGCCGAAGCAGAGAGGGGTGACCAAGGCGGTGGTGCCAGAGGAGAGTCTCGTGAGACAGGAGACGACACGAACAAGGGGCAGACTCAGGACCAGACCTGGACGCTGCAGCAAACACCTGACCCGACGCAGCTACCCTACCAGACGCAGCAACCGGAGGAGACGCAGTGGTCAGTGTGTACAGGCTCGACCCCGGCCGACGGGTAAACGTAGCCAGGTGTCGGCCAGTGCTAGCCTCTGTGCAGTGCGTCACCCGCTGACGCGCAGGAGTGAACTGGTGTACTCCCCCATCCTGTAGGTCAGCACCACTCACCAGGTTCGTAGAGAACGAGGGGAGGTAGAGACCAGACAGGGTGCTAGAGGGAGCCGCCGGACACGGGAGGACAGTGGAGAAGTGAGACAGGACATGACCCCCAGAGGGGTCAGCCAGAGACACCGCAACAGGCCGACTAAGCGGCGTGAGTATGGTGCGGTCCCGAAAGAAGGAGCGAGAAGCCCCAGAGTCAAGGGTGAAGGTGAGGGAGGCCGAAGCCGACGCAGTACCTGAGAGCGCAGACTCACCAGTACCTGAGGGCGCAGACGCACTAGCATCTTGAGCAGTAGCGTCGCAAGCACCTAGGGCAGCAGCCTCACCAGTACCTAGAGCAGCAGTCTCAATGCCCGGATCAGGCGGGAAACACCGGTAACAGTCACCCTCATCACTAATAGACACAGCATACATGGCAGAAAGGATAGCATCAAAATCAAGATCATAGATGGCAACTCCCGCCCTAGACAGCTCGCCCCAGCGAGGGATCTCTGTGGCCTCCGGGAACTGGTGACGCCAAGCGTCCGTCAGGCGGCCAAAGCAGCGCTGGGTGGGGTGGGCACCCCCACACTGCTCACCCGCACGGTCGCCGGTGCGCAGGACGTAGGTGCACGGACCAAAACCCCCACCCCGTTGGCGTGCAGTGTACCACTCACGGAGCTGCTGAGGGGACAGGGTCTCACGACCGCGCTGCTGCTGCTGGCGCGGACCACCACCGGAGCCACTCCTCTGCGTAGACCCGCGACCAGCTCCACCGCCACCCCCGCCGCCTCCGCCGCCTCCGCCGCCTCCGCTACTACTGCCGCCTCCGCCGCCTCCTCCACCGCCACCACCTCCGCCACCTCCGCTCCCACCGCCACCGCCGCCGCCGCCTCCGCCTCCACTGCCGCCACCGACACCTCCACCCCCACCTCCACTCCCACCGCCACCCCCACTCCCCCCGCCGCCTCCACCTCCACCTCCACCGCCCCCGCTCGCTCCTCCAGCGCCCCTGCCCCCCTTGCCCTTGCCAGAGCGGCGTCTCCCGCTAGGGGCAGACGCTGCACCGACCGACTCAAGGCCAAGGAGGTCGGCTGCAGCAGCAGAGGCAACGGAGGGCAGAAGGGGGGAGGGGAAACACCCCTCAAAGATGGTGGTGCGCGGGTCACCACGAGAGGCCCCTACAGCGACTATGCTCTTCTTGGCCGCTAGGAGGGACTTCTCGAGGAGGTCAACAGTGAGAGTGGTGGGACAGACTGAGAGGAAGTGGTCCCTGACTACGCGAAGGGAGTCAGGGAGGCGAGTGACTAAGTAGTAGAGAGTGATGTACATGGGGGGGGGGGTTCTTGGCGCAGAAGTCAGCAGGAAGCGCAGCACGGTAGCGAGTGTCACTAGTGCGGAGGTGCGTAATGAGGTCAGCGACTGTGGGAAAGGCAGCAAGGTCAGGGAAGAGGTACGGTAGCATGAGGCGACTCAGTGCAGCAGTGGCAGGGGAAGAGTAGCGCGCAACTACAGCGTCGTACAAGGTCTGAGCACTCTTGTACTGACTAAAGTGCGCGCGCTCAGTGGTAGGAAGGTGGCGACGCACAGCAAGACGTGCAGCAGCATCGCGAGTGGCCCACTGTGAGCGAACAGTGGCGTCGGCATCGGCAGCAGGGGCAGGGGAAGCACCAGAGGTGAGGTCAAAGAGGGAGAGACCGTCTGCCCTATCGCACTGTAGGAAAAGCTGCAGGTCATCTACCCAGACGTCAAAGTCAATGGCCTGACCCTCAGCGTCAAAAGTGAGAACACTGGGGGTAGCCATGACAGCAGTAGACTAGCAGTGCTAACTGTAGAGCAGGGGCAGTGCGATGACAGAGGCGCTGCGCTCACCAGACAGGGCGGTTCGGGCAGCTCGGGCGGCTCGGCAGCAGCTGCGGCTCGGCGGCACCCGCGGCTCGGCTCCTCAGCTGCTCAGGCGGCTCGGGCGGCTCGGGCGGCTCGGGCGACTCGGGCGGCTCGGGCGGCTCGGGCGGCTCGGGCGGCTCGGGCGGCTCGGGCGGCTCGGGCGGCTCGGGTGGCTCGGGCGGCTCGGGCGGCTTAGCGGCGCGGGCGGCTCGGCTGCGTAGGCGTTCGGGCGGGGCCGTAGGTAGGGCGGCGGGGCCGGGTCGAAGGTAGGGCGACGGGGCCGGTGCGCAGGTAGGGCGACGGGGCCGGGGCCGGGGCGCAGGTAGGGCGACGGGGCCGGGTCGAAGGTAGGGCGACGGGGCCGGGGCCAGGCCGTAGGTAGGGCGATGGGGCCGGGGCCGGGTCGTAGGTAGGGCGACGGGGCCGTGGCCGGGCCGTAGGTAGGGCGACGGGGCCGGGTCGAAGGTAGGGCGACGGGGCCGGTGCGCAGATAGGGCGACGGGGCCGGGGCCGGGGCGCAGGTAGGGCGACGGGGCCGGGGTCGGAGGTGGGGCGACGGGGCCGGGGTCGCAAGCAGGGCGACGGGGCCGGGGCCGGGGCGCATGTATGGCGACGGGGCCAAGGTCGCAAGGGGGGCGACAGGGCCGGGGTCGCAGGTAGGGCGACGGGGCCGGGGCGCAGGTAGGGCGACGGGGCCGGGGCGCAGGTAGGGCGACGGGGCCGGGGCGCAGGTAGGGCGACGGGGCCGAGGCGCAGGTAGGGCGACGGGGCCGGGGCGCAGGTAGGGGGACGGGGCCGGGGCCGTAGGTAGGGCGACGGGGTCGCTAGGGTGACGAATCAGGGGCCGCTAAGGTGGCGCGACTTGGCCGCTAGGGCGGCTCGACGAAGTCAGAGAGGGGAGCGCGACTCGGGCTGAGCGCGCTCCGGGCAGGAAAAAAAAACTTTCGACTTGGTGGGCCATAGGCACAGTTCCCATGAGGGAACCTGCTCGATACCATGAGAAGATTGAAACGAGAATGAATGAACTATGAATGAAGTGGGTACAAGTACTAACCCTAATTGGGTTGTACCCCCTATGGGATACCCCACTACAGCCTACACAAAAGCATAAGCTATAATGTTCTGACAACTCCAACCGAACACCCCCGAGAGTAAGAATATTCCCTCTCGAGGTTTTCAAGCCTTTAAAAAATTCAGGGGAGATTTCAAGGCCAAGAAAAAGCCTTCAAACAGTATTTAGGTACCTGAGCTCGACCGGGTCTACCTGGGAAACACCTAAGGGAGCAGCACCCTGGGGAGGGAGGGGGTCTGCCGACGGATCACCTGGGGTGAGGAAGAGTGGCGGGGGGGGGAGCGGGGCAGTGCGGTAGGGGAAGAGACGGTAAAAGGGTACCGACTCGTCAAAGGTGACGTCCTGAGAGGCGAAGACACGACGCGAGGTGGGGTGGTAAAACTGCCAGCTAGGTGCGCCAGGGACAAAGCCAAGGAAGACACAGGGAACGGCACGGGAGGAGAGCTTGTCCGCGGACGTATCGCGGACAAAAGCTCGACATCCCCAGACTCGGAACATCGACGCATCACCAACCTCCCCCGTCCAACGCAGGGAGGGCGAGGTCTCCGGAACGGAGACACGGGGCCAGAGGTTGAGCTGATGCGCGGCGTACTGCACTACAAACGGCCACAGGAAATGGGGGGCAGCCGCATGGATCATGAAGGTACGAGCAACCTCCATGACAAGACCAATGCGGCACTCAGCAACCCCATTCTGCTGCAGAGAGGCCGGAAGAGTGAACGTCTGGCGGATGCCGTGCTCCGCACAGTAGGCTGCCAAGAGGTCAGAGGAAAACACGCCACCTCTGACAGAGTGCAGACGTAGGACACGACAGTCCGACTGGAACCGCTGGCGGAGCTGGAGACGAGCAGCGCGGATCCAGGGGATGAAGACATCAGGGACCTCACCCTTGGTACGCAAGGGGAAGACCGTGGTGTAGCGCGTGTAGTCGTCGACGACCAGCAGAAAGTACCGCTCGTGGCCCTGTCCCCGGACGCGGGCGGGGCCCCACACGTCCAGGTGGAGAGTCTGCAGGGGAGCCTCTGTGGGAGGGAACGAGGAGGAGTGAGGAGCGGCGCGCTGCCGCCCCTCGACACAGGGAAGACAGGGAGGAGCAGGCAAGGGTGGCAAGGGAGGGAGAACTCTGGGAAAACCAGAGACAAGGTGCCTGGAGTGCATGCCGCGAAGGCGCTGCACTGACGGGTGACCAAGGCGGTGGTGCCAGAGGACAGTCCTGTGCGACAGTGAGCGACACGAGCAGGGGGCTGACAGCTGACCTAACGCAGACGCAGACGCAGCTACCTGAGGGGACTGAGTGGTCAGTGTGTACAAGTCCGACCCCGGCTGCCGAGTGAAGGTAGCCAGGTGACGACCCGTCCGGGCACACGTGCAGTGCGTCACACGCTCGTAGGTTGGGATGAACTGGTGAACACCCACGTCCTGGAGCGCGGACCCCGCCACCAAGTTCGTAGAGAACGAGGGGAGGTAGAGGCCTGACAGCGTGCCAGACGGGGCAGCAGGACAAGGGAGGGCAGTGGTGGAAGTTGCAAGGACCGGACCCCCTGAGGGGTCAGCCAGGGAGACAGCAACCTGTCTAGGAAGCTACTCGAGGGCAGTGCGGTCGCGAAAGAAACAGCGGGAAGCACCTGAGTCTAGTGTGAAGGTGTGTAGTGCCTCAGTAGGTGCGGTACCAGCAGACGCAGACGCACTAGCACCTAGGGCAGCAGCCTCACCAGGACCTAGAGCAGCAGACGCGCTAGCACCTAGAGCTGCAGCCTCACTGGTCCCAATACCCGGGTCAGGCGGTACACTCAGGTAACAGTCACCCTCAACACTAATAGTCAATGCATACATAGCAGCAAGGATAGCATCATAGTCAAGAGCAAACATATCAATTCCCTTCTTAAGCAGATCAGCCCAGCAGGGCAGCTCAGAGGCGTCGGGAAACTGCTCGCGCCAGGCGTCGTCGAGGCGAAAGAAACAGCGCTGTGCCGTGTGAAACCTCCCACAGGTCTGGCCAGTGCGGTCACCTGTGCGGATGACGTACGGGCAGGTACCCCCACCCCCAGACCCCCCACGCTGAGAGTACCACTCACGGAGCTGCTGGGGCGAGGGAGTCTCACCGGGACGCTGCTGCTACTGCCTCTGGCCACCGCCGAACCCCCCATGATGTACCGCTCCACCGCGACCGCCACCCGCTCCACCGCCGCCATCACTGCCACCACCACCCCCACCACCTCCACCACCGCCGCCACCACCACCCCCTGTGCCGCCACCGACCCCCCCACCACCCGCGCCACTCCCACCTCCGCCACCCTCCCCGCCCACCCCACCCCCTCCACCGCCGCCGCCCCCACCTCCACCTCCACCACCCTTGCTCCCCTTGCCCCTGCCACCCTTGCGCCTCCCACTAGGAGCAAACGCGGCCCCGACCCCCTCAGCTCCGAGGTAGTCGACAGCAGCAGCAGATGCAATGGAGGGGAGGAGGGGGGAGGGGGAGAACCCCTCAAAGAAGGGGGTGCGGGGGTCACCACGAGAGGCACCTACAGCTACAATGCTCCTCAGCTGCTAGGAGTTCCTTCTCGAGGAGGTCGACAGTGAGGTCAGTGGGGGAGAGGGCGAGAAACTAGTCCCTGACAGTGCGAAGGGAATCAGGGAGGCGGGTGACAAGGTGGTACAGTGTGAGATACATCGGGGGGAGGTTCTTGGCGAGGAAATCGGGGGGGAGTGCGGCACGGTAGCGGAGGTCACTGGTACGGAGGTGGGTGATGAGGTCAGCTACAGTGGCAAAGGCGGACAGGTCAGGGAAGAGGTAGGGCAGTGAGAGACGGCCTATAGCAGCAGTGGCAGGGGAGGAGTAGCGCGCGAATACTGCGTCGTACAGCTCCTTAGCGGTCTTATGCTGGCCGAAGTGCTCGCGCTCATCTAATGGCAGGTGGCTGCGAATGGCTAGGCGAGCGTGAGCATCACAGGTCTGCCACTGGGAGCGAGCAGTACTGTCAGCAGTAGCGGGAGGTGCGGGAGCAGCGCCTGACGTGTGGTCATACAGGGAGACATCGTCCTTGGCAGTGATCTGGAGGAACAGGTGGAGGTCATATAAACAAACCTCAAACTAAATCGGGCGGCCCTCAGCGTCAAAGGTGAGAATAGAGGGAGTGGCCATAGTGGCAGTAGGAACAGTAGCAGTAGTAGCAGTAGTAGTATCAGTTGCAGTTGAAGCAGTAGTACGGTAGGAACAGGAACAGGAGTCACTGCTGGTGGGGCACAGTAGGGCGGCGCGGCTCGGTTCGAGCGGCGCGGCTCGCTTCGGGCGCCGTGGCTCAAATCGGGCGGCGCGACTCGATTCGGGCGGTGCGGCTCGACTCGGGCTGGGCTACGCAGCAGTGCGGGACTGGGGGCGTGCGCGTGGGCGGTTGTAGTAGGCGGGCCGTGGCTGTGCTTGGGCCTGACTAGCGCGCGGGCGGCGGCCTAGAGAGGGCGTCGTGGCGGCCTACGGGCGTGGCTGCGACGCTCTAGGCGACGGTCGACGCGCGGCTAGGGGCTGCTCGTGGGCGGCGCCGGTCGCACGGGCGGCTAGGGGTGGGCGCGCGCTCAGAAAAAGGTGCCGCGCGTGGGCGGCTAGCGGGCTACGCGGGCAAAAAACGGGCTTCGCGAGCGATTAGCGAGCGACGCGGACGAAAAAGCGGGGCGCTCGAGGGTGTGAAAGAAAGAACGAGAATGTGTGAACTATGAATGAAGTGAGTACAAATATGAAACCCTAATTGGGTTGTACCCCCTATGGGATACCCCACTATAGCCTACACAAATAAGTAAGCTATAATGTTCTGACACACCCCCATAGGCAAAGTGGGGGAGAACAAGGGGTCACAAGACCAGTCAAGTAAAGCAAAGCAAAGCTCAGGGTGGATCACAAAGTCACCACACATTCCGAGCACAAGTTCAAGGGCCACAAGGCCAGTTCACATGCAAGATCATATATAGAGATATACAAGAGTCAAGCAAACAAGAGCAAGAGTATATATAGGTCAAGGTACAAACAAGGTCAAGAAGTGAGCAAGTGAGGCAAGACAGGCACAAGACCCAGCTGCGTGCAGCAACGCTGATGATCACAAGGCGCAAGTGCCTTGGTGAAGACATCAGCAGTGTTGGCCTCAGAGGCCACGTACGCAAGTCGCAACTGTCCACGCTGCTGTAGCTCACGAGCAAGAAAGTAGCGGAGAGCAATGTGCTTTGTCCTGTGCTCCAGTCGCTGCTCTCGACACAAGGCCAGCATGGCCTTGTTGTCTACGTACAGGACTGGAGGAGAACGAGGCGGCTCTCCAAGGCGGGTCAGCAGGTAGGTGAGCCAGCGAAGCTCCTGAGCAGCCATAGCCCCGGCGTAGATCTCAGCCTCACAACTGTAGCTGAGAACAGAAGACGAGCGGGTAGCCCGCCACGAAACTGAGCCGGAACCAAGGCTGAAGGTGTAACCCTGTGACGACCGCTGCGTAGCCTGGTCGTCAGCGCAAGAAGCGTCCGCGTGCCCAGTGAGGACCACTGGACTGCGCCCTCCAAGCACTAGCCCCATGCCCGACGTACTCCACAAGTAGCGCAACACCCTCTTCGCTGCAGCCATGTGCTCTGGTCGGTGTCTCCCAGGAGCAACATAGCGTGCGAGAATGCTAAGAAGGTATGCAAGGTCAGGTCGTGTGCAGGTCATCAGGTACATGAGGCAGCCAACAAGCTCTGGGTACGGGCCACTCGACTCTACGGACTCATCCGAAGGCAGAGCTGAGAGCGAGTGACGAGTAGGCAGAGGAGTGGCCTTAGGCGAGGAGTACGTGAAGCCGAAGCGCTGAAGGACCTGCTGCACCATGTGTGACTGAGTCAGGGTAATGGTGCGCTGTGCTCTGTCCCGGGTGATCTGCAAGCCAAGGTAGCTGCGCAGTTCACCCAGGTCAGTGCACGTGTGTCTCTTCTGCAGCTCGGACTTCACATGGGCGAGTCCAGCAGTGTCAGCTGTGGCAAAGACCAAGTCGTCGACGTACACGAGGATGTAGAACGGCGGCAGAGAGGTGTCGGTGCGCAGAAACAGCGACGGGTCGGCAGTAGAAGGAGCAAACCCAAGTGCCGCCAGCGTAGTCCTCAGTGTGTTGTGCCACTCACGTGGCGCCTGGCGGAGACCGTAGACTGGACGCCGGAGACTCCACTGGGTACCAGGAGGAAAAGACCCAGTGAAGCCAGGCGGGCGACGCAGCCAGATCTCCTCGTGCAGGCTGCCCTGCAAGAAAGCAGTGCTGAAGTCGAGAGAGTGCAGCTCGTAGTCACGGTGAGCAGCAACGTGCAGCAGTACCCGAAGAGTGGTCATCTTCGGGGTGGGGGAGAAGGTCTGAAAGTGGTCAACTCCCTGCCGCTGACTGAAACCACGAGCCACGTAACGCGCCTTGAAGACAGGCGGAGAACCCGGCAGCCGCTTCACCCTGAAAATCCACATGCCACTGACGATGTTCGCCCCAGGAGGGGGAACAGCGTCAACGTAGGTGCCTGTGGACTTCCAGGAAGCCATCTCTGCATCCATAGCTGCCTGCCACTGAGAGGAGTAGGGACCCTCTATCGCCTCCGCGTAAGAGCGCGGAGTCGGGATGTCTAGTGCATCCGGGTCTCCCTCAGGGGCGAGCAGTACAGACGCGAGATGAGGTGAAGCGGCGGCCAGACACTGGAACTCCTCCTGCCTGTCCTCAAGGACGTCCGTGCCTAGGGCACACTCACCCCCGACGGACGGAGGACAGGCAGACTCAGACTCAGCGACAAGACTAGCAGCGTAGTCTAGACGACAGCGCGCAGCAAAGTCGACAAGCTCAGTGACAAGGGCAGACGCAGCAGAAGACTCGAAGGAAGGGTCAGTGACAGCAGTAGCAAGGAGACGCGTGACAGTGGGACTAGCAGCACGAAGAGAGTCTGACTCCGGGTCGGCAAGAGCAGGAAGAGAGGACTCAGGAGGAGAAGGCAAAGGGGCAGGCAGAGGAGCAGTGGACGGACGCAGAGACATCCGGTGCGTGCCAGGGACAGGAGGAGGACGCTGACGCGAACCGCGACCACTAGTGCGTGCAGGACGAACAGGCGACGCAGGACGAGACGCAGGCTCACGACGCTCAGTAAGACCTCCAGTCGGACCAGCGTAGGGAGAAGGAGCAGGCAAAGGGGAGGCAGGCTGTAGCTGTGACTGGGACTGGACAGGCTGTAGACCCTCTAAGGGAGGCGGAGGAGGACCAGGAGAAGGTGTAAGACCAAGAACCTGCTGCAGGAGCGGAACGAAGTACGGTCGGGGCCGCGTGGCGACGCCAGAAACAGCAGGGAGAGCACCAGTACCCCCAGCAGGAGTACCCGCTCCAGCAGCACCTCCAGCAGCACCTCCAGCAGTACCAGCAGCAGCTCCAGAACTCCCAGCAGCACCAGGAGCACTGCCAGTCGGACCGCCAGCAGTAGTCTCAGCGCCAACACCCTCAGCAGCACCAGCTCCAGGAGAACCATCAGGCCCAGCAGCTCCAGCACCCACGGCACGAGCACCTCCGGGACACGCGGCAGCAGCACCCTCTGCAGCCGAAGAACCTCCAGCACCAGCAGTACGCCTCCAGTGCCGGGCAAACCACTCACGCAGCTCCTGTGGGGAGAGTGGCTCTCGGCGCGACGAAGCACCTCCAGGCGGAGAACCTCCAGGCGAAGAACCTCCAGGCTCAGCACCCTCAGGCAAGGCCCCTCTAGGCGGAGCACCCCCAGTCGCAGCACCCCCAGGCCCAGCACCCCTAGACTCAGCACCCCCAGGCTCAGCACCCCCAGACTCAGTACCCCCAGGCTCAGCACCCCCAGACTCCGCACCCCCAGGCTCAGCACCCCCAGGCTCAGCTCCCGCAGCAGCACTAGAGTCACCAGTGACCTCGACAGGCTCGACCGCGTCTACCTGGGACACACCTGAAGGGGCAGGACCCTGAGGGGGGAGGGGGTCTATCGGGGGGGGACCTGGTACCAAGAAGAGCGGGGGCGGGGGAAGGGAAGGAGTGCGGTAGGGGAAGAGGCGGTAGTAGGGTACCGACTCGTCGAACGTGACGTCCTGGGAGGACAGAACACGTCGAGAGGTGGGGTGGTAGAACTGCCACCCAGGGGCGTCGGGGGGGAACCCCAGGAAGACGCAGGGAGCAGCGCGAGGGGACAGCTTGTCCGCAGACAAGTCGCGGACAAACGCCCGAGATCCCCAGACCCGGAACGCCGACGCATCGCCAACCTTCCCCGTCCACAGCAGGGCTGGGGAGGTCTCCGGCCTGGAGACCCTGGGGTGGAGGTTGATCTGATGCGCCGCGTACCTGACCGCAAACGGCCACAGAAAATGGGGGGCAGCCGCATGCATCATAGACATACGAGCGACGTCCATGACCATGCCAATGCGGCGCTCTGCAATCCCATTTTGCTGCGGTGAGTCCGGAAGCGTGAAGGTCTGGCGGATGCCTCGCGCACGACAGAAGGCACGCAGGAGGCCAGAGGAGAACTCTCCGCCTCTGTCCAAATGCAGACGCAACACAGGAAAGTCCGAGCCAAAGCTCTGCCTGAGCTGGAGACGAGCTGCGCGGATCCAGTCGATCAGCACCTCAGTGACATCACCCTTGCTGCGCAAGGGGAAGACTGTGGTGTAACGCGAGTAGTCGTCAACCACCAACAGGAAGTAGCGCTCGTGACCGAGTCCACGGACGCGGGCAGGGCCCCACACGTCCATGTGAAGTGTCTGCAACGGAGCCTCTGTCGGAGGAAACTGGGAGGAGTGAGGGGCAGCACGCTGGCGCCCCTCGACACAGGGGACACAGGCAGGGCCAGGGCCCTGAGGAAGGGGAGGGAGGGACCGGGGGAGACCAGACACAAGAAGACGGGAGGCCATGCCTCTGAGCCGAAGCAGAGAGGGGTGGCCAAGGCGGTGGTGCCAGAGGAGAGTCTCGTGAGACAGACGGCGACACGAACAGGGGGCATACTCAGGACCAGACCTGGATGCTGCAGCAAACACCTGACCAGACGAAGGGACTCTACCAGACTCAGCACCGGGAGGAGAAGCAGTGGTCAGTGTGTACATGCCTCTGACCTGTGCTAGCCTCTGTGCAGTGTGTCACCCGCTGACGAGCAGGAGTGAACTGGTGGACCCCCACATCTTGTAGGTCAGCACCACTCACCAGGTTCGTAGAGAACGAGGGGAGGTAAAGATCAGTCAGGGTGCCAGAGGGAGCCGCCGGACACGGGAGGACCGTGGAGAAGCGAGACAGGACAGGACCCCCAGAGGGGTCAGCCAGGGACACCGCAACCGGCCGACTAAGCGGCGTGAGAGTGGTGCGGTCCCGAAAGAAGGAGCGAGACGCCCCAGAGTCAAGGGTGAAGGTGTGGGAGGCAGACGCCGACACAGTACCTGAGAGGGCAGACTCACTAGCACCTGAGAGCACAGACGCACTGGCACCTAGAGCAGCAGCCTCACTGGCACCTAACACAGCAGTACCAATGCCCGGGTCGGGCGGAAAGCACCGGTAACAGTCACCATCATCACTAACAGTCACAGCATACATGGCAGCAAGGATAGCATCAAAGTCAAGATCAAACACAGCTACACCAGCCCTAGACAGCTCTCCCCAGCGGGGGATCTCAGAGGCCTCCGGAAACTGCTGGCGCCAAGCGTCGGTCAGGCGGGCAAAGCAGCGGCGAGCGGTGTGGGTGCCCCCACACTGCTCACCCGCGCGGTCGCCGGTGCGAAAGACGTAGGTGCAGGGACCGAACGCCCCACCACGCTGACGGTGCGAGTACCACTCACGGAGCTGCTGAGGGGCGGGGACGTCGCGAGAGTGCTGCTGCTGCTGCTGCTGGCGCTGACCTCCCCCAGTGCCGCTCCTCTGGGACGAGCCACTCCGACCACCTCCACCACCGCCACCCCCGCCTCCGCCGCCACCGCCGCCACCGCCACCCTCGCCCCCGCCGCTCCCACTGCCTCCTCCGCCACCACCTCCGCCGCCACCTCCGCCTCCACCGCCGCCACCAGTACCTCCACTCCCGCCTCCACCCCCACCGCCACCCCCACTCCCCCCGCCGCCCCCACCTCCTCCGCCACCGCCCCCGCTAGCTCCACCCGCTCCCTTGCCCCCCTTGCTCCTGCCAGAGCGGCGCCTACCGCTGGGGGCAGACGCCGCACCGACCGACTCTAAACCAACGAGGTCGGCCGCAGCAGCAGAGGCGACAGAGGGTAGCAGGGGGGAAGGAGAACACCCCTCAAAGATGGGGGTGCGCGGGTCACCACGAGAGGCCCCTACAGCGACTATGCTCTTCTCGGCCGCTAGCAGGGACTTCTCAAGGAGGTCGACAGTGAGGGTGGTGGGACAGACAGAGAGAAACTGGTCCCTAACAGCACGAAGGGACTCAGGGAGACGGGTGACTAGAAAGTAGAGGGTGATGTACATGGGAGGGGGGTTTTCGGCGAGGAAGGCAGCAGGAAGCGCAGCTCGGTAGCGAGTGTCACTAGCGCGAAGGTGGGTAAAGAGGTCAGTGACTGTGGGAAAGGCAGCAAGGTCAGGGAAGAGGTACGGTAGCATGAGGCGGCTCAGTGTAGCAGCGGAAGGGGAGGAGTAGCGCGCAACTACAGCGTCGTACAAGGCCTGAGCGGTCTTGCACTGACTAAAGTGTGCACGCTCGGAGGAAGGGAGGTGGCGACGCACAGCAAGACGTGCAGCAGCATCGCGTGTGGCCCACTTGGAGCGAACAGTGGGGTCAGCATCAGCAGGAGGGGCAGGGACAGCGCCAGAGACAAAGTCAAAGAGAGAAACCTCATCGATCGCATCGCACAGTAAGTACAGCTGCAGGTCCTCAATCCAGACTGCAAAGTCAATGGCGCGACCCTCAGCGTCAAAAGTCAGGACACTGGGGGTGGCCATTGTAGCAGCTGACAGTCTCACCGGGCAGGAAGAGTCGGGTAGCACAGCGACACAGCAACACGGCAGCACAGCAGCTGCGCCGGCCCAGGAGCAGTAGGAGCCTCACAGGAGCAGAAGATCGGCTCCTCGGGCGGCTCGGGCGGCACGGGCGGCTCGGGCGGCTCGGGCGGCTCGGGCAGCTCGGGCGGCGCGGGCGTCTCGCGGGCGGCTCGGGCTGCTCGGGCGGCGCGGGCGTCTCGCGGGCGGCTCGGGCTGCTCGGGCGGCGCGGGCGTCTCGCGGGCGGCTCGGGCGGCTCGGGCGGCGCAGGCGTCTCGCGGGCGGCCGCACGGGCAGGTGCACGGGCGACGCGGCGGCGAGGCCGCGTAGCAGAGGGCGGCGGGGCCGCGTGAGCAAGGCGGCGGGGCCGCGTGAGCAAGGCGGCGGGGCCGCGATCGAAGGGCGGCGGGGCCGCTAAGGAAGGGCGGCGGAGCCGCGATCGAAGGGCGGCGGGGCCGCTAAGGGAAGGGCAGCGCGAGGGGCCGCTGGGGGCGACACAACGGGTCGCGAAAAAAAAAGGAAAACGCGCCTCGGGGCGCGCTTCGGTGGGCCCTAGAAGCAGTCCCTAGGAGGGAACCTGCTCTGATTCCATGTGAAAGAAAGAACGAGAATGTGTGAACTATGAATGAAGTGAGTACAAATATGAAACCCTAATTGGGTTGTACCCCCTATGGGATACCCCACTATAGCCTACACAAATAAGTAAGCTATAATGTTCTGACAGAGGGCGCACTAGGCGTGAGGCGCACGAGGGCGCAATTAGGAGAAGGCGCACGAGGGCGCAACTAGCGCAATGATGGGCCCTTAGGTAAGCGGTCCTAGGGCTAGGACCTACGCTCTTAATACCATGTCAGAATCAACAAGTGAATGAACTATGAACAATGGTGATACAAGTAGCAAACCCTAGAATGATATACCCCTTAAAGGCTAACCCACTATAGCCTACACAACAATAACATATATAATGTTTGACACATCTACAGTTACTCGGAGCAGCAAAAACCACTACTACTCGAGGTGATCTGCAATGGGCGACGCCTCCAGGCAATGGTGGACAGTGGTGCGTCCCACTCGGTGTGCGACCGCGGGACGTTGGAGAAAATTGGAGAATTTTCGGAGGAGACCAAGTTCTCGGCAACAATAGTGGACGGTACGAAACTTCCCATCCACGGCGAAGCATCACTGCAGCTGCACATAGGGGCGCTGAGGTGGAAGCCGACGTTGCCGATCACGAACATCAAGGGCTTAGATTTCATCTTGGGGCGAGATTTCTTGAAGCGGTTCAACCCCGAGATCAACTGGGTCAACAAGAAGGCGTGCATCTACAACTACGGGAAACAAGTGGAGCTGCGAAGCTGGACGGATACAGGGAGCGTTCCTTAAACGACACTGGCACGGTTCGAACAGACTGTGAACGAGAGTAACACGAGATATCTAGCACTGGTTGATGAGGAGGAGAAGCCGAGTTCAGAGAAGGAGCAGCAGAGGAGGAGAAGCCAAGTTCGGAGCTACCTGCAGCAGTAAAGGAGGTGTTGGAGCAGTACAAGGATATAATGCTCGATGACCTACCCGTAGGCGTACCTCCAGCATGCACCCACGAGCACGAGATCATGGAGGAACCAGGTGCGAAACCCGTCTCACGTGCACCATACCGATTGAGTCCGACCGAGCTAACAGACATGAAGAATCAGATAGAGTATCTACTGGACAAACAACTGATCCCCCCATCCACCTCTCCCTACGGTGCACCAGTCCTCTTCACTCCAAAACCAGACGGCAGTTTACGGATGTGCATCAACTACCGCTCACTGAACAAACAGACAGTCAAAAACAAGTATCCCATACCGCGCATAGACGACCTACTCGATCAACTGTGTGGAGCAACATTATTCTCGAAGCTGGACCTACGATCGGGTTACTGGCAGATCAAGATGGCAGACAACTCGGTCCACAAGACGGCGTTCCGTACCAGATACGGCTCCTACGAATACTTGGTGATGCCGTTCGGACTCTGCAACGCACCAGCAACGTTTCAGGCGGAGATGAATCACATCTTACGACCCCTAATAGACGAGTGCGTAGTGGTGTACCTGGACGACATTCTTATCTACTCCAAGAACATGAAGGAGCACATGGAGCATCTGCGGAAGGTGTTCGAGATCCTGCGGAAAAACAAGTTCTACGTGAAGCTGTCGAAGAGCGACTTCGCCCTGAAGAAGGTGCAGTTTCTTGGGCACATGGTGAGTCCCGAGGGCGTACACGTGGACCCGCAGAAGATCGAAGCCATCAAGAAGTGGAAAGTACCGGAGAACGTGAAGGAGTTGCAGCAGTTCCTAGGCTTCGCCAACTACTACAACAGGTTCGTGCCGCAGTACGCAAAGATAACAGCACCACTGACCGACCTACTGAAAAAGGATACGCCCTTCAAATGGGATACTCCTCATCAGCAAGCCATGGAACAGCTACAGACAGCACTGACTACAGCGCCAATCCTCATCCTACCAGATCCAGACAAGGACTACGTGGTGGAAGCAGACGCTAGTGACCAAGCAGTCGGAGTAGTACTGATGCAGGATCACGGACGCGGTTTGCAGCCCATCGCCTACCTCAGTAAGAAGCTACACGGAGCAGAACTGAACTACCCCATCCATGACAAGGAAGCCTTAGCGATAGTCATAGCCTTCAAGGCGTGGAGGTGTTACCTAGAGGGAGCCAAGACTACAGTCTATACTGACCACTTCAGTCTCAAATACCTGAAGTTGCAGCCGACACTCTCACGACGACAGGTGCGGTGGGTGGACTTCCTGGAAACTCACTTCCACTATGACATCGTCTACAAGCCCGGGCTACACAACAAGGCAGACGCGTTGATCCGCCTCGGACATGTAGCAGGCATCCAGCTCGCAGGATGAACCCTCTGCTCAAGGATCTATTCCAACAGGGGTACTCCGTGGGTGCTGAAATCGCTACAGCACAGACCTAGAAGTTGTTACAATGGGAGAAAGACTTAGTTGTAAGGAAGGGTTCAGGAAAGATTTGGGTACCGAATTACGCCCCGCTACGGCAGATCCTATTGGAGGAGTTTCACGACGTACCTTACGCGGGACATTTTGGGAGCAACAAGACGTTAGCAGGGATAGCGAAGTATTACTACTGGCCCGGGATGGCAGCAAACGTGCAGCAGTTCGTCACCTCATGCGACACGTGCCAGCAGATGAAGAGCAGCAAGCAGAAAAAAGCAGGGCTACTTCAGCCTCTACCCGTACCGGAGCAGCCATGGCATGTCGTTAGCCTCGACTTTATCACAGGACTTCCTTCGACCTCACGGGGGCATGATTCCATCCTAGTAGTAATCGATAAGTTCTCCAAAATGTGTCCCTTCATACCGACAAACGCCACAGCTACAGCTGAAGCAACTGCTCGCCTCTTCTTCGACCGCATCATCACCATCCACGGCATCCCCGCTACACTCATCTCAGACAGAGACCCAAAATTCACCAGTAAGTTCTGGAAGGAGCTCATGGGACTGTAGGGGACAAAGCTTGCAATGACTTCAGCATACCACCCCCAGACTGACGGACAGACAAAGCGACTCAATCAAGTGGTTGAACAGTTACTGCGCACAGCTTGCAAGGACGACGTCAGCCACTGGGACATACAGTTACCGACCCTAGAGTTCGCTTACAACAACGCATCACATGCGGCCACAGGGAAAACTCCTTTCTTCCTGTGTTTTGGACGGGAACCACTCACACCACAACAGCCAACCACACCGGCACACGTCCAAGCCGCACATGACTTCGTTACCACCATGCAGCAGCTATGGGAGAAGACTCAGCGACGACTCACCACGATCCAGACCTCCCAGAAGCAGTATGCCGATAGTCAGCGACGTGATCACACCGTAGCAGTCGGAGATCAGGTGCTTCTTGACACGCGCATCTTGAACCTGTCTCACCTTCCATCCAAACCCTGGCCTCGCTTCTGTGGTCCTTTTTGAGAAAACTGAAACGAGAAAGAATAACATAGGAATGAAAGTGATACAAGTATGCAACCTTAGAATTGTGTTCCCCATATAGGCTACCCCACTACAGCCTACACAACATTATAATTCGACACACCCCCATAGGCAAAGTGGGAGAGAACAAGGGGTCACAAGACCAATCAAGCAAAGCAAAGCAAGCTCAGGGTGGATCACAAAGTCACCACACATTCCGAGCAGAAGTTCAAGGCCATAAGGCCAGTTCACATGCAGGAGTACATATATATATAACAGTACAAACAAGGTCAAGTGAGGCAAGACAGGCACAAGACCAAGCTGAGTGCAGAAGCGCTGATGATCACAAGGCGCAAGTGCCTTGGTGAAGATATCAGCAGTGTTGGCCTCAGAGACCACGTAAGCAAGACGGAGCTGACCACGCTGCTGCAGCTCACGAGCAAGGAAGTAGCGAAGAGCAATGTGCTTCATTCTGTGCTCCAGTCTCTGCTCTCGACACAAGGCCAGCATGGCCTTGTTGTCTACGTACAGCACAAGAGGAGAACGAGGCACCTCGCCAAGGTCAGTCAACAGGTAGGTGAGCCAGCGAAGCTCCTGTGCAGCCATGTCCCCGGCGTAGATCTCAGCCTCACAACTGGAGCCGAGAACAGAACACGAGCAGGTAGCCCGCCACGAGACAGAGCCGGAACCAAGGCTGAAGGTGTAACCCTGTGACGACCGCTGCGTAGCCTGGTCGTCCGCCCAAGAAGCGTCTGCGTGCCCTGTGAGGACCATTGGACTCCGCCCTCCAAGCACAAGCCCCATGCCCAACGTACTGCACAAGTAGCGCAACACCCTCTTCGCTGCAGCCATGTGCTCCGGTCTGTGTCTCCCAGGAGCAACATAGCGTGCAAGAATGCTAAGAGGGTATGCAAGGTCAGGTCGAGTGCAGGTCATCAGGTACATGAGGCAGCCAACAAGCTCTGGGTACGGGCCACTCGACTCTACGGACTCATCCGAAGGCAGAGCTGAGAGCGAGTGGCGAGTAGGAAGAGGAGTGGCCTGAGGCGAGGAGTACGTGAAGCCGAAGCGCTGAAGGACCTGCTGCACCATGTGTGACTGAGTCAGGGTAATGGTGCGCTGTGCTTTG
Source organism: Closterium sp. NIES-65 (assembly GCA_948144175.1). Classification (NCBI taxonomy): domain Eukaryota; kingdom Viridiplantae; phylum Streptophyta; class Zygnematophyceae; order Desmidiales; family Closteriaceae; genus Closterium; species Closterium sp. NIES-65. Next base: position 5,074,501 of record CANXME010002068.1, read on the forward strand.
TCCCGGGTGATCTGCAAGCCAAGGTAGCTGCGCAGTTCACCCAACTCTGTGCACGTGTGTCTCTTCTGCAGCTCGGACTTCTCGTGGGCGAGTCCAGCAGTATTAGCTGTGGCAAAGACCAAGTCGTCGACGTACACGAGGATGTAGAACGGCGGCAAAGAAGTGTCGGTGCGCAGAAACAGCGACGGGTCAGCAGTAGAGGGAGCAAACCCAAGAGCCGCAAGCGTAGTCCTCAGTGTGTCGTGCCACCCACGCGGTGCCTTGCGGAGACCGTAGACTGGCCGCCGGAGGCTCCACTGGTTGCCAAGAGGAAAAATCCCAGTAAAGCCAGGTGGGCGGCGCAGCCAGATCTCCTCGTGCAGGCTACCCTGCAAGAAAGCAGTGCTGAAGTCAAGAGAGTGAAGCTCGTAGTCACGCTGAGCGGCTATGTGCAGCAGCACCCGAAGAGTGGTCATCTTCGGGGTGGGAGAGAAGGTCTGAAAGTAGTCAACTCCCTGCCGCTGACTGAAGCCACGGGCCACGTACCGCGCCTTGAAGACAGGCGGAGAACCCGGCGGCCGCTTCACCCTGAAAATCCACATGCCACTGACGATGTTCGCCCCAGGCGGGGGAACCTCGTCAACGTAGGTGCCTGTGGACTTCCACGAAGCCATCTCTGCGTCCATAGCTGCCTGCCACTGAGAGGAGTAGGGACCCTCTATCGCCTCCGCGTAAGAGCGCGGAGTCGGGATGTCAAGTGCATCCGGGTCTCCCTCAGGGGTAAGCAGTACGGACACGAGATGAGGTGAAGCAGCAGCCAGACACTGGAACTCCTCCTGCCTGTCCTCAAGGACGTCCGTGCCAAGGGCACACTCACCCCCGACGGACGGAGGACAGACAGACTCAGACTCAGCGACAAGACTAGCAGCGTAGTCTAGACGACAGCGAGCAGCAAAGTCGACGAGCTCAGCAACTAGGGCAGACGCAGCAGTGGACTCAAAAGAAGGGTCAGTGACGACAGTAGCAAGGAGACGCGTGAAAGTAGGAGTGGTAGCACGAAGAGAGTCGGACTCAGGGTCAGCAAGAGCAGGAAGAGAGGACTCAAGAGGAGAAGGCAACGGGGCACGCAGAGGAGCAGTGGACGGACGTAGAGACATCCGGTGCGTGCCAGGGACAGGAGGAGGACGCTGACGCGAACCGCGACCACTAGTGCGAGCAGCACGGACCGGTGACGCAGGGCGAGACGCAGGCTCACGACGCTCAGCAAGACCTCCAGTAAGACCAGTGTAGGGAGACGGAGCAGGCAGTGGGGAGGCCGGCTGTAACTGTAAATGCGACGGGACAGGCTGTGGACACTCTAAGTGAGGAGGAGGACCAGTAGAAGACGGGAGACCAAGAACCTGCTGAAGGAGCGGAACGAAGTACGGCCGAGGCCGCGCGGCGACTCCAGACACAGCAGGGACGGTACCAGCACCCCCAGTGGCAGCACCAGCACCAGTAGCAGCTCCAGCTGCAGTACCTCCAGCAGCACCAGTAGTACCCTTTGCAGGACCGCCTCCAGGACCGACAGAAGTAGCCTCCGCGCCAACACCAGTAGCAGCTCCAGCTCTAGAAGTACCCACAGGTCCAGCACCTCCAGTAATCCCAGGACAAGCACCTCCGGGACCCGTGGCACCAGCTCCCTTAGCAGCAACAGAACCTCCAGTATCCGCAGCACCTCCAGCTCCAGCAACTCGCCTCCAGCGCCGGGCAAACCACTCACGGAGCTCCTGTGGAGCGAGTGGTTCCCGGCGAGAAGAAGCACCTAGAGAACCGCTATGCAAAGTACTTGCAGGCCCACCTCCCTCAGGCTCCGCACCCCCAGGCTCAGCACCTCCAGGCGTAGCACCCCCAGGCTCAGCACCCCCAGGCTCAGCACTCCCAGGCGTAGCACCCCCAGGCTCAGCACCCCCAGACTCAGCACCCCCAGGCTCAGCACCCCAAGTCGTAGTACCCTCGGGCTCAGCACCCCCAGGCGTAGCACCCACACGCTCAGCACCCCCAGAGTCAGCACCCCCAGGCTCAGCACCCTCAGCAGCACCAGAGTCACCAGCGACCTCGACAGGCTCGACAGCGTCTACCTGGGACACACCTGAAGGGGCAGGACCCTGAGGGGGGGGGGGGTCTACCGGGGGGGGACCTGGTACAAGGAAGAGCGGTGGCGGGGGGAGGGACGGAGTGCGGTAGGGGAAGAGACGGTAGTAGGGGACCGACTCGTCGAACGTGACGTCCTGGGAGGACAGAACACGGCGAGAGGTGGGGTGGTAGAACTGCCACCTTGGCGCGTCAGAGGGGAAACCCAGGAAGACGCAAGGAGCAGCACGAGGGGACAGCTTGTCCGCAGACAAGTCGCGGACAAACGCCCGAGATCCCCAGACACGGAACGCAGACGCGTCGCCAACCTTCCCCGTCCACAGCAAAGCTGGGGAGGTCTCCGGCATGGAGACCCTGGGCTGAAGGTTGATCTGATGCGCCGCGTACCGAACCGCAAACGGCAACAGAAAATGGGGGGCAGCTGCATGCATCATAAACGTACGGGCAACGTCCATGACCATGCCAATGCGGCGCTCAGCAATCCCATTTTGCTATGGATAGTCCGGAAGCGTGAAGGTCTAGCGGATGCCTCGTGCACGACAGTAGGCTCGCAGAAGGTCAGAGGAGAACTCTCCGCCTCTATCAGAGTGCAGACGCAGAACTGGAAAGTCCGAGCCGGAGCTCCGCCTGAGCTGGAGACGAGCTGCGCGGATCCAGTCGATCAACACCTCAGTGACATCACCCTTGCTTCGCAAGGGGAAGACTGTGGTGTAACGCGAGTAGTCGTCAACCACCAGCAGGAAGTAGCGCTCGTGACCCTGTCCACGGACGCGGGCTGGGCCCCATACGTCCATGTGGAGCGTCTGCAGCGGGGCCTCTGTCGGAGGAAACTGGGAGGAGTGAGGGGTAGCCCGCTGCTGCTACCTGACCCGACGCAGCTACCTGACCAGACGCAGGGACTGGAGGAGACGCAGTGGTCAGTGTGTACAGGCTCGACCCCGGCCGACGTGTAAACGTGGCCAGGTGTCGGCCTGTCCGAGCGTCCGTGCAGTGGGTCACCCGCTGACTCGCAGGAGTGAACTGGTGAACCCCCGCATCCTGTAGGTCAGCACCACTCACCAACTTTGTAGAGAACGAAGGGAGGTAAAGACCAGACAGGGTGCCAGAGGGGGTTGCCGGACACGGGAGGACAGTGGAGAAGTGAGCAAGGACAGGACCCCCAGAGGGGTCTGCCAGGGAGACCGCAACTGGCCGACCAAGCGGCGTGAGTGTGGTGCGGTCTCGAAAGAAGGAGCGAGAAGCCCCGGAGTCAAGTGTGAAGGTGTGGGAGGCTGAAGCCGACGCAGTACCTGAGAGCGCAGACTCACCAGTACCGGAGGAAGCAGACGCACTAGCACCTAGAGCAGCAGCCTCACTAGCACCAAGAGCAGTAGCCTCACCAGCACCTAGGGCAGCAGTCGCAATGCCCGGGTTGGGCGGGAAACACTGGTAATAGTCACCCTCCTCACTAATAGACACAGTATACATAGCAGCAAGAATAGCATCAAAGTCAAGGTCAAAGATAGCTACCCCTGCCCTAAACAGCTCGCCCCAGCGAGGGATCTCAGTGGCCTCAGGGAACTGGTGACGCCAAGCATCCGTCAGGCGGCCAAAGCAGCACTGGGTGGGGTGGGCACCCCCACACTGCTCACCCGCACGGTCGCCGGTGCGCAGGACGTAGGTGCACGGACCAAAACCCCCACCCCGCTGGCGTGCAGTGTACCACTCACGGAGCTGCTGAGGGGACAAGGTCTCACGACCGCGCTGCTGCTGCTGGCGCGGACCACCACCGAAGCCACTCCTCTGTGTAGACCCGCGACCAGCTCCACCGCCACCCCCGCCGCCTCCGCCGCCTCCGCTACTACTGCCGCCTCCGCCGCCTCCTCCACCGCCACCACCTCCGCCACCTCCGCTCCCACCGCCACCGCCGCCGCCGCCTCCGCCTCCACTGCCGCCGCCGACACCTCCACCCCCACCACCACTCCCACCACCACCCCCACCCCCTCCACTGCCTCCACCGCCGCCTCCACTGCCCCCGCTAGCTCCTCCAGCGCCCCTGCCCCCCTTGCCCTTTGCAGAGCGACGCTTCCCACTAGGGGTAGACGCCGCACCGACCGACTCCAGACCAACCAGGTCGGCCGCAGCAGCAGAGGCAACAGAGGGCAAGAGAGGGGAGGGGGAACACCCCTCAAAGATGGGGGTGCGCGGGTCACCACGAGAGGCCCCTACAGCGACTATGCTCTTCTCCGCTGCTAGGAGGGCCTTCTCGAGGAGGTCAAGAGTGAGAGTGGTGGGACAGACTGAGAGAACGTGGTCCCTGACTACGCGAAGGGAGTCAGGGAGGCGCGTGACTATGTAGTAGAGAGTGATGTACATGGGGGGGGGGGGGTTCCTGGCGCAGAACTCAGCAGGAAGCGCAGCGCGGTAGCGAGTGTCACTAGTGCGGAGGTGCGTAATGAGGTCAGCAACTGTGGGAAAGGCAGCAAGGTCAGGGAAGAGGTACGGTAGCATGAGGCGGCTCAGTGCAGCAAAGGCAGGGGAAGAGTAGCGCGCAACTACAGCGTCGTACAAGGTCTGAGCACTCTTGTACTGACTAAAGTGCGCGCGCTCAGTGGTAGGCAGGTGGCGACGCACAGCAAGACGTGCAGCAGCATCGTGAGTGGCCCACTGTGAGCGAACAGTGGCGTCGGCATCGGCAGCAGGGGCAGGGGAAGCACCAGAGGTGAGGTCAAAGAGGGAGAGACCGTCTACCCTATCGCACTGTAGGAAAAGCTGCAGGTCATCTACCCAGACGTCAAAGTCAATGGCCCGACCCTCAGCGTCAAAAGTGAGAACACTGGGGGTAGCCATGACAGCAGTAGACTAGCAGCGCTAACTGTAGAGCAGGGGCAGTGCAGTGGCAGAGGCGCTGCTCTCACCAGACAGGGCGGTTCGGGCAGCTCAGGCGGCTCGGCAGCAACTGCGGCTTGGCGGCACCCGCGGCTCGGCTCCTCAGCTGCTCAGGCGGCTCGGGCGGAATGGGCGGCTCGGGCTGCTCGGATGGCTCGGGCGGCTCTAGCGGAACGGGCGGCTCGGGCGGCTCGAGTGGCTCGGGCGGCTCGGGCGGCTCGGGTGGTTCGGGCGGCTCGGGCAGCTCGGGCGGCTCGGGCGGAACGGGCGGCTCGGGCTGCTTAGCGGCGCGGGCGGCTCGGCTGCGTAGGCGGCTCGGGCGGTAGGGGACGAGGCCGGGACCGCAGGTAGTGCGCCGGGGCCGCAGGTAGGGCGGCGGGACCGTTGATAGGGCGGCGGGGCCGCAGGTGGGGCGATGGGGCCGCAGGTAGGGCGGCGGGGCCGCAGGTAGGGCGGCTGGGCCGCAGGTAGGGCGGCTGGGCCGCAGGTAGGGCGGCAGGGCCGCAGGTAGGGCGGCTGGGCCGCATGTAGGGCGGCGGGGTGGGGCCGTAGGTAGGGCGACGGGGCCGGATCGAAGGTAGGGCGACGGGGCCGGTACGCAGGTAGGGCGACGGGGCCGGGGCCGTAGGTAGGGCGACGGGGTCGCTAGGGCGACGAATCAGGGGCTGCTAAGGCGGCGTGACTTGGCCGCTAGGGCGGTTCGACGAAGTCAGAGAGGGGAGCGCGACTCGGGCTGAGCGCGCTCCGAGTAGGAAAAAAAACTTTCGACTTGGTGGGCCCTAGGCACAGTTCCCACGAGGGAACCTGCTCGATACCATGAGAAAACTAAAACGAGAAAGAATGACTAAGGAATGAAAGTGATACAAGTATGCAACCTTAGAATTGTGTACCCCATATAGGCTACCCCACTACAGCCTACACAACATTATAATTCGACACTTTTCTCGTTGAGGCACAGGTGACACCAGTTACATTCCGCTTGCGCTTACCAGATACATGGAAGCTACACAACGCTTTCCATGTCCAGCTACTGAAGCCCTACAAGGACCCCAACCAGCAGTTCCAGGGATGGCAGCTACGGCCACCACCACCTGTTCTCATACAAGATGAACCAGAGTACGAAGTGGAGCGCGTTCTCACTCATCGGCGCGGCGTCGGCAAGGCCCCCGAGTTCCTGATACGCTGGAAGGGATACGACCCTACTGAGGACAGGGTTGCAGAAGCTGATATGAGCAACGCACGCTGTGCTGTCAAGGACTATCTTGTCAAGGAGGGTGTATCTCATGCCACCCAGCTTTGAGGGGGGGACGTGTAAGAGTACGACGGCTTATGCCAGCTATGCTTGCTTGCCTTTACTTTATCATGCTATTTCTAGCATAGGATAATTGCTTGATTTCCTAGGCTAGGTGCTTTCCTATATTTTATTATAGTTATAGCACCGAGCTAGGTTGCGTGCACCGAATTCTGGCTTTTCGGTTGCCACCGAATTGCCTTCTACCGAATTCGGGAAGGATCTATTCGGGACGCTTCACGACCCGCGGAACCTTCGCGTAACACCTGGTTACGGGGCCTTGTGTCGAGCCTATATATAGCCTCGTCTTGTACCCAGGTGATCATTCAATTCAATTCACATTCTCTTTTCAGAGCTCGATCCTAGATCCTCACACCTCAGGTCAAGTGGCGAAAAAGTTGGAATTTCGACCGTCGGATCGATTCGAATCTCAACGGCCTCGAGAATTTCGCCCAAAAATGTTGGAATTTGGAGCGTCGGAGCGTTGGAGCTACATGGCGCGGCAGCAGATTCATCGGCATAAACAGTTCGGCAGTGTAACACAGTACACGCAGCAGATGGAGAGCCTCTTCAACCGAATTACCGACCTGACCGAAGGGGAAAAAATCCAAGCGAATACTGAGGGGCTAAAAATGGAAGTCCGCCGACAGGTGATTACCGCGAACTACAACAACTACCGTGACATGGTGTGTGCAGCAGAGAGATTCGATTTGCTGATGCGATGTGAACCCGAGACACGACGCCACATGCCGAACAGATCATTCGGCACGAAGCGATCGGCATCACCCACGACCGCCGACCCGATGGATATCAACAAGATCGAAGCGAAGCAGCGGCCGACAAAATATGAGAAGTGCGAATTTTGCGGCGCAGTAGGACATCGACTCTTGGCGTGTTGGAAAATGAAGAAGGCACGAGCGGAGCTGCAGGGCAACAACAGTGCGACATCCACGATGGCGAAAAAAGGAGGACACGATGGCGCGGATTTAAAATGCCACGACCGGCCGGCAACAGGGGAAATCGCCGAGACAAATGGAGGCTCCGCGAAACAAGACTCTGCACCGACCGGGAAACTCCAGCCGAACACCCCCGAGAGTAAGAATATTCCCTCTCGAGGTTTTCAAGCCTTTAAAAAATTCAGGGGAGATTTCAAGGCCAAGAAAAAGCCTTCAGACATTATTCAGGTACCTGAGAAGTTGGGCAAACCACTCTGGAGCGTTGAAAAGGGTTGTGCGTTCCAAGGAGTCAATATTCTCTTCCCGCAGCACGGTGTTAAGGCTCTCAATTGCCCACAGGTGAAGCCTACACAGCTGCAAAGGCTTAGGGGAAGGTTCCAGGCCAAGACGAAGCTGAATTGGCCTCGGATAAAACCTTCTAACCCTGCTCAGTTGGAAACTGATATCGCGTCAGCAGCTTCGAGCGCAGGACCGAGGGATGATCTATTCGACGTACCCTACGATCCTATAAGCGAGACCATCTACAGTTACTCGGAGCGGCAACAACCACTACTTCTCGAGGTGATCTGCAACGGGCGACGCCTCCAGGCACTGGTGGACTGCGGTGCGTCTCACTCGGTGTGCGACCGCGGGACGTTGGAGAAAATTGGAGAATCTTCAGAGGAGACCAAGTTCACGGCAACAATGGTGGACGGTACGCAACTTCCCATCCACGGCGAAGCATCACTGCAGCTCCACATAGGGGCGCTGAGGTGGAAGCCGACGTTGCCGATCACGAACATCAAGGGTTTAGATTTCATCTTGGAGCGAGATTTCTTGAAGCGGTTCAACCCCGAGATCGACTGGGTCAATAGGAAGGCGTGCATCTACAACAACGGGAAACGAGTGGAGCTGCGAAGCTCGACGGATACAGGGAACGTTCCTGAAACGACACTGGCACGGTTCGAACGGACGGTGAATGAGAGCAACACGGGTTACTTAGCACTGGTTATGGCAGCAGCAGAGGAGGAGAAGCCGAGTTCGGAGCTACCTGCAGCAGTGAAGGAGGTCTTGGAGCAGTACAAGGATATAATGCCCGACGACCTACCCGCAGGCGTACCTCCAGCACGCACACACGAGCACGAGATCATGGAGGTGTCAGAACATATAGCTTACTTGTTTGTGTAGGCTATAGTGGGGTATCCCATAGGGGGTACAACACATTAGGGTTTCCTATTTGTATTCACTTCACTTCATAGTCATTCATTCTCGTTCTTTGTGTTCACATGGTATCAGAGCAGGTTCCCTCCTAGGGACTGCTTCTAGGACCCACCGAACCGCGCCCCGAGGCGCGTTTTTTTTTAGCGACCCGTCGTGTTGCCCCTAGCGGCCCGTTGCGCCGCCCTTCCCCTAGCGGCTCCGCCGCCCTTCCCTAGCGGCCCCGCCGCTCTTCGATCGCGGCCCCGCCGCCCTCTGCTACGCGGCCCCACCGCCGCCCTTCGATCGCGGCCCCGCCGCCCTCGGCTACGCGGCCCCGCCGCCCTCTGCCACGCGGCCCCGCCGCCCTCTGATACGCGGCCCCGCCGCCCTTCGATTGCGGCCCCGCCGCCCTCTACTACGCGGCCCCGCCGCCCTCTGCTACGCGGCCCCGCCGCCCTCTACTACGCGGCCCCGCCGCCCTCTGCTACGCGGCCCCGCCGCCCTCTGCTACGCGGCCCCGCCGCCCTTCGATCGCGGCCCCGCCGCCCTCTGCTACGCGGCCCCGCCGCCCTCTGCTACGCGGCCCCGCCGCCCTCTGCTACGCGGCCCCGCCGCCCTCTGCTACGCGGCCCCGCCGCCCTCTTCGGTCGCGGCCCCGCCGCCCTCTGCTACGCGGCCCCGCCGCCCTCTGCTACGCGGCCCCGCCGAGCCGCCCAGCAACAGCCGAGCCGCCGCCGAGCCGCCGCCGCCTGAGCCGCCGCCCGGGCCACCTGAGCCGCCGCCCGAGCCGCCGCTGAGCTGCGGCCGAGCCGCCGCCCGAGCAGCCCGAGCCGCCCGTGCCGCCCGAGCCGCCCGAGCCGCCCGAGCCGCCCGAGCCGCCCGAGCCGCCCGAGCCGCCCGAGCCGCCCGAGCCGCCTGAGGAGCCGTGCTGCTGTTCCTGAGCTGTGTTCCTCTGCTGCTGACCTACCCGACTCTCCCAGCCCGGTGAGACTTTCAGCTGCTGCCATGGCCACCCCCAATGTTCTTACTTTTGACGCTGAGGGGAGGGCCATTGACTTTGCCGTCTGGATTGAAGACCTGCAGCTGTACTTACTGTGTGATGCGATAGATGAGGTCTCTCTCTTTGACTTTGTCTCTGGCGCTGTCCCTGCCCCACCTGCTGATGCTGACTCTGCCGTTCGCTCCAAGTGGGCGACCCGCGATGCTGCTGCACGTCTTGCTGTGCGTCGCCACCTCCCTTCCTCTGAGCGTGCCCACTTTAGTCAGTGCAAGACCGCTCAGGCCTTGTACGACGCTGTAGTTGCACGCTACTCCTCCCCTTCCTCCGCTACCCTTAGCCGCCTCATGCTACCGTTTCTCTTCCCTGACCTCGCTTCCTTTCCCACTGTCGCTGACCTCGTTACCCACCTCCGTGCTAGTGACACCCGCTACCGCGCTGCCCTTCCTGCTGAGTTCCGCGCTGCGAACCCTCCTCCCATGTACATCACTCTCTACTTTCTCGTCACCCGTCTCCCTGAGTCCCTTCGTGTCGTTAGGGACCAGTTTCTCTCTGTCTGTCCCACCACTCTCACTGTCGACCTCCTTGAGGAGTCCCTGCTAGCGGCTGAGAAGAGTATTGTCGCTGTAGGGGCCTCTCGGGGTGACCCTCGCACCCCCATCTTTGAGGGGTGTGGTCCTTCCCCCCTGCTGCCCTCTGTCGCCTCTGCCGCTGCGGCCGACCTCACTGGTTTTGAGTCGGTCGGCGCGGCGTCTGCCCCCAGCGGCAGACGCCGCTCTGGCAAGGGCAAGGGGGGCAAGGGAGCGGGTGGAGCTAGAGGGGGCGGTGGAGGAGGCGGTGGGGGTGGCGGGGGGAGTGGGGGTGGCGGTGGGGGTGGTGGCGGGAGTGGAGGTACTGGTGGCGGCGGTGGAGGCGGAGGTGGCGGCGGAGGTGGTAGCGGAGGAGGCGGTGGGAGCGGTGGGAGCGACGGTCCTGGTGGGGGAGGTGGAGGTGGAGACGGGGGTGGCGGTGGAGGCGGGGGTGGCGGTGGAGGCGGGGGTCGGAGTGGCTCGTCCCAGCGGAGCAGCTCTGGGCGTGGTCAGCGCCAGCAGCAGCAGCAGCAGCAGCCGCAGCAGCAGCCACAGCAGCAGCAGCGCTCTCGCACCGTCCCCGCCCCTCAGCAGCTTCGTGAGTGGTACTCGCAGCGTCAGCGTGGTGGTGCGCTTGGTCCTTGCCCCTACGTTCTTCGCACCGGTGACCGTGCAGGGGAGAGGTGTGGAGGCGCCCACACAGCCCGCCGCTGCTTTGGCCGCCTGACTGACGCCTGGCGTCAGCAGTTTCCGGAGGCAGCTGAGATCCCCCGCTGGGGAGAGTTGTCTAGGGCTGGCGTAGCTATTTATGATCTTGATTTTGATGATATTCTCTCTGCTATGTATGCTGCGATTGGTAGTGATGAGGATGACTGTTACCGGTGTTTCCCGCCCGACCCGGGCATTGGTACTGCCGCGTCAGGTACTAGTGAGGCTGCTGCTCTAGGTGCCAGTGCGTCTGTGCTCTCAGGTGCTGGTGAGTCTGCCCTCTCAGGTACTGTGTCGGCTTCGGCCTCTCACACCTTCACCCTTGACTCTGGAGCGTCTCGCTCCTTCTTTAGGGACCGCACCACTCTCACGCCGCTGAGTCGGCCGGTTGCGGTGTCCCTGGCTGACCCCTCTGGGGGGCCTGTTCTGTCTCGCTTCTCCACTGTCCTCCCGTGTCCGGCGGCCCCCTCTGGCACCCTGACTGGTCTTTACCTCCCCTCGTTCTCGACGAACTTGGTGAGTGGTGCTGACCTCCAGGATGCGGGTGTCCACCAGTTCACCCCTGCTCGTCAGCGGGTGACCCACTGCACGGAGGCGGATACAGGTCGCCACCTGGCTACGTTTACACGTCGGCCAGGGTCGAGCCTGTACACACTGACCACTGCTTCTCCTCCAGGTGCTGAGTCTGGTAGGGTCCCTTCGTCTGGTCAGGTGTTTGCTGCAGCGTCCAGGTCTGGTCCTGAGTCTGCCCCCTGCTCGTGCCGTCGTCTGTCTCACGAGACCCTCCTCTGGCACCACCGCCTTGGCCACCCCTCTCTGCTTCGGCTCAGAGGCATGGCCTCGCGAGTCCTTGTGTCTGGTCTTCCCCGGTCTCTCCCTCCCCTTCCTCCGGGCCCTGGCCCCACCTGTGTCCCCTGTGTCGAGGGGCGCCAGCGTGCTGCCCCTCACTCCTCCCAGTTTCCTCCGACAGAGGCCCCGTTGCAGACGCTTCACATGGACGTGTGGGGCCCAGCCCGCGTCCGTGGACAGGGTCAGGAGCGCTACTTCCTACTGGTGGTTGACGACTACTCGCGTTACACCACAGTCTTCCCCTTGCGCAGCAAGGGTGAGGTCACTGAGGTGTTGATCGACTGGATCCGCGCAGCTCGTCTCCAGCTTCAAAGGAGCTTTGGCTCTGACTTCCCTGTTTTGCGTCTGCACTCGGACAGAGGCGGAGAGTTCTCCTCTGGCCTCCTGAGTGCCTACTGTCGTGCGCGAGGCATCCGTCAGACCTTCACGCTTCCGGACTCACCACAGCAGAATGGGATTGCTGAGCGCCGCATTGGCATGGTCATGGACGTCGCTCGTACGTCCATGATGCATGCGGCTGCTCCCCATTTTCTGTGGTCGTTTGCGGTCAGTTACGCTGCGCACCAGATCAACCTCCACCCCAGGGTCTCTCGACCGGAGACCTCCCCAGCCCTGCTGTGGACGGGGAAGGTTGGCGATGCGTCGGCGTTCCGGGTCTGGGGATCTCGGGCGTTTGTTCGCGACCTGTCTGCGGACAAGCTGTCCCCTCGTGCTTCTCCCTGCGTCTTCCTGGGGTTCCCCCCCGACGCCCCTGGGTGGCAGTTTTACCACCCCTCCTCTCGACGTGTTCTGTCCTCCCAGGACGTCACGTTCGACGAGTCGGTACCCTACTACCGCCTCTTCCCCTACCGCACTCCGTCCCTCCCCCCACCCCCGCTCTTCTTGGTACCAGGTCCCCCCCCGGTAGTCCCCCTCCCCCCTCAGGGTCCTGCCCCTTCAGGTGTGTCCCAGGTAGACGCGGTCGTGCCTGTCGAGGTCACTGGTGACTCTGGTGCTGCTGCGGGAGCTGAGCCTGGGGGTGCGGAGTCTGGGGGTGCTGAGCCTGGAGGTGCCGAGTCTGGGGGTGCTGAGCCCGGAGGTGCTGTGCCTGGGGGTGCTGAGCCTGGAGGTGCTGAGCCTGGGGGTGCTGAGCCTGGGGGTGCTGAGCCTGGGGGTGCTGTGCCTGGGGGTGCTGTGTCTAGGGGTGCTGAGCCTGGAGGTGCTGTGCCTGGGGGTGCTTCGTCTTGCCTGGAGCCACTCTCCCCACGGGAGCTGCGTGAGTGGTTTGCCAGGCGCTGGAGGCGTGCTGCTGGTGCTGGTGGTTCTTCGGCTGCAGAGGGTACTGCTGCTGCGCGCCCCGCCGGTGCTCGTACTGTGGGTGCTGGAGCTGCTGAGTCTGAGAGTTCTCCTGGAGCTGGTCCTGCTGAGGGTGTTGGCGCTGAGCCTGCCGTTGGCGGTCCGACTGACAGTGCTCCTGGTGCTGCGGCTGGAGGTTCTGGAGCTTCTGGTGGTGCTGCTGGAGGTACTGCTGGAGTGGGTACACCTGCCGGGGCTGCTGGTGCTGTTCCTGCTGTTTCTAGCGTCGCCGCGCGGCCCCGACCGTACTTCGTTCCGCTCCTGCAGCAGGTTCTTGGTCTTACACCTCCTCCTCCTCCTCCCTTAGAGGGTCCGCAGCCTGTCCGGTCACAGCCACAGCTACAGCCTGCCTCCCCTTTGCCTGCTCCTTCTCCCTACGCTGGTCCTACTGGAGGTCTTACTGAGCGTCGTGAGCCTGCGTCTCGTCCTGTGTCGCCTGTTCGTACTGAGCGCGCTAGTGGTCGCGGGTCGCGTCAGCGTCCTCCTCCTGTCCCTGGCACGCACCAGATGTCACTGCGTCCGTCCACTGCTCCTCTGCGTGCCCCTTTGCCTTCTCCTCCTGCTTCCTCTCTTCCTGCTCTTGCCGACCCGGAGTCGGACTCTCTTCGTGCTGCCAGTCCTACTGTCACGCGTCTCCTTGCTACTACTGTCACTGACCCTTCCTTCGAGTCGTCTGCTGCGTCTGCCCTTGTCACTGAGCTTGTCGACTTTGCTGCGCGCTGTCGTCTAGACTACGCTGCTCGTCTTGTCACGGAGTCTGAGTCCGCCTGTCCTCCGTCCGTCGGGGGTGAGTGTGCCCTTGGCACGGACGTCCTTGAGGACAGGCAGGAGGAGTTCCAGTGTCTGGCAGCTGCTTCACCTCATCTCGTGTCCGTACTGCTTACCCCTGAGGGAGACCCGGATGCACCAAACATCCCGACTCCGCGCTCTTACGCGGAGGCGATAGAGGGTCCCTACTCCTCTCAGTGGCAGGCAGCTATGGATGCAGAGATGGCTTCCTGGAAGTCCACAGGCACCTACGTTGACTCTGTTCCCCCTCCTGGGGCGAACATCGTCAGTGGCATGTGGATTTTCAGGGTGAAGCGGCCGCCAGGTTCTCCGCCTGTCTTCAAGGCGCGTTACGTGGCTCGTGGCTTCAGTCAGCGGCAGGGGGTTGACTACTTTCAGAACTTCTCCCCCACCCCGAAGATGACCACTCTTCGGGTTCTGCTGCACGTTGCTGCTCACCGTGACTACGAGCTCCACTCTCTCGACTTCAGCACAGCTTTCTTGCAGGGCAGCCTGCACGAGGAGATCTGGCTGCGTCGCCCACCTGGCTTCACTGGGTCCTTCCCTCCTGGTACCCAGTGGAGTCTCCGGCGTCCAGTCTACGGTCTCCGCCAGGCGCCACGTGAGTGGCACGACACACTGAGGACTACGCTCGCGGCACTTGGGTTTGCTCCTTCTACTGCCGACCCGTCGCTGTTTCTGCGCACCGACACCTCTCTGCCGCCGTTCTACATCCTCGTGTACGTCGACGACTTGGTCTTTGCCACAGCTGACACTGCTGGACTCGCCTACGTGAAGTCCGAGCTGCAGAAGAGACACACGTGCACTGACCTGGGTGAACTGCGCAGCTACCTTGGCTTGCAGATCACCCGGGACAGAGCACGCCGCACCATTACCCTGACTCAGTCACACATGGTGCAGCAGGTCCTTCAGCGCTTCGGCTTCACGTACTCCTCGCCTCAGGCCACTCCTCTGCCTACTCGCCACTCGCTCTCAGCTCTGCCTTCGGATGAGTCCGTAGAGTCGAGTGGCCCGTTTGCAGAGCTTGTTGGCTGCCTCATGTACCTGATGACCTGCACACGACCTGACCTCGCATACCCTCTTAGCATTCTCGCACGCTTTGTTGCTCCTGGGAGACACCGACCAGAGCACATGGCTGCAGCGAAGAGGGTGTTGCGCTACTTGTGCAGTACGTCGGGCATGGGGCTAGTGCTTGGAGGGCGCAGTCCAGTGGTCCTCACTGGGCACGCAGACGCTTCTTGGGCTGACGACCAGGCTACGCAGCGGTCGTCACAGGGTTACACCTTCTGCCTTGGTTCCGGCTCTGTCTCGTGGCGGGCTACCCGCTCGTCTTCTGTTCTCGGCTCCAGTTGTGAGGCTGAGATCTACGCTGGGGCTATGGCTGCACAGGAGTTACGCTGGCTCACCTACCTGCTGACCGACCTTGGAGAGCAGCCTCGTTCTCCTCCAGTCCTGTACGTAGACAACAAGGCCATGCTGGCCTTGTGTCGAGAGCAGCGACTGGAGCACAGAACGAAGCACATTGCTCTTCGCTACTTTCTTGCTCGTGAGCTACAGCAGCGTGGACAGCTGCGACTTGCGTACGTGGCCTCTGAGGCCAACACTGCTGATGTCTTCACCAAGGCACTTGCGCCTTGTGATCATCAGCGTTGCTGCACGCAGTTGGGTCTTGTGCCTGTCTTACCTCACTTGCTCTCCTCTTGACCTTGCTTGTACCTTCGCATATATATACTCTTGCTCTTGTATATTTCTATATATGATCTTGCATGTGAACTGGCCTTGTGGCCTTTGAACTTGTGCTCGGAATGCGTGGTGACTTTGTGATCCACCCTGAGCTTTGCTTTGCTTTGCTTGACTGGTCTTGTGACCCCTTGTTCTCCCCCACTTTGCCTATGGGGGTGTGTCAGAACATATAGCTTACTTGTTTGTGTAGGCTATAGTGGGGTATCCCATAGGGGGTACAACACATTAGGGTTTCCTATTTGTATTCACTTCACTTCATAGTCATTCATTCTCGTTCTTTGTGTTCACAGGAGGAACCAGGTGCGAAACCCGTTTCACGCGCACCTTACCGACAGAGTCCGAGCGAATTAACAGACATGAAGAAACAGATCAATTATCTATTGGACAGACAACTGATCCGCCCATCCACCTCTCTCTACGGTGCACCAGTTCTCTTCACTCCAAAACCAGACGACAGTTTAAGGATGTGCATTGACTACCGCGCACTCAACAAACACACAGTTAAAAACAAATACCCCATACCGCGCATAGACGACCTACTGTACCAACTGCATGGTGCAACAGTCTTTTCGAAGCTGGACCTACAGTCGGGTTACTGGCAGATCAAGATGGCGGACAACTCGATCCACAAGACGGCGTTCCGTACCAGATACGGTGATGCCGTTCAGACTCTGCAACGCACCAGCAACGTTTCAGGCGAAGATGAATCATATCCTTCGACCCCTGCTGGACGAGTGCGTAGTAGTGTACCTGGACGATATCCTCATCTACTCCAAGAACATGAAGGAGCACGTGGAGCATCTGCGGAAAGTCTTCGAGATCCTGCGGGAAAACAAGTTCTACGTGAAGTTGTGGAAGAGCGACTTCGCCCTGAAGAAGGTACAGTTTCTCGGGCACATGGTGAGTGCCGAGGGCGTACACGTGGACCCGCGGAAGATCAAAGCCGTCAAGAAGTGGAAAGTACCGGAGAATGTGAAGGAGTTGCAGCAGTTCCTAGGCTTCGCCAACTACTACAACAGGTTCGTGGCGCAGTACGCTAAGATAGCAGCGCCACTGACCGATTTGCTGAAAAAGGATACGCCCTTCAAATGGTGTACTCCTGATCAGCAAGCCATGGAACAGTTACACACAACACTGACCACAATACCAGCACTCATCCTACCGGACCCCGAGAAGGACTACGTAGTTGAAGCAGACGCTAGTGACCAAGCAATCGGAGCAGTACTAATGCAGGATCACGGACACGGGTTACAGCCTATCGCCTACCTCAGTAAGAAGCTACATAGAGCAGAACTGAACTACCCCATTCACGACAAGGAAGCCTTTGCGATAGTCGTCGCCTTCAAGGCATGGAGGTGTTAGCTAGAGGGAGCTAAGACTACAGTCTATACTGACCACTGCAGCCTCAAATACCTGAAGTCGCAGCCTACGCTCTCACGACAACAGGTGCGGTGGGTGGATTTCTTGGAGACCCACTTCCACCACGACATCGTCTACAAGCCCGGGCTATACAACAAAGCAGACGCGTTGAGCCGCCCAGGTCATGTAGCAGGCATCCAACTCGACGGGATGAACCCTCTACTCAAGAGTCTATTCCAATATGGGTACACCGTGGACGCAGAGATAGCAACGGCAGAGAAACAGAAGCTGTTACAATGGGAGAAAGACCTAGCGGTAAGGAAGGGTTTAGGAAAGATTTGGGTACCGAATTACGCCCCGCTACGACAGATCCTATTGGAGGAGTTTCACGACGTACCATACGCGCGACATTTCGGGAGCAACAAGACGTTAGCGGGAATAGCGAAGTATTATTACTGGCCTCGAATGGCAGCAGACGTGCAGCAGTTCATCACCTCCTGCGACACGTGCCAGCGGATGAAGAGCAGCAAACAGAAGAAAACAGGGTTACTTTAGCCTCTACCCGTACCGGAGCAGCCATGGCAGGTCGTTAGTCTCGACTTTATTACAGGACTTCCCTTGACCTCACGGGGACATGATTCCATCCTCGTAGTCATCGATAAGTTCTACAAAATGGGTCACTTTATACCGACCAACGCCACAGCTACAGCTGAAGCAGCTGCTCGCCTCTTCTTCGACCGCATCATCACCATCCACGGCATCCCCGCTACACTCATCTCAGACAGAGACCCCAAATTCACGAGTGAGTTCTAGAAGGAGCTTATGGGATTATTGGGGACTAAACTTGCGATGTCCTCCGCATACCATCCATAGACTGATGGACGGACTAAGCCGCTCAATCAAGTGGTTGAACAGTTACTGCGCACAGCTTGCAAGGACGACGTCAGCCACTGGGACACACAGTTACCGACCCTAGAGCTCGCTTACAACAACGCATCACATGCGGCCACAGGGAAAACTCCTTTCTTCCTATGTTACGGACGGGAACCACTCACACCACAACAGCCAACTACACCGGCACACGTCCAAGCCGCACATGACTTCGTCACCACCATGCAGCAACTATGGGAGAAGACTCAGCGACGACTCACCACGATGCAGACCTCCCAGAAGCAGTATGCCGATCGTCAGCGACTTGATCACTCAGTAGCAGTCGGTGATCAGGTGCTTCTTGACACGCGCAACTTGAACCTGTCTCACCCCCCATCCAAACTCCGGCCTCGCTTCTGTGGTCCTTTTCTCGTTGAGGCACAGGTGACACCAGTTACATTCCGCTTGCGCTTACCAGATACATGGAAGCTTCACAACGCTTTCCATGTTCAGCTACTGAAGCCCTACAAGGACCCCAACCAGCAGTTCCAAGGACAACAGCTACCGCCACAACCACCGGTTCTCGTACAGGATGAACCATAGTACGAAGTGGAGCACGTTCTCACTCATCGGCACCGCGGCGGCAAGACCCTCGAGTTCGTGATACGCTGGAAGGGATACGACCCCACTGAGGACAGTTGGGTTGCAGAAGCTGATATGGGCAATGCACGCCATGCTCTAAGGGACTATCTTGTCAAGCAGGGTGTATCTCACGCCACCCAGCTTTGAGGGGGGGACGTGTGAGAGTACGACGGCTTATGCCAGCAATGCTTGCTTGCCTTTACTTTATCATGCTATTTCTAGCATAGGATAATTATATGCATCCATGCATTGCTTGATTTCCTAGGCTAGGTGCTTTCCTGTATTTTATTTTAGTTATAGCACCGAGCTAGGTTGCGTGCACCGAATTCTGGCTTTTCGGTTGCCACAAATTGCCTTCTACCGAATTCGGGAAGGATCTGTTCGGGACGCTTCGCGACCCTCGGAACCTTCGCGTAACACCTAGTTACTGGGCCTTGTGTCGAGCCTATATATAGCCTCGTGTTGTACCCAGGTGGTCATTGAATTCAATTCAAACTCTCTTTTCTGAGCTCGATCCTAGATCCTCACAACACCCGCAGCTACCACGTTCGTGCGCAAAGGCGTGCGCGACCAGGCGGAGGTCTTCTCTGCCATCCAGGCCCATCTGAAGCACATTGACTTCAAGCTCCAGCACGGCGACATCGAAGGCGCCCTCACCAACGTAGCCGATATCGACACACTCATTAATATGCGCTTTGAAGTCCTCTTGGTGGCGGACGAAGCCGGTTTTGAAGCCGCTGATCGTTTCTAGTTGTACCAGTCCAAGAGCGTCCTTACGTCGTGCTCCTACAAGCTTGCGGTGGTCGACGTGGCGGCGCTCAAGCGTGCTCGCACCGGCTACACTCGCGGCGCACGCATGCCTACTCGGGATGGCGATACGGATGGCAAGAACATGCCACCCATAAGCTGCCACGAGACCCGCTTCAAGGGAGTGTGCTTTCGCTGCCCTATGGGAGGGCGTGGCGCGCAAGGCCCCTCACCCGTGGTGTGAGGAGGTACATGGGGCGGCGCCCCTTGCCACTATTCCGGGGGGCGTAGGTGGATGCACCGATGGTGCTTGGCTCGTACTTAGCCACGTGTGTTTCTTGGCTCGTAGTTAGCCACGTATTTTATTGGCTCGTAGTTAGAGAGCATGTGGCTGGTTTGTTGGATGGCAGACGGCCAAACGGGATGGAGGGTACACAAGCAAGCAGTACACGACTTACGAAGAAGAGGTGAAAAAAAAACAAACAAACAAAAGGGGGGAACGAAGAGACCTTCTAAAGTCATTGATTAACCATGATATTCACCACCCAAATATGCCCCACCCTGGCTACCTTCCTATATGCAGTGGCGGGATGCGAGGGGACCGACATGGAGTGGGATCCATACGAGTACGCAATCACGGACGATGCAGTGATGATTATGCGCAACCGGTTGCGAAACCGACTACACTGGTGGCTATCATGGTGCGAGAACAGTTTTATCACCTCAATCATTACAAGAGGCTAGTGGTTGCCATGAAAGAACATGGAACCCCTGCCATTTGAGGCAACAAACCATGCCGGGGTCCACGCACACAAGGCGTTCACGCGAGATGCCATTCGCGATCTCGTATCCTCGGGCGCCGCACTGAAGGTCGCATCAAGGGCCGCACTCTCCTGCATAAGTCCACTTAATGTGGTGGAACAGCGTGAAAAGTGTCGACTTATCCTTGACCTACAGAAAGTCAATCAACACCTTCAAGTCTGAAAATTCAAGTACGAAGGACTGAATCGGGTCTCGGAACTAATTCGTTGCGACGATTGGATGTTCACAATCGACCTTAAGTCCGAATACCACCACGTCGAGATGCACCCCTTGTGCTGGAAGTTCCTGGGTTTCCAGCTTGATGGCGACTTCTACTGCTTCCGATCTCTGCCTTTCGGCCTGGCGACAGCACCTTTCGTCTTCACCCAGCTAATTAAACAACTGGCTTGAAGATGGCGCGCACGCGACATCCGCATGGTCCCCTATGTGGATGACATGTTGTTTCTGTGCAACTCCGAGAAGAAGGCCCGTGCGACATGCATAGAAGTGCTACACGATCTCGAGGCAGCTGGCTTTGTGATCAATGCAAAGAAGTCGCACCTCCACCCGTCGCGCCAACTACGCTTTTTGGGGTTGGAGCTCGACACCATATCTGGAATGTTTTGTGTCGGAGCTGAACGGCGTGAGCAGCTCCTGCAGACACTCCAGATGCTCATCTCCAAGGGACACCGCGGCCAACAGGTTCCCATTCGGCACATAGCTCGTATCACCGGAATGCTAAGTTCTATGGCACTCGCACTGGGCACAACAGCGCGTGCCTTCAGCCAGGAATTGCTACAGCTGATCAATACAACAACATCTTGGCACTCCGAGGTTCAACTGCCACCAGCTGCAGTAGAAGAGTTAATTTTCTAGCAAGCGCACTTTGATCAATTTAACGGTGGCCGGTTCCACATCAGTCACCAATTCGATGCGGTCATCCACGTAGATGCTAGTGCACAAAGCTAGGGTGCAACACTGACCAAGTTTGCCGGTAAATCTTGTGACGCAAGCGCTTGCATGCCAAGCGAGCTCCTCCCAGCCTCTAGCACCCTACGAGAGCTTGAGGGAGTCCTGTGGGCACTAAAGACATTCGCAACCTAGATCATGAACGACCAAGACACGCGGAGAAAGAGACAAGAAGGAACATTGGGAAAGGCACACATGCATGGCAACGTGCAAGGGATCGAAAACACAGAGGCTAAGTAGGTGCATCCCCTTATGGCATGTGCATCCCCCCTTTGTCCATCCCCCCATTGATGTGCACCCCTCCATGACATGTGCATCCCTCCATGGCATGTGCAACTGACTCCACCCAAAGCCCACACTTGAGGAAATTAGAACGAGAATGAAATGACTATGGAATGAAAGTGATACAAATATGCAACCCTAGAAATGTGTACCCCATATGGGCTACCCCACTAAAGCCTAGACAACATTATAATTTAACACACCCCCATAGGCAAAGTGGGGGAGAACAAGGGGTCACAAGACCAGTCAAGCAAAGCAAAGCAAAGCTCAGGGTGGATCACAAAGTCACCACACATTCCGAGCACAAGTTCAAGGCCAGAAGGCCAGTTCACATGCAGGAGCACATATATATATATAAGAGGCTAAGCAAACAAGAGCAGGTGTATATATATGTGACAGTACAAGCAAGGTCAAGAAGTGAGCAAGTGAGGCAAGACAGGCACAAGACCAAGCTGAGTACAGAAGCGCTGAGTACAGAAGCGCAAGTGCCTTGGTGAAAACATCAGCAGTGTTGGCCTCAGAGGCCACGTACGCAAGCCGCAACTGACCACGCTGCTGTAGCTCACGAGCAAGGAAGTAGCGAAGAGCGATGTGCTTTGTTCTGTGCTCCAGTCTCTGCTCTCGACACAAGGCCAGCATGGCCTTGTTGTCTACGTACAGGACTGGAGGAGAACGAGGCGGCTCTCCAAGGTCGGTTAGCAAGTAGGTGAGCCAGCGAAGCTCCTGTGCAGCCATGGCCCCGGCGTAGATCTCGGCCTCACAACTGGAGCCGAGAACAGAAGACGAGCGAGTAGCCCGCCACGAAACAGAGCCGGAACCAAGGCTGAAGGTGTAACCCTGTGACGACCGCTGCGTAGCCTGGTCGTCAACCCAAGAAGCGTCCGCGTGCCCAGTGAGGACCACTGGACTCTGCCCTCCAAGCACTAGCCCCATGCCCGACGTACTGCACAAGTAGCGCAACACCCTCTTCGCTGCAGCCATGTGCTCTGGTCAGTGTCTCCCAGGAGCAACGTAGCGTGCGAGAATGCTGAGAGGGTATGCAAGGTCAGGTCGTGTGCAGGTCATCAGGTACATGAGGCAGCCAACAAGCTCTGCATACGGGCCACTCGACTCTACGGACTCATCCGAAGGCAGAGCTGAGAGCGAGTGGCGAGTAGGCAGAGGAGTGGCCTGAGGCGAGGAGTACGTGAAGCCGAAGCGCTGAAGGACCTGCTGCACCATGTGTGACTGAGTCAGGGTAATGGTGCGGCGTGCTCTGTCCCGGGTGATCTGCAAGCCAAGCTAGCTGCGCAGTTCACCCAAGTCTGTGCACGTGTGTCTCTTCTGTAGCTCGGACTTCACGTGGGCGAGTCCAGCAGTGTCAGCTGTGGCAAAGACCAAGTCGTCGACGTACACGAGGATGTAGAACAGCGGCAAAGAGGTGTCGGTGCGTAGAAACAGCGACGGGTCAGCAGTAGAGGGAGCAAACCCAAGAGCCGCAAGCGTAGTCCTCACTGTGTCGTGCCACTCGCGCGGTGCCTGGCGGAGACCGTAGCCTGGCCGTCGGAGGCTCCACTGGGTGCCAGGAGGGAAAGTCCCAGTGAAGCCAGGTGGACAGCGCAGCCAGATCTCCTCGTGCAGGCTACCCTGCAGGAAAGCAGTGCTGAAGTCAAGGGAGTGAAGCTCGTAGTCACGCTAAGCGGCTATGTGTAGCAGCACCCAAAGAGTGGTCATCTTCGGGGTGGGAGAGAAGGTCTGAAAGTAGTCAACTCCCTGCCGCTGACTGAAGCCACGAGCCACGTACCGCGCCTTGAAGACAGGCGGAGAGCCTGGCGGCCGCTTCACCCTGAAGATCCACATGCCACTGACGATGTTTGCCCCAGGTGGGGGAACCGCGTCAACGTAGGTGCCTGTGGACTTCCAGGAAGCCATCTCTGCATCCATAGCTGCCTGCCACTGAGAGGAGTAGGGACCCTCTACGGCCTCCGCGTAAGAGCGCGGAGTCGGGATGTCAAGTGCATCCGGGTCTCCCTCAGGGGTAAGCAGTACGGACACAAGATAAGGTGAAGCAGCAGCCAGACACTGGAACTCCTCCTGCCTGTCCTCAAGGACGTCCGTGCTAAGAGCACACTCACCCCCGACCGACGGAGGACAGACAGACGCAGACTCAACAACGAGACTAGCAGCGTAGTCTAGACGACAGCGAGCAGCAAAGTCGAAGAGCTCTGCAACAAGAGCAGACGCAGCAGTGGACTCAAAAGAGGGGTCAGTGACGACAGTAGCAAGGAGACGCGTGACAGTAGGACTGGGAGCACGAAGAGAGTCCGACTCCGGGTCGGCAAGGGCAGGAAGAGAGGACTCAGGAGGAGAAGGCAAAGGGGCACGCAGAGGAGCAGTGGACGGACGTAGAGACATCCGGTGCGTGCCAGGGACAGGAGGAGGACGCTGACGCGAACCGCGACCACTAGCGCGAGCAGCACGAACCGGTGACGCAGGACGAGACGCAGGCTCACGACGCTCAGCAAGACCTCCAATAGGACCAGTGTAGGGAGAAGGAGCAGGCAGTGGGGAGGCCGGTGGTAACTGTGACTGTGACTGGACAGGCGGTGGACACTCTAAGGGAGGAGGAAGACCAAGAACCTGCTGAAGGAGCGGAACAAAGTTCGGCCAAGGCCGCGCGGCGACTCCAGACACAGCAGGGACAGCACCAGCACCCCCACTGGCAGCACCAGCGCCAACAGCACCTCCAGCTCCAGTACCTCCAGCAGCACCAGCAGCACCCGCAGCAAGACCGCCGCTAGGACTGACAGCAGTAGCCTCAGCGCCAACACCCTTAGCAGCTCCGACTCCAGTCGCACTCGCAGGCCCAGCAGCTCCAGCACTCCCAGGGTTAGCACCTCCGAGACCGGCGGCACCAGCACCCTCAGCAGCCGAAGAAGCACCAGCTCCAGCAGTACGCCTCCAGCGCCGGGCAAACCACTCGCGCAGCTCCTGTGGAGAGAGTGGCTCCCGCCGAGACGGAGCACCCGGAGAACAACCAGGCCCCGCACCGCCAGACGCCACACGAGCAGGTCCAGCGGCCGCGGGCTCCGCACCCCTAGGCTCAGCAGCTCCAGACTCAGTTCCCCCAGGCTCAGCAGCTCTGAACGCAGCACCCCAAGGCTCAGCAGCTCCAGACGCAGCACCCCCAGGCGAAGGACCCCCAGGCTCAGCACCCCCAGTCGTAGCACCCCCAGGCTCAGTACCCCCAGGCTCAGCACCCACTCGCGCAGCACCCCCAGAGTCAGCACCCCCAGGCTCAGCACCCGCAGCAGTACCAGAGTCACCAGCAACCTCAACCGGCTCGACTGCGTCTACCTGGAACACACCTGAAGGGGCAGGACCCTGAGGGGGGAGGGGGTCTACCTGGGGGGGACCTGGCACAAGGAAGTGCGGCGGCGGGGGGAGGGAAGGAGTGCGGTAGGGGAAGAGACGGTAGTAGGGGACCGACTCGTCAAACGTGACGTCCTGGGAGGACAAAACACGACGAGAGGAGGGGTGGTAGAACTGCCACCCTGGTGCGTCAGGGGGGAAGCAAAGGAAGACACAAGGAGCAGCACGAGGGGACAGTTTGTCCGCAGACAAGTCGTGGACAAACGCCCGAGATCCCCAGACACAGAATGCAGACGCATCGCCTACCTTCCCCGTCCACAGCAGAGCTGGGGAGGTCTCCGGCATGGAGACCCTGGGGTGAAGGTTGATCTGATGCGCCGCGTACCGAACCGCAAACGGCCACAGAAAATGGGGGGCAGCCGCATGCATCATGGACGTACGAGCGACGTCCATGACCATGCCAATGCGGCGCTCGGCAATCCCATTTTGCTGTGGAGAGTCCAGAAGCGTAAAGGTCTGGCGGATGCCTCGCGCAGGGCAGTAGGCTCGCAGAAGGCCAGAGGAGAACTCTCCGCCTCGGTCAGAGTGCAGACGCAGAACAGGAAAGTCCGAGCCGAAGCTCCTCCTGAGCTGGAGACGAGCTGCGCGGATCCAGTCGATCAACACCTCAGTGACATCACCCTTGCTGCGCAAGGGGAAGACTGAGGTGTAACGCGAATAGTCGTCAACCACCAGCAGGAAGTAGCGCTCGTGACCCTGTCCACGGACGCGGGCCGGGCCCCACACGTCCATGTGAAGCATCTGCAGCGGGGCCTCTGTCGGGGGAAACTGAGAGGAGTGAGGGGCAGCCCGGAGCCGCCCCTCGACACAGGGAACACAGGAAGGACCAGGCCCTGGAGGAAGGGGAGGGAGGGACCGGGGGAGACCAGAGACAAGGACACGGGAAGCCATGCCTCGGAGACGAGGCAGGGAGGGGTGACCAAGACGGTGGTGCCACAGGAGAGTCTCGTGAGACAGGAGGCGACACGAGCAGGGGGCAGACTCAGGACCAGACCTGGACGCTGCAGCATACACCTGACCTGACGCAGCTACCTGGCTAGACGCAGGGACAGGAGGAGACCCAGTGGTCAGCGTGTAGAGGCTCGACCCTGGCGGACGCGTAAACGTGGCCAGGTGCCGGCCTGTGCGAGCGTCCGAGCAGTGGGTCACCCGCTGACTCGCAGGAGTAAACTGGTGAACCCCCGTATCCTGCAGGTCAGCACCACTCACCAAGTTCGTAGAGAACGAGGGGAGGTAAAGACCAGACAAGATGCCAGAGGGGGCAGCCGGACACGGGAGGACAGTGGAGAAGTGAGAGAGGACAGGACCCCCAGAGGGGTCTGCCAGAGAGACTGCAACCGGCCGACCAAGCGGCGTGAGTGTGGTGCGGTCTCGAAAGAAGGAGCGAGAAGCCCCTGAGTCAAGTGTGAAGGTGAGGGAGGCCGAAGCCGACGTGGTACCTGAGAGCGCAGACTCACCAGCACATGAGGGCGCAGACGCACTGGCACCTAGAGCAGCACCCTCACCAGCACCTAGAGCAGCAGTACCAATGCCCGGGTCGGGCGGGAAACACCGGTAACAGTCACCCTCATCACTAATAGTCACAGCATACATGGCAGCAAGGATAGCATCAAAGTCAAGATCATAGATAGCTACGCCTGCCCTAGAAAGCTCTCCCCAGCGGGGGATCCCACTGGCCTCCGGGAACTGCTGACGCCAAGCGTCCGTCATGCGGCCAAAGCAGCGCTGGGTGGGGTGGGCACCCCCACACTGCTCACCCGCGCGGTCGCCGGAGCGAAGGACGTAGGTGCACGGACCAAAACCCCCACCACGCTGACGCTGCACGTACCACTCACGGAGCTGCTGAGGGGGGGGAATATCTCGAGAACGCTGCTGCTGCTGGCGCTGACCACCACCAGGGCTGCTCCGCTGCGAAGCGCCACCCCGACCACCGCCACCTCCTCCACCACCGCCTCCTCCACCTCCGCCACCACTGCCGCCTCCGCTAGCACCGCCGCCGCCTCCGCCGCCTCCGCCTCCACTGCTGCCACCGACACCTCCACCCCCGCCACCACTCCCACCGCCACCCCCACTCCCTCCGCCGCCTCCACCGCCACCTCCACCGCCCCCGCTAGCTCCACCCGCGCCCTTGCCCCCCTTGCCCTTGCCAGAGCGGCGTCTCCCGCTAGGGGCAGACGCCGCACCGACCGACTCAAGACCAACGAGGTCGGCCGCAGCGGCAGAGGCGACAGAGGGCAAAAGAGGGGAAGGAGAACACCCCTCAAAGATGGGGGTGCGAGGGTCTTCACGAGAGGCTCCTACAGCGACTATGCTCTTCTCTGCTGCTAGGAGGGCCTTCTCTAAGAGGTCAACAGTGAGAGTGGTGGGACAGACTGAGAGGAAGTGGTCCCTGACTACACGAAGGGAGTCAGGGAGGCGGGTGAATATATAATAGAGAGTGATGTACATGGGGGGGGGGTTCTTGGCGCAGAACTCAGCAGGAAGCGCGGCGCGGTAGCGAGTGTCACTAGTGCGGAGGTGCGTAATGAGGTCAGCGACTGTGGGAAAGGCAGCAAGGTCAGGGAAGAGGTACGGCAGCATGAGGCGGCTCAGTGCAGCAGTGGCAGGGGAAGAGTAGCGCGCAACTACAGCGTCGTACAAGGTCTGAGCACTCTTGTACTGACTAAAGTGCGCGCGCTCAGTGGTAGGCAGGTGGCGACGCACAGCAAGACGTGCAGCAGCATTGCGCGTGGCCCACTGGGAGCGAACAGTGGGGTCAGCATCAGCAGCAGGGGCAGGAGAGGCGCCAAAGGTGTGGTCAAAGAGAGAGAGACCGTCTGCCCTATCGCACTGTAAGAACAGCTGCAGGTCGTCGACCCAGACCTCAAAGTCAATGGCCCGACCCTCAGCGTCAAACGCGAGGACACTAGGGGTAGCCATGACAACAGTAGACTAGCATTACCAATTGTAGGACAGGGGTAGTGCAGTGACAGAGGCGCTGCTCTCACCAGACAGGGTGGTTCGGGCAGCTCAGTAGCACAGCAACACGGCAACACGGCTGCTCGGACGGCTCAGCAGCAACTGCGGCTCCGTGGCACCAGCGGCTCGGCTCCTCAGGCGACTCGGGCGGCTCGAGCGGCTCGGGCGGGTCGGGCGGGTCGGGCGGCTCGGCTCCTCAGCGGCTCAGGCGGCTCGGGCAGGTCGGGCGGCTCGGGCTGCTCGGGCGGCTCGGCTCCTCAGCGGCTCAGGCGGCTCGGGCGGCTCGGGCGGCTCGGGCAGCTCGGGCGGCGCGGGCGGTGTAGGGCGGTAGGGCCGCTGGTAGGGCGGCGGGGCCGCAAGGTAGGTGGCGGGGCTGCAGTGGGAGGGGCGGCGGGGCCGGAGTGAAGGGTGGCGGGGCCGCCGTGAAGGGCGGCGGGGCCGCTGAGAAGGGCGGCGGGGCCGCAATGAGAGAGGCGGCGGGGCCGCAGAGAAGGGCGGCGGGGCCGCTGAGAAGGGCGGCGGGGCCGCAGCGAGAGAGGCGGCGGGGCCGCAGCGAAGGGCGGCGGGGCCGCTGAGACGGGCGGCGGGGCTGCAGCGAAGGGCGGCGGGGCCTCAGTGTGAGGCGGTGGGGCCGCAGGGAAGGGCGGCGGGGCTGCAATGTGAGGCGGCGGGGCCGCAGCAAAGGGCGGCGGGGCCACAGCGAAGGGCGGCGGGGCCGCTGAGACGGGCGGCGGGGCCGCAGCGAAGGGCGGCGGGGCCGCTGAGAAGGGCGGCGGGGCCGCAGCGAGAGAGGCGGCGGGGCCGCAGCAAAGGGCGGCGCGGCCGTTGAGACGGGCGGCGGGGCTGCAGTGAAGGGCGGCGGGGCCGCAGTGAAGGGCTGCGGGGCCGCAGCGAAGGGCGGCGGAGCCGCAGCGAAGGGCGGCGGAGCCGCAGCGAAGGGCGGCGGGGCTGCAGCGAAGGGCGGCGGGGCCGAATCGACGGGTTGCGGGGCCGCTAGGGCGTTGGGGCCGCTAGGGCGGCTCGACGAAGTGAGAGCCCGGAGCGCGACTCGGGCTGAGCGCGCTTCGGGCAGGGAAAAAAAAAACTCGATGTGGTGGGCCCTAGGCACAGTTCCCACGGGGGAACCTGCTCGATACCATGAGGAAATTAGAACGAGAATGAAATGAATATGGAATGAAAGTTATACAAATATGCAACCCTAGAAATGTGTACCCCATATGGGCTACCCTACTAAAGCCTAGACAACATTATAATTTGACAACACTCACTCCTCAATACTCACCACTCAACCTCACAACGCACCTCCTGCCGCCGTGCCTTCGCGGCGCTCTTGACCAGCAGCATGCTCCAGCCATGAGACTTGACCAGCATGCTATCCGCGTGCTCGGCTGTGCTGGCAGAAGGCAACGACCACTTTGATGCTCTCCTGCTGGTCAGAATTTCAACCTTCTCGTACTGCCATTCTGCTGCAGAGTCTGCTGCTGCCAGTAAATGACGCGAAAAAACGTGTTTCATCGTTTCTCTCATTGTCAAGCTGCCCTCTCGTTTCTCTCATTGACCTTCATCGTGACGCATTACCCCCTCTTTACCATTTTATCCTTTCTTTTTTTTTTATCGGAATGCCACATAGCCCAATAATTTCCTTGAATGTAAAATATATGTAAGAAATATACATTGTACTGTTGAAAGCCTAAGTTGACTTAGGACTTGGGTTGAGGGTAGAACGAGAGTTACGAGAGGAGGGGGTCGAGAGATTAGCCAAAAAGAGGGAGATTCAATATTGAGCGAGGGTACAAATAGGAAAGAACAAACAAGAAAGGTGCACCACCAAATAGGAAAACGCTATAACTACAGTAACCAATCCTACAGGCAGTTACATATAGAAAATATTTACTTATATTTTCCAACACGCCCCCATAACTGGCTGTAGGAGATGAGTATGCAGTTAGCGCCCTCTGAAGGGGTACATCACGATTGCGCAGCGGAAATCACAGCAACAAGCAAGTGCAGTGGCAACCACTGCAATAGTGGCAGATCCAGCTGTAGCACACCTTGGGCCAAGGCAGAAGCAGTAGCAGAAGTAGGGCCGGCAGGTCGCCTGAGGAGCAGGCTTTGTGGCTGCAACGTGCAGCAGGACAGCAGCGGCTCGACGGCAGCACCTGCAGGCCCCAGCAGCAGGAAGCAAAAACAAGGACAGGCGGCGGCAGGGGCGACAGCTGGAGGTGCCACGGTAGCAGCGGGCGGCAGTAGCTGATGCCTGGCTGACTTCCGCCACCCTCTCTCACCCTCCCCCCCACAGCAGCACGCGCGGCAGTGAGTGAGAGAGGACGGGTAGCTGCAGATGCAGCACAATCTCTCTCGCCACCCTCTCACACTCCCCCCCCTCCCCCACAGCGACCGGCGCTGCAGGGAGAGAGAGAAGAGAGGAGGGCGTCGGCTGGTTCCTGCGGGTGCACTCCCGCCACTCCCTCACCCTCCCCCCCACAGCGACAGTCGCGTATGGGGCGTTAAAGGGCGATGGCAGGTGCTGCTGGCGGCTCACAGTGGCCACCCCGTCACACTTCCTCCCCCGCTGCCCGCCACGCCCACGACCTCCCCCCGCAGCAGGAGCGCGCACGGCAGCAGCAGGTGCGACAGTCGCAGCGAGACCAGCGGGAGGGTAGGCGGGGACAGTAGCTCGGACACGACGCGCGGGACAGAGGGCTGTAACGGAGGCGCGACGAAGCTGCGACGGGGCAACGTGGCCGCGAACAACGGGCGGAGCCAGCGCGACGGCCGCCCAGCTCGTCGCCACGACAGCCGTGCCCTTCGTCGCAAATGTCGCGACTTTTACAGCAACAAGCGCGCGACGGGTAGGGCGAACGAGCGGGACGACGCAGGCCGCAACGGAGGGTGCCATTACGAAAAAGAAACCACAGGCTAGGATCGAAGCATGCTCTGTACCATGTTGAAAGCCTAAGTTGACTTAGGACTTGGGTTGAGGGTACAACGAGAGTTACGAGAGGAAGGGTTCGAGAGATTAGCCAAAAAGAGGGAGATTCAATATTGAGCGAGGGTACAAATAGGAAAGAACAAACAAGAAAGGTGCACCACCAAATAGGAAAACGCTATAACTACAGTAACCAATCCTACAGGCAGTTACATGTAGAAAATATTAACTTATATTTTCCGACATGTACTTAACCATGATCGCGTGTATCACTGTTCAAGACTATTGCCCAAGCTCAAACAACAGTTGTTGAGAGTCATCCATAACGTCCGTGCACCGTCTACGATCGAGACGTACCAGCCATACTGGCAGAAATTCAGAAACTTATGTGTTCAAGTCAAGCACACGTTCCTGCCAGCAACAGACTTGACGTTAGCACTCTACCTCATCCACGCGCTGAACAACAAGGCAACTATCTCAGCAATCAGCCTCACGTGTTCTGCGGTGGCGTTCGCTCATCGGATGACAGGCGAAACCACCTCCATTAGCGGCCACTGTCAAACATTTATGCTATAGTCTTTCTAGGCTGTAGTGGGGTAGACAGTATGGGGTACCATTTTCTAGGGTTACATATTTGTACCCAACTCATTTCCTAATCATTCGTTCCTCATTCTTTCACATGGTATAGAGCAGATTCCCTAGTGGGAACGTTTCCTAGGGCCCACCACGAAATCGAGTCTTTTAACAAGACTTACAAACCCCCGACTGATTGTTATTCGCCATACGGGGCACGGCAGTTTCTGACGTTTTCGTGGCGGCCCAAAGCCACCTGGGCTGGCGAAGAGAACGTTCGGATGTCGTTCTTTAAAAGCACACAATACGACAAAAGGGGAAATCGCGATGAAGATTCCGAAGCGACAGAGAAGCGATGGGTGCTGCTGTGCCGTTGAGCTCTCCACTTTTAGACATTACTGCTACTGTAGAATAACAAGACACATTCTTCTAATCTATTGTGTACACTACTAACTTTTCATCTAGGATGCCAAAGCATGTTATCTCAAACATACTGGTAAGGCATGTTACACTCACTATTTTTTACGCTACTTGTATACGCAGGCCAGAGATAATGTCACCTAAGCCTCAGATCAGTAAGGTAGCACCACTGTATATTGAAGTTAATCTTGGTTGAAGCACTACCCCATGAAACCAGCGCCGGATGTGGGCTGCTTCATGGGGCGCACTGTCTGCCCCTTGGCCTCTGCCTCCACCTGCTGCCGCTTCTCCCTCTGCCCCATGCACCACAACCCCGCCCGGCCAAGACACGCGGAGAAAGAGACAAGAAGGAACATTGGGAAAGGCACACATGCATGGCAACGTGCAAGGGATCGAAAACACAGAGAGGCTAAGTAGGTGCATCCCCTTATGGCATGTGCATCCCCCCTTTGTCCATCCTCTCATTGATGTGCACCCCCCCATTGCATGTGCATCCCTCCATAGCATGTGCAACTGACTCCACCCAAAGCCCACACTCACTCCTCAATACTCACCACTCAACCTCACAACGCACCTCTTGCCGCCGTGCCTGCGCGGCGCTCTTGACCAGCAGCATGCTCCAGCCATGAGACTTGACCTGCATGCTATCCGCGTGCTCGGCTGTGCTGGCAGAAGGCAACGACCACTTTGATGCTCTCCTGCTGTTCAGGACTATTGCCCAAGCTCAAACAACAGCTGTTGAGAGTCATCCATAACGTCCGTGCACTGTCTACGATCAAGACGTACGAGCCATACTAACAGAAATTCAGAAACTTCTATGTTCAAGTCAAGCACACGTTCCTGCCAGCAACAGACTTGACGTTAGCACTCTACCTCATCCACGCGCTGAACAACAAGGCAACCATCTCAGCAATCAGCCTCATGTGTTCTGCGGTGGCGTTCGCTCATCGGATGACAGGCGAAACCACCTCCATTAGCGGCCACTGTCAAACATTTATGCATTAGTCTTTCTAGGCTGTAATGGGGTAGACAGTATGGGGTACAATTTTCTAGGGTTACATATTTGTACCCAACTCATTTCCTAATCATTCATTCCTCATTCTTTCACATGGTATAGAGCACGTTCCCTAGTGGGAACGTTTCCTAGGGCCCACCACGAAATCGATTTTTTTTTTACCTGCCCGGAGCGCGCTTCGCGCCTTCCCTAGTCGCGCCCCGTGCGCCTGCCCTCCCGTCGCGTCCCCTGCCCTTAGCGGCCCATCGCGCCCTCTTAAGGCCCCTTCGCGGCCCCTCTCGCGGCCCTTCGCGGCCCCTTCGCGGCTCCCTCGCAGCCCCTCCGCGGCCCTTCGTGGCCCCTCTCACGGCCCTTCGCAGCCCCTCGCGGCCCCTTGCGGCCCCTTCGCCGCTCTTCGCGGCCCCTCGCGGCCCCTTCTCGGCCCCGCCGCCGCCCTTCGCGGCCCCTTCAAGGCCCCTCGTGGCCCATTCCTGGCCCCTTCGCCGCCCTTAGCGGCCCCTTCGCGGCCCCTCCGCGGCCCTACGCGGCCCCTCGCGGCTCCTTCACGGCCCCTCCGCGGCTACTTTGCGGCTCGTCGCGGCCCCTTCGCGGCCCCTCCTCGGCTCTTCACGGCCCTGCCGCCCAGCCGTCGCCGCCCCAGCAGCAGCTGCCGTCGTGCCTGCTGCCGCTGCTGCTTCTTCTACGACCGGCCGCCGCCGCCGCTGCTACCGTGACAGCCGCCGCCGCTCCTGCTAGGACAACCGCCGCCGCTCCTGCTAGGACAACCGCCGCTGCCGCTGCCGTGACAGCCGCCGCCGCCGTCCCGTCCCGCCGCTGCAGCTGCCGTGACAGCCGCCGCCGCCACTCCTCTGCTGCCCTCTCGCAGCCCTGTCCCTGCCGGCGCGCCTCGCCCCTGCCCCACCGCTTGCGGACCTCCACCCTCCCGCCCCTGGTAAGAGCACCGCCGAGCCGCGCCTCTCATGCTGAGCTGCTCCTAGCCTGCTGCTGCCACTGCTAGCTTGCTGCTGCTGCTGCTAGCCTACTGCTGCTG
Organism: Closterium sp. NIES-65; assembly: GCA_948144175.1. NCBI lineage: Eukaryota > Viridiplantae > Streptophyta > Zygnematophyceae > Desmidiales > Closteriaceae > Closterium > Closterium sp. NIES-65. The sequence goes on from CANXME010002068.1 coordinate 5,107,903, forward strand.
CTGTCATGGCCATCCCTAGTGTTCTCAACTTTCATGCTGAGGGTCGGGCTGTCGACTTTGAGGTCTGGGTCGATGATCTGCAGCTTTTCCTGCAGTGCGATAGAAAAGATAGTCTCTCACTGTTCGATCTCACGTCAGGCGCCTCTGCTGCCCTTGCTGCCGATGCTGATAGTACTGTTCGCTCACAGTGGGCCACACGCGATGCTGCTGCCCGTCTTGCTATGCGTAGTCACTTGCCATCCACTGAGCGCGCGCACTTTAGTCAGTACAAGAGTGCTAAGACCTTGTACGACGCTGTAGTTGGACGCTACACCTCCCCTGCCACTGCTGCCCTTAGTCGCCTCATGCTGCCGTACCTGTTCCCTGACCTCGCCGCCTTTCCCACATTCGGTGACCTCATTACGCACCTTCGCACTAGTGACACCCGCTACCGCGCTGCGCTTCCTCCTGAGTTCTGCGCAAAGAACCCCCCCCCCCATGTACATCACCCTCTACTACCTAGTCACCCGGCTACCTGACTCCCTTCGCTCGGTCAGGGACCACTTCCTCTCTGTTTGCCCCACCACACTCACCGTTGACCTCCTCGAGGAGCGCCTCCTAGCAGCTGAGAAGTGTATAGTCGCTGTAGGAGCCTCTCGTGGTGACCCGCATACCCCCGTCTTTGAGGGGTGCTCCCCCTCCCCCCTTTTGCCCTCTGTTGCTTCTACTGCTGCGGTCGACCTCTTTGGCACTGAGTCGGTTTGCGCTGCGTCTGCCCCTAGCGGGAGACGCCGCAACGGCAAGGGCAAGGGGGGCAAGGGCGCTGGAGGAGCTGGCGGGGGCGGTGGAGGTGGCGGAGGGGGTGGGGGTGGCGGTGGGAGTGGTAGCGGGGGTGGGGGCTTCGGTGGCGGCGGTGGAGGCGGAGGCGGCAGCGGCGGTGGCGGTGGGAGCGGAGGAGGCGGCGGTGGCGACGGTGGCGGTGGTGGCGGCAGCAGAGGTGGAGCTGGTCGGGGTGGCTCTCTGCAGCGGGGCGGCTTCGGTGGTGGTCAGCGCCAGCCGTAGTAGCGCACTCGTGAGACCCCGTCCTCCCAGCAGCTTCATGAGTGGTACGCTGCGCGTCAGCGGGGTGGGGGTCCTGGTCCCTGTGCCTACGTCCTGCGTACCGGTGACCACACTGGTGAGCCGTGCGGTGGCCCGCACACCACCCAGCGCTACTTTGGCCGCCTGACGGACGCCTGGCGTCTCGAGTTCCCTGACGCCACTGAGATCCCTTGCTGGGGCGAGCTGCTTAGGTCGGGGGTTGCTATCTTTGACCTTGATTATGATGCTATTCTTGCTGCCATGTATGTTGTGTCTACTAGTGATGAGGGTGACTGTTACCTGTGTGTTCCGCCTGACCCGGGCATTGAGGCTGTTGCTCTAGGTGCTTGCGAGGCAGCTGCTAGGTGCTAGTGCGTCTGCTACTCCAGGTGCTGGTGAGTCTACTGCCCCTGGTGCTGGTGAGTCTACTCTCTCAGGTACCACGTCGGCTCAGGCCTTACACACTTTCACCCTTGACTCGGGTGCTTCCCGCTCCTTCTTTCGAGACCGCACCACTCTCACGTCACTTCGTCGGCCGGTTGCGGTCTCCCTGGCAGACCCCTCTGGGGGTCCTGTCCTTGCCCACTTCTCCACTGTCTTACCGTGTCTGGCGGCCCTTTCTTGCACCCTATCAGGTCTTTACCTCCCCTCCTTCTCTACGACCTTGGTGAGTGGTGCTGATCTACAGGATGGGGGGGTTGACCAGTTCACTCCTGCGAGTCAGCGGGTGACCCACTGTACGTGTGCTCGGACGGGCTGACACTTGGCCACGTTTACTTGTCAGCCGGGGTCGAGCCTGTACATACTGACTACTGAGTCTCCTCCGGTTGCTGCGTCTGGTCAGGTAGCTGCGTCGGGTCAGGTGTTTGCTGCAGCGTCCAGGTCTGGTCCTGAGTCTGCCCCCTGCTCTTGTCGTCTCCTGTCTCACTAGACTCTCCTCTGGCACCACCGCCTTGGTCACCCCTCCCTGCCTCGTCTCCGAGGCATGGCCTCCCGTGTCCTTGTCTCTGGTCTCCCCCGGTCCCTCCCTCCTCTTCCTCCGGGGCCTGCCCCTACCTGCGTTCCCTGCGTCGAGGGGCGGTAGCGCGCCGCTCCTCACTCCTCCGAGTTTCCTCCGACAGAGGCTCCGCTGCAGACACTTCACCTGGACGTGTGGGGCCCCGCCCACATCCGTGGATAGAGTCACGAGCATTACTTCCTGCTGATGGTTGATGACTACTCGCGTTACACCACAGTCTTCCCCTTGCGCAGCAAAGGTGATGTCACTGAGGTGTTGATCGACTGGATCCGAGCAGCTCGTCTCCAGCTCAGAGAGAGTTTCGGCCCGGACTTTCCTGTTCTGCGTCTGCACTCCGACAGAGGCGGAGAGTTTTCCTCTGACCTTCTACGAGCCTTCTGTCGTGCACGGGGCATCCGCCAGACGTTCATGCTTCCGGCCTCTCCACAGCCAAATGGGATTGGTGAGCGCCGCATTGGCATGGTCATGGACGTCGCTCGTACGTCCATGATCCATGCGGCTGCTCCCCATTTTCTGTGGCCGTTCGCTGTTCAGTACGCGGCGCATCAGATCAACCTTTAGCCCCGGGTCTCCTTGCCGGAGACCTCCCCTACTCTGCGGTGGACGGGGAAGGTTGGCGATGCGTGTGCGTTTCGTGTCTGGGGATCTCGGGCTTTTGTCCGCGACCTGTCTGCGGACAAGCTGTCCCCCCGTGCTGTTCCCTGCGTCTTCCTTGGCTCCCCCCTTGACGCGCCTGGTTGGCAGTTTTACCACCCCACCTCGCGCCGTGTTCTGTCCTCCCAAGACATCACGTTTGACGAGTCGGTTCCTTACTACCGTCTCTTCCCCCACCGCGCTGCACCCCTTCCCCCGCCGCCGCTCTTCCTCGCTCCAAGTCCAAACCCGGTAGACCCCCTTCCCCCTCAGGGTCCTGCCCCCTTAGCTGTGTCTCAGGTAGACGCAATCGAGCCTGTCGAGGTAGCTGTTGACTCTGGTGCTGCTAGGGGTGCTGAGCATGCGGGTGCGGGGTCTGGGGGTGCTGAGCCTGGGGGTGATGAGCCTGGGGGTGCTGAGCCTGAGCGTGCGGAGCCTGGGTGTGCTGAGCCTGGGGGTGCTACGTCTGGGGGTGTTGAGCCTTGGGGTGCTGCGACTGGGGGTGTGGAGCCTGAGGGTGCTGGGCCTGCTCGTGTGGAGTCTGGCGGTGCTGGGTCTGGAGTTCCTTCGGGTGCTTCGTCCCGGCAGGAGCTACTCTCTCCAAAAGAGCTGCGTGAGTGGTTTGTTCGGCGCTGGAGCCGTGCTGCTGGAGCTGGAGGTGCTGCTGGAGTTGGAGGTTCTACTGCTACTGAGGGTACTAGTGCCACGGGTCCTGGAGTTGCTCGTACTGTAGGTACTGGAGCTGCTGGGCCTGGGGGTGCTCCTTGTGCTGGAGCTGCTGGCGGTGCTGGAGCTGGCGGTCCTGCCAGGGTAGGTGCTGCTGGAGCTGGAGCTGTTGAGTCTTCCGGTGGCCCGGCTGGAGCTGGAGCTGCTGGGGGTGTTCACGCTAGGGTTGCTGCTGGCGCTGGTGCTTCTGAGGGTGCTGGAGTTGGCGCTGCTGGAGCTGGGGGTACTACAGGCGCTGGTGCTGCCACTGGGGGTGCTGGTGCTGTACCTGCTGGTCTGGAGGAGCTGCGCGGCCGCGGCCGTACTTCGTTCCGCTCCTTGAGCAGGTTCTTGGTCTTTCGCCTTCTGCTGGTCCTGCTCCTTCCTTAGAGTGTCCACCACCTGTCCAGTCCGAGTCACAATTACAGCCCGCCTCCCTACTGCCTGCCCCTTCTCCCTACACTGTTCCTACTAGAGGTCTTGCTGAGCGTCGTGAGCCTGCGTCTCGTCCTGCGCTGCCTGTTTGTGCTGCTCGCACTAGTCGTCGTGTTCCGCGTCAGCGTCCTCCTACGGTCCCAGGCACGCACTAGATGGCACTGCGTCCTTCCACAGCTCTACTGCGTGTCCCTTGCCGTCTCCTCCAGAGTCCTCTCTTCTTGCTCTTGCTGACCCGGAGTTTGACTCTCTTCGTGCTGCCAGTCCTACTGTCACGTGTCTTCTGGCTACTGTTTTCAGTGACCCTTCCTTCGAGTCCACTGCTGCGTCTGCCCTAGTTGCTGAGCTTGTCGACTTCGCTGATCGCTGTCGTCTAGACTACGCTGCTAGTCTTGTTGCTAAGTCTGAGTCTGTCTGTCCTCCGTCTGCTTGGGGTGAGTGTGCTCTTAGCACGAACGTCCTTGAGGACGGTCAGGAGGAGTTCCAGTGTTTTGCTGCTGCTTTACCTCATCTCGATTCCATGCTGGTTGCCCCTGAGCGAGACCCGTATGCACCAGACATCCCGACTCCGCGCTCTTACGCAGAGGCGATAGAGGGTCCCTACTCCTATCACTGGTAGTCACCCATGGACGCAGAGATGGCTTCCTGGAAGTCCACAGGCACCTACGTCGACGAGGTTCCCCCACCTGGGGCGAACATCGTCAGTGGCATGTGGATTTTCAGGGTGAAGCGGCCGCCGGGTTCTCTGCCTGTCTTCAAGGCGCGTTACGTGGCTCGAGGCTTCAGTCAGCGGCAGGGAGTTGACTACTTTCATACCTTCTCTCCCACCCCGAAGATGACCACTCTTTGGGTGCTGCTGCACATAGCCGCTCAACGCGACTACGAGCTTCACTCTCTTGACTCCAGCATAGCTTTCTTGCAGGGCAGCCTGCACGAGGAGATCTGGCTGCGCCGCCCACCTGGCTTCACTGGGTCGTTTCCTCCTGGTACCCAGTGGAGGCTCCGGCGGCCAATCTATGGTCTCCGCCAGGCGCCCCGTGAGTGGCACGACACACTGAGGACTACACTAGCGGCTCTTGGGTTTTCTCCTTCTACTGCCGACCCGTCGCTGTTTCTACGCACCGACACCTCTTTGCCACCGTTCTACATCCTCGACGACTTGGTCTTTGCCACTGCTGACACTGCTGGACTCGCCCACGTGAAGTCCGAGCTGCAGAAGAGACACATGTGCACAGACCTGGGTGAACTGCATAGCTACCTTGGCTTGCAGATCACCCGGGACAGAGCACAGTGCACCATTTGTTGTGTGATGCAACCATATGCATTCACGTCTGTCTGCCTCCCATCATGTGTTCGTGCGCTGCATGCGTGGTGTGAGCGTGTGCAAGAAATTTTGTTTTGTGTGGTTTGAATTTTCTGAGTGTGTGAAAATGTTATTTGGCTTGAGCAGATATCTGAAGTGACTCCTCTGCTCAAGAGATTTCCGACGAACCAAGTATCTCTTTTATCGGAGCACGAACAAGAAAGTTACGAACGTTGGAGTTCGTATGCTTTTCATATTTGATCGTGGCAACTGTGGGAAGTTGTGGGGTTGACTCAATATGGGGTACAGACTTTTAGGGGTTGGGAAATTCGTCTTTTCTACTGAAGTTGATTCCAAATGGTTGGGAGAAACCAAACCAGGTTGGCAAGTGTGGCCAAGTTGGGTTGAGGTGGATTGTGGAGGTTGGGATTGTGACAAAGGTCAAAGTTGGGTTGCCTATGGGGAAGAGAATTGTGTGGCATGGGGTTTCCTTGGTTGGGGACTCTCTTGGGACCTTCACTCTCATCTTCCTCATCCCTTCCACCTGGTTTAGTGCTACTCTAATTCTCTTGTTGAACTTATGAGACTCTTGTGATTGAGTTCAGATTCCATGGCAGCATACCCCCTAGTGCGCCGAAATTGATAACTCAAGAAATACTTCACCTTTCTGTACGATTCAACTTGGGAATTGTAGCCACAAAGTAGAGCTACAAGATATCTGAGTTTGATGAAGTTTTGACAGTGCACGTTTTGTCGACGGCGTTTCTTGTGAGCGCGACTTTTCTGTCCAGAATTTTAAGCCAACGACTTTGAGAAATTTAGGCACCTAATCTTCATAGACTCCGTCCTTAGTCTTTAACAAGTGGTATCAGAGATGATTAAGGACTTTGTGGAGTGTCTACTGAAGTGTGAAGACCCTCCTAGACCCACCATGGCCTGTGGGCGTGCCTAAGTGGAGTTCTGGAGGTTGGATGTGACTTCCGCTAAGGGGAAACTCTGCCGAAACTTCGTTGGCGCCGACACTTGTGAAGATTGTGTGGATCTACATTGTGACCAGCAAAGGGGGGAGCTGAAACCTCTGATTGGGAGCAGAGGAGATGAATCAAGGGAGTGGAGATGCAGCTGAGAAGAGGAGTGAGCCGCCACCATCCAAGATTGAGGCGCTGGATGGCTCCAACTACGAGGAATGGAGCGGGCGGATGAGGAGCGTCTTCAAGCGCTACAAGCTGCTGAAACATGCGATGGGAGAAGAGAAGATGCCCGAGGAAGGAGATGCTCGAGATCGGTGGATTGAGCGGAGCGCGGTGTTGTTCGACCTCATCTTGCAATCGGTCAACAACGACATGTTCCAGCACATCAAGGACATGGTTGAGTTGGACGACTCCGGTCCAAAGGCGTGGAAGCTGCTACGCGACGTGATTCAGCCCAACACGCTGTCGATGGTGATTGTGTTGGAGAAGGAATTGGCTGCCCTCTCCATGAAACCGGGAGATGATGTGAAACCGGTCCTTGACAAGATCAAGGACACCTATGCGAGGATGGCAGCGGCGGGCAGCGAGGTGTCGCAGATGCAACAGTGCACCAAGATCATCTCGGTGCTCGACAACTCGTGGGACGACCTCATCCCCACCCTCAACGTTCAGCAGGACAAATGGACGCCTGAGAGGCTACGGCAGCAGATTCTGCAGGAGGACTTCGGCAGGCGCCACACGGGAGGTGGTGCTGCCAACAAAACTACTGAGGGGTATGGAGCTGCAGGAGGCAGCAGAGGAAGAGGGGGAGGGAGAGGCCGAGGCCGTGGGAGAGGCTTTGGTAGAGAGAGAGGCAGAGGTGACTACAATGAGGGGCATGGGAGCTCTGGTGGCAGGGGGAGCACCCGAATGGAGGGTGCGTGCTGGTACTGCAAGAAGGCTGGACACCCGTGGTTTAAGTGTTTCACCCGGCCTGAGGGATTGGCCCCTCCAGGCATGAAGCCGCCAAGTGGTGAACATGCACGCGGTGGCGCTTTGCAAGGTTCAGGTGCACAAGGTGATGGTGCACAAGGTAAAGCCGACCCTGGGATGTTCCTCATGGTTGAGGATGTGCAAGGGAGTGGGGGTGATGTGGGTTCAGTTGGGAAGGTTGTGATGCACCCCCTCACTCACTGGGTGATCGATTCAGGTTGCACGAGTCATATGACCCCACGGGCAGATTTGCTTGATGAGGTAAAACCTCCTGGGAAGACCAAGTTTGTGGCTGCCACTTCAGGTGCTTTGCTCCCTGTGATTGGTGTTGGGAATGCCAAGGTGATGGGAGCCAATGGAGAGCTTGTGGGGCTTGGGAATGTGCTGTTGGTTGAAGGTTTATCCGCTAACCTCCTCTCTGTGCGCCGGCTGCAGAAAAGCAAGGCCAAAGTGACTTTCGGCCCAACCAGCTGCCGTGCAAAGCTTGGGAAGTTGCTGCTGTGGGACTTGGAGGAGAAGAGCACCTGCATCAAGGACCTGTGGCAGCTGCCCATCATCCCTTGGGATGGGAAACCACCACCAATGGCAGCGGCTGCAGCAACGGCTAAGGTAACTGCAGGGGGAGAGAAGACTGCACCAACTGCTGGGGTCCTGGATGCAGTCAAGAAGGTGCAGCAGCCACAGCAGTCACATGGTGAGGTGCTTGCTGGTGTGGATGCAACAGCTGCATGGGCAAAGGCTTCATCTGGGAGTGGTGAGGCTGATTGGGAGACGTGGCACGAGAGGTTGTGTCACATCAACATCCCTATGCTGCAGAAGTTAGTGAAGGATGGGTGCTTGAAGGGGCTGGAGGTGAAGGGGGCAGCAAAGGAGATTGGGAGCTGCTCTACATGCCTTGAGACCAAATTCACGAAGTTTCCCTTCAGCAGCAGCACGGGACCAGCCAAGGCTCCACTCGCGCTTGTGCATATGGATGTGGTGGGCCCCACGAGGGCCCTTTCTCTCTCGGGCAGCCGCTACTTCTTGACAATAGTGGACGACCACACGCGTGCGGTGTGGGTGTACCCTCTCAAGACGAAGGGGGAGGTGGCAGCGGCTGTTCTCAAGGAGTGGATGCCGAGAGCTCAAACAGAGAGCGAACACAAGGTGAAGGTGATCCGCACAGACAATGGGGGAGAGTTCATTGGTGCTGATTTTGAGGTGGTGCTAAAGAAGAAGGGGATCCAGCATCAGCTCACAGTGCCCTACAACCCTCAGCAGAACGGCGTGGCTGAGCGGTTCAACCGGACCCTGCAGGAAGGTCCTCGCACTCTCCTTGGGCGTGCAGGGCTGCCGGATCCGTTTTGGGTGACTGCACTGCGGCAGGTCGCCCTTGTGAAGAACAGGGTGCTGACGACTGTGGGGGACAAGCAGTGGGTCCCCTACACCAAGTGGTATGGGAGTGCACCAGCACTCAACATGCTGAGAGCCTTTGGGTGCATGGTGGTGTTTCATGTGCTTAAGGAGAAGAGGGGAAAGCTGGAAGATTCTGGGAGATGGGGTGTGCACTTGGGGCTTGCTAAGGATCACAAGGGCTGGTTGATATGGGATTTGACCAGCCAGCAGCTGATTGTGTCAAGGGATGTGAAGTTCCTTGAATCCTTGTACTATAAGGAGTGGAAGCAGCAGCAGCAGAAGCTTCCTACTACACCGCTGATCATTGAGGCTGATGAGGTGCAGCGGCCTTCGAGAGAAGTGCAGGTCACTGTCTCAGAGAAGGAGATCTCTGGGGTGACCGAGGATGGGGGAGAACCTGAGGTGGAGGAGCAACAGTAGCAGCAGCAGCAGCAAGGTGCTCCACAAGGTGCTGCACGTCCGGCTGACCGTCCTAGGAGGGATGTGCGCCCTCCTAACCGGCTGACCTATCCGAGCTTTGGCAATCCAAAGGTGGTAAGGGCTGAGAGTGTGGCTGAGCAGTTTGATGAGGATGAGATAGCACACTGCTACTGGACAGCCGTTCCTGAGCCCAAGACGCTAGCTGAAGCATTGAGCGGGCCGGATGCTGAAAAATGGAAGCAGAGTGTGAAGGAGGAGTATGACTCTCTGCTGGAGAACGAGACGTGCGAGCTGTGTGAGCTGCCACCTGGGAAGAAGGCCATTCCTTCCAAGCTGATCTTCAGGCATAAGTACGGACCAGATGGGGAGCTGACCCACTACAAGTCAAGGCTTGTGGCTAAGGGGTTTCAGCAGACAAAGGGAAAGGACTTCAACGAGCTCTATGCTCCTGTGGGGAAAGACACAACACTTCGGGTGTCATTGGCAATGGCAGCAAACCGTGGATGGCGGGTGAAGCAGATGGACATCACCACCGCCTTCCTCAATGGGATCATTCTGGAGGAGCTGTACATGTTACAGCCTGAGGGTTTGGATGATGGGAGCGGCAGGGTGTGCAGGCTGAAGAAGGCCATCTATGGCCTGAAGCAGGCTCCTCGTGCATGGTACCACAAGTTAGAGGAGACTCTGCTGGCTGGGGGGTTCAAGAAGAGTGAGTGTGACCACAGCCTGTTCCTTCTACAAGAGAAGGAGCAGTTTCTCATGCTCCTGGTGTATGTGGACGACATCCTGCTCTTCTCTGAGTCGTCTGCAATGATTGAGCGTGTGGAGGAGATGCTAGAGATGCAGTTCAAGTGTTCCAATATGGGAGAGGTGAAGTACTACCTGGGGATGCATGTGGAGAGGGACCTTGACAAGGGAGTGTTGAGGTTGCACCAGAGGAAGTACTGTGAGGGGCTGGCCGAGAAGTATGGGCTGCAAAATGGAGGGAAGCCAGCCACCCCACTACCTTCAGGGTTCACAGTGGAGCCCTGTGCTGATGAGGAGGTGGTGGGTGAGAGTGACAGGAAGCTGTTTCATTCCATGGTGGGGGCACTCAATTATGCGGCTAACCACACGCGGCCTGACATTGCCTTTGCTACATCCAGGCTTGCAAGTGTGGTTACACGCCCCAGTCATGAGCAGGAAGCGGCCAAGAAGTTGGTCCGCTATGTGAGCGCTACGGCATCAGTGGGCTTGGAGTACAGTGCTGTGAGACAGAGGCTGCAGAGGGGTGCAGCTGATTTGAGCAAGGGGGAGATGCTCTTGACCTGCTACACCGACGCTAGCTTCAACTTAGTGAAAGCGGATGGCACCAGCATTGGGGGCTATGTGTGCCTGTTTGGAGGTGGTGCAGTGAGCTGGCGCAGCAAGAAGCAGAACGAGGTGGGGCAGTCCTCGTGTGAGACAGAGTACATGGCCCTGCATCATGGGGCAAAGGAGGTGGTGTGGCTGAGGCGTTTGTTGGAGGAGATAGGAGTGTGCCAGAAGGAGCCGACTGTGATTTTCTGTGACAACGAGTCGGCTGTGAAGCTTGCAAAGAACGCTTGCCTTCATGGGCTGACGAAACACATCAGGCCTAAGTGGCACTGGGTGAGGAGGCTCCTGGACAAGGAGGTGCGACTGGAGATTGTGAAGACCCATCAGCAGGCGGCTGACATTCTCACCAAGCGCCTGGCTGAATCTGAGCATTGGAAGGGCATGAAGCTTGCTAGGATGAGTATGCATTGAGGGTGCATGCTTGAGCTATGACATGTGGGATAATGGTTGACAGCCAGAGGGGGAATGTTTTGTGTGATGCAACCATATGCATTCACGTCTGTCTGCCTCCCATCATGTGTTAAAGCGGCTGCATGCGTGGTGTGAGCGTGTGCAAGAAATTGTGTTTTGTGTGGTTTGAATTTTCTGAGTGTGTGCAAATATTATTTGTCTTGAGCAGATATCTGAAGTGACTCCTCAGCTCAAGAGATTTCCGACGAACCAAGAATCTCTTCAATCGGAGCACGAACAAGAAAGTTACGAACGTTGGAGTTCGTATGCTTTTCATATTTGATTGCGGCAACTGTGGGAAGTTGTGGGGTTGACTCAATATGGGGTACAGACTTTTGGGGGTTGGGAAATTCGTCTTTTCTACTGAAGTTGCTGCCAAATGGTTGGGAGAAACCAAACCAGGTTCGCAAGTGTGGCCAAGTTGGGTTGAGGTGGATTGTGGAGGTTGGGATTGTGACAAAGGTCAAAGTTGGGTTGCCTATGGAGAAGGGAATTGTGTGGCATGGGATTTCCTTGGTTGGAGACTCTCTTGGGACCTTCCCTCTCATCCTCCTCATCCCTTCCACCTGGTTTAGTGCTACTCTAATTCTCTTGTTGAACTTATGAGACTCTTGTGATTGAGTTAAGATTCCATGGCAGCATACCCCCTAGTGCGCCGAAATTGATAACTCAAGCAATACTTCACCTTTCCGTATGATTCAACTTGGGAATTGTAGCCACGGAGTAGAGCTACAACATATCTGAGTTTGGTGAAGTTTTGACAGTACACGTTTTGTCGACGGCGTTTCTTGTGAGCGCGACTTTTCTGTCCAGAATTTTAAGCCAACGACTTTGAGAAACTTAGGCACCTAATCTTCATAGACTCCGTCCTTAGTCTTTAACACCATTACCCTGACTCAGTCACACATGGTGCAGCAGGTCCTTCAGCGCTTCGACTTCACGTACTCCTCGCCTCGGGCCACTCCTCTGTCTACTCGCCACTCGCTCTCAACTCTGCCTTCGGATGAGTCCGTAGAGCCGAGTGGCCCGTACCCAGAGCTTGTTGGCTGCCTCATGTACCTGATGACCTGCACTCGACCTGACCTTGCATACCCTCTTAGCATCTTGGCACGCTATTTTGATCCTAGGAGACACAGACCTGAGCACATGGCTGCATCAAAGAGGGTGTTGCGCTACTTGTGCAGTACGTCGGGCATGGGGCTCGTGCTTGGAGGGCAGAGTCCAGTTGTTCTCACTGGGCACTCAAACGCTTCTTGGGTTGACGACCAGGCTACGCAGCGGTCGTCACAGGGTTACACCTTCAGCCTTGGCTCCGGCTCTGTTTCGTGGCGATCTACCCGCTCGTCTTCTGTTCTTGGCTCCATCTGTGAGGCTGAGATCTACGCCGGGGCCATGGCTGCACAGGAGCTACGCTGGCTCACCTTCCAGTTGACTGACCTAGGAGAGCCGCCTCGTTCTCCTCCAGTTCTGTACGTAGACAACAAGGCCATGCTGGCCTTGTGTCGTGAGCACAGACTGGAGCACAGAACGAAGCACATTGCTCTTCGCTACTTCGTTGCTCGTGAGCTGCAGCAGCGTGGTCAGCTGCTCCTTGCTTACGTGGCCTCTCAGGCCAACACTGCTGGTATCTTTACTAAGGCACTTCAGCCTCGTGATCATCAGCGCTTTTGTACGTTGCTAGGTCTTGTGCCTACTTGGCCTCACTTGCTCACTTCTTGACCTTGCTTGTACTGTGATCTATCTATACCTCCATTTGCTTGTTTACCTTTATATATAATCCTGCATGTAAACTGGCCTTGTGGCCTTGAACTTGTGCTCGGAATGTGTGGTGACGTTGTGATCCACCCTGAGTTTGCCTTGCTTGACTGGTCTTGTGACCCCTTGTTCTCCCCCACTTTGCCTATGGGGGTGTGTCAAACATTTATGCTATAGTCTTTCTAGGCTGTAGTGGGGTAGACAGTATGGTGTACAGTTTTCTAGGGTTACATATTTGTACCCAACTCATTTTCTAATCATTCATTCCTCATTCTTTCACAGCCACTCACCCTGCAAGTGAGAGAGTTTGCCAAACGACATGGCCCTCGGCCCACAAGGACCAAGGAGCCAGTGTCACTTTACCAGGTGCACGACATGGCACGACCCTTCCTTGAATTAGTAGTCCCAGCAGAATATTAAAAGGGTTTGATACCTTTGCTCATGTTCGCAGCATTCTTGCGCTACTCCGACCTCATCTCCCTACAATGGAATAACATACAGTTCGAGGAAGAGGCAATGTGGCTCCTCATCCCATACTCCAAGACAGACCAAGAAGGAAGAACACCTAGATCTCGGTGGCGGCAACTACAGGGCCCTACTGTGCAGTCAGATGCACATGGACTTTCATTCGACTCGCATGCCTCGCTAAGATGCCGCACGGGCCGCTGATACGAGTGTTTACCAAAGGGGCACAAGCGACGCCGCACGACAAGTCGCCCTCTTACCCAACCATCAGAAATTGGTGCCTCGAGGCTTGCAGCATGGCGGGACTGGATGCCACACACATCAGGACCCACTCCTTCAGGAAGGGTGCAGCGACAGCAGCAGCCAGCCTTGGCGTTCCTGATTGGCTCTTCAAATGCATGGGCCGATGGCGAAGTGATGGCGCAAAGGAACTCTACGTCACAATTGCCCAAGACCAACTCATCAACCTATCCACCCAGCTGCAGGATACATCAGCAGCCCCATCGCCCACCAGGCACTAGCGTCGATAGAGAGACACCGCCGACCAAGAACGCACATGCCTCAGAAGACCCATTCGGAATGAACCACGCTGCCTTAGCAAGAGGACTAAGTGAGCTTTCACAATATTAAATTTTTTGAAAATGTACTTTCCAAAAATTCGTATTGTGAAAGCGAGGACGTGGCCAGCGCAGCAAAGGAAGCGGTGCGACGCTACTCACCCCTCTTTTTGGCTACAAAAGAGGGACGTGAGGCTATTCGCCTCACCCACGTTCTTCATTTCTAATTGTAGTTCTACTTTCCCGCCACCCACCCTATTGTGTATCATTGTTACGGACCAGAACGATGTACTACCCATTTGGAATGAAGCGCGCTGCCTTTGCAAGAGGACTAAGTGAGCTTTCACAATTCATTCATTTACCACTATTCGTAACACCCCCCTTCATTCCTGGCCATAGCAAAACTTGACTCGTTTGACTATTCCGCTGAGTTCAAAGCAGTGTGTCAGAGGTCCACTGGTGATCCCCCATTTATCCTAGGGAAGGGTTACAGGCACGTTGGCCTGGGGGGTTATGGGCGCACTCACCCGCTACGCAAACAAGCCCTTTTATCCCAGTGGTTACTGGCTGGAGTTCTGACTTGGTATCAATGCGAAGGTCTCGAGTTCCAATCCCCGTCTGTGCACTTCGGACATCCCAGTGCGGGGGGGGGTGTCAGAGGTCCACTGGTGATCCCCGATTGATCCTAGGGAAGGGTTACAAGCACGTTGACCTGGGTTATGGGCACACTCACTTGCTACGCAAACAATCCCTTTAATCCTAGTAGTTAGTGGTGTCAAGATAGCAAGCAAGAATGATTCCATTGAATGTGTTGTGGGTACAAGTACTAACCCTAACATTGGGTTCTACCCCATATGGGCTACCCCACTATGGCCTACATAGAACTAGAACAGACATAGTTTGACACATCTCCATAGGCAAAGTGGGGAAGAACAAGGGGTCACAAGACCAGTCAAGAATAGCAAAGCAAGCTTAGGGCGGATCACAACGTCACCACACACTCCGAGCACAAGCAAAGAGCCACAAGGCCAGTTCACATGCAGAGGAATATATGCAACAACAACAATACAGTGATCACTACCTAGCAAGAGTAAACATGTAGGTATATTTTTAGTGATCATAGTACAGCCAAAGTCTACAACAAGTGAGGAAACGTAGACACCAGGCCTAGAGCAGTGCAGAAGCGCTTATGATCACCAGCTGGAAGGGCCTTGGTGAACACATCAGCCGTGTTTGCTCGGGTGGGCACGTGAGCGGCACGAAGCTGACTACGTTGCTGCAACTCTCGAGCAAGGAAGTAACGCAGAGCGATGTGCTTTGTTCTTGCTCCAGACTGTGGTCCTGACACAAGGCAATGGCAGCCTTGTTGTCGACGTACAGAACTGGAGGAGAACGAGGCCTCTCTCCCAAGTCAGTCAGCAGGTAGGTGAGCCAGCGTAACTCCTGTGCAGCCATGGCTGTGGTGTAGATCTCAGCCTCACAACTGGAGCAGAGAACAGAAGACGAGCGTGTAGACTGCCATGAAACAAAGCCAGAGCCAAGGTGGAACGTGTAAACCTGTGACGACCGCTGCGTAGCCAGGTTGTCAACCCAAGAAGCGTTTGAGTGCCCAGTGAGGACAACTGGACTCCGCCCTCCAAGCACGAGCCCCATGCCCAATGTACTGCACAAGTAGCGCAGTACCCTCTTCGCAGAATCGAAGTGCACCTTTTGGTGCCTACCAAGAGCCACGTAGCGTGCCAGAAGGCCAAGAGGGTACGTAAGGTCAGGACGAGTGCAGGTCATCAGGTACATGAGGCAGCCCACTCGCTCTGGGTACAGACCACTCGGCTCTATGGACTCGTCCAAAGGTGGAGATGTGAGTGAGTGACCTATAGCCAGCGGAATGGACAATGGCGAGGACCAAGTGAAGCCGAAGCGATGAAGGACCTGCTGCACGATGTGTGATTGAGTAAGTGTGATGGTGCGGCGTGCTCTGTCTCGTGTGATCTGAAAGCCAAGGTAGCTGCGCAGCTCACCCAGGTCTGTGCACGCGTGTCTCTTCTGTAGCTCCGACTTCACAAGGGCGAGAGCCTCAGTCTCAGCAGCGGCAAAGGCCAAGTCGTCGACGTACACGAGGATGTAGAACGGAGGCAACGAAGTGTCGGTGCGCAGAAACAGCGACGGGTCAGCAGTGGAAGGTGCAAACCCAAGAGCCGCAAGAGTCGTCCTCAATGTGTCGTGCCGCTCACAAGGCGCTTGACGGAGACCATAGACTGGCCGGCGGAGGCTCCACTAGGTACCACGAGGGAACGACCCAGTGAAGCCAAATGGGCGGCGCAGCTAGATCTCCTCGTGGAGACTGCCCTGTAAGAATGCTGTGCTGAAGTCCAAGGAGTGAAGCTCGTAGTCACGCTGAGCAGCAACCTGTAGCAGAACCCGAAGAGTGGTCATCTTCGGGGTGGGGGAGAAGGTCTAGAAGAGTGAACTCTCTGTCGCTGACTGAAGCCTCGTGCAACGTAACGAGCCTTGAAGACAGGCGGAGAACCCGGCGGCCACTTCACCCTGAAAATCCACATGCCATCGACTACGCTTGCCCCAGGAGGGGGAACCTCATCGACGTAAATGCATGTGGACTTCCAGGATGTCATCTCTGCGTCCATGGTTGTCTACCACTGAGAGGGGTACTCACCCGCGATTGCCTCAGCGAAAGAGCGCGGGGTCGGGATGTCTGGAGCATCTGGGTCTCCCTCTGGGGCAAGCAGCATGGCCACGAGATGAGACGCAACGGCTGCAAGACACTCAAAGTCCTCTTGCCTATCCTCAAGGACGTCCATGCCAAGAGCACACTCACCCGTGACGGACGGAGGACAGACCGACTCAGACTCAGCAACAAGACTAGTAGCGAAGTCTAGACGATAGGCAGCAGCAAAGTCAACAAGCTCAGAGACTAAGGCAGACGCAGCAGCAGACTCAATCGACGGGTCAGTGACAACAGTGGCTAGCAGACGCGTGACTGTAGGGTGAGCAGCACGAACCAGGTTAGACTCAGTGTCCTGAATGTCAGGCAGAGAAGACGCAGGAGGAGACGACATGGGAATAGAGGAAGGATGAAGTGCCATAGTGTGTGTGCCAGGGACAGGGGGCGGACGCTCACGAGGAACACGACTACTAATGCGACGCGCGCAAACAGGCGAGGGAGGACGAGATGCAGTCTCACAACGCTCTGTAAGCAAGCCTGTCTGCTCAGTGTAAGGAGAAGGAGCAGGTAGTGGTGCGCCGGGCTGTAACGGGAGGCCAGTAGAAGACAGGAGGCTAAGAACCTAGTGAAGCACGGAGTCAGGCGGTGGCAGAGACGACGGTGATGGCGGAGCGAAAAACAGTCGCGGCGGTGCAGTGCCACCAGTACTAGTAGCTCCAGCGCCTCCAGCAGCTCCTACGCCTCCAGCAACTCCACAACCTCCAGCCCCAATGCCTCCAGCAGCAGCACCTCCAGCTCGAGTGACTCCAGCAGCAGCACCTAAAGCTCCAACGCCTCCAGCAGCTCCAGAACCTACGAACTCCAACGCTATGGTTCACAGCACCAGCTCCAGGGCCTCTAGTTCCAGTACCTCCAGTAGCAGCACCCCCAGAGCTGACACCTCCACCTCTAGGAATAGTACCAGTCCCAGCAGCTCCAGTACCTCCAGTACAAGCACCTTTAGGACCAGAGACACCAGCACTCCCAGCGCCTTCTCCACAAGAAGCTCCAGCAGTACGACTCCTCGTCATCTTCGTCTTTGACAAAGAAGCACCGCAGCGGGATGTGCTTGGTGCGGTTGACGTATCACAACTTATTCGCAATTCTGATCGCGCTCTGGTTGTCGCAGTGAAGGCAAAAGTTCGCCGAGGCTGGAATTTTCGCCTCCTGTAGTAGCTCCTGAAGATAGGGACCTTCGCGAACAGGTGCTGTTGCTGCGATGAACTCAACTTCCGCCGATGACAGGGCAACCAGCTCGGTGATGGGGCCGCTGGGTTCGAGGCGGAATAGAAAGCCTGTCTTGGACCGTCGATTGTCGGGGCAGCAGCATGATCGGTGTCCACGTAGCCGATGAGGTTGAGCGATGAGGTTGGGATGGTGGAGTAGCAGAGCCCGACATTGGGCGTGGAAATGAAAAATTGAAGCACCCATTGAAGATCAGAGAGGATTCCAGCCGTTGGTTTGCGGGAATATTGGGCCAGCTGACTCGCGATGTACGAGAGGTCTGGCATGCAGCTGAGTGCTGCTGATAAGTCTGAAGCCCAGCAGGGGACAGGGTTTTGTTGTCAGGTTTGTGGTTGGGTTCTGGGGTGCGGTAAGGGGTGGAGAGCGGTGCAGGTGGTATGTTGAACCGCTTGCCAAGTTCCTCTGCGTACTTCGCTGCTGAGAGATGAATGGCTTCCGGCGAGTAGGAGATGCTAAGCCCGAGGAACTACTTCACGTCGTGGTTGCAGGTAATGTCGACGCGCCCCGCGAGGTTCTTCTCGAACTGCTCGAGAAGCTGGTTGCATGACCCTGTCTAGAGAAGGCCATCGACGTAGACCGTGAGTAAGATCTATTCGCCACGGAAATCGCGGCGATACATCCCGGGGTCGTGAGGCAACTGCTTGAACCCAATTTCAAGCAAGATGTTGTGCAGGTGCTGCTGCCAGAGCCTCGGCGCGTGTTTAATCACGTGAAGGGATTTCCGCAGCGGACAAACTCGCAAGTTGTCAGAGGTCCACGGGTGATCCCCGATTGATCCTAGGGAAGGGTTACAGGCACGTTGGCATGGGGGGTTATGGGCGCACTGACCCGCTACTTAATAAGCCCTTTTATCCCAATGGTCTAGTGGTTGGGATTCTGACACAAGTCCCCTTCGCCGTATGTGTGCGGTTGCTCCACGTAGATCACAGCATCCACTAACGCGTACAGGAACGCGTTCTTCACGTCGATTTGTCGGAGCGGCAGATGTCGTGCGGCAGCGATGGCGAGGAGAATACTGACGGAGGTGTGACGGCTCACCGGCGCAAACGTTTGATCGAAGTCAATTCCGTGCCTCTGGTCGTAGCCACGTACGACCCAGCGCGCCTTGAACCGTTCGATTGTGCCGTCAAATGCGGTCTTCACACAAAAGACCCATTTGCCAGAGTCCTTCTTCCCTTGACTGCTGCACGGTCGACGAGCACCCAGAAGTCGCGTGACTCAAGTGCCCTAATCTCCGCGTCCATTGCCTCGCGCTACTCCTTGCTGTGGGGTCCGGTGAGAGCTTGGCGTGGGTTCTTTGGCTCGATGATGCGTGGCGCCGTTGAGATGGCGGTGTGGAGTCCGAGGAGTTGCATTCCGTTGACAGTGTTGTCGTAGCGATGCTGCGGGACGACCTCCTGCACGTCGTCGTCGTCACTCTCTAGCTCAGGTGGCGCTGGTGGTGCTGCGCCGCTTCCGCTTCTTCCTGATGCACCTCCTGCTGCGCCCGCTCCTCCTTCGGAAGAGTCGTCGTCATCATCGTCGTTGTCGCAACGATCACCTCGAGTGAATTCACCTCTGGGGTCTTGCTCTAGAATGGCCGCAGTAGCTTCGTCTTTCGGCGTGGCGTAGCTGTGCCCGTCAATGGCATAGACGCGCATCGCGTTTGTTTGCTCGTCTTCGCGGAACTATTGCAGGAAGAGGCGCTCGTAGAAGATAATGTCACGCGCGTTTTTGATCATCTTGCTCAGAAGGTCCAAGATGAGCCACGCCTTGTACTCAAGGCTGATGCCGAGGTGAATTTCCCAGCGCGCACGGCTCTTAATCAACATTGTTGTCCACGAAAAGAACTGGAGGAGAACGAGGCCGCTCTCCCAAGTCGGTCAGCACGTAGGTGAGCCAGCGTAACTCCTGTGCAGCCATGGCTATCGCATAGATCTCAGTCTCACAACTAGAGCTGAGAACAGAAGACGAGCGGGTAGACCGCCAAGAAACAAAGCCGGAGCCAAGGCTGAACGAGTAACCCTGAGACGAGCGCCGCGTAGTCAGGTCGTCAACCCACGAAGCGTGTAAGTGTCCAGTTTGGACCACTAGACCCCCCCCTCCAAGCACGAGCCCCATGCCCGATGTACTGCACAAGCAACGCAGTACCCTCTTCGCAGTATCCCAGTGCACCTTTCGGTGCCTACCAGGAGCCACGTAGCGTGCCAAAAGGCCAAGAGGGTACGCAAGGTCAGGACAAGTGTAGGTCATCAGGTACATGAGGCAACCCACTAGCTCTGAGTACGGGCCCCTCGGCTCTACGGACTCGTCCGAAGGTGGATCTGAGAGCGAGTGTCAGGTAGCCAGAGGAGTGGACTGTGGCGAGGATCAAGTGAAGCCGAAGCGCTGAAGGACATGCTGCACCATGTGTGACTGAGTCAGGGTGGTGGTGCGCCGTGCTCTGTCCCGGGTGATATGCAAGCCAATATAGCTGCGCAACTCACCCAGGTCTGTACAGGTGTGTCTCTTCTGCAGCTCCGACTTCACAAGGGCGAGTGCCTCAGTGTCAGCAGTGGAAAAAACCAAGTCGTCGACGTACACGAGGATGTAGAACGGCGGCAGCGAAATGTCGGTGTGGAGAAACAGTGACGGGTCTGCAGTCAAAGGAGCAAACCCAAGTGTCGCAAGTGTCGTTCTCAGTGTGTCGTGCCACTCACGAGGCGCATGGCGGAGACCGTAGACTGGCCGTTGGAGGCTCCACTGGGTACCTGCAGGAAACGACCCAGTGAAGCTAGGTAGACGGCGCAGCCAGATCTCCTCGTGCAGGCTGCCCTGTAGGAAAGTTGTCATGAAGTCAAGAGAATGAAGCTCGTAGTCACGCTGAGCGGCAACATGCACCAGCACCCCAAGAGTGGTCATCTTCGAGGTAAGGGAGAAGGTCTGGAAGAAGTCAACTCCCTGTCGCTAACTGAAGCCTCGTGCGACAAACGAGCCTTGAAGACAGTCGGAGAACCCGGTGGCCGCTTCACCCAGAAAATCCACATGCCATCGACTACGCTCATCCCGGGAGGGGGAACAGCATCAACGTAGGTGCTTCTAGACTTCCAGGATGCCATCTTTGCGTCCATAGCTGGATGCCACTGAGAGGAGTACTCACCCGCGATCGCCTCAGCGTAAGATCGCGGGATCGGGATGTTTGGTGCATCCGGGTCTCCCTCAGGGGCAAGCAGCATGGCCACGAGATGAGGTGCAGCGGCTGCAAGACACTCAAAGTCCTTTTGCCTGACCTCAAGGACGTCCGTGCCAAGAGCACACTCACCCCCGACGGATGGAGGACAGACAGACTCAGACTGAGCAACAAGACTAGCGGCGTAGTCGAGACGACAAGCTCAGCGACTAAGGCAGACGCAGCAGCAGACTCAAACGAAGGGTCAGTGACAACAGTGGCTAGAAGACACGTAACAGTAGGACTTGCAGCACGAACTAGGTTAGACTCAAGGCCCGGGATGTGCAAAAGAGAGGACGCAGGAGGAGATGGCAGAAGAATACTCTGTGGAAAAGAGGAAGGACGAAGTGTCATAGTGAGCGTGCTGGGGACAGGAGGAGGAGGCTCACGAGGAACACAGTGACCAGTGCGTTCAGCGTGAACAGGCGAGGCAGGACGAGACGCAGGCTCGCGACGCTCAGTAAGACCTCTTGTAAGGAGAGGGAGCAGGCAGTGGGGAGCCTGGCTGTTATAGGAGACCGGTAGAAGACGGGAGACTAGTAGAAGACGGGAGACTAAGAACCTGGCAAAGCACCGAGCCAGGCGGCGGCAGAGACAACGGTGACGGCGGAGGTGCAGCACCACCAATACCAGCTCCTTCAGTTTCAGCACCTCCAGTACTAGTATTAGCAGCTCTAGAAACTCCAGCTCCAGCACCTCCAGCCCCGGGTCACCAGCTCCGCACTCGGAGGCTCAACACCTCTAGGCTCCTCACGCTCAGGCTTCGCAACCGCATACTCAGCGCCCCGAGGTTCCTCGCACACAGGCTCAGCACCCCCAGGCTCCGCATGCTCAAGCTCAGCACCCGCAGGCTAAGCACCCCGAGCAACACCGGAGTCACCAGTGACCTCGACAAGCTCAACCAAGGGGAGTGGGTCTACCTGAGACACACCTTAAGGACAGGACCCTGAGGGGGGAGGGGGTCTACCGGAGGGGGACCTGGAGCAAGGAAGAGCAGCGGGGGAGGGGGAGGGGCAGTGCGGTAGGGGAAGAGACGGTAAAAGGGAACCGACTCATCAAATGTTACGTCCTAAGAGGACAGAACACGGCGCGAGTTGGGGTGGTAAAACTGCTAGCCAGGCGCGTCCGGGGGAAAGCCAAGGAGACACAAGGAACGGCGCGGGCAGAGAGCTTGTCGGCGGAGGTATCGCGAACAAAGGCACGAGATCCCCAAACCCGGAACACTGACGCATCGCCAACATTTCCCGTCCAATGCAGTGTCGGCGAGGTCTCCGGCAAGGAGACAAGGGGCCAGAGGTTGAGCTGATGTGCAGCGTACCGGACCGCAAACGGCCACAGAAAATGGGGGGCAGCTGCATGGATCATGGAGGTACGAGCGACATCCATGACTAGGCCAATGCGGCACTCAGCAAACCCATTCTGCTGCGGAGAGGCCGAAAGCATGAACGACTGGGTGATGCCCTCCCCACGACAAAAGTCCCGCAAGAGGTTGGAGGAGAACTCACCACCTTTGTCAGAGTGCAGACGCAGGACAGGAAGGTCCGTGTTGAACCGCTCGCGGAGCTGGAGATGGACAGTGCGGATCCAAGGGATCAAGACTTCGGGGACCTCACCTTTGCTGCACAAGGGGAAGACCGTGGTGTAATGTGAGTAGTCGTCAACAACCAGCAGAAAGTATCGCTCGCGGCCCTGTCCATGGATGCGGGCTGGGCCCCATACGTCCAAGTGGAGAGTCTGCAGGGGAGCGGTCGACGGGGGAAACGAGGAGTGAGGAGCGGCGCGCTACCGCCCCTCAACACAGGGAAGGCAGGGAGGGGCAGGCGAGGGTGGGAGGGGAGGCCCACCACTGAAAATCGACTTCCTCATTTTTTTCAGACCGGAGCGCGAGTCGCCCCTGCCCGAGGCGCGCCCCGTGGGCCGCCCTCTCGTCGCGTCCCCTGCCCTTAACGGCCCGTCGCGCCCTCCTAGAGGCCCCTCGCACGGCCCCTCGCACCACCCCTAGCGGCCTCGTCGCCACCCTTCGCGGCCCGTCGCCGCCCCTCGCAGCCCCGTCGCCACCCCTAGCGGCCCGTCGCCACCCTTCGCGGCCCTGTCGCCGCCCCTAGCAGCCCCGTCGCCACCCCTCGCGGCTCCGTTTCCGCCCCTCGCTGCCCCGTCGCCACCCGTTACAGCCCCGTCGCCGCCCTTCGCGGCCCCGTCGCCGCCCCTAGCGGATCCGTCGCCGCCCCTCGCGGCCCCGTCGCCGCCCGTTGCGGCCCCGTCGCCGCCCTTCGCGGCCCCGTCGCCGCCCGTTGCGGCCCCGTCGCCGCCCTTCGCGGCCCCGTCGCCGCCCGCTGCGGCCCCGTCCCCGCTCTTCTCGGCCCCTCCCCGGTCCCAGCAGCAGCAGCGGCCACCTCTACCGCTGCAGCCCCTGCCGCTGCCGATTGCAGCCGCATCTGCTGCCGACCGCGGCCGCCGTTTCCGCAGCCACTGCCGCTCCAGAAGCCGCAGCCGCCGCCGCCGCAGCCGAGACAGCAGCCGCTGCAGCCGCCACTGCCACTGTCGCCGCCGCCGCCGCCACTATTGCGGCCCTGTCCCTGCAGGCGCGCCTCGGCCCTGCCTCACCACCTGCGGGCCTCTACCTACCCGCCCTGGTAAGAGCACTCTTGAGCAGCGCCTCTACCACCGCCCTGCTCTTACTGCTAGCCTGCTGCTGCCATTCCTGTCATGGCTGCTCCTAATGTTCTCACTTTTGATGTTGAGGGTCGGGCTGTCGACTTTGAGGTATGGGTCGATGACCTACAGCTTTTCCTACATTGCGATAGGACAGATGGTCTCTCCTTGTTCGATCTCACGTCTCGTGCCTCTCCTGCCCCTCCTGCCGATGCTGACAGCACTCTTCGCTCACAATGGGCCACATGTGATGCTGCTGCCCGTCTTGCTGTTTGTAGTCACTTGCCGTCCTCTGAGCTCGCGCACTTTGGTTAGTATAAGAGCGCTAAGACCATGTACGACGCTGTAGTTGCACGCTACTCTTCCCCTGCCACTGCTGCTCTTAGTCGCCTCATGCTACTGTACCTGTTCCCTGACCTCGCCGCCTTTTCCGCAGTCGCTGAACTAATTACGCACCTTCGCACTAGTGACACTCGCTACCGCGCTGCGCTCCCTGCTAAGTTCTGCGCCAAGAACCCCCCCCCCATATACATCACCCTCTACTACATAGTCACCCGGCTCCCTGACTCCCTTCTCTCGGTCAGGGACCACTTCCTCTCAGTTTGCCCCACCACACTCATCGTTGACCTCCTCGAGGAGCGCATCCTGGCAGCTGAGAAGAGCATAGTCGTTGTAAAAGCCTCTCGTGGTGACCCTCGTACTCCCTTCTTTGAGGGGTGTTCCCCCTCCCCCCTCCTGCCCTCTGTTGCCTCTGCTGCTGCGGCCGACCTCGTTGGCCTCGAGTCGGTCGGAGTTGCGTCTGCCCCTGGCGGGAGACGCCGCACCGGCAAGGGCAAAGGGGGCAAGGGTGCTGGGGGAGCTGGCGGGGGCGGTGAAGGTGGCGGTGGGGGCGGTGGAGGGGGTGGGGGTGGTGGTGGGAGTGGTGGCAGGGGTGGGGGCGTCGGTGGCGGTAGTGGAGGCAGAGGAGGCAGCGGCGGTGGTGGTGGGAGCGGAGGAGGCGGAGGTGGCGGCGGCGGTGGAGGTGGCGGCGGCAGCGGTGGGACTTGTCGGGGCGGCTCTGCGCAGAGGGGCGGCTTCGGTGGTGGTCAGCGCCAGCACCAGCAGCGCACTCGTGAGACCCCGTCCCCCCAGCAGCTTCGTGAGTGGTACGCTTCGCGTCAGCGGGGTGGGGGTGCTGGTCCCTGTACCTACGTCCTGCGTACCAGCGACCGTACGGGTGAGCAGTGCGGGGGCCCGCACCCCACCCAGCGCTACTTCGGCCACCTGACGGACGCCTGGCTTCTCCAGTTCCCTGACGCCACTAAGATCCCTCGCTGGGGAGAGCTGCAGAGGTCGGGGGTTGCTATCTTTGATCTTGAATATGATGCTATTCTTGCTGCCATGTATGCTGTGTCTACTAGTGATGAGGGTGACTGTTACCTGTGTGTTCCGCCTGACCCAGGCATTGGGACTGCTGCTCTAGGTGCTGGTGAGGCTGTTGCTCTAGGTGCTACTGAGTCTGCTGCCCAGGTGCTGGTGAGTCTTCTCTCTCAGGTACCACGTCGGCTCAGGCCTCCCACACCTTCACCCTTGACTCGGGTGCTTCCCGCTCCTTCTTTCGAGACCGCACCACGCTTACGCCGCTTAGTCGGCCAGTTGCAGTCTCCCTGGTGGACCCCTCTGAGGGTCCTGTCCTTGCCCACTTCTCCACTGTCTTACCGTGTCCGGCGGCCCCTTCTGGCACCCTATCAGGTCTCTACCTCCCCACGTTCTCTACGAACTTGGTGAGTGGTGCTGACCTACAGGATGGGGGCGTTAACCAGTTCACTCCTGCGAGTCAGCGAGTGACCCACTGCACGTGTGCTCGGACGGGCCGACACTTGGCCACGTTTACCCGTCGGCCGGGGTCAAGCCTGTACACACTGACTACTGAGTCTCCTCCGCTCTCTACGTGTGTTTAGGTGGTTGCGTCGGGTCAGGTGTCTGCTACGGCGTCCAGGTCTGGTCCTGCGTCTGCCCCCTGCTCGTGTCGTCTCCTGTCTCACCAAACTCTCCTCTGGCACCACCGCCTTGGTCACCCCTCGCTGCCTCGTCTCCGAGGCATGGCCTCCCGTGTCCTTGTCTCCGGTCTCCCCCGGTCCCTCCCTCCTCTTCCTCTGGGGCCTGCCCCTACCTGCGTTCCCTGCGTTGAGGGGAGGCAGCGTGCTGCTCCTCACTCCTCCGAGTCTCCTCCGACAGAGGCTCCACTGCAGACGCTTCACATGGACGTGTGGGGCCCAGCCCGCGACCGTGGACAGGGTCACGAGCGTTACTTCCTGCTGGTGGTTGACAACTTTTCGCGTTACACCACAGTCTTCCCCTTGCGCAGCAAGGGTGATGTCACTGAGGTGTTGATCGACTGGATCCGCGCGGCTTGTCTCCAGCTCAGAGAGAGTTTCGGCTCGGACTTTCTTGTTCTGCGTCTGCAGTCTGACAGAGGCGGGGAGTTTTCCTCTGCCCTTCTGGGAGCCTTCTGTCGTGCACAGGGCATCCGCCAGACCTTCACGCTTCCGTCCTCTCCACAGCAAAATGGGATTGCTGAGCACCGCATTGGCATGGTCATGGACGTCGCTCGTACGTCCATGATCCATGCGGCTGCTCCCCATTTTCTGTGGCCGTTTGCGGTTCGGTACGCAGCGCATCAGATCAACCTTCAGCCCCGGGTCTCCTTGCCGGAGACCTCCCCCCCCTTGCGGTGGACGGGGAAGGTTGGCGATGCGTCTGCGTTTCGTGTCAGGGGATCTCGGGCGTTTGTCCGCGACTTGTCTGCGGACAAACTGTCCCCCCGTACTGTTCCCTGCGTCTTCCTTGGCTTCCCTCCTGACGCGTTTGGTTGGCAGTTTTACCACCCCACCTCGCGCCGTGTTCTGTCCTCCTAGGACGTCACCTTTGACGAGTCGGTTCCTTAATACCATCTCTTCCCCTACCGCACTGCGCCCCTCCCCCCGCCGCCGCTCTTCCTTGAGCCGGGTCCCCCCCAGGTAGACCATCTCCCCCCTCGTGTCCCAGATAGACGTAGACGAGCCTGTCGAGGTAGCTGTTGACTCTGGTGCTGCTAGGGGTGCTGAGCCTGGGGGTGCTGAGTCTCGGGGTGCTGAGCCTGGGGGTGCTGAGCTTGGGGGTGTGGAGCCTCGGGGTGCGGAGCCTGGGGGTGCTGAGCCTGGGGGTGCTGAGTCTGGGGGTGCGGAGCCTGGGGGTGCTGGGTCTGCTCGTGTGGCCTCTAACGGTGCTGGGTCTGGGGGCCCTTCGGGTGCTTCGTCTCGGCGGGAGCTACCCTCTCCACAGGAGCTGCGCGAGTGGTTTGCCCGGCGCTCGAGCCGTGCTGCTGGAGCTAGAGGTGCTACTGTTGCTGCTGACCCTGGGGTCAGCGCTGGAGGTACTGGAGCTGCTGGTACTGCTGGGGGGACTGGAGCTGCTGGGCCAGGAGGTGCTCCTCATGCTGGAGCTACTTGCGGTGCTGGAGCTGGCGGTCTTGCTTGAGTAGGTGCTGCTGGATCTGGAGCAGCTGGAGGTGTTGGCGCTGGTGCTTCTAAGGGTGCTGGAGTTGGCGCTGCTGGCGCTGGTGCTGCCGCTGGGGGTACTCGTGCTGTCCCTGCTAGTTCTGGAGGCGTTGCGCGGCCGCGGCCGTACTTCGTTCCGCTCCTTGAGCAGGTTCTTGGTCTTCCGCCTTCTACTGGTCCTGCTCCTCCCTTAGAGTGTCCACCACCTGTCCAGTCGTAGTCACAGTTACAGCCCGCCTCCCCCCTGCCTGCTCCTTCTCCCTACACTGGTCCTACTGGAGGTCTTGCGGAGCGTCGTGAGCCTTCGTCTCGTCGTGCGTCGCCTGTTCGTGCTGCTCGCACTAGTGGTCGTACTGCGCATTCGCGTCCTCCTGCAGTCCCAGGCAAACACCAGATGGCACTGCGTCCTTCCAAAGCTTCTCTGTGTGTCCCGTTGCCGTCTCCTCCAGCGTCCTCTCTTCCTCCTCTTGCTGACCCGGAGTCTGACTCTCTTTATGCTGCCAGTCCTACTGTCACGCGTCTCCTGGCTACTGTTGTCACTGACCCTTCCTTTGAGTCCACTGCTGCGTCTGCCCTAGTTGCTGAGCTTGTCGACTTTGCTGCTCGCTGTCGTCTAGACTACGCTGCTAGTCTTGTTGCTGAGTCTGAGTCTGTCTGTCCTCCGTCCGTCGGGGGTGAGTGTGCTCTTAGCACGGACGTCCTTGAGGTCAGGCAGGAGGAGACCCGGATGCACCAGACATCCCGACTCCGAGGGTCCCTACTCCTCATAGTGGCAGTTAGCCATGGACGCAGAGATGGCTTTCTGGAAGTCCACAGGCACCTGCGTCGACGAGGTTTCCCCACCTGGGGCGAACATCGTCAGTGGCTTGTGGATTTTCAGGGTGAAGCGGCCGCCGGGTTCTCCGCCTGTCTTCAAGGCGCGTTACGTGGCTCGAGGCTTCAGTCAGCGGCATGGAGTTGACTACTTTCAGACCTTCTCTCCCACCCCGAAGATGACCACTCTTCGAGTGCTGCTGCACATAGCCGCTCAGCGCGACTACGGGCTTCACTCTCTTGACTTCAGCACACTTTTCTTGCAGGGCAGAATCCCAACCACTAGACCATTGGGATAAAAGGGCTTGTTTGTGTAGCGGGTAAGTGCGCCCATAACCCCCCAGGCGAACGTGCCTGTAACCTTGTCCTAGGATCAATCGGGGATCACCAGTGGACCTCTTACACCCCCCCCGCACTGGGATGCCCGAGGTGCATACACCGGGATTCGAACCCGAGACCTTCGCTCTGATACCATGTCAGAATCCCAACCACTAGACCATTGGGATAAAAGGGCTTGTTAAGTAGCGGGTTAGAGCGCCCATAACCCCCCAAGCGAGCGCGCCTGTAACCCTCTCCAGGATCAATCGGGCATCCACGGTGCAGATCTACTGACACCTCTCAGGCCAACACTGCTAATATCTTTACCAAGGCACTTCCGCCTTGTGATCATCAGCGCTTCTGTACGATGCTAGGTCTTGTGCCTACTTGGCCTCACTTGCTCACTTCTTGACCTTTCTTGTACTGTGATCTATCTATACCTGCACTTGCTTGTTTGCCTTTATATATGATCTTGCATGCGAACTGGCCTTGTTGCCTTGAACTTGTGCTCGGAATGTGTAGTGACGTTGTGATCCACCCTAAGCTTACTGTGCTTTGCTTGACCGGTCTTATCACTTCTTGTTCTCCCCCACTTCTCCTATGGGGGTGTGTCAAACTCATATGCTATAGTCTGTGTAGGCTGTAGTGGGGTAGACAATATGGGGTACAACACTTTTAGGTTTTCCTACTTGTACCCACGTGTTTCCTAGTGCATTCATTCCTCATTTCTTCACAACTGCAACCGGTCCTGCGAGTGGTGTGATTGTGGTGCTGTCGCGAAAGAAGCAGCGGGAAGCACTTGAGTCAAGCGTCAAGATGTGCAAGGCCCGAGCAGGCGCTGTACCAGAGAGAGCGGACTCACCAACACCTAGAGCAGACTCACCAGCACCTAATGCAGCAGCCGCTAACGAGGGTCAGGTGGCACACACAGATAACAGTCACTCTGAGTACTTATAGTCAAATCATACATGGCAGTGAGGATAGTGTCATAGTCTAGAGATATCTTCCTTTTTCCGAAGCAGCTCTAGCCAGCGGGGGAGCTCAGCCTCGTCGCCAAACATTGCACGTGCGTGTGCATGTGTACTCGTGTGCATGTACGTGAGTATGTGTGCGTATGGTGTATGTTTGTGAGTGTCTGCGTGCGTGTACATGTACATATATATCGTGTTGTTTACGGTACGTAATTATTCCAAGATTTTGTTGGTTGTGTTTGTTTCGGGCTGGTGCTAGTTTGCCTCGTGCATGCAGCAAAGGTTGCCATCCTTGTTGGGGCAGCGTGTTTCGCTGTTTCTTTAACCCCATCAATCTTTGCTGCAGCATTGATGCAATTAAGCATTACCTTAAAAACATATACAATCAATACGTGCTATTGTTATTTTAAGAGTTTGTGTTTCACTTGTGTTAATCTACTGTGCTGTCTGTGTTTTGAGGCATGGTGTTAATATGGATCGTGTATGCAATTTGGGGTTGTCATCGTCATAGGGGCAGCGTTTCTTCGCTGTTTCTGTCAGAACATATCTATAGCTTATACTGCTGTGTAGGCTGTAGTGGGGTATCCCATAGGGGGTACAACCCAGTTAGGGTTTCATATTTGTACTGCTTTCATTCATAGTTCATTCATTCCTGCTTACTCATTTCACATGGTATAGAGCGGGTTCCCTGTGGAACTCTGCCTAGGGCCCACCGAAGCGCGCCCCGAGGCGCGCTCAACTTTTTTTTTCCGCTATCGAGCGACCCTCCGTGTCGCCTCCCTCCCACACGCGGCCCAGCCGCCCGCTAAGTCGCGGCCCCAGCCGCCCGCTACGATCGCGGCCCCAGCCGCCTGCTCGACACGGCCCCCAGCCGCCTACTCGACGCGGCCCTGCCGCCCGCTACGCCGCGGCTGCCGCCTACTACGACCGCGGCCCCGGCCGCCTGCTACGACCGCGGCCCCCCAGCCGCCTGTTCGACCGCGGCCCCGCCGCCCGCTCCTGTCGCGGCCCCCAGCCGCCTACTCGACGCGGCCCCCAGCCGCCTGCTTGACGCGGCCCTGCCGCCCGCTACGCCGCGGCCGCCGCCTGCTACGACCGCGGCCCCGGCCGCCTGCTACGACCGCGGCCCCAGCCGCCTGTTCGACCGCGGCCCCGCCGCCCGCTCCTGTCGCGGCCCCCAGCCGCCTGCTCGACGCAGCCCCCGGCCGCCTGCTCGACGCGGCCCTGCCGCCCGCTACACCGCGGCCGCCGCCCACTACGATCGCGGCCCCGGCCGCCTGCTACGACCGCGCCCCCAGCCGCCTGTTCGACCGCGGCCCCGCCGCCCGCTCCTGTCGCGGCCCCGGCTGCCTGCTCGCACGGCCTCGCCGCCCGCTACTACCGCGGCCCCGGCCGCCTGCTCGACCGCGGCCCCCCCCCCCCCCCCCCCCCCCCCCCCCCTACTACCGGGAGCCGAGCCGCCCTGCAGCCGAGCCGCCCGGGAGCCGAGCCGCCCTGCACCCGAGCCGCCCTGTCGCCGAGCCGCCCAGGAGCCGAGCCGCCCTGCCCCCGAGCTGCCCTACCGCCGAGCCGCCCGGGAGCCGAGCCGCCCTGCGCCCGAGCCGCCCAGCACCCGAGCCGCCAGGTCGCTGAGCCGCCTTTCTGCATACCTACTCGACCTGCCCTGCCTGGTGAGCACAGTCCCACTGCCACTGCGAGCTCTTTCCCTACTGCTTGCACTGCGTCGCTGTCTTCGCCATGGCTACCCCTAGTGTCCTAGCTTTTGACGCTGAGGGTCGCGCCATTGATTTTGAGGTCTGGTTAGACGACCTGCAGCTGTTCTTACAGTGCGACAGGGCTGACGACCTTTCTCTCTTTGACCTCACCTCTGGCGCCTCTCCTGCTCCTGCTGCTGATGCTGATCCCGCTGTCCGCTCTAAGTGGGCCACCCGCGATGCTGCTGCACGTCTTGCTGTGCGTCGCCACCTCCCTACCTCTGAGCGTGCGCACTTTAGTCAGTACAAGAGTGCTCAGACCTTGTACGACGCTGTAGTTGCGCGCTACTCCTCCCCTGCCACTGCTGCACTGAGCCGTCTCATGCTTCCCTACCTCTTTCCTGACCTCTCTGCCTTTCCCACTGTCGCTGACCTCATTACGCACCTCCGCACTAGTGACACTCGCTACCCGCGCCGCCCTTCCTGCTGAGTTCTGCGCTAAGAACCCCCCCCCCATGTACATCGCTCTCTACTACGTAGTCGCACGCCTCCCTGACTCCCTTCGCGTCGTCAGGGACCACTTTCTCGCAGTCTGTCCCACCACTCTCACCGTCGACCTCCTCGAGAAGGCCCTCCTTGCAGCGGAGAAGAGCATAGTCGCTGTAGGTGCTTCTCGTGGTGACCCTCGCACCCCCATCTTTGAGGGGTGCTCTCCTTCCCCCTTGCTGCCCTCTGTTGCCTCTGCTGCTGCTGCCGACCTGCTTGGTCTTGAGTCGGTCGGCGCGGCGTCTGCCCCTAGTGGGAGACGTCGCTCCAGCAAGGGCAAGGGGGGCAAGGGCGCGGGTGGAGCTGGAGGGGGCGGTGGCGGTGGCGGCGGTGGCGGCGGAGGGAGTGGGGGTGGCGGCGGGGCTAGTGGCGGGGGTGGTGGTGGTGGTGGCGGCAGCAGCGGCGGAGACGGTGGTGGTGGTGCCAGCGGTGGTGGTGGAGGCAGCGGCGGAGGTGGAGGCGGCGGAGGTGGAGGCAGTGGAGGCGGCAGCGGAGGAGGCAGTAGTGGTGGAGGAGGT
This sequence comes from Closterium sp. NIES-65, assembly GCA_948144175.1. Classification (NCBI taxonomy): domain Eukaryota; kingdom Viridiplantae; phylum Streptophyta; class Zygnematophyceae; order Desmidiales; family Closteriaceae; genus Closterium; species Closterium sp. NIES-65. Next base: position 5,139,578 of record CANXME010002068.1, read on the forward strand.
GGAGCTGGTCGGGGTGGTACCCAGCAGCGTAGCGGCGGTGGTGGTGGCCAGCGCTCGCACCGGCAGCAGCAGCAGCGCTCGCGGGACATCCCTTCGCCTCAGCAGCTTCGTGAGTGGTACGCTGGGCGTCAGAGGGGTGGGGGTACTGGTCCCTGCACCTACGTTCTTCGTTCCGGCGACCGCGCGGGTGAGCAGTGTGGGGGTGCCCACGCCACCCAGCGCTGCTTTGGCCGCCTGACGGACGCTTGGCGTCAGCAGTTCCCTGGGGCTAGTGAGATCCCTCGCTGGGATGAGCTTCTCAGGGCTGGTGTAGCGATCTTTGATCTTGATTTTGATGCTATCCTTACTGCTATGTATGTTGTGGATTATAGTGAGGAGAATGAGGGTTACCGGTGTTTTCAGCCCGACCCGGGCATTGGTACTGCTGCGCTAGGTGCTTGTGAGGCTGCTGCTCTAGGTGCCAGTGCGTCTGCGCTCTCAGGTACTGGTGAGACTGCGCTCTCAGGTACTGAGTCGTCCTCGTCCTCCCTCACTTTCACACTTGACTCCGGAGCTTCTCGCTCCTTCTTTCGAGACCGCACTACCCTTTCGCCGCTCGCCAGGCCGGTTGCGGTCTCCCTTGCTGACCCCTCTGGGGGTCCTGTCCTGTCTCACTTCTCCACTGTCCTCCCGTGTCCGGCTGCCCCTTCGGGCACCCTGTCGGGTCTGTACCTTCCCTCGTTCTCTACGAACTTGGTGAGTGGAGCGGACCTGCAGGATGGGGGTGTTCACCAGTTCACTCCTGCGCGTCAGAGGGTGACCCACTGCACGGAGGCTCGCACAGGCCGACACCTGGCCACGTTCTCACGTCGGCCGGGGTCGAGTCTCTACACCCTGACCGTTGAGTCTCCTCCTGTCCCTGCGTCTGGTCAGGTGGCTGCGTCGGGTCAGGTACTTGCTGCTTCGTCCCGGTCAGGTCCTGAGTCTGCCCCCTGTTCTTGTCGCCTCCTGTCTCACGAGACTCTCCTGTGGCACCACCGTCTTGGCCACCCCTCCTTGCCCCGTCTTCGGAGCATGGCTTCCCGTGTCCTTGTCTCTGGTCTTCCCCAGTCTCTCCCTCCTCTCCCCTCCGGGCCAGGACCTTCCTGTGTCCCCTGTGTCGAGGGTCGCCTCCGGGCTACTCCTCACTCCTCCCACTTCCCCCCGACAGAGGCTCCCCTGCAGACGCTTCACATGGATGTGTGGGGCCCAGCCCCCGTCCGTGGGCAGGGTTACGAGCGCTACTTCCTGTTGGTGGTTGACGACTACTCGCGTTACACCACAGTCCTCCCCTTGCGCAGCAAGGGTGCGGTCACTGAGGTGCTGATCGAGTGGATCTGCGAGGCTCGTCTCCAGCTCAGGAAGAGCTTCGGCTCGGACTTTCCTGTTCTGCGTCTGCACTCTGACAGAGGCGGAGAGTTCTCTTCTCGCCTTCTGCGAGACTACTGTCGTGCACGGGGGATCCGCCAGACCTTCACGCTTCCGGACTCACCACAGCAAAATGGGATTGCTGAGCGCCGCATTGGCATGGTCATGGATGTCGCTCGTACGTCCATGATGCATGCGGCTGCCCCCCATTTTCTGTGGCCGTTTGCGGTGAGGTACGCGGCGCATCAGCTCAACCTTCACCCCCGGGTCTCTCGGCCAGCGATGTCCCCAGCCTTGCTGTGGACGGGGAAGGTTGGCGATGCGTCTGTGTTCCGTGTCTGGGGATCTCGGGCGTTTGTCCGCGACTTGTCTGCGGACAAGCTGTCCCCTCGTGCTGCTCCCTGTGTCTTCCTTGGCTTCCCCACTGACGCCCCAGGTTGGCAGTTTTACCACCCCTCCTCTCGTCGTGTTCTGTCCTCCCAGGACGTCACGTTCGACGAGTCAGTCCCCTTCTACCGTCTCTTCCCCTACCGCACTCCTTCCCTCCCCCCTCCCCCGGACTTCCTTGTGCCGGTTCCCCCCCCGGTTGACCCCCTCCCCCCTCAGGTTCCTGCCCCCTCAGGTGTGTCCCAGGTAGACGCCGTTGACCCGGTCGAGGTTACTGGTGACTCTGGTACTGCTGCGGGTGCTGAGCCTGGGGGTGCTGACTCTGGGGGTGTTGTGCGCGGGGGTGCTGAGCCTGGGGGTGCTACTGCTGGGGATGCTGGGCCTGAGGGTGCTACTGCGGAGGGTGCGGAGCCTGGGGGTGCTGAGCCGGGGGGTGCTGTGCCTGGAGGTGCTGGGTCTGGGGGTGCTGGGTCGGGAGCTGCTGAGCCTGGGGGTGCTGAGCTGGGAGCTGCTGAGCCTGGGGGTGCTGCGTCTGGAGCTGCTGAGCCTGGGGTTTCTCCTGCTGCTGCGTCTCGCCGGGAGCCCCTCTCTCCACAGGAGCTGCGCGAGTGGTTCGCTTGCCGCTGGAGGCGTGCTGCTGAGTCTGGAGGTGCTGCTGGAGCTGGAGCTGGAGCTTCTTCGACCGTCGAGGGTGCGGGTGCAGCCGGTCCCGGAGCTGCTGGCCCTGCAGGTCCTCCTGGAGCTGGAGCTGCTGAGGGCGTTCGTGCTGAGCCTGCTGCTGTTGGTCCTGCCGCTGGAGGTGTGGGTGGCGCTGGTGCTGTCGCTGAGGGTGCTGGTGCTGTCCCTGCTGAGTCTGGAGCTGCCGCGCGGCCTCGGCCGTACTTCGTTCCGCTCCTTCAGCAGGTTCTTGGTCTTTCTCCTCCAGTAGAGGGTCCACCGCCTGTCCAGTCGCAGCCCCTACTGGAGCCTTCCTCTCCGCTGCCTGCTCCCTCTCCTTACACTGGTCCTACTGGAGGTCTTGCTGAGCGTCGTGAGCCTGCGTCTCGTCCCGCGTCGCCTGTTCGTGCTGCTCGCGCTAGTGGTCGTAGTTCGCGTCAGCGTCCTCCTCCTGTCCCTGGCACGCACCGGATGTCTTTACGTCCGTCCACTGCTCCTCTGCGTGCCCCTTTGCCTTCTCCTCCTGAGTCCTCTCTTCCTGCGCTTGCGGACCCTGAGTCGGACTCTCTTCGTGCTGCCAGTCCCATTGTCACGCGTCTGCTTGCTACTGTCGTCACTGACCCCTCTTTTGAGTCCACTGCTGCGTCTGCTCTAGTCACTGAGCTCGTCGACTTTGCTGCTCGCTGTCGTCTCGACTACGCTGCTAGTCTTGTTGCTGAGTCTGCGTCTGTCTGTCCTCCGTCCGTCGGGGGTGAGTGTGCTCTTGGCACGGACGTCCTAGAGGACAGGCAGGAGGAGTTACAGTGTCTAGCGGCTGCTTCACCTCATCTCGCGTCTGTACTGCTTGCCCCTGAGGGAGACCCGGATGCACTAGACATCCCGACTTCGCGTTCTTACGCGGAGGCCGTAGAGGGTCCCTACTCCTCTCAGTGGCAGGCAGCTATGGATGCAGAGATGGCTTCCTGGAAGTCCACAGGCACCTACGTTGACGCGGTTCCCCCTCCTGGGGCGAACATCGTCAGTGGCATGTGGATCTTCAGGGTGAAGCGGCCGCCGGGCTCTCCACCTGTCTTCAAGGCACGATACGTTGCTCGTGGCTTCAGTCAGCGGCAGGGAGTTGACTACTTTCAGACCTTCTCTCCCACCCCGAAGATGACTACTCTTCGGGTGCTGCTGCACATAGCCGCTCAGCGCGACTACGAGCTTCACTCTCTCGACTTCAGCACTGCGTTCTTGCAGGGTAGCCTGCACGAGGAGATCTGGCTTCGCCGTCCACCTGGCTTCACTGGGACTTTCCCTCCTGGCACCCAGTGGAGCCTCCGACGGCCAGTCTACGGTCTCCGCCAGGCACCGCGTGAGTGGCACGACACACTGAGGACTACGCTTGCGGCTCTTGGGTTTGCTCCTTCTACTGCTGACCCGTCGCTGTTTCTTCGCACCGACACTTCCCTGCCGCCGTTCTACATCCTCGTGTACGTCGACGACCTGGTCTTTGCCACAGCGGACACTGCTGGACCCGCCTACGTGAAGTCCGAGCTGTTGAAGAGACACACGTGCACAGACCTGGGTGAACTGCGCAGCTACCTTGGCTTGCAGATCACTCGGGACAGAGCACGCCGCACCATTACCTTGACTCAGTCACACATGGTGCAGCAGGTCCTTCAGCGCTTCGGCTTCACGTACTCCTCGCCTCAGGCCACTCCTCTGCCTACTCGCCACTCACTCTCAGCTCTGCCTTCGGATGAGTCCGTAGAGTCGAGTGGTCCGTATGCGGAGCTTGTTGGCTGCCTCATGTACCTGATGACCTGCACACGACCTGACCTTGCATACCCTCTGAGCATTCTTGCACGCTATGTTGCTCCTGGGAGACACAGACCGGAGCACATGGCTGCAGCGAAGAGGGTATTACGCTACCTGTGCAGTACGTCAGGCATGGGGCTAGTGCTTGGAGGGCGGAGTCCAGTGGTCCTTACCGGCCACGCGGACGCTTCTTGGGCTGACGACCAGGCTACGCAGCGGTCGTCACAGGGTTACACCTTCAGCCTTGGTTCCGGCTCTGTCTCGTGGCGGTCTACTCGCTCGTCTTCGGTTCTCGGCTCCAGTTGTGAGGCTGAGATCTACGCCGGGGCCATGGCTGCACAGGAGCTTCGCTGGCTCACCTACCTGTTGACTGACCTTGGAGAGCCGCCTCGTTCTCCTCCAGTGCTGTACGTAGACAACAAGGCTATGCTGGCCTTGTGTCGAGAGCAGCGCTTGGAGCACAGAACGAAGCACATTGCTCTCCGCTACTTCCTTGCTCGTGAGCTGCAGCAGCGTGGTCAGTTGCGACTTGCGTACGTGGCCTCTGAGGCCAACACTGCTGATGTGTTCACCAAGGCACTTGCGCCTTGTGACCATCAGCGCTTCTGCACCCAGCTGGGTCTTGTGCCTGTCTTGCCTCACTTGCTCTCCTCTTGACTTCACTTGTACTGTGACATATATATATACCTGCTCTTGCTTGTCTAGCTTTATATATATGTCTGTACTCTTGCTTGTGAACTGGCCTTTGGCCTTGCTCTTGTGCTCGGACTGTGTGGTGACTTTGTGATCCACCCTGAGCTTTGCTTTGTCTTGCTTGACTGGTCTTGTGACCCCTTGTTCTCCCCCACTTTGCCTATGGGGGTGTGTCAGAACATATCTATAGCTTATACTGCTGTGTAGGCTGTAGTGGGGTATCCCATAGGGGGTACAACCCAGTTAGGGTTTCATATTTGTACTGCTTTCATTCATAGTTCATTCATTCCTGCTTACTCATTTCACAGTTTCAACGACCCCATCAATCTCTGTTGCTGCATAGATTTTTATTGGCACCCATTCGATACATTTCTATGTTCAAAGCCACCGTGTTTTTGTCATATTGGTACATGTTCACAATTGATTTTGTTGTTTTTGAATGTAAAATTGCACTCGTACATGTCGATGCCATAAGTTGTTGTCCTATCATTCAATGCGTCGTATTAATCGACGATGATGTGATGGTTGGATGCTTTCATGGTTTCGACATGGTACGCACGTATTGGCTTTCACCTTTCGGGGTATGTTCATTAGAAGTGATTGTTTATCCACTTTTTGAGGCATCTGTTTAAAATACATGCTTCAATAAGTGCATAAAACATCATTTCTGAGATGACATCTGCGAAATGTGAAACCAGTTATATAGGGTTGCTACACAACCCAAAACTGATAGTCGTAACTGTGTTCATAGGGAAGTGCTGTTGAGATAGAGGCGAGGAATGAGTGCACTATGAAATGAAACAAGTACAAGTACCAACCCTAATTGAGTTGTACCCCCTATGGGCTACCCCACTACAGCCTAAATATATGCATCAGTAATATAATCATCTGACACACCCCCATAGGCAAAGTGGGGGAGAGCAAGGGGTCACAAGACCAGTCAAGCAAAGCAAAGCAAAGCAAGCTCAGGGTGGATCTCAAGGATACCACAAAAATTCCGAGCACAAGGTCAAGGCCACAAGGCCAGTTCACATGCAGCAGAGCATATATATATAACAGTGCTAAACAAGCAAGAGCAAGGATATATATATGCAGCAGTACAAGCAAGGTCAAGAGGTAAGCAAGTGAGGCCCAGTGGGCACAAGGCCTAGCAGAGTGCAAAAGCGCTGATGGTCACGAGGCGGAAGTGCCTTGGTGAACACATCAGCAGTGTTCGCCTCAGTGGCCACGAAACGCAGGCGAAGCTGACCACGCTGCTGCAGCTCTCGAGCAAGGAAGTAGCGCAGAGCAATGTGCTTCGTCCTGTGCTCCAGTCTGTGCTCCTCACAGAAGGCAATGGTTGCCTTGTTGTCGACGTACAGCACTGGAGGAGAACAAGGCCGCTCTCCAAGGTCAGTCAGCAGGTAGGTGAGCCAGCGAAGCTCCTGGGCAGCCATGGCCGTGGCGTAGATCTCAGCCTCACAGCTGGAGCTGAGAACCGAAGAAGAGCGAGTAGAGCGCCAAGAGACAGAGCCAGAGCCAAGACTGAACGTGTAACCCTGAGACGACCTCTGAGTAGCCTGGTCGTCTGCCCAAGAAGCGTCTGAGTGCCCAGTGAGCACAGGCCGCTCACGCCCTCCAAGCACTAGCCCCATGCCCGACGTACTGCACAAGTAGCGCAACACCCTCTTAGCTGCATCCATGTGCTCCTTCCGGTGACGGCCGGGAGCAACATAGCGTGCTAAGATGCTGAGAGGGTATGCGAGGTCAGGTCGAGTGCAAGTCATCAGGTACATGAGGCAGCCCACAAGCTCTGGATACGGACCACTCGACTCTACGGACTCATCCGAAGGCAGAGCTGAGAGCGAGTGTCCCGTAGGCAGAGGAGTGGACTGAGGCGAGGAGTACGTGAAGCCGAAGCGCTGAAGGACCTGCTGCACCATGTGTGACTGAGTCAGGGTAATGGTGCGGCGTGCTCTGTCCCGGGTGATCCGCAAGCCAAGATAGCTTGTCAGTTCACCCAGGTCTGTGCACGTGTGTCTCTTCTGCAGCTCGGACTTCACGTGGGCGAGTGCGGCAGTGTCCGCAGTGGCAAAGACCAAGTCGTCGACGTACACGAGGATGTAGAACGGCGGCAGCGAGGTGTCGGTGCGCAGAAACAGCGACGGGTCAGCAGTAGAAGGAGCAAACCCAAGAGCCGCAAGTGTAGTCCTCAGTGTGTCGTGCCACTCACGCGGCGCCTGGCGGAGACCGTAGACTGGCCGCCGGAGACTCAACTCGGTACCAGGAGGGAACGACCCAGTGAAGCCAGGAGGGCGGCGCAGCCAGATCTCCTCGTGCAGGCGGCCCTGCAGGAAAGCAGTGCTGAAGTCAAGAGAGTGTAGCTCGTAGTCACGCTGAGCAGCGACGTGCAGTAGAACCCGAAGAGTGGTCATCTTCGGGGTCGGGGAGAAGGTCTGAAAGAAGTCAACTCCCTGTCGCTGACTGAAGCCACGAGCCACGTAGCGCGCCTTGAAGACAGGCGGAGATCCCGGCGGCCGCTTCACCCTGAAGATCCACATGCCACTGACAATGTTCGCCCCAGGAGGGGGAACAGCGTCAACGTAGGTGCCTATAGACTTCCAGGAAGCCATCTCTGCGTCCATGGCTGACTGCCACTGAGAGGAGTAGGGACCGGCCATCGCCTCTGCGTAAGAGCGTGGGGTCGGGATGTCTAGAGCATCCGGGTCTCCCTCAGGGGCAACAAGCATGGACACGAGATGGGGCAAAGCGGTGGCAAAGCACTGGAACTCCTCTTGCCTGTCCTCAAGGACGTCCGTGCCAAGAGCACAGCCACCCCCGACGGACGGAGGACAGGCAGACGCAGACGCAGCAGACGCAGACTCAGCAGACTCAGCAACAAGACTGGCAGCGTAGTCCAGACGACACGCAGCAGCAAAGTCGACCAGCTCAGCAACTAGGGCAGACGCAGCAGTGGACTCAAAGGAAGGGTCAGTGACAAGAGTAGCAAGAAGACGCGTGACAGTAGGACTGGCAGCACGGTGAGAGTCCGACTCCGGGTCGGCAAGAGTAGGAAGAGAAGACTGAGGAGGAGAAGGCAAAGGGGCACGCAGAGGAGCAGTGGACGGACGCAGAGACATCTGGTGCGTGCCAGGGACAGGAGGAGGACGCTGACGCGAAGCGCGACCACTAGTGCGAGCAGCTCGGACTGGCGACACAGGGCGGGACGCAGGCTCACGACGCTCAGCAAGACCTCCAGTAGGACCAGCGTAGGGAGAAGGAGAAGGCAGAGGAGAGGCGGGCTGTAACTGTGACCGTGACGGGACAGGCTCCGGACACTCTACGGGAGGAGAAGGACGAGTGGAAGGCGGGAGACCAAGAACCTGCTGAAGGAGCGGAACGAAGAACGGCCGAGGCCGCGCACCACCGCCAGAGACAGCAGGGACAGCACCAACACCTCCAGAGGCAGCACCAGCACCAGTAGCAGCTCCAACTCCAGCACCACCAGCAGCTGCAGAAGTACCCGCAGTAGGACCAACAGACGTAGCCTCTGCGCCAGCACCCGCAGCAGCTCCAGCTCCAGAGGCACCCCCGGGCCCGGCAGCTCCAGTACCCTCAGTACGAGCACCTCCGGGACCCGTGGTACCAGCTCCCTCGGCAGCAACGGAACCTCCAGCACTCGCAGTACCCCCGGCTCCAGCAGCTCGCCTCCAGCGCCGGGCAAACCACTCACGCAGCTCCAGAGGAGAGATCGGCTCGCGGCGCGAAGAACGGTCTCGAGAACCACCAGGAACAGAAGCAGCAGGCGCTGCACTCCCAGACGCAGAACCCCCAGGCTCAGCACCCCCAGGCACAGCACCCCCAGGCTCAGCACCCCCAGGCTCAGCACCCCCAGTCATAGCACCCCAAGGCTCAGTACCCCCAGGCTCAGCACCCCCAGGCTCAGCACCCCCAGTCGCAGCACCCCCAGGCTCAGTACCCCCAGGCTCAGCACCCCCAGTCTCAGCACCCCCAGTCTCAGCACCCCCAGGCTCAGCACCCCCAGTCTCAGCACCCCGAGGCTCCGCACCCGCAGCAGCACCAGAGTCACCAGTGACCCCGACAGGCTCGACCGCGTCTACCTGAGACACACCTGAAGGGGCAGGACCCTGAGGGGGGAGGGGGTCTATCGGGGGGGGACCTGGGACCAGGAAGAGGGGCGGGGGGGGGAGCGACGGAGTGCGGTAGGGGAAGAGCCGGTAGAAGGGAACCGACTCGTCGAACGTGACGTCCTGGGAGGATAGAACACGACGAGAGGTGGGGTGGTAAAACTGCCACCCAGGTGCGTCAGGGGGGAAACCCAGGAAGACGCAAGGAGCAGCTCGAGGGGACAGCTTGTCCGCAGACAAGTCGCGGACAAACGCCCCAGATCCCCAGACACGGAACGCCGACGCATCGCCAACCTTCCCCGTCCACAGCAAAGCTGGGGAGGTCTCCGGTCTGGAGACCCTGGGCTGAAGGTTGATCTGATGCGCGGCGTACCGAACCGCAAACGGCCACAGAAAATGGGGGGCAGCCGCATGCACCATGGACGTACGGGCGACGTCCATGACAATGCCGATGCGGTGCTCAGCAATCCCATTCTGCTGTGGAGAGTCCGGAAGCGTGAAGGTCTGGCGGATGCCTCGTGCCTGACAGTAGGCTCGCAGAAGGCCGGAGGAGAACTCTCCGCCTCTGTCCGAGTGCAGACGCAAAACAGGAAAGTCCGAGCCGAAGCTCCGCCTGAGCTGGAGACGAGCTGCGCGGATCCAGTCGATCAACACCTCAGTGACCTCACCCTTGCTGCGCAAGGGGAAGACTGTGGTGTAACGCGAGTAGTCGTCAACCACCAGCAGGAAGTGGCGCTCGTGACCCTGTCCACGGACGCAGGCTGGGCCCCACACGTCCATGTGAAGCGTTTGCATCGGGGCCTCCGTCGGAGGAAACGGGGAGGAGTGAGGGGTAGCCCGCAGTCGACCCTCGACACAGGGGACACAGGGAGGGCCAGGCCCCGGAGGAAGGGGAGGGAGGGACCGGGGAAGGCCAGAGACAAGAAGGCGAGAGGCCATGCCCCGGAGACGAGGCAGGGAGGGGTGACCCATCCTGTGGTGCCACAGGAGGGTCTCGTGGGACAGGAGGCGACACAAGCAGGGGGCAGACTCAGGACCAGACCTGGACGCTGCAGCAAACACCTGACCCGACGCAGCTACCTGACCAGACGCAGGAGGAGGAGACGGAACAGTGAGTGTGTACAGGCTCGACCCCGGCCCACGTGTGAACGTGGTCAAGTGTCGACCCGTGTCCGCGTCCGTGCAGTGGGTGTCCCGTCGGCGTGCAGGGGTGAACGGGTCGACCCCTGCATCCTGTAGGTCAGCACCCGCCACCAAGTTCGTAGAGAACGAGGGGAGGTAGAGACCGGACAGGGCGCCAGACGGGACCGCAGGGCACGGCAGGACAGTGGAGTAGCGAGCCAGAACAGGACCCCCAGAGGGGTCCGCCAGGGAGACCGCCACTGGCCGACTAAGCGGCGTGAGTGTGGTGCGGTCTCGAAAGAAGGAGCGAGACGCCCCTGAGTCAAGAGTGAAGGTGAGAGAGGGCGGAGCCGACGCAGTACCTGAGAGAGCAGACTCACCAGCACCTGAGGACACAGACTCACTGGCACCTAGAGCGACAGCCTCACCAGCACCTGGAGCAGCAGCCTCAACAGCACCTAGAGCCGCAGTACCAATGCCCGGGTCGGGCGGGAAACACCGGTAACAGTCACCTGTCAAGAATAATATATATTTCTATATATTGTTTTTGTAACTGCCTGTAGTGTAGACTAGTGTAGTTATATAATGTTCTGTTTTGGTGGTGCACCTTTCATTTTGCCTATATGTACTGCTCGCTCTATAGTGAAAACCCTTCTTCTCTTTTCAACTTTCTCGACTCTAACTTAACTCACTCGAACTCAACTAGCTATGGCTCCTTAGCCTAGCTCAAGTTGTCACATCACCCTCCTCACTAATAGTCACAGCATACATGGCAGCAAGAATAGCATCAAAGTCAAGATCAAAGATAGCTACTCCTGCCCTAGACAGCTGGTCCCAGCGAGGGATCTCAGAGGCGTCAGGAAACTGGCGGCGCCAAGCGTCAGTCAGGCGGCCGAAGCAGCGCTGGGCGGGGTGTGGACCACCACACGTCTCACTTGCACGGTCGCCCGTGCGCAAGACGTAGGTGCACGGACCAGTACCCCCACCCCTCTGACGTGCAGCGTACCACTCACGGAGCTGCTGCGGGGAGAGGGTCTCCTGACCACGCTGCTGCCGCTGCTGTTGGCGCTGACCGCCACCGGAGCCACTCCTCTGCGACGAGCCACGACCTCCTCCGCCGCCTCCTCCGCCGCCGCCGCCACCACCTCCGCTGCCACCGCCACTCCCACCGTCGCTGCCGCCACCGCCGCCTCCGCCTCCACTCCCACCACCACCGCCGCTGCCACCCCCGCCTCCACTGCCGCCGCCGACACCTCCACTCCCGACACCACTCCCGCTACCACCCCCACCTCCTCCGCTGCCTCCACCGCCGCTCCCACCGCCCCCGCCGCCTCCACCACCGCTCCTGCCCCCTTTGCCCTTGCTAGAGCGACGTCTCCCACTGGGGGCAGACGCCGCACCGACCGACTCAAAACCAACTAGGTCGGCCGTAGCAGCAGAGGCGACAAGGGGCAGGAGGGGGGAGGGGGAACACCCCTCAAAGATGGGGGTGCGCGGGTCACCACGAGAGGCCCCTACAGCGAGAATGCTCTTCTCGGCTGCTAGGAGGGACTTCTCGAGGAGGCTAACAGTGAGAGTGGTGGGGCAGACTGAGAGTAAGTCGTCCCTGACTCCGCGGAGGGAGTCAGGGAGGCGGGTGACAATGTAGTAGAGAGTGAAGTACTGGGGGGGGGGGGTTCTTGGCGCAGAACTCAGCAGGAAGCGCAGCGCGGAAGCGAGCGTCTCTAGTGCGCAGGTGGGTAATGAGGTCGGCGACTGTGGCAAAAGAAGCAAGGTTGGGAAAGAGGTACGGTAGCATGAGGCGGCTCAGTGCAGCAGTGGCAGGGGTGGAGTAGCGTGCAATAACGGCGTCGTACAAGGTCTGAGCACTCTTGTACGACCCAAAGTGTGCACGCTCAGAGGGAGGGAGGTGGCGACGTACAGCAAGACGTGCAGCAGCATCGCGTGTGGCCCACTGTGAGCGAACAGTGGCATCCTCAGTAGCAGCAGGGGCGGGAGAGGCACCAGAAGTGAGGTCAAAGAGAGAGAGGCCGTCAGCTCTGTCGCACTGTAGGAAAAGCAGCAGGTCGTCTACCCACACGTCAAAGTCGATGGCTCTGCCCTCAGCGTCGAAGGTGAGGACACTGGGGGTAGCCATGACAGCAGTGGGGTAAGGGCAGTGCGCAGAGTAAAGCTCAGTGCTCACCAGACAGGGCAGTGCAGGCGGCTCGGGCGGCTCGGCGGGTCGGCTGCTGGGCGGCTCGGGCGGCTCGGCGGCTCGGGCGGCTCGGGCGGCTCAGCTGCTGGGGCGGCTCGGCTGCTGGGGCGGCTCGGCTGCTGGGGCGGCTCGGTTGCTGGGGCGGCTCGGCTGCTGGGGCGGCTCGGCTGCTGGGGCGGCGCAGTTGCTGGGGCGGCGGGGCCGGGAGATGCAGCTGCGGGGCCGTTAGGGGTAGTGGCGGGGCCGGCAGGTGAGACGGCGGGGCCTGCAGATGCAGCAGCGGGGCCGTCAGGGGTAGCGGCGGGGCCGGTAGGTGCAGTGGCGGGGCCGTCAGAGGGGACGGCGGGGCCGTTAGGTGCAGCGGCGGGGCCGTCAGAGGGGACGGCGGGGCCGTCAGGTGCAGCGGCGGGGCCGTCTGAAGCAGCGGCGGGGCCGGCAGAGGGGACAGCGGGGCCGTCGGGTGCAGCGGCGGGGCCGGCAGAGGGGACGGCGGGGCCGTCAAGCGCAGCGGCGGGGCCGGCAGAGGGGACGGCGGTGTCAGAGGTCCACTGGTGATCCCCGATCGATCCTAGGGAAGGGTTACAGGCACGTTTGCCTGGGGGGTTATGGGCGCACTGACCCGCTACTGAAACAAGCCCTTTTATCCCAATGGTCTAGTGGTTGGGATTCTGAGATGGTATCAGAGCGGTCTCGGGTTCGATTCCCGGTGTATGCACATGTAGGCCGTTGCCGCTGTGCTTAGTCCTGGGCCTCCCAGTGTGGGGGGGTGTCAGTAGATCTGCACTGTGGATGCCCGATTGATCCTGGAGAGGGTTACAGGCGCGTTCGCGTGGGGGGTTATGGGCGCACTGACCCGCTACTAAAACAAGCCCTTCTATCCCAATGGTCTAGTGGTTGGGATTCTGATATGGTATCAGAGCGAAGGTCTCGGGTTCGAATCCCGGTGTATACACTTCGGGCATCCCAGTGCGGGGGGGTGTCAGAGGTCCACTGGTGATCCCCGATCGATCCTAGGGAAGGGTTACAGGCACGTTTGCCTGGGGGGTTATGGGCGCACTGACCCGCTACTGAAACAAGCCCTTTTATCCCAATGGTCTAGTGGTTGGGATTCTGAGAGGCGGGGCCGTCAAGCGCAGCGGAGGGGCCGGTAGAGGGGACGGCGGGGCCGTCGCAGGCGATCGCGGGGCCGTCAGAGACGGCGCCGGCGTCGCGAGGGTCAGAGGGGGGCGGCGCGCGACTGGAGGGCGGCACGCGCGACGCGGCGCGGCCGTCTAGGGGCGGCGCGACGAGGCCGCGTAGGTGGCGCGTCAAAAATTCACGGGCGGCTCGACGCGATCGGGCCGCCAAAGGAAAAAAAAAGGCCCAGCGCGACTCGGGCTAGGGCAGAGCGCGCTCCGGGCAGGACGGAATAGTAGGTGGGCCCTAGGAACAGTTCCCACTAGGGAACCTGCTCGATACCATGTTGAGATAGAGGCGAGGAATGAGTGCACTATGAAATGAAACAAGTACAAGTACCAACCCTAATTGGGTTGTACCCCCTATGGGCTACCCCACTACAGCCTAAATATATGCATCAGTAATATAATCATCTGACAAGTGCCACGGTACCGAGTACCGCAGGTTCCCTCTAGCGAACCTACGGCGGTTGATGCGTCAGCTTCGGATTGTCCCATATAAAGCTGAAACTACCCTTCCGTGACCAATGCGATGTCGTAAGGAAGCATGCGATGCCGTTTAGACTTTGACGAGCTCGCTCCAATTTCGTAACCACACAACCGTCGGGACGGTTGGCCGTCGTGACGAAAAAAATGGAAAATGTCACACGCCTTCTGAAAACACGTTTAGGGGGTGTCCAAGCTCGTACATTTACTGTTCGTAAGCCCGCTCAGTTACCACATTTTTTGTTGTAACACTTTATTGAACGTGTTCTGCGGACACAATCAGCTTTCGTTCACAAAACGGCACGTCCCCTGCACGTACCTCGAGTCGTCTGACTCACGTTACTCGAATCAGCGGGACGCGAACAAGGGTACAGCACCGCGTCCTGGCCACTACAGTAGTGCCCCCTGTATCGCTTGCACAATTTCGCCAGTAGCTCGCTACACTCGCCAACACCCCCCCCCCCCCCCCCCCCGCCTGCCGAAAAATTCGTTGGCTATGATTGACGAGGGAAACTGTTACCTCGTTTCGAACGCGATCAGAGCACTGTTGATTCGTGTGGCGGAGAACGTGTCCGCACTCCTGAAATTACAGGTAGGTGGGACTCAACTCACAATGCATTCGTTTTTAGGTACAGTGAATATTTTTGAACCTCGATACGTGTGTTGGCACTAAAACCCCCGAAATGAACGAACTGGACACGCCCTTAGGGCGTGTTGAATCGGAAACTCACAAAATTCGGCCACAATCCGTCGGGCCGTTTCTGCAACGGTAACCAGTTTGCGATATCCGTTAGTCAGGTGGCGACAGTCGCACTTTTCGTTAAAAAAATAACGAATTTGATGGCCGTTTAAAATGTCGACACGGAAACGACGCCGAGTCGACTCCAAAACGGCCAAGTAGTCTACACAGTGTGCGACAATCGCCCGTGACGTCGCACGGTTTTGCCCTACGACGAACTTTGTGATCGCGTCGAATGAGAAATATCGTCGTCGGAAGTGCGACCCCGTCGCACATACTCGACTACTGTAGTAACTGCGAATTTAAAAGCGTGTTCAAAGTACTGCATTCCTCGTCGTCGAGGTAGGTCGGGGAATTTCAACCCTCGGATCTAAGATTCCAATGGTCCCGATTCACCGATATGCTTCGACGTCGAACTGGTGCAGTACTTCGAACACGTTTTAACAACTTTTCCGAACCGGCCTGCAAATCGGCCACCTAAGCTGTGTAATCGCCAAAACTGAAAACGGTGGCTGAAAAAGAGTCGACTCTGAATCGGCCACCTCGTCGTTGTTCGCGAAAAACATGACGACCATTTGGTCGTCGAAAATTCGGCTACACCCCATTTTCGGAACTGTGCGGGGACGCCTTGAGGTTGATGCTCGCCGATTTCGCCTAGGATTCATCCAATGCTCAAGGCGGCTTGGGTTACCTAGCCTGGTACTGTGCAGTAGTTCGTATGCGACGCAGAGCTCCCCCCTAGGACCTACCTTTTCCTGTTCGGCGATTTCGGTTCGGACCAACCAAGCCTTTCGTTGATGTAGCACGTTCCTATGACATGTGGTTGTGGGTGCCTCCCGTCCGTCATATGTCCACTCCACATGTTCCACCCAAGAAGCACTCCCTGGCAAGATTTACTGTGCATCGTAGCCCTGACGTTTTCTGGGAAATCGAACAATTACCTTTCTGGTCATTTGGTATCGGCTGGGCTGCTCAACAAAGAAGTTTTGTTGAAACAATAGCTTATTTGTGTCAAATTGTGTCTAAATCCTAAGCTGGTCTTCGTTAGAAGAAAGAAAAACTAGCACTGAAAGCTCAGGGATAAGTAGAGAAATACACTAAACCTGAAAACTTTCCAGCAAGGTGCACGGTGCGCACCTGCAACAAGACTCCAGTTCGCACTTGTGACACTTGCAGCGGAATCTGGGGTACTGTACCATTTCAGTTTCGTCCCGCCTTCGCCATCTTTAGTGTTGACTCTGAACCATCCAACCCCAAAAATCTGCAAGCCAATCGTCGTTATCTTTCTCCTAGTTTCCTGGTTTTCTTTCTTTATTCCCACGCACTTTCCAGACGACAAAGAACACGTGCGTCTGAAACAAGCCGTCAGTGATCAGTTGCACAGAAAACAAGATGAGCCTTTTCCGTTGCCTCGCCTGCTTAGTGCCTCTCAGCGAATGAAGCAGTAGCGAGCGCAACTAGCGGCAAATGTCATGGCGGAGGCGGTCGCAGTGGTGCGCGCGAAGAGGGCTGCGGAGGCGGCGGGGGCCCACGGCGAGGCGGAGTCGCAGTTTCCGCGGTCGATGAGTTTGCTGGAGGAGAAATTCGACGCGTACGAGCAAGCCAACCTCATGATATTCCGATCCAAGTCCGACGGCGCGCCGAGGTAAGGCCTACTATGGCTTGCGCCGCTCCTCTGACATCTTTAAAGGACGACCAATTTGACGAAGGAGTTTAATTGGAGGGTCTCGCTCTTCATATCTGTACCGGTTTATCAACAATTGCTAGTCAGAAGTGATCACCAGTAGTACTGGTAGAACTCCGTTGTGGAATTCCTTCCCTGAACGTGCCTTCTTTCCTGTTCTCCTCACACGACGTCGCGACACGTCACTCATCGAGCAGCAGCAGCAGCACGCGCGACTCGGGTCCCCTCGACACCCCCGACGGCAGCTTCGGCCCGGCTAATGCGGAGCTCGCGACACGTGGCGCCCGCACGTCGCTGAGACTGCCCGATTCCGCCACCGGGGGGGAGGATTTCGCGAACGACGATGCGGAGGCGAGGGGGGCATGGGGAGGGGGAACAGGCGGGGGAGGGGGTGGCGGAGGGGGGGGCGCTTCGCGCCGTGAGGGTTTGGGAAACGAGCGGGCAGGGATCAGCAGCAGCAGCAGCAGCGGCAGCAGCAGCGGCAGTGGAAGCAACGCGGAAGACGACGAGAGGGGATCACTTGGTGCCGTTTCCCTCTCGTGCCGGCCCCAAAGCACGCGGGAGAGACACGGCGAAGGGTGTGTCACTGCCGGAAAGGGCAGCAGCAGGGAGACACGGCGCGGCGGGGAAGGGGACAGCTGCGGAAACGAGCACGCGGAGAGCGGAGGGGATGCTCTTGGGGAAGCGTGCGGGGGGGGAACGGGGGGAACGAGCATGCGGAGAGGGGGAGCGGAGGAGGGGGTTGGTGCTCCGCTGATGCGCAGTTTTTCAGAGGACCGTGGGCGGAACGGGGTAGCTTGTCCGCGCTCGGAGAGTGTTGTGCAGCAACTGCATGACACAGAGATGGATGAGATGGACGGCGAGGTGCTGCAAGGTAAGTCCAGGTTCAGAGCGGTGCTATGCAACGGTCGAGGGGTGTAGAAGTTGAGTGAGCTTATGTTTTTGCCTTAGGTCTCTTGCTTCTTGTCCGGCTCCTTATCTCCCCTTCTTCCGTCCCATCTCCCCGTTCCCCTCCTGGCTCCTCTCCTCACCCCTCTCCTCACCCCTCTCCTCACCCCTCTCCTCACCTTTCGCCTCACCCCTCTCCGTACCCCTCGCCTCCCACCGTCCGCGAAGAACCACATACAGCCCACCTCAGCCTCACTGTCTTCTCTCCACGCACCACCTCCCTCGCCCCTTCCTCAACTCTCCACTCTTCCTCTACTCCCCTTCTCCCCCGTTCCCACCCCGCGCCCACCAGAGGCCTTCACACGAGTGCTGGCGCTGCAGAAGCGAGTGCTGCACTACCGCGACCTGGGGGGCTTCGTGCTGCTCATGGCTCTCTTCATCACCATCCTCTACCTGCAGGCCGACTCCTCCCGTAGCTATGACATCACTGCTGCACACTCCGTGCTCTATCCTCCTGTGAGCCTGCTGCTCCCTTACCTCCCTCCCCCCCTAACCCCACTCTCTCCCTCCCCTCTGTACCCCACTCCCCCCTTCCCCAGTCTATCTATTCTCCTCTTCCCCTCCCGAACCCACTCTCCCCTTCCCCCGTACCTCACCCCCCCCCACCCTCCCCCCGTACCCTGCCTTCCTTCCTCCGCCACTCCCGTGAACACTCTATCCCCCACTCCATGTGCCGTCCCTTGCGTGTGGTGTGGCGTGGTGTGGTGTGGTGTCGTGTGGTGTGGTGCAGGGCATGAGGCAGGACGGCACCAACACCTTTGCTGGCGCGGATGATTTCTATCAGTGGCTCAACAACAGCATCATTCAAGTAGGCGCACTCTCACACTCCCATACTACCCACGTGCCCTCGCGCTCATGCACCCATACACCGTTGCACCCATGCGTGCGCCCATGCAGCCCTGCAGCCATGCACCCATGCATCCATGCACCCATGCACTCATGCACCCATGCACCCACGCACTCATGCAGCCAACCTATGCACCCATACACCCATCTTGAACCCTCCTGCGTTGCAAGCTTCACCAGCAGGTGCACCCCCCTCCGCATGGCTGAAGCCACACCTGCATAACTCCTCCCACAACCTCTACCTTCAACCCAACCCCCACCTGCACCCACCCTCACCGCCTCCAACCCTTCCTCTCCCTATCATCCCCACCCCACCTCTCGCCCTCCGCGCCCTCTCCCACACACCTCAGACGCTCTGGGCGGACTTCACGTGTGGCGACGGCACGTGCAACCGCCCCTTCCAGTACCCCGCGTTCGGCCGCTTTGGCTGTCAGGCAGACTGCGGCACGTTCCCCAACCTCACCTCCGTCGTCGTGCGCCTCTCCTCACAGCTGCACACACAGGAGGCTGCAGAGCAGTCCTCTTGGAACCTCTGCATGGTCAACCCCGTCTCGCTCTGCTGGTAATTTCTCAGGTTTGACAGACTTATGAGGTAAGGCGCCTTGACATAGAGCAGAGCAGAGCAGAGCAGAGCAGAGCAGAGCAGAGCAGAGCAGAGCAGAGCAGAGCAGAGCAGAGCAGAGCAGAGCAGAGCAGAGCAGAGCAGAGCAGAGCAGAGCAGAGCAGAGCAGAGCAGCGCAGCGCAGCGCAGAGCAGCGCAGCGCAGAGCAGCGCAGCGCAGAGCAGCGCAGAGCAGCGCAGAGCAGAGCAGAGCAGCGCAGAGCAGAGCAGAGCACTCTTAATGGAACCTCTGCATGGTCAACCCCGTCTCGCTCTGCTGGTAAGCCTGCTGCCTGCCTGACTGGAAGCAGACAGAGAGGTATTTCATTTTTTGAGCTAAGGAGGCTAAGCTATAGCAGCCCTCGTGGATCCTGTGCGTGATCAACCCCGTCTCGTTCTGTTGGTGATTTCTGAGTCGCAGACTCAAAACCGAGTTGCCTTGTGAGTCCACTCCACTCATAACAACCACTGATGTGACCTATGAGTTGTGCACTGCAGCACACCCACCCACCCACCCACCCACCCACCCACCGCCATGTTTTTCCCTCTGCTCCCGTCCCTTCCCTTTCTGTGCAATCCTCGCATGCCTCCTATGCCTCTCATGCCTCCCATCCCCCCTTCTCCCACTCTCCTCTCCCTCCCCACCGCCCGACAAGGTACGAGGCCCCACAGCCGTTCCCACAGGGCGAGGTGGACAGCTCAGTGCCATTGGACATTCCAGACGGTGACTGGGTGGTGGTGCTCAACGCGCCCTTGGGGGGCATCCGAGGCACGCTGCATGCCGCTCCCCCCGGCACGCGACGCCTGGCCGCCGTTGGGTCGTCCAGCACAGTGGAACTAGCTTCATGGGGGTACTGTGCGCATGGCAAGGATGGTGCTGAGACCGATGGCAGTGGCGCGGCGGTGGATGATGCTGGCTCTGCGGGTGCTGTTGCTGGGAGTGACATCTGTCGCTATGTGAGTGGGCCGTTTGCTGGTTGGTTGCTCACTTTGTTGATGGATCTCGATTGTTTTGGAGTCCTGGAAACCAGCAGGTGTTGATTATGTTGTGCGTCAGAAACAAAGGGTCTTGTGTTCTTATGCAAGCAAGCAGGCGTGCATATGTGATGGTGCAACTGGTGTTCGTGAATCCCTCTCTTCTTTTTTTTTTTTTTTTGGTTGACTCAAAGCCCTTCGACTCAAAAGCAAGCAGGCATGCGTATGTGATTATGCAGCTGGTGTTCGCGAATCACTGCTAATGTAGCTAAATGGCGAATCTCATGCAATCCGCTACATGTTGCTATCCCATGCAAGCCGATACATGTTACTGTCGGAGCAGCACAGTGTCCTCTCTCCACTCATCCAACGCCACTTCTACACTACACCACCCCACGGGATGCATGCATGTGCATGCGTGCGTATGTGCATGAATGTATGTATGCGTGTGTGCATGTGAGGATGTGTGCATGTGTGGATGTGTGAATGTGTGCGTGTGGGCATGTGTGCATGTGTGGATGTGTGCATGTGTGTATGTGTGCATGCGTGCATGTGTGCTTGTGTGCATGTGTGCATGAATGCATGCATGTGTGCATGTGTGAATGTGTGTATGTGTGCATGAGTGCATGTGTGCATGTGTGTATGATGCATGTGTGCATGTGTGCATGTGTGTGCATGAGTGCATGTGTGCATGTGTACATGTATGCATGTGTGCATGTGTGCATGTGTGCATGTGTGCATGTGTGCATGTGTACATGTGTGCATGTGTGCATGTATGCATGTGTGCATGCAGACGTGTGTGAGGCTCGCCACATGTCTGCCAGAAGCGTGTCACCGCACATTCACAGAGAGGGAGGTGGCAGGCGCGTTCGTGGACTGTGCGCGCATGTGCATCATCGCGCCCGCTGCCATCTCTCCCTATGCCGCCTCCTCTTGCCCCTTTGTACGTCCATCCATCCATGGTCCCGGTGTGTTTTGAGCTGACTTAGAGCACTCATTCTGCACCTTTGCACGTCCAACCACCTGTCGTCTTGTCTTGTCTTGTCTTGCCTTGTCTTGCCTTGTCTTGTCTTGATGTGTCTTGTTTTGCCTTGTCTTGTTTTGTCTTGTCTTGCCTTGTCTTCTCTTGTTTTGTCTTGTCTTGCCTTGTCTTGTCTTGTCTTGTCTTGTCTTGTCTTGCCTTGTCTTGCCTTGTCTTGATGTGTCTTGTTTTGCCTTGTCTTGTCTTGTCTTGTCTTGTCTTGTCTTGTCTTGCCTTGTCTTGTCTTGTCTTGTCTTGTCTTGTCTTGCCTTGTCTTGTCTTGTCTTGTCTTGTCTTGTCTTGTCTTGTCTTGTTTGTCTTGCCTTGTCTTGTCTTGCCTTGTCTTGTCTTGTCTTGTCTTGTCTTGTCTTGTCTTGTCTTCTGAGTCGACTTAAAGGTGGCAAAGGTACGCCATTGTGCTGTGCTGTGCCATGCCATGGCGTGCGCTTTTGCAGGTTGTGTGTTCCCCCCGCATACATCCATGCTGCTCTGTGCATATCTCGCTCACGTGCTCAACCACCCCCGCCCTTGCTTTCCTCTCCGGTCTCCCCCCTTTACCCCCATCCCACCCCACCCCATTCCACTCCACTCTCGAGTGCCATATGTTAATCAACTGAGTGCATATCTCAACCGCTTGAGCATTGACTTGGGGGCCACTTTCCAGCTGCTTTACTGTTCTCTCCTCTGCTGCCCTGTTGACTGCTGCTCACGTGTCTTCCCCGTGTCTGCCCTTCGGGTTGCTCGTAATCACCTCATATGTGTCTCCTCTGCTTCTCACTCGCCCTCCTTTCCCTCCCCCATGCTGCCACAGCCTGACATGCCCACCATATTCCCCAACACCCCCTGCAACGCCTCAGGTACTCACTGCCCACCCACCACGCCCATGGGATGGGATCTTATCGCGCTCACATGACATGCCATGACATGCCATGACATGCCATGACATGACATGCCATGACATGCCATGGCATGTCATGGCATGTCATGGCATGTCATGGCATGTCATGGCATACCATCCCATCAACGACAGTATCTATCTAGCCCCTCTCCACACCTTGTGTAACGCGCTGATTCTGGCTCACACGTTCGCACTGCACCGCACTGCACCCACCAGCACCCCTTGGGCCTCGTGCCTGGGTCTCACAGCGTGCCAGTGGGGTCAATCACGTGGCAGTGGGTGTCCCAGATACGTGACTTGCGTGAGAGTGCTGGTGCCACTGCCACTGCAGCTCACCACCACTCACATGCAACGCAACTCACGACTCACAGCCACTGCACTGCAGGGGTTCGTTCGTAGCGCCTACAGATTTCATAGTTCCAATGCCCGCATGCTGCTCACAGGCCTTCCCCCCCCCCCTTCCTCCACCCTTTCTCCCCCCCCTTCTCTCTCCCTCTCGCTCTTTTATGCTCAACTGTGCCCTCTCCTCCCTTCCCCTGCCATAAACCACCTCCGGCATCCCACTCACCCCTTCCCTTTGCAAGCACCAGCCGCCAACGCAACGGCTCACATCTCTCGTTCCCGTCGCCGCAAGGTGCCTCTCCACTTCCTGAAAAGAACCCTTTCGCCTCCTTCTACTCTTGCTGCTCTTTGCCTTTTCCTGCATCTCCTTTGCTTGCCCCCCTTTCTCGCAACTCCGCACCATAGGTGCTTGCACTGTGCGGCATTCCTTGTGTTGTGATACCAACCCACCTTGCACCCTTCTGTAACCTCTCGCTCTCCTCTCTCGCTCTCCTCTCTCACTCTCCTGCACTCTCGCTCACGTTGCGCTCTCCTCTCGCTCTCCTCCCTCGCTCTCCTCTCTCGCTCTCCTGCACTCTCGCTCTCCTGCACTCTCGCTTTCCTCTCTCGCTCTCCTGAACTCTCACTTTCCTGTTCTTGCGTTCTCTCTGGACCACCACACCACCATTCCACCGCACCAGGCACAGGCGCTGCGTCGCTTGCACCGCACGCACACACACGGCTACTGGCTTGCCTCCGCAGCCCTCCCTGTCTCCCCCCGTTCAACTGCCGCCTCTCCTCGTCTTCTAGGGGCGCCTGAGCATGCCCCTGCCTCTGCCTCTGCCTCTGCCGCTCCCGCTGCCAATCCTGCTGCTGCCTCTGCCAACTCTCCCCAAGGGACAGCACAGCACGAGCAGAGAGCACCAGGACGGCCAGCAACAGCAGCAGCAGCAGCAGCAGCAGCAGCAAGCCTTGCGCCCAGCTCCCCGTGGCTTCTCCTAGGCGCCACGGACCGGCAGCGGATCACAACGCTGCAGGTGGCAGTATCCCGAGCACTCTTCACAATGGCCAAGGACCGCTGCCTGGCAGGGCGGGCGCCGGGGAGTGTGGCAAAGCACCTGGAGGGAGGTGCGGGCAGCGTGCGGGCAGGCATCGTGGCTTCCCTGTGCACGGCACTGGGAGGGCCTGTTGCAACCATGGAAGAATGCCGGTTGAGAGACGAGACAGGACAGCAGATGGCAGCTGTGGGGGAGATGTATTCGTACCTGCATCGCACACATGTGCGCGGTGGGCGGGTGATCTCGGCGCAGCACATGCGGCGGTTTGTGCAGACGGTGGTGGTGGCGCTGCGGTCGGTGACGGGGCTGGATGAGGCGTCGTGTGCGCGCGTCACCACACTGCTGCATGGGTTTGATGATGCCATTGTCACATCCGATGCCGTCGGGTGCTCACAAGGTGAGGCGTGCTGAGTGTTGATTCGACTAAGAAACGGATACCACGCTGATGCATGGGTTTGATGATGCCGTTGTGACATCCGATGCAGTCGGGTGCTCACAACGTGATATGATGGTTGTGTGATGGCGGTGGTGTTTGTTGTTGGGCCATGCTGTTGCAGCTTTGATGCGCATGTGCGTGTGCATGTACATGTGCATGTGCGTGTGCATGTGCATGTGCGTGTGCATGTGCATGTGCATGTGCATGTGCGTGTGCATGTGCATGTGCATGTGTGGGTGCCTCGCTGCCTGGTGGTGCAGTATTCTTAGAATTCCTTTCAGCACATCCATTTACCCGTACATGCCCGTCTCATTGCAGGTGGAGCGTGGCTGCAGTGGCGCGTAGGTGTGAAACACAACACGACCATCCATGTGGGTGACAAGGTCACATGGGTGTGGGATGACGACCTCCCGCACTCGCTCAGAGGTACTCCTGCTCCTGCTCCTATTGCTGCTCCTGCTCCTATTGCTGCTCCTGCTCCTATTGCTCTCCATCCCATGCTGTTGCTTCCTGTCTCTGTGCATATTCACATCCGTGGGCTATGTGAATCTGCCATTGTGGAATGGAAATGAGTCTGTCGTGTATATGCTGTTGTAGCTGTGTATCATTGTTATGGTGATTCATCGACAGCACCATGTCCCACCACCATCACCATCACCACCGCCACCGCCGCCGCCGCCAGTGCCCCCTCCCCCGCTGCCACTGCCGCCGCCGCTGCCACCGCCACCGCCAGCGACACAGACAGGCGACACGAGCAAAGTGGTCGATTCACGGTGCGTGCTGTTCTGTTCCCTGCACACACACACACACCCCTCTCCACTCCTCCAGTGGCGGGGATGGGCGAGGTGCAAGACTCGCTCTTCCTGGGCTTCGGAGGGCACCGCCCGGCTGTGTCACGGCAGCTTGTGTCGTGCTGGACTTTGCATGCACGCCCCTTCCCTTGCTGTGTCCTGCAAACTTCCCCTCTCGACCTCCCCCCTCCCCAAACCCCCCAATCCTCCAGTGGCGGGGATGGGCGAGGTGCAAGACCCGCTGTTCCTGGGCTTTGGAGGGCACCGCCTGGCCGTGTCACGGCAGCTCGCATGCACGCCCATGAACGTGGGCGCGGGGGATGTTGCTGACTACCCGCTGCCATGTGTCCTGAGTGAGTGCCCGGGTGTGGTGTGGTGTGGTGTGGTGATGGTTTCGGTGCAGTGCAGTGTGTTGCGGCGTAAAGCGGTGTTGTGTGGTGCACTGTGGTGTCGTGCGGTGGGTGTGGTGCGGTGTAATGCTGTGTGGTGTGGTGCAGTGCGGAGTGGTGTGGGCATGTCTAATTCTAGAAAGTAAGCATGTACCCCCATGCCATGCCATGCCGTGACCACCAGTCTAGGCCATCTTTTTCCTGGCCTGCTTTCCCAGTCGGCCTGCTTTGGCTAATGTTCGCCCCCTGCCTGCTGCCCCACCGCGGCACCACCACCACCACGACCACGAGCAGCAGGCATGGAGGGCGAGGCAGCAGGCTCATTCTCCTACAGCAAGGTGTTCACCCTCCCTGCCACCGTCTATTACGATGATGGCGCCATGCCGGGGGGAGCTCAGCACAACACCCTCTCTCCCTCCGCCTCTTCCTCCTCTTCCTCTTCCTCTTCCTCTTCCTCCACCACCTCCTCCTCTGCCTCCTCCTCTGCCAGTGTTCTCACGGTGCTTCCTGCGACAGCGGGAGACGGCGCTGCTGGTGAGCGTTCGTTTGAATCCTCAGAAATCTATGCTACTCTTGAGCAGGTCATCTGTCTTCGCACTCTCTCACACCAGCCGCCTGTGCCCGCGCGTGCGGTGTTGGCTGTTCTGTTACAAGACAGCGTTGGTGTCTTTTTCAACTTACAGCACAGACCACAGTCGTTTTCTCTCTCTCAACCTAGTTGCACTCTCCTCCCGTCTTTTTGTCTCTCCTCCCTGGTTCATGCTTCTCACGATTCTTGTCTATGCATGCGTGCAAGGCAATGCAGGTCAGGCCAAGGCCACCGAAGCCACCGTCACAACTGGCACCATGCTCTTCCCCACATTCAACCCCACCCCAGACCCCACCTCCAGCCCCACTCCCCCCACCACCACCTCAACTTCCTCCTCCTCCGCCTCCTCCTCCACCTCCTCCTCCGCCTCGCCTGTCTATTTCTGTGCGCCGGGGTGCCGGCTGCAGCGGCTGGCGAACGGGGTGTGCGATGCGGCATGCAACACGCGCGCGTGCACCTTTGACGGTGGCGACTGCGCGTGTGTCGACCCGATCTTTGGCCCCGGCATCTGCCCCTGCCCGCCCGCCCACACCCGCCGAGACGATGGCTGTGAGCCTCACACCCTCACTCCCTGCCCTCACACCCTCACACCCTCACTCCCTGCCCTCATACCCTCACTCCCTGCCCTCACACCCTCACTCCCTGCCCTCACACCCTCACTCCCTGCCCTCACACCCTCACTCCCTGCCCTCACACCCTCACTCCCTGCCCTCACACCCTCACTCCCTGCCCTCATACCCTCACTCCCTGCCCTCACACCCTCACTCCCTGCCCTCATACCCTCACTCCCTGCCCTCACACCCTCACTCCCTGCCCTCATACCCTCACTCCCTGCCCTCACACCCTCACTCCCTGCCCTCACACCCTCACTCCCTGCCCTCATACCTCACTCCCTGCCCTCACACCCTCACTCCCTGCCCTCACACCCTCACTCCCTGCCCTCACACCCTCACTCCCTGCCCTCACACCCTCACTCCCTGCCCTCACACCCTCACTCCCTGCCCTCACACCCTCACTCCCTGCCCTCACACCCTCACTCCCTGCCCTCACACCCTCACTCCCTGCCCTCACACCCTCACTCCCTGCCCTCACACCCTCACTCCCTGCCCTCACACCTCACTCCCTGCCCTCATACCCTCACTCCCTGCCCTCACACCCTCACTCCCTGCCCTCATACCCTCATACCCTGCCCTCACACCCTCACTCCCTGCCCTCACACCCTCATTCCCTGCCCTCACACCCTCACTCCCTGTCCTCACTGCACCAAGTCACCGTTTTTTGTTTCATTTCACCCTGACCAATCCCCCCTCCCCCTCACCCCTACCCCCCCCCGTGTTCTTTTCCTTGTCGAATCCACTTGTTACTTACTTTGGTATCTTCTTCACCTCCTGATGTGGCTTCCCGTCCCTCAGATTTCTCCCCTCTGTCTCTCTCACCCTCACTCTATCTCCTCTCTCCCCTTTCTCACTCCCACTCCTCGCCCATCCCATCCTGCCCTGACAGCTTGCTGCCTATCCACAGCGGTGGGGACCAACCTCAACTTTCCCTTCTCGCTGCAGCGCTACGGCCCCAACTACACTGAAACCAACCACGCATTTGCTGCTGAGAGAGATACCGCTGTCGACCGCTTTGTATCGCATCGCAACCGGTGCGCCCCATGTTTCACGCCCATGTAGCGGATTGGGAGTTCGTGTGATATTCCACCCTCTGAGTCAGCATCTGTACCGCTTAAGTTTTTTTTTGCCTATTTTCCTCGAACCCAGCGCAAGAATCTGACAGGATGCTTTTTTCTTCTTCTTCTTGTTTCTTGTACTCTAACACCATGCTAACCACTCTATCCTTTTCTCTCTCTCTAAATCTCCCCCTTCCCTCTCTTTTCCCGATTTCCTCATCTTTCATCATCTCCCTGTCTTTCCCCGATTTCCCCCTTCCGGCCCTCTCTCCTTGCCCCGTTCCCTTTCCCATCTCCCACCTGTGACCAGGCTACTGATAGGCATGGTATTGCAACAGGACAGGTGGGGCACGGAGGTCTGCACTGGACAAGGGTGAGTCTCTCAACGTTCATTTCATGCCCACCGCTCTCCCCATCCTTCCTGCACTCTTCTGCACATGAGTTGGCATTGGCATCAGTTGCTTGAGTGATGCGGTGCTGCTGCCTGCCGGTTCCATTTTTCGCTGCTCTCAGCACTGCTGGAACGACGATGAGCGCCAGATTCCATGTGCCGCGTGCCATGCCATTTTCCGTGTGCCATCACATAAGCTGTCACACTCACCTTCTCTCTCCAGGCAGCAACACCTGCACATCACTTCCCTCCCTCCACTCCCTTTCCCCCCACTTCCCCCCTCTTCCCCCCTCTTCCCCCCTCTTCCCCCCTCTTCCCCCCTCTTCCCCCCTCTTCCCCCCTCTTCCCCCCTCTCCCCCCCTCTCCTCCCGTCCCACCAGTGTGATGCACCTGGGAGGATGGTGCAGCAGCGGCCCATCCAGGCAACCCTTTGGCGTCAACCCGCACTTCCTGCCCACCTCGCCGATCTACGACAGCGCTGCGAGTGCCAACATGAGCCAGCTCGACAACAGCACCTTTGGCTCCAAGCTACTATTCAACCCACAGGGCCTTCCCTACGGGTTCATCTACCCTGTTGTGAGTGGGAGCGAGTGAGACTCGAGAGAATGATGATGCATCGCCGTCGCGTCGAGTCGACTCAGCAGTAGTGTCACCTATGGCTTTGTCAATCTGTTTGCAACGCTGTTGTCGGGCCGTCAGTCAGGGAGCAGCACCATGGAGCTAGCCAACGGTGGCACCGCAGGAAAGGGGCGTGGCACCGCAGGAAAGGCGTGTGGCACCGCAGGAAAGGTGTGTGGCACCGCAGGAAAGGCGTGTGCCACCGCTGGAAAGGCGTGTGGCACCGCAGGAAAGGCGCGTGGCACCGCAGGAAAGGCGTGTGCCACCGCAGGAAAGGCGTGTGGCTCCGCAGGAAAGGCGTGTGGCGCCGCAGGAAAGGCGTGTGGCGCCGCAGGAAAGGCGTGTGGCACCGCAGGAAAGGCGTGTGGCGCCGCAGGAAAGGCGTGTGGCGCCGCATGAAAGGCGTGTGGCACCGCAGGAAAGGTGTGTGGCACCGTAGGAAAGGCGTGTGGCACCGCAGGAAAGGCGTGTGGCACCGCAGGAAAGGCGTGTGGCGCCGCAGGAAAGGCGTGTGGCGCCGCAGGAACGGCGTGTGGCGCCGCAGGAAAGGCGTGTGGCACCGCAGGAAAGGCGTGTGGCGCCGCAGGAAAGGCGTGTGGCGCCGCAGGAAAGGCGTGTGGCACCGCAGGAAAGGCGTGTGGCGCCACAGGAAAGGTGTGTGGCGCCGCAGGAAAGGCATGTGGCACCGCAGGAAAGGCGTGTGGCACCGCAGGAAAGGCGTGTGGCACCGCAGGAAAGGCGTGTGGCGCCGCAGGAAAGGCGTGTGGCGCCGCAGGAAAGGCGTGTGGCACCGCAGGAAAGGCGTGTGGCGCCTCAATAAACTCTTCCCTCCTGCCTCCACCCCCTTGCCCCTGCCTCTCTCGTGCCAGGACGCGCTTCCGCGCTTCCCCCCCTTCATTGTCCGTGTTTGACATCAACCTGGACAATGAAGGAGCCACGGGGTGTCTTTTGAGCCAGCTAAAGAATACACGCCCGGCCCTGTGTGTGTGTGTGTGTGTGTGTGTGTGTGTGTGTGTGTGTGTGTGTGTGTGTGTGTGTGTGTGTGTGTGTGTGTGTGCGTGTGCGTGTGTGCGTGTGTGCGTGCGTGCGTGCGTGCGTGCGTGCGTGCGTGTGCTTGTCTGTCTGTCAGGACGCGCTGCCGCGCTTCCCGCTGGTGTTTGACATCAACTTGGACAATGAAGGAGCCACGCGTCGCCTGCACTACCTGGTGGAGGGCGGCTACATTGACAACAGCACGCGCAGCATCGACGTCACCTTCATCACTTTCAATGGTACTGCCTCTAGGAGCCTCACCTATGCTAGTCACATCTATTTTGCATCGTCAATCCCACAGAGTGCCGCCTGCACTGCCTGGTGGAGGGCGGCTACATTGACAACAGCACGCGCAGCATCGACGTCAACGGTGCAGAACCTTTCATCAGCTATGCGAATTGGCTAGTTTGCTAGTTTTTTCTCACAACAACTGTTTTTTCCTTGGCTGCTGCTCGGTGGAAATGGCTACGTCGACAACAGCACGCGCAGCATCGACATCAGCTTCATCACCTTCAATGGTGCTGCAGGACCATCCACAGGAGCAGCAGCAGCAGCAGCAGCAGAAAACTCGACTTCTCTAGTTGCGTATACGGTTTGCATCATTTACCCGACAGAGTGCCACCCTCGCTTCTACAGCCTCTTGCAATGGGCTTATGATGCTCCCTCGACCTCCTTGTATCACATCCCCATCCTGGCGCTCTGATTTCTAGCGCTTTGCTTTGTGGCGCTCTGTTTGTGTACATGATAAATCACTCCTCCCATGGTGCATGCTCCTAACTCCCCTCTCCTTTTACCCATCCCATAGGAGCGAACTAATCTCTCAAGTCCCCTGCTCCTCCTCCCATTGCACACCTCTCCCCTTCACAACCCTCCGCCCTCTCCTCCCCAACAGGCGAGGCGCGCACGTTCGTGCTCACCACAGTGACATGCAGCGTGAACACGGGCGGGCAGATAGGCGTAACCATCAGATCCCAGCCAGCATTGATGCACATGTACGGCAGCGACTCATCCCCCGTCAACACCGCGCGCCTTGTGCTGGAGATATTCTACGTGTTAGGGCTGCTGTGGAACGTGTATGGGGAGGCGCGTGAGATGATGGATCATGTGCGCATGGAGGGCACGGTGCTGGGGTACTTTGGGCTCGTGTGGAACTGGGTGGATCTCCTCTCGCTCGCACTGCAGTTCACCACCATTGCCATCTGGTGAGCGGTTTCTGGTGCTATTGCCATCTGGTGAGCGCCGCCTCATGGGTGAGTAGAGGGCTCATGGGCGGGTGGGGGACTCATGGGCGGGTGGGGGACTCATGGGCGGGTGGGGGACTCATGAGCGGGTGGGGGGCTCATGGGCGGGCTGCTCAGTAGACTTCGTTCTGTTTGTTTGTTTTGACGACTTCTTTTTTTCTCTGGTCGTACCTTTGGCGTGTCGTATCTGGTGAGCGGTTTATGGGTTCAATTCAAGCGGCACCTTCTCAAAGCTTCCCGTCCCCTTTCTCATCGCCCACTTCCTTGGCCCCACTGTTGCTGCTCATACTCCCTCGTTTCACACTTTGCATCATATGCTTTCCTGTTCGCCCTTGCTTGCACAAATACTTGTCCCCACCCTCTCCCCTCTTTCCCCTTCTCGCCCACATTCCGGCTTTCTTTCCACTATCTTTTGCGCGCTTCCCGCTTTCGATTTCCCCAGCTCCTCCCGCCTCATTGTGCATCTCCTCTTCTCTGCTCCCGCCATGGGTGTGTGCCGGTGTGTATGCATGCAGGATGGTGCTTTGGCGAGCAGTAGAGGCCTTCGACATGTAGCCGCGCTACAACATTCACTATTTGCTGCTGGAGACGCCGCACTACTTTCAAATCGACTCGAGATTCCCTTCCTCCTCTCCATCATCACCCCCATCTCTGCGTGCCGGTGTTATGCATGCAGGATGGTGCTTTGGCGAGCAGTAGAGGCCTTCGACATGTAGCCGCGCTACAACATTCACTACTTGCTGCTGGAGACGCCGCACTACTTTCAAATCGACTCGAGATTCCCTTCCTCCTCTCCATCATCACCCCCATCTCTGCGTGCCGGTGTTATGCATGCAGGATGGTGCTTTGGCGAGCAGTAGAGGCCTTCGACATGTAGCCGCGCTACAACATTCAGTACTTGCTGCTGGAGATGCCGCACTACTTTCAAATCGACTCGAGATTCCCTTCCTCCTCTCCATCATCACCCCCATCTCTGCGTGCCGGTGTTATGCATGCAGGCTGGTGCTTTGGCGAGCAGTAGAGGCCTTCGACATGTAGCCGCGCTACAACATTCAGTACTTGCTGCTGGAGATGCCGCACTACTTTCAAATCGACTCGAGATTCCCTTCCTCCTCTCCATCATCACCCCCATCTCTGCGTGCCGGTGTTATGCATGCAGGATGGTGCTTTGGCGAGCAGTAGAGGCCTTCGACATGTAGCCGCGCTACAACATTCACTACTTGCTGCTGGAGATGCCGCACTACTTTCAAATCGACTCGAATTCCCTTCCTCCTCTCCATCATCACCCCCATCTCTGCGTTCCGGTGTTATGCATGCAGGATGGTGCTTTGGCGAGCAGTAGAGGCCTTCGACATGTAGCCGCGCTACAACATTCACTACTTGCTGCTGGAGATGCCGCACTACTTTCAAATCGACTCGAATTCCCTTCCTCCTCTCCATCATCACCCCCATCTCTGCGTTCCGGTGTTATGCATGCAGGATGGTGCTTTGGCGAGCAGTAGAGGCCTTCGACATGCAGCCGCGCTACAACATCTACTACTCACTGCTCGAGATGCCGCGCTACTGGGCCGTGCCCAACCCGCCCACGGGGTTCATGCTGGCGGGGCAGGCCTTTCTCGACCTGCGGTACATCATCAACCTGCGCGCCGTGTACTTCGCCCTGCAAGGCATCAAGTGAGTGAAGCTTGAGCGGTCTGTGCTGGCACAGGAATGCTGTGCTGGCACAGGAATGCTGTGCTGGCACAGGAATGCTGTGCTGGCACAGGAATGCTATGCGTTTCAGGCGCCTCAAGGAGCGCCCACTGGGTTCCTTCCTGCTGGTGGGACATGCGTTTCTAGACCTGCGCTACATCATCAACCTATGTGCCGTGCCGTGTACTTTGCCCTGCAAGGCATCAAGTGAGGCTCGGGCATGCTGCGCGCTGGCCCTGTTGTGAATGCATTCGGGGCGCGGGCAGATAGACAGGCAGACATGCATCATACACATGCACACAACACACATGCTCAAAACACACACACGCACGACACCACGCACGCACGCATACACACACACACACACACACACACACACACACACACACACGCACCTTCCACCTGCCCTCCTTACTCCCCGCACCCCCGGAACCCTTGGCCCTCTCCCAGCCTGTTCCTGATGATGGTGCGTCTGCTCAAGTTCATGGACTTCCAGCCGTACCTGGGGGTCATCACGCGCTCGCTCGCCCTCGCCACGCCCTCGCTGCTGCACTTCTTCCTGCTCTCCTTCGCTGTCTTCTTCTGCTTCAGCATGTACGCCTACCTCGTCTTCGGAGGCGCTCTTGAACAGGTGCGTGGGTGTGATGAGGAGCAGGTGTGATGAGGAGCAGGTGTGATGTGGAGCAGGTGTGATGTGGAGCAGGTGTGATGTGGAGCAGGTGTGATGTGGAGCAGGTGTGATGAGGAGCAGGTGTGATGTGGAGCAGGTGTGATGTGGAGCAGGTGTGATGCGGAGCAGGTGTAGAGGCGTGCTGTTCCTATGCCTGCTAATTCTCGGTTTTGTTCTCGCCTCTCGTTTCTCTCCCACATTCATTTGTTTCATTTCCTCACACCCCCACACCACTGCCCCCCTCAACCCCCCTTTCCCCCCGCCCTTCCCTCCTCCCCTTCCCTCCTCCCCTTTCGTCTTCCCCCTTCCCTCCTCCCCTTCCCTCCTCCCCTTCCCTCCCCCCCCTTCTCCCCACCAGTTCTCCACGGTCCTCACCTCCATGTTCTCCTGCTTCCTCCTACTCCTCAATGACAACTCCTCCGCCTACTTCTTCCAGCGCCTCGAGTCGTGGGACCTGATCGCAGCGATGCTATTCTTCCTCATGTTCATCGTGCTCATGGTCTTCATCCTCCTCAACTTCCTCATCGCCATCATAGTCGATGCCTTCATGAGTGTCAAGGACAGCAACGTCGTTGCCACGTCGATCACCTCTGACCTTGTGCACATTTGCAAGTACAAGTGGAACTGCTGGTGCGGGCGCTACATGCCGTACTCGCGCCTGCTGCAGCATCTGGTGAACCTGGGAGCTAAGGACACGCGTGTGGATGAGGTGAGGGGAGCACATGCATGCATTTTTGGGTCGACTCAGGAAGCACCTCGTGAATCGTCTTTGAGCGTGCCTGCTGCAGCACCTTGTGAACCTCAGTGCCAAGGACGCGCGCGTGGATGAGGTGAGAGAGCGCGTGTATGTGTTTTGAGCCATCTCTCAAAAACGCCGAGTCGGCTCAAAACACGCCGTTTGAGTCGGTTCAAAGCATGCTGCAGCACCTTGTGAACCTCGGCACCAAGGACGCGCGTGTGGGTGAGGTGAGAGCGCAGTGAGCACCCACCCGCACTGCACCGCATATGCCTTGTGGACTATTGTGCGCTCTTTCGCCATGCTTGCATTGTCCTGGAGGAGAGTGCTAGACTCTGTACACTGTACACATATATGCAAATTTGATTTACATATGTATACAGTATGTGTATATGCATATTCTTGTACCGAGTTAGCATCAATTTGCCGGCGCACATGCCGGCTGTGATGGTGGTGAGAGTATGCCAATCTGGTTGCACTCACATCGCTGCATCCCTCCCGGGATCTTTGCGAGCTCCTGCTTTTGGCCTTCTGCTCCTGCTCAACAAATGATCCCAGGACAACTACCTGTCTCCAAACATGTGCTCTTCAGGCGGACCGTCGGATGCGTCGCTACAAGTCGATCCAACGGCGGGTAGGGTCTGTGTTCTCGAGCCGGATTGGCAGCGGCAACAGAGCCTCGTCATCGTACTTCACGCGTGCAGGAGACTCGCAACCAGCCTTTCCCGTGGCGGCGGTGCCTCGGGTGCGGAAGCAGCACGTGCTGAAGGTGAAGGACAAGCGCATTGATGAAATCTCCCTCTCCATCATTTTGCAACGACGCCTCGACCGCCAGGTGCGTGCGGCACGGTGCTGTGCTGTGCTTTGCTGTGCGGTGCGGTGCTGTGCGGTTCTGTGTTGTGCAGTGCGGTGTGCTGTGGTGCGGTGTGGT
The DNA here is from genome assembly GCA_948144175.1 of Closterium sp. NIES-65. NCBI lineage: Eukaryota > Viridiplantae > Streptophyta > Zygnematophyceae > Desmidiales > Closteriaceae > Closterium > Closterium sp. NIES-65. The sequence continues at coordinate 5,173,886 of CANXME010002068.1, forward strand.
GAGCTGCACTGCTCTAGTCTGCCCACGGGGTTATTGGTACGATCTCTGTGGCCTGTGGCTTGGTTCACGAGGCACAGGGCTCACGGCATGGGGCATCTGGCATGGGGCATGTGCTGTCACGCGCCTTGTGGTGCTGACGTGTATCATGTGGGAATGAGTATCCCCGCATCTAAGGCAATCCTGACTTTCAGCTCAGCACTTGCATCGCACAGCCCACCACAACAACCCCTCCTTCGAGGTAGCTTCGTTCACCACAACCCCATCTCAAACTTCACCTCACCATCGCAATCTCTACCCACCGTTCTCCACCTTCGCCCCACGCCATCTTCCATCCCTCTCTTCCACTCCCTTCCACTCTTTCCCTTCTTACCTCCTCCCTCCTGCTCTCTCCCCCCCTCTTTCTCCTTCTCTCTCCCCCTCTCGCCACCCCGCCTCTCTTTCCCCCTCTCCCTCCCCGTCTTGCCCATTCCCCATCTCGCCCGCGCCGCATCTCCCCACAGCGATCGCGCGGGCACCAGTCAGCCACTGTCAAGCCATCAGACACCTTGTGCAGTGCCGTGACATGTTCGTCCGTGGGCGCGGGCGCACACGACACGGGAATGGATGAGCTGTCGCAGGCACTCGTGCTGCAGTGCGGCGAGGTGGTGAAGCAGTCGGCGCTGCCCGTCAAGAAGCCCGTGCAGAAGCTCAGCCTCGCGCACATCCAGGTGAGTGAGTGAGTGAGGCACCCGTGGCTCTGGTCGTGCATGGACAATCCTAAAAACGCCATGAGGAAGAGCAGCAGGATTTGTAGCCTTTTTGAGACGTCTCAGAAAAACTACTTTTATTACATAGGCGCGTCAAACACTGGCTAGCTGCCAATGAAGTCGCCCGTGCTGAAGCTCAGCCTGGCGCACATCCAGGTGAGTGAGTGAGTGAGGCATTCGTGCCGTGACGCTGGTTGCGAGGAAGAGCAGCAAGGAGTTAAGGCGCGCCGCGAAAATCGGCTCTCTGCCAGTCAGTACAAACAGAAACAGGAGCTCCGCTTGGCGCACATCCAGGTGAGTGAGTGAGTGAGTAAGTGAGGCACCCGTGGCGCTGGTCGTGCATGGACAATCCTAAAAACGCCGCCTGCGAGCTCAGGATGGCGCACATCAATGAGAGAAGGGTGTGGTGTGGCGGTGGTGGTGAGGCAGAATAGCCATGATTTTGCGGCACCTTTTGAGTCGAATCAGGAGTAAGAGCAGCACTGCTTGTGCAGCGGCTTTAGAGTTGAGACACGAGGCAAGGCAACAAGGCAGTGTAACAGGTGGCAGATAACAGAGTCTTTCCTGGTGATGCAAAGGGTGGCGGCGTTTGCAGGTAAAAGGTGGATGCGATGGCGACCCAGGCGTCAAATGGGAATTGCTTTTCAAGTCAACACATCAGATGACCACATCAGATTCAGCACCTTGGCACTGACTTGGTGTTGTTTTACCATTGGAAGCCGACACACTTGCTCTCTTACGTTTGTGCGCTCCTGGCTCGAGACATCCCTTTTCAGCCCTTTCCCACACATTCCCCCCCATCTCCACGCATCCCCCCCACCCTTCCCCGTCCCCACACTTTCCCCTCCTCCCCCGGCTCATGCCCACCTGTTCCCACGCATGCCTGTGGAGGAGGAGGTGAGGGGCATGGTGACGGAGCTGCAGAGAGGTGCTTTTTGAGTCGACTAATAAATATTTCCGTGCATCTCCCCCGCGCATCCCCCCCCTCGCATCCCCCCCGCGCATCCCCCCCTGTCCCCGCGCACTCCAGGAGGAGGTGGTGCGGAGCCAGCAGGCGGTGGAGGAGGTGAGGGGCATGGTGATGGAGCTGCAGAGCGAGGTGCGCGGCATGATGGCCAGCGTGCGCAGCGACATGCGCTCCATCATGGCCCTCCTTGTCTCAAACCACACTGCTGCTGCCGCCGCCGCCGCTGCTCCTGCCGGTGGTGGTGGTCCCCCTCCTCCTTCTCCTCCATCTCCTCCTCCTCCTCTGCCTCCTGCTGCTGTTGCTGCTGTTTCTGCTGCCGCTGCTGCTGCTGTGCCTGCTGCCAGTGCTACTGGTGTATCAGTATCAATGGTACGTCCTTCCGTGCGGGTGTCACCCCCTCAGGCTTCCCCCACACACTCAACTCTGAGACAGCGGTCACCCGAGCATGGGTTGTGCCAGAATAGACTGAGCGGCGAGAGCAGGGTCGAAGGGGGCGATGCTACTTTAGGAGATGCGGCGTCAATGGGGAATTTGCAGCAGGCAGTAGGTAGTTCTGGTAGTACAAGAATAAGTGGGAGCTTGTCTGGCAAGCGAGGGTCAGATAGACGGGTCTCGTTCCTCGACGACACAATAGATGACGATGAGAGTCCTTCGAATAGAACAGGACCACAGCAACAGTCGTTGATAGATAAGGCTTAACTAGAATTCCTGTAATACAATTCACTCGATTCTTTCATGGTTCTGAATATCTTCAAAAACCATAATGCCACTACAGATAAGGCTAATTTTTAGTTTAATCTAAGTATATTATTCCCTCCTGATTTATCACACAAGCTAGCAAACACTCAGTCAGTGACAAGCATTCTGTGATCATCTACTGTGCACTACAATCATGTTCTGTCCTTCCTTCCACCAACCTGGGGATGAGTCCTCTTGAATCCTGATACATAAATTAACTCACCCTGCCATCCTATCAACCAATCGCATCCGTTCCGTTCCCCGCAAGAGGTACAAGAGAGGAGCAGAAGCAGCAGCAGAGCACAGGTGTGCAGTGCAGTGCAGTGCAGTGCAGTGCAGCACAGCACCTTCACAAGGCATCCCTCCATGGACACAACAAAACCACTGCAGCAGCCTACGCCGCTACCCTTACACATCGCTCCGTACGGTGACTTTCCAGCCATCCACCCACCCACGCACCACCACCACCCGTCCTCCCCTTCCCTCCCTCCATCCATCCACCTCCCAGCCAAGTCCAAGCAAGCAACCCTTCACATGCCATGACAGCCGCTCAATCCGTGTGGCGCTTCTGCTTGAAGTCCTGCGCTGCATCGCGGTAGGTAATGCAGCGACGCCACTCTAGAGGCGCCTCAAAAGCCATTCCAAAGCATCTAGTCCGCGTGGCGCTTCTGCTTGAAGTCCTGGGCAACGTCGCGGTAGTGCAGCGACGCCTGCTGCAGCATCTTCACGGGCGCCTTGGGTAGCTCTATCATCTTCCCCGCCACCGCCACCGGCAAGCTCAGCGAGGCAATCACAATGCACGCGATGAACTGGAAGGGCGTGAGCGGCACAGTGGAGGCAAACTTGCCGAGCACCTGCACGAGGAGGATCTGGAAGGCGGTGGAGGCGAGGAGAATGCCAAGGAAGATGGTGTTCTTCTCCATGCCTCGCAGCACGTTCATGCGCTCCATCTCCCTCGAATTCACCTCGTTGAACAGCTGCACAGAGGACGGGGGGGAGAGGGTGGGGTGTGGCATGGAAGGGAAGGGTTGAAGAACGACGCATGGAATCACACGGAGGCGCAGAGGGAACGCTTCTCCATGCCGCGTAGCACAGCACATTCATGCGCTCCATCTCCCTCGAATTCACCTCGTTGAACAGCTGCCCAGAGGAGGGGGAGAGAGGAGGGGAGGGGGTAGGGAGGGAGCAGGTTGAGGAACAACACATGGAATCACACAGAGGAAAGGCGGGGGGTGAGGGTGTTTGGGAGGAGGGGGTCGGGGGAGGTGAGAGAGGGAATGAGGGGGGTGGGGAAGGACGAAAGCCATGGCACAGAGGAGTATTGAAGAGTCAATTGAGCACTTTTTATATTCTCAGGTCACGAACCCCCAGGAAGCTTTTAGCACTTCAGCATTCAACAAGTCTTTGCTCCAACCTAACCTCCCTTCCCCCCATGCCAACACCCCCTTCCCCACCCTTCCCACCCCCCAGTTAGCCCCCCATTCCCAATCATCCCCCCCCTCCCCGCCAGCAGCGCACCTGGCAAAATACAAAGGTGTTGAAGACAACGGTGTCGAGGCGCTGCTGGGCGTCCGGCGCGTGAGCAAACCCGAAGATCCACTTGCCCCACATCATGATGGCGCCCAGAACGAGCAGCTGGAACACAGCCTGGCACGCGATGTTGCGCCACATGACCGCGCTGATGAACGGCGCGCGCCGCCCCACCGGGCCCACCTTCATGAGCTCGGCATCGGGCGGCTCTGTGGCGAGGGCCAGTGCTCCGAGCGTGTCCATGATGAGGTTCACCCACAGCAGCTGCACCGCTGTCAGTGGCGCGGCGCCTGGTGGGGACGAGAGGAGTTGGGTGGGGTGTGGGGAGGAGGGGGGAGGGAGGGGGGGAGGAAGAGGGAAGGGGGGGTAAGAGGGGGGAGGGGGGAGAGCGCCGAGAGTGTCCATGATCAGATTCACCCACAGCAGCTGCACTGCCGTCAGTGGGGCAGAGCCTGGGTACGGGAGTGGTTTCGAATGGTGGGGGTTGGCGGGGAGGGGGTTGTTGAAGGTAGAGGGAAGGGGTGGGGAAGGGTGAGGGGGGGGGGGCGGGGGAGGGGGGAGGGGGGGGATGAGAAAAGAAAGCAGGAAGGAGAGGTGGATGGGAGTGGGAAGAAAAATGAGAGGAGGAAAAAGGGGGTACGGAAGGGTAAGGGGGGGGAGGGGAGGGAAGGGGGATGGTGTGGGTGTAAAACACAGGTTGGTGGCTCTGAACAAAGAGAAAGCGGTGGTGACGTGCTGTACTTTCACAATAGCACACAGCGCTTACAAAGGAAGGATGGAGTGGGGTGAGAGGATTGATTGTAGAGAGAGGGCAGGAAGCAGCAAGCAAGGGGCGAGGCGACGAGACGCAGCAGCAGCAGCAGCGTACCAGTGGTGCAGGCAGAGACGAAGTTGGTGACGAGAGCAACGATGTTGACAGTGAGCTGGAACTGCACGAACTTCTGGATGTTGGCGTACACACTTCGCCCCCACTTGGCCACATTCACCACCGAGGAGAAGTTATCGTCCATCACTATCACGTCCGCACTCTCCTTCGCCACCTGTCATGCCAAAGAGGAGTTGGTTGGGTGAAAGGAGGGGTGGAGGGAGGGTGGGAGAGAGGGTGGAGAGAGGGTGGGTGAGTGGGAGGATGGAGAGTGGGAAGGAGGGAGAAACAGAGTGGGGCAATGAGGGAGGGAGGGAGAGAGGGAGCCCAGACGCAGGGCGAGTGCTTTTCTCAGAGGCCATGTCGACACTACCTTGAGCCCTGTGCCGTGCCGTGCCGTGCCGTGCTGTGCGGTGCTGTGCGGCTGTGCTGCGCTGTGCTGTGCTGTGATGTGATGTGCTGTGCGGTGCTGTGCGGCTGTGCTGTGCTGTGCTGTGCGGCTGTGCTGTGCGGTGCGGCGCTGTGCGGTGCGGTACTGTGCTGTGCTGTGCTGTGCTGCGCTGTGATGTGCTGTGGATCCTGCCCTTCCCCAGCTCCTGTCACTCTCAAACGCCCGCGACTCAATCAACCCAGCGCCGCCATGAATGCTTCCGAACACCCCCCCTTTCACTGCCAGGCCCCTGCTCACCTCGGTGCCAGCAATGCCCATGGCGAGTCCGATGTCTGCCTCCTTGAGAGCAGGTGCATCGTTAGTGCCGTCGCCCGTGACTGCCACCACCTCGCCCATCTCCCTCAGCACGCTCACCAGCGTGTGCTTGTCCGTGGGGGATGACCGTGCCATCACCTGGGGGAGGGGGGGGGCGGAGGAGGTGGGTGGGGGGGTTGTGTGGGGGAGAGGGGAACAGTGGAAGGGGTTTTTACAAGACGCCACCACCTCGCCCGTCTCCCTCGGCACGCTCACCAGCGTGTGCTTATTTGTGGGGATTGGGAGCAAGGTTGATAAGCAGGGAGGCAAGAGGGCAGGAAGGCACGCGGGCAGGAGGGCAGGAAGGCACGCGGGCAGGCGGGCAAGCAGGCAGGCAGGCAGGCAGGCAGGCAAGCAGGCGGGCGAGTGGGCAGGGAGGCAGTCATACCTGGAGGCGGGCATACCTGGAGGCGGGGCAGCAGTGCCATCATCTGGTCCTTGGAGAGCTGGCGGAACTTGGGGCCCTCTATGGCCTCGCCCGTCTCCGTGAGAATGCCACACTCGCGCGCTATCGCCATGGCCGTGTTCAGGTTGTCCCCCGTCACCATGCGCACCTGGTGTGGTGCCACCATGCACGCGTGGGGGACATTGCACAGGTGGGGGGGAGGAGGGAGGAGTGGGGGGTGAGGGAGGGAGGGGTGGGTGGAGAGGGGAGTGGGAAACCGAGGGAAAGGGAGGGTGCAGAGGGGAGGGGCAGGCAGAGAGGGATTGTGTGAGCAGTGTGAGGGGACTGTATGTGGTAGCAGTTGCTGGTGAGAGCCGTGTGGCATCTGTGCTTGTCGGACGCTGGCGTGTGCGCCTGGACTGGGGAGACAGAGGAGACGTGCAATGGGGGAAAATGAGGAGAGAGGGCTAAGGAGAAAGCAAGCACGGTGCTGCTTATTGTGCAAGTGGGAAAGGAGGAAAGGGTTGGCATGGTTATGGGTGACAGAAAGTGGAGTAGGTTACGTCTTCTTAGCATTGTAGCATTGTGAAGTCTTTTGAGCATGTGCATCGGTGGCCTGGCTGGCCTGAATGGCTGGTTCACAAGGTGTATACAGAGGGCGAGGGGGCATGTGTAGGGGGGAGGATATATAGGGGCGAACGAGACAAGGAAGAGCGTGATGGTTGGGAGGGGGAGGGTGGGGGGGGCAGGCCAGGAAAGGACAGCGCGACAGGAATAAACAGATTTGGATTGAGGCGGGCAGGTGGAATGCGGGTGGGGAAATTCGGGTGGAGGGGATGTGGGTGGGGGTGTGGTTGAACGCAGCAAGTGGAGGAAACCGAGCCCGGACAGCAGGATCCGGAATAACAGTCACAGAGAGAGAGAGAGCATGGACGCAAGGGGAGTGAGTGGAGGGCAGCGCGCGCAGTTACCCGCATACCGCATCATCCCCTTGGTCTCCACTCACTGGCAACTCCGCCCTTTCCACCACCCATTACCCACCACCACCACCACCCACCACACACAGGCCAACACCCACACACACCCCTTTCCCCTTCTCTCCCCCTTACCTTCCCTCCCCCCTTCCCCTTCCCCTTCCCCTTCCCCTTCCCCTTCCCCTTCCGCCCCACGCACCACAATGCCAGCGGTCTTGCAGGTCTGCACGGCGAGAGGCACCTCGGCGCGGAGAGGGTCCTTGATGCCCACCACCGCCTGCAGAATCAGATCATTGTCGGGGATCTCGTCGCGGTCGCCCCACACGCCACCCTCGGGGATCTCCCCCGGCTGCAGGTCGCGGTAGGCCAGTGTGAGCGTGCGCAGCGCGTTGTCTGCGAAGCCGAGGACTACTGAGTCCATGGCGCCAGGAGCGAGAGGGGTGACCTGTGGAGAAGAGCAGGGGGGATGGGGGGGGAGAACGGGGCGAAGGGGGAGAGAGGGGGGATGAGGGGGGGGGGGGAACAGGGAGAAGGGGAGGAGGAGTGGAGCAGGGGGAAGGGGAGAGGAGGCAGATCAGCGTGAGTGTGCGCAGCGCATTGTCTGCGAAGCCGAGCACAACCGAGTCCATGGCTCCGGGGGCAAGAGGGGTCACCTGCGAGGGGAGGGGCGCGGGGGGAGGAGAGCAGGGGGCGGAGAAGGGGGGAGAAGGAGGGGAGGATGCAGGGGGGGAGATGGGGGGGAGGATGTGGGGGGAGGAGAGCGGGGGGGACGGGAAGAGTGGGGGAGAGCAGGAGAGGTGGCGGAGCAGGGGAGGAAGGGGGGGGAAGGGGAAGGAACGGAATGGAGGGATCGGGGCGGAGGCGAGTGAGGGAAAGTGAGAGATGGAGAGTGGGGCATCGTAGGAAGCAATAACAAAGTTTTGTTTTGAGACGACTCGAAACACGAGGCACCCAGTACCAGAGTCTGTTGATGTGTATAGTGGCTTTCAGCACTTGAGCCTCTCCTCCTCTTGTCATTGATTCTTGCCATTGACCCATACCCGATGCGCATCGCCCCATGCCCTCACACACTCCCAGGAGCACGCACTTCCCAACTCCCCACCTGCCACACATATGCAACCCTCTGTCTCCAGCTCTTGACATGCCCTTATGTGTATTCATATGACTTACGAAACGTTTTCCCTTCCCTTTTGTACCCTCCAACTCTCCTCTGCCCTCTCACCCCTCCCTGCTACCCTTCCCCCCGTTCCCCCTTTCCATTCCCCCTCTCCCCTCTTCCCCCTGGCCCCGCGCCCCTGTATGTCCAGCGCACCTCGCCCTGCTCGTTGCTGACAGCCTGAGTGCACGTGGAGAGAACAATCTCCGCGGCGCCCTTCCACAGAGCGCGCACAGTCCCATCCGCCAGCTTCACGACCGCGCCCATGCGCTTGCGCTGCGAGTTGAACGGCTGCAGCTTCAGCACCTCCACGCTGCCACGCACCGCCGCCCACTCGCCGCCCAGGCGCAGACCCAGCGCGAGCATGGCTTGTTCTGTGGGGGTGCCGAGCAGCAGCGGGGGGGTGGCTGCGGGGGCGTCGGCGGGAGCAAGCTGCACGTCCCCGCTGGTGTTGAGAAAGAAGTTGAGCAGGAGCGACGTGCGCAGGGCCTCTGGCAGGCTCAGGTCCTGGGAGGGAGGCGGAGGGAGGGGATGGGGTGAGGGAGGGGGAGGGAGAGAGCCTTTTTGAGTCGACTCAAAAGGCTGCACGTCCCCGCTGGTGTTGAGAAAGAAGTTGAGCAGGAGCGACGTGCGCAGGGCCTCTGGCAGGTCCACGTCCTGGGAGGAGGGGGAGGGAGAGGACGGGGTGAGGCGAGGGAGGGGAGGGGAGGGGAGGGGAGAGTGGGGCGGGAAGGTGGACGGGGGGTAGAGTGGTAAGGTGGCGAAGGGGAAGAGATTTGGGGGTTTGGATTCGGGTGATGGGCCCTTGAAAAAAGAGGCAACGGCATAAGGAGCAGGAGCAGGAGCAGCAGCAGCAGGAGTAGCAGCAGCATAGACATCAGCAACTAACCACAGGAGCGGGCGCAGCAGTGGGGTCTTGGAACGGCAGCACGTGCACAGAGCCAGTAAGCCACGCCTGCACCACCGTCATCTGATTCGCGGTAAGCGTGCCGGTCTTGTCACTGCAGATAGTCGTAGCAGAGCCCATGGTCTCGCAGGCCGCCAGCTTGCGCACGAGCGCCTTGTCCCTCATCATCTTCTTCATGGCGAAGGCGAGCGAAAGGGTCACGGCGAGAGGGAGACCCTCGGGGACTGCCACCACCACGATGGTGACTGCGATGGCAAAGAAATGCACGACCTGATTGGGGGAACGGGGGAGTGGGGGAGAGAGAGGAGGGAAAGGGGAGAGAGGGGAGAGAGGGGGGAGAAGGGGGAGAGGGGGGGAGTTGGGAGATGGGGGAGAGGGGGAATTGGGTGGAGGGGGGAGAAGAGAGAGGAGAGATGGGAGAAGGGAGAGAGGGAGAAGGGGGAGAGGGGGGAGAGGGGGGAGAAGGGGGAGAGGGGAAGATGAGGGAGAGCGGGGAGAGCGGAGAGGGGTTAGGATGTTGGCGCATTTTGGAAGTGGTTAGAAGCTGGTAGGTTGATGCACGGACAAATGTGGTTCATGCTGGACCACCTTTTGAGAATTCTCAGAAGGCGCACCAATACGGATGTGGTTCGTGCTGGATCCCACGTGCAGGTGCAAACCATTGCGCTTCCACGCACATACACATGCAAACACACATGCACACACACATGCACACACACATGCACACACACATGCAAACACACATGCCCGAGCATGAGCACGCGCACGCGCAGAGACGCGGCTGCGCACGCACCTCGAGGGTGTGGTGGAAGGACCAGTCCCAGAGCGAGGTGGAGCGCAGGAGGCGGTACATGAGCACGAAGAACACCAGCAGCGCCACGTACAGCCCCACCCGCCCTATCAGCGTCGCCACCCCGCTCAGCTTCACCTGCGCGCATGCACGCAGACATAAAGGCAGGTGGGTGCGCGGGCGGGAAGGCAGGCACGTGGGCGGAAAGGGAGGGAGGGGGGGAGGGAGGGAGCGAGGGAGGGAGGGTGGGAAGGAGGGAGGGAGGGAGGGAGGGAGGGAGGGAGGGAGGGAGGGAGGGAGGGAGGGAGGGAGGGAGGGAGGGAGGGAGGGAGGGAGGGAGGGAGGGAGGGAGGGAGGGAGGGAGGGAGCGAGGGAGCGTGGGAGGGAGGGAGGGAGGGAGGGAGGGAGGGAGGGAGGGAGGGAGGGAGGGAGGGAGGGAGGGAGGGAGGGAGGGAGGGAGGGAGAGAAGGAGGGAGGGAGGGAGGGAGGGAGGGAGGGAGGGAGGGAGGGAGGGAGGGAGGGAGGGAGGGAGGGAGGGAGGGAGGGAGGGAGGGAGGGAGGGAGGGAGGGAGGGAGCGAGGGAGCGAGGGAGCGAGGGAGGGAGGGAGGGAGGGAGGGAGGGAGGGAGGGAGGGAGGGAGGGAGGGAGGGAGGGAGCGAGGGAGCGATGGGAGCGAGGGAGCGAGGGAGCGAGGGAGCGAGGGAGCGAGGGAGGGAGGGAGGGAGGGAGGGAGGGAGGGAGGGAGGGAGGGAAGGAGGGAGAGAGGGGAGGGAAGACGATGCAGGTTAGCTCCATACCCGTTAAGAAATCCATCAACGAAGCTCCACACAACTTACTTCCTCGCGCACTAACTCCCTCATCCCCCCCACACCACGCATCCACCATCCACACTCCCACAGCCTCCACCCCCGCCCCCTCACTCCCGTCCCCTCTCCCGTCCGTCCACCCCCTTGCGCGCACCTGCAGCGGCGTCTCATCGTCCCCGCTGTCAGTGAGCTTGGCCATGAGCTGCCCCCACTCCGTGTGCATGCCCACGCCCATGGCCAGCACGGTGCCGTGGCCGTCCTGCACCTTGGTGCCCGCCAGGAAGAAGGGCGCGTCCTTGCCCTTGTACGCCGGCACACTCTCGCCCGTCATGCTCGACTCGTCCACCACCAGGCTGTGCCCTGCCAGGGGTTAGAGGGGGGAGCAGGAGGAGGTGAAAAACCACGGGTGCGTTTTGTTCTGGGCGACCAGCAGCAAGGTGTGGGGAGCAAAGGGCCGGGCGAGGAGAGGAAAAAGGGCGTGTACTGGCTTGGAACTCCCTTCTGTCGGAACTTCGGAACGTCAGAACTAGAGCTTGACCGTCAGAACTAGAGCTTGACCGTCAGAACTAGAGCTTGACCGTCAGAACTAGAGCTTGACCGTCAGAACTAGAGCTTGACTGTCAGAACTAGAGCTTGACCGTCAGAACTAGAGCTTGACCGTCAAAACCTTCTATTAGCCTTTAGGCAGGCGGGCAGACAGGGAGGCGGGCGGGTGAGCGCGGAGGCATGGAGCATTGCGAAGGGCAAAGTCCCGACAAGAGGCCGTGAGATGGTGGTACGGGCGCTTGCCAGCAATAGAGAGCGTGCAACTGTATCTTCCTGTTCTTCTACTCGGCTTCCTGTTCACCCTGCTGCTGCTCTGCTCGGATCCGCTTTACGAGAAACGGCCAGAGGAGGTAAGCTGAAGAGGTGAGATGGTACGGGGATAGTGGTGGTGCCTTGTGTAAGATAGAGGAGGCAGCGTCATATGGCCGCACGGTTGTGATTTTGAGACGTCTCAAAACTTTATATGGCGGCACGGTTGTGATTTTGAGACGTCTCAAAACTTTATATGGCGGCACGGTTGTGATTTTGAGACGTCTCAAAACTTTATATGGCGGCACGGTTGTGGTGTGGGGCAGGTGTGTGGGGTGGGGAAGAGGATCGAGACCAAGTGGGCGCTCTGGTTCGTTCCCCCTCTTCTTTTCGTCCCCATGCCCATGGTTGCTGCTGCTTACCGTGCGATGCCGTCCGCTGACCCTGTTACCACGAGAACGCAGAGCAAACCGAACGCGTATGGCGGCGAGGAAAACCAGCGGAACAGCGCGGGCAGAGCAGTTGCGTACAAGACCAACCAAGGGGCGCAACCTCACAGGGCACGAGGACTAGTAGGGGGAGCGCTCGCGTGCGCGCGCGCGTGCGTGCGCGCGCGCTAGCGTGCGGGAGTGAGGGTCAGTGAGGAAAATGTCGCCGGTAAGAGAGGGGGGTTGGGGGGTGGGGTGATTGGGGGGGTTTCGCGAGCGTGCGGGAGTGAGGCGAGGCACTTGAATGAGCAGAGCGGGAGCGAGCGCGGCAGGCGGCAGGCAGGCAAGCAAGCAATTTGGATGAGCAGCGCGTCGGCGGGCACAATGTCGCCGGAGGGGAGAGTGGTTGTGGGGGAGGGGGGGGGGGGGGAGGAGAAGAAGGGGGGTGGTGAGCGGGGGGGTGCGCGAGCGTGAGGGAGTGAGCGCGGCCGGCAAACAAGCACCTTGGATGAAAAGCGCGTCGGTGGGCACAATGTCGCCGGTAAGAGGGGGGGGGGGGGGGGGGGGGGGGGGGAAGTGGAAGTGCGCCCGCGTGCGGGAGCGAGGATCGGGTGAGTGGGGCACCTTGGATGAGGAGCGCGTCGGCGGGGACAATGTCGCCGGTGGAGAGCACAATGACGTCGCCCACGACCAGGTCGAACACGGAAAGCGCCTGCCGCACGCCCCCGCGCACCACCTCCACCGTCACCTTTTTCTTCTCCGCGTCCAGCAGCCGGAACTGACGCGCGCGCGCGCGCGCACGCGCACGGAATGAGGGGAGGGGAAGCGGAGGGGGAGAGAGGAGGCGGAAAGGATCGCGGAGACACGTTGGCGGAAGGGGCAATGTGGGTGGATCGGAGGAGCGGGGGCGGGCGACAAGCGTGTGAGGCGCGCGGGATCGCTTCCCCCTGGCACCGTACGAGTCGAGCGAAGCGAATCGCCGACGAATCATGCGCTTAGCCTCTCGAACTCCGCACAAGGAGCGCGAGCGGGCAGGTAGCCTACCTGCAGCGACTGGCGGTAGTCGCTGGTGGCAGTGACGAAGACGACGAGGAGGATGGAGAGCAGGATGCCCGCGCCGTCGTACCACCCCTCCTGCCACCCTTCCGTGACGATGCCCACCAGCAGCGAGAACACCGCGCACACCGCCAGGATCCACAGCGTCATGTCCTGCGCGGGGTTGCGGGGCGGGCGGCGCGGTGGCGCGCGGGCGAGTCAATGGGGGGGATACGGGGAAGGGATCGGGGAGCGGGAAGGGAGGGAAGGGAAGAGGAGACGGGTAGGGTGGGAGAGGATGGGGAGGGCGAGGAGAAAGGGTGAGGGTTTGGCACGAGAAGGGGAGAAAGATCTCGACAACGTATGTACATCGCCAGACGATGCAGCCTTGGAGAGAGAGGAGAGAGGAGAGACGAGGCGGATGCTTGCGATTGGCTGAGACAGCGACTTGAGAGGGACGGTTCAAGCTTGGGTGACAGGAGGGAGCGCAAGGCGAGCGGGCTGATCGCGAAATCGATGGTGAAACTACGCAGGCGAGTCACAGGGATGGGGCGATGGGGACAAGTGTTGGAGAACGGAAAGGCGGGTGCCTACGCTCATATAAACGCCGACCTCGAATGCCCAGTTTAAAGCCGATCCGAAACGCCCTGTTGCGCGCGCGCGCGCGTACCTGCATGGCGTCCCACACGAACTCGAAGAACGTCTTGGGCGGCTTCTCGGGGTACGTGTTGGTGCCGAAGGTCTTGACTCGGCGCGCAATGTCGGCCTCCGTGGCCGTGATGCCGTGGTGCAAGTCCGCGTCGAGGCGCCGCGCGATGCCCTCCACGCCGCCGTACGAGCTCTGCAGCCCCGCCGCGTCCTGCCCTGACATGATCCCCTCCAGCTGCTTCGCCGACAGCCCGAAGCCCTCCGCGCGCGCCGCCTTCACCGCCGCGTCGGAGATCCGCGAGAGAACTGCGGTTGGGGGGGTTGGGGGGAGGGGGGGAGTCGGAGGGCGGAAGGCGGAAAGCGGAGGAGAGGGGGGAGGGGAGCGGGATAAGGAGCGGAAAAAAGGGTGGGAAGTGGTTGGAGCTGGTTGAAATGTGCAGAGTCGGCTGGATGGAGATGGCTTAGAGGCAATGCCGTCGCCGCAATCTGCCATTTCGCAGCGACCGTCGCATACGTCGCTCGAGGCGAGTGCATTGCGCAAGCAAACCACTGACCTCTCGGGGGTTCCTCCTCTCTATGTACCACGGATCTCCCCTTGTACCCCGCTCACTCCTCCCCTCTCCCCACCTCCCCCTGCCTCCCCACCCATTTCAACCCCCCTAAACCCCCGGCGTTGCTCGCGTGGTGCTCCGCCAGCTGAGACTGAGACGCACCTGACTTGAAGCGCGTGACGGCCTTAATCGCCGACGCCCCCACGCGCAGGCGATTCGCCACCGACTCCTGCCGCGAGGCAAATATCCCGGCACGGAACAACGAGCACGGCGACATTAGGTAACACGCGCCGCGACACGATACAAGCACAAGAGGATCGACAAGGGAGAGCCACATCTGCGAAGCGAGGTGCGCGGCCACAGGCAGCACGAGCAGCAACGGCCGGCATTGGACGCAGCAGCATTTGCAGCAGCAGCAGCAGCATAGGGGTACAGGCGGAGCCACCGCGACTCACCCGGGGGTCAGGCTGCGAGATGTTGTGCGTGTAGCGGAAGCGACGCGCGGCGTTGCGCACGAGCGACATCTTGCGCCAACGGCTCTGGTCCTCCTTGGAGTGGTGCTTCGCGTCATAGTCGAAGTCCTTGAGCCCCGCCTGCAGCGGCAGCAGCGCGTCCCGCCACTTCCACCCCGGCCCCCGCGGATCGCCTGCAGCGGCAGCATCAGGGGCAGCGGCGGAAGCACCCGAGTCGCCGTCCGCGACGGGAGCGCTGGTTGCGGGAGCCTCGGCGGTGTCTGCGGGGAGAAGCGGCTCGCTGCTGGCGGACGGGGCGGGCGCGTCTGAACTGACGGCGGGCGCGTCCGAACTGACGGCGGGCGAGTCCGAACTGACGGGGGGCGAGTCCGAACTAACGGCGGGCGCCGTCGACGGCAGAAGAGGCTCCCCCGTGCTGGTGGGGCCAGAAACATCCGTGCTGTCCTCAGCCATGGCGGCTGGTTGCCTTGAGGGGGAAAAGGTGCGGGTGAGGAACACGGGGCGGCGGGAAAGGAGCAGAAGAAAGTCTGGGGAGGAGGAGCAGGAGCGAGAATACTGCAATGCCAGACAAAAAGCGGATGACTTTGGTGAGGGCCGCCAGGGAAGCGAAAGAAGGGACACGAGAGGCGAACTGCAAATGAACGATGGTTTGGACGCAAGAGCTTGCTGTAGTCTTTCGTTGAAAAGATGAGAGTGATGAAGCTTTGCGACAATGCGTTGCTGCAAGCTTTGGATCAAGTTTCCCAGTCTTAACTTTTTCGAAATGAGGGATCAAGGGAAAGCAAGCGGCATGCACGGCGTTAGACCACGATCGCAGGGCTTCCTTATTAGCAAGCCGCATTGTGCATTCGACGGCAAGCATGATGTAGTGATGCGGCGAGGCCTTGTTTCGGCCCGTTGGAATAACCCACAGTTCACAGATGCTTCACTTACGCAATCCGTCAAAGCTATGCAATACACTACAGTCACGGTTCCATTGTTACGACTCCAATATTGGGGAAGAAATGTGAACACATTACCTCAGTATGCCAGCGCATCGACCGGTAATGGCAGAATGAACCAGAGCTCACCTTATGACGTTGTGAACCAGAATGTTCACGTAATGCTGCTGAGGTTGGGAGTGTAAAGTGGACTACTGGCCTCCCTTCTAGGGAGGGAGAGACGTAGGAGAATTGGTGACAGGTGAAACGCTCAGTCTAAGTGATAGGGGTTGTGGGAGGGGAGAAGGTAAGAGCACAGATTGCCAAGAACCAACCAAGGTACCCGATTCTTGTTCTGGGATAGTGTGACAAGCTGCTGCTGCACTCGGTGCATTTTCACCTGATTTTTGTTGGCATTGGAATCTCTGTGAAAAGAATACACAAAACACCAAGAGCCGATTTAGAGCTTGCTGCGTTTGCCCCAGGCTTTTTGGGGCCAACTGCGTGTGAAGCGTTTCAGACCTAAAAATAGAACAATACTTTTATAATAATTTTCTGTTTGGTTTCGAACTGCCCTGCCCACCTCCAAGCGGGAATGCAGGCCGCAAGCTAACAACTTGAGCTGGAATGAAATCGGGTGTGTGGGTGGGAGAAGAGGAAAGGTCAAATCTCTTGGACTGAAGTAAATTCAAGGACTTCCGTCCCGTGTCCTGCGTTGGGCGGGATGACAGGAGGGAGGGGGGGAGCTCATAAGAGACTAATTTTGTAGTGTGGTGTGGTTTGATGCGATTAGCGGGGCGGGGCGAAACCCAACGCGGCGAACAGTGCTTGCACGCGGAGTTGCTGATTGACATAAAATTTTCTGATCAGAGCGTCCTCCTCAAAATCGTCCACTAGAGAATGGAATGCTACCCTAAATACTCCTTGAAACTGCAGAGTTCTGGAACAAAGTCATGTCCTGGAACCATGTGCTAGGGTTATTTTCTCGACTTGGCTCACTTGAAGTACTCAACCTGATCAAAATCTATTGTGCCTTGAAAACTTTCCTGGCTTTTCGGAGGAATTACCCTGAACCCAATGCCGCCAATGCTGTTGTTTCGGCATCCGCGTCAGGTCAGCCCCGGGTGACGCGGAGACAAGGACCAGAAAGGCTCGATTTGAACAGACCGCTTTTCATGTACACAAATACCATCTGAACTTTTGGGTTGTGTAACAACCCTATATTTCCGGTTTCACATTTCTGAGATGTCAGTTCATGAATGATCTGTATGCACAATTCAAGGCGTGGAATTCATGCAGGATGCCTCAATACGTTGAAAAACCATCACTCCTAAAAGGTATACCAAAATTTGAAAGCCGGCCTGTCACTACACATACATTTGTACATTGTAACGCAGGACTGACGCTATCATACCAAATAGTCTGATTTGTCTGACGAATCAGACCATCGAGTTTGTGAAAAATGGAATTCCAGAGTAGTCAAATTTTCATCACTGAGAGCCTCAGAGTTATTGTTTTATGGCCCCTGATCAGGGCCTCAGATTGGTTTTGGGCTAGGCTGAACAATCAGAGTTGGTACAAAAAAGTATGCTGAAAATCATATAAATTAGCCATTTTATGCCATTTTACACAAAAAAAATTCATAGTTTTTCCTGTTTTTTTCAAAAAAAAATGCTGAAAAATCAGCCCTGGTTCTAGACGAAGTCTGAAATCTCAGCCTTTTTTACCTAAATCAGCCTTTTTTCGCTGACTTCTGAGGCCCTGCCCCTGATTCAGTGTAATAGGCCTAAGTGTTCGTCATTTCTGGAGTCTGTCACTACAGAGTATGCGCTCTGTGGTCCCTGCATGCGAGTTTATTGGGAGAAAACTTCCTCGAAATTTCTCCGCACCGCAGCACTTGAAATAAATTGTTCCTGATTCGTAGGTTGAAAATTTATGTTGCGGAGGCACCGGCAGATTCTCGCGCGCCAAGTGGTGGTTTGTGTTTTGTGCCAGCTCAGCTGCGTGGCAGGTCGCTCAGTTGGAACTTGCAAAGTTGCGCCAAATCGAGCCAATGTTGCAACAGTCCTCCTCGCCCTTGAAGCTCACCGACAAACCAGAAGGAAAAAACAAAATAAAACCGCGACTCTGAAGTCATTTCCCCAACACTAAAGGACCAGAGTTGTGTTTTTTTCAACCCTGATTTCTTTTAACACGCCCAGAGTGGCCATTTTGCGGCCGAAGTGCCGTCAGAGTAGAAAAAAAAATGCGGGTCAAAAACAGGGAGGCGTTTTTTGAAACGTCAGCCCTGTTATAATTGTAACATTTAGGGTGCATTCCGCTATGGGCACATGTCCCAATTGATGTGTCCCAATCGAGTGTACTGCTCCGAACCGAACTAAACCAGAGACGCGAAAATTTCGAAACTAGGGTGCAATTTGGTGTAATACGATGCAGTGCGGTAGAAACGATTGGGACACATCGTTTGCGACATGTGTCCATGGCGGAATGCGCCCTTAGTGTTTTTTTTTTGTCGTACATTTCCAGGGTTGGATTACAAGGAAGCCGTGCTTGGTTAAAAGGCTGGTTTCGGGGCCGGCCATCATTAGCTAAGGTCTGGTTTCAAGCCCAACCCTGGCTTTAAGTAACTATGACCGTGCAATGCTCAATGTGCCCAACAACCACCAAGTTATTGGAAACTCAGGGAATAAGGGGCCGGTGAGAGAACCAGAGGGGACAACCGGACACGAGATCGTGATTGTACTGCGAGCGACGGTTGGATCAGAAGTGGGATCAGCCAAGACAACCGCGACTGGAGCTGGAAGTGGCGTGACAATAGTGTGGTCACGGAAGAAGCGCTGGGACACGCCGGAGTCGAGCGTTAAGAAAAAATACTCGTCTATAGGAGCACCACCTGAGATAGCAACAACACAAGCATCTACATTATAATCAGGCAAAGATCCTAAGCTAGATACACGCGGGCAAACAGGTCCAATAGCACTATAGTCAACAACATACATGGGGAGAGCAACATTCATGGACAAATCAAATCAGACAGTAGCCACGACTCAGCGGAACGGGCCAGCGCAAGGGGAATGCCTCGGGCCCGCATCGCGCACGAAAGAGGTCGTAGTGGCGACTGAATCAGCGCAATGCGGAGTGGTCAAGACGCCTGCAAGTAGTGCCAGCACAAGGACCAGTCAGGATCTGGTACTGGCAGGGTCCAACGTCGCGACCACCGCGACGAGACCCCAGCTGGCAGGGCCGCTGGTGCGGTCAACACTCCCCATACCACTAGGTCCCCGCTATTAGAACTGTTGTTGTTGCTACTGCTGCAGCACCTGCTGCTGCTGCTGCTGCTGGTGCTGTTGTGTCCCTACCACACCGTGGTTAGCACTTACTGCCTCCAGAGTGATCTCCTCCTCTCGCACCATTATCCTCACTACCCCCACTACCTCTGAGAAGAAGTGAACGAGAATGAATGAACTATGAACGAGGTGAGTACAAATAGGAAACCCTAATTGGGTTGTACCCCCTATGGGATACCCCACTATAGCCTACACAAATAAGTAAGCTATAATGTTATGACACACCCACATAGGCAAAGTGGGGGAGAACAAGAGGTCACAAGACCAGTCAAGCAAAGCAAAGCAAAGCTCAGGGTGGATCACAAAGTCACCACACATTCCGAGCACAAGTTCAAAGGCCAAAAGGCCAGTTCACATACAAGATCATATATGGAGATATACAAGAGGCAAGCAAGCAAGAGCAAGAGTATACATAGGTAAAAGTACAAGCAAGGTCAAGAAGTGAGCAAGTGAGGCAAGGCAGGCACAAGGCCCAGCTGCGTGCAGCAGCGCTGATGATCACAAGGCGCAAGTGCCTTGGTGAAGACATCAGCAGTGTTGGCCTCAGAGGCCACGTACGCAAGTCGCAACTGTCCACGCTGCTGTAGCTCACGAGCAAGAAAGTAGCGGAGAGCAATGTGCTTTGTCCTGTGCTCCAGTCGCTGCTCTCGACATAAGGCCAGCATGGCCTTGTTGTCTACGTACAGGACTGGAGGAGAACGAGGCGGCTCTCCAAGGTCGGTCAGCAGGTAGGTGAGCCAGCGTAACTCCTGTGCAGCCATGGCCCCGGTGTAGATCTCACCCTCACAACTGGAGCCGAGAACAGAAGACGAGCGGGTAGCCCGCCACGAAACAGAGCCGGAACCAAGACTGAAGGTGTAACCCTGTGACGACCGCTGCGTAGCCTGGTCGTCAGCCCAAGAAGCGTCTGCGTGCCCAGTGAGGACCACTGGACAGCGCCCTCCAAGCACTAGCCCCATGCCCGACGTACTGCACAAGTAGCGCAACACCCTCTTCGCTGCAGCCATGTGCTCTGGTCGGTGTCTCCCAGGAGCAACATAGCGTGCAAGAATGCTCAGAGGGTATGCAAGGTCAGGTCGTGTGCAGGTCATCAGGTACATGAGGCAGCCAACAAGCTCTGCATACGGGCCACTCGACTCTACGGACTCATCCGAAGGCAGAGCTGAGAGCGAATGGCGAGTAGGCAGAGGAGTGGCCTGAGGCGAGGAGTACGTGAAGCCGAAGCGCTGAAGGACCTGCTGCACCATGTGTGACTGAGTCAGGGTAATGGTGCGGCGTGCTCTGTCCCGGGTGATCTGCAAGCCAATGTAGCTGCGCAGTTCACCCAGGTCAGTGCACGTGTGTCTCTTCTGCAGCTCGGACTTCACGTAGGCGAGTCCAGCAGTGTCAGCTGTGGCAAAGACCAAGTCGTCGACGTACACGAGAATGTAGAACGGCGGCAGAGAGGTGTCGGTGCGCAGAAACAGCGACGGGTCTGCAGTGGAGGGAGCAAACCCAAGTGCCGCCAGCGTAGTCCTCAGTGTGTCGTGCCACTCACGCGGCGACTGGCGGAGACCGTAGACTGGACGCCGGAGACTCCACTGGGTACAAGGAGGGAAAGTCCCAGTGAAGCCAGGTGGGCGACGCATCCAGATCTCCTCGTGCAGGGTGCCCTGGAAGAAAGCAGTGCTGAAGCCGAGAGAGTGCAGCTCGTAGTCCAGGTGAGCAGCAACGTGCAGCAGTACCCGAAGAGTGGTCATCTTCGGGGTGGGGGAGAAGGTATGAAAGTGCTGACTGAAACCACGAGCCACGTACCGCGCCTTGAAGACAGGCGGAGAACCCGGCGGCCGCTTCACCCTGAAAATCCACATGCCACTGACGATGTTCGCCCCAGGAGGGGGAACAGCGTCAACGTAGGTGCCTGTGGACTTCTAGGAAGCCATCTCTGCATCCATAGCTGCCTGCCACTGAGAGGAGTAGGGACCTGCTATCGCCTCCGCGTAAGAGCGCGGAGTCGGGATGTCTAGTGCATCCGGGTCTCCCTCAGGGGCTAGTAGTACAGACGCGAGATGAGGTGAAGCGGCGGCCAGACACTGGAACTCCTCCTGCCTGTCCTCAAGGACGTCCGTGCCAAGGGCACACTCACCCCTGACGGACGGAGGACAGGTAGACTCAGACTGAGCGACAAGACCAACAGCGTAGTCTAGACGACAGCGCACAGCAAAGTCGACGAGCTCAGTGACAAGGGCAGACGCAGCAGAAGACTCGAAAGAAGGGTCAGTGACAGCAGTAGCAAGGAGACGCGTAACAGTAGGACTGGCAGCACGAAGAGAGTCCGACTCCGGGTCGGCAAGAGCAGGAAGAGAGGAAGAAGGAGGAGAAGGCAAAGGGGCACGTAGAGGAGCAGTGGACAGACGCAGAGACATCCGGTGCGTGCCAGGGACAGGAGGCGGACGCTGACGCGAACCGCGACCACTAGTGCGCGCAGTACGAACAGGCGACGCAGGACGAGACGCAGGCTCACGACGCTCAGTAAGACCTCCAGTCGGACCAGCGTAGGGAGAAGGAGCAGGCAAAGGGGAGGCAGGCTGTAGCAGTGACTGGACAGGCTGTGGACCCTCTAAGGGAGGAGGAGGAGGACCAGGAGAAGGTGGAAGACCAAGAACCTGCTGCAGGAGCGGTACGAAGTACGGTCGGGGCCGCGTGGCGACGCCAGAAACAGCAGGGACAGCACCAGTACCCCCAGTAGGAGTACCCGCTCCAGCAGCACCTCCAGCAGCACCTCCAGTAGCTCCAGAACCCACAGCAGCTCCTCCAGTAGCCCCACAACCTCCAGCAGCACCAGGAGCACCGCCAGTCGAACCACTTGTGGTAGTCTCAGCGCCAACACCCTTAGCAGCACCAGCTCCAGGCGAACTCGCAGGCCCGGCAGCTCTAGTACTCCCAGTACGAGCACCTCCGGGACCCGCGGCAGTAGCACCCTCAGCAGCAGAAGAACCTCCAGCACCAGCAGCACGCCTCCAGCGCCGAGCAAACCACTCACGCAGCTCCTGTGAGGAGAGTGGCTCTCGGCGAGACGAAGCACCTGGAGAACCTCCAGGCGAAGAACCTCCAGGCTCAGCACCCCCAGGCAAAGCACCTCCAGGTGTAGCACCCCCAGGCTCAGCACCCCCAGGCTCAGCACCCCCAGGCTCAGCACCCCCAGACTCAGCACCCTGAGGCTCAGCACCCCCAGGCTCATCACCCCTAGGCTCAACACCCCCAGGCTCAGCACCCCCAGACTCAGCACCCCCAGGCTCAGCACCCACAGCAGCACCAGAGTCACCAGTGACCTCGACAGGCTCGACCGGGTCTACCTGGGACACACCTGAAGGGGCAGGACCCTGAGGGGGGAGGGGGTCTACCGGGGGGGGACCTGGTACCAAGAAGAGCGGGGGTGGGGGGAGGGACGGAGTGCGGTAGGGGAAGAGGCGGTAGTAGGGTACCGACTCGTCGAACGTGACGTCCTGGGAGGACAGAACACGGCGAGAGGTGGGGTGGTAGAACTGCCGACGCCGACAAACGTCCGAGATCCCCAGACCCGGAACGCCGACGCATCGCCAACCTTCCCCATCCACAACAGGGCTGGGGAGGTCTCCGGCCTGGAGACCCTGGGGTGGAGGTTGATCTGATGCGCCGCGTACCTGACAGCAAACGGCCACAGAAAATGGGGGGCAGCCGCATGCATCATAGACGTACGAGCGACGTCCATGACCATGCCAATGCGGCGCTTTGCAATTTCATTTTGCTGCGGTGAGTCTGGAAGCGTGAAGGTCTGGCGAATGCCTCGCGCACGAGAGTAGGCACGCAGAAGGCCAGAGGAGAACTCTCCGCCTCTATGCGAGTGCAGACGCAACACAGGAAAGTCCGAGCCAAAGCTCTGCCTGAGCTGGAGACGAGCTGCGCGGATCCAGTCGATCAGCACCTCAGTGACATCACCCTTGCTGCGCAAGGGGAAGACTGTGGTGAAACGCGAGTAGTCGTCAACCACCAACAGGAAGTAGCGCTCGTGACCGAGTCCACGGACGCGGGCAGGGCCCCACACGTCCATGTGAAGCGTCTGCAACGGAGCCTCTATCGGAGGAAACTCGGAGGAGTGAGGGGCAGCACGCTGGCGCCCCTCGACACAGGGGACACAGGTAGGGCCAGAGCCCTGAGGAAGGGGAGGGAGGGACCGGGGGAGACCAGACACAAGAAGACGGGAGGCCATGCCTCTGAGCCGAAGCAGAGAGGGGTGGCCAAGGCGGTGGTGCCAGAGGAGGGTCTCGTGAGACAGACGGCGACACGAACAGGGGGCAGACTCAGGACCAGACCTGGACGCTGCAGCAAACACCTGACCAGACAAAGGGACTCTACCAGACTCAGCACCTGGAGGAGAAGCAGTGGTCAGTGTGTACAGGCTCGACCCTGGCTGACGTGTAAACGTAGCCAGGTGGCGACCTGTGCTAGCCTCTGTGCAGTGTGTCACGCGCTGACGAGCAGGAGTAAACTGGTGAACACCCGCATCCTGTAGGTCAGCACCACTCACCAGGTTCGTAGAGAATGAGGGGAGGTAGAGACCAGACTGTCAGAATATTATCTTATTGTTCTAGCCTGTAGTGGGGTGCTCTATAGCGAGTACAACCCTTCTAGGGTTTGCTATTTGTATCCTCATTCTTGCTAGTTCAATCCCTCTTTCTTTCTTCTAACTTTTGACACAGACAGGGTGCCAGAGGGAGCCGCCGGACACGGGAGGACTGTGGAGAAACGAGACAGGACAGGACCCCCAGAGGGGTCAGCCAGGGACACCGCAACCGGCCGACTAAGCGGCGTGAGAGTGGTGCGGTCCCGAAAGAAGGAGCGAGACGCCCCAGAGTCAAGGGTGAAGGTGTGAGAGGCCGAAGCCGACACAGTACCTGAGAGTGCAGACTCACCAGTACTTGAGAGCACAGACGCACTGGCACCTAGAGCAGCAGCCTCACTAGCACCTGACGCAGCAGTACCAATGCCCGGGTCGGGCGGGAAACACCGGTAACAGTCACCCTCATCACTAACAGTCACAGCATACATGGCAGCAAGGATAGCATCAAAGTCAAGATCAAAAACAGCTACACCAGCCCTAGACAGCTCTCCCCAGCGGGGGATCTTAGAGGCCTCCGGAAACTGCTGGCGCCAAGCGTCGGTCAGGCGGGCAAAGCAGCGGCGGGCGGTGTGGGTGCCCCCACACTGCTCACCCGCGCGATCGCCGGTGCGAAGGACGTAGGTGCAGGGACCGAACGCCCCACCACGCTGACGCTGCAAGTACCACTCACGGAGCTGCTGAGGGGCGGGGACGTCGCGAGAGCGCTGCTGCTGCTGCTGCTGCTGGCGCTGACCACCCCCAGTGCTGCTCCGCTGGGACGAGCCACTCCGACCACCTCCACCACCGCCACCCCCGCCTCCGCCGCCACCGCTGCCACCGCCACCCTCGCCCCCGCCGCTCCCACCGCCACCTCCACCGCCACCTCCGCCGCCACCTCCGCCTCCACTGCCGCCACTAGTACCTCCACCCCCGCCCCCACCTCCATTGCCACCCCCACTCCCCCCGCCGCCCCCACCTCCTCCGCCACCGCCCCCGCTAGCTCCACCCGCTCCCTTGCCTCCCTTGCCCTTGCCAGAGCGGCGCCTACCGCTGGGGGCAGACGCCGCACCGACCGACTCTAGACCAACGAGGTCGGCCGCAGCAGCAGAGGCGACAGAGGGTAACAGGGGGGAAGGAGAACACCCCTCAAAGATGGGAGTGCGGGGGTCACCACGAGAGGCCCCTACAGCGACTATGCTCTTCTCGGCCGCTAGCAGGGACTTCTCGAGGAGGTCGAGAGTGAGGGTGGTGGGACAGACAGAGAGAAACTGGTCCCTAACAGCACGAAGGGACTCAGGGAGACGGGTGATTAGAAAGTAGAGGGTGATGTACATGGGAGGGGGGTTTTCGGCGCAGAAGGCAGCAGGAAGCGCAGCTCGGTAGCGAGTGTCACTAGCGCGAAGGTGGGTAAAGAGGTCAGCGACTGTAGGAAAGGCAGCAAGGTCAAGGAAGAGGTAAGGTAGCATGAGGCGGCTCAGTGTAGCAGTGGAAGGGGAGGAGTAGCGCGCAACTACAGCGTCGTACTAGGCCTGAGCGGTCTTGCACGGACTAAAGTGTGCACGCTCAGAGGAAGGGAGGTGGCGACGCACAGCAAGACGTGCAGCAGCATCGCGTGTGGCCCACTTGGAGCGAACAGTGGGGTCAGCATCAGCAGGAGGGGCAGGGACAGCGCCAGAGGCAAAGTCAAAGAGAGAGATGTCATCTACTGAATCGCACTGCAAGTACAGCTGCAGGTCCTCGACCCAGACCGCAAAGTCAATGGCGCGACCCTCAGCGTCAAAGGCCAGGACACTAGGGGTGGCCATGATAGCAGCCGACAGTCTCACCAGAGAGGAAGGGTCGAGCAGCTCAGTAGGGCAGCAACACGGCAGCTCAGCAACTCCGCCGGCCCAGGAGTAGCAGTAGCCCCACAGGACCCGGCGCTCGGCACCGTAGGCGGCTCGGGCGGCTCGAGCGGCTCGGGCGGCTCTGCTGCTCGTGCAGCGTGCGCGGCTCGGGTGACGCGGGTGACACGGGCGGCGCGGGCGTCGTGGCGGGCTGCTCACGGGCGGCTCACGGGCGGCTCACGGGCGGCTCACGGGCGGCTGTACAGGCGGCTGCACGGGCGGCACTGGCGGCTCACGGGCGGCACAACGGGCGGCTGCACGGGCGGCTGAACGGGCGGCTGCACGGGCGGCTGCACGGGCGGCTTGACGGGCGGCTGCACGGGCGGCTGCACGGGCGACTCACGGGCGTCCGAGGGCGGCTGACGGGCGGCGCACGGGTGGTGCACGTGCAGTGCACGTGCAGCTCACGGGCAGCCGAGGGCGGCGCACGGGCGGCGCGTCGGCGGCGCACTGACGGCTCACGGGCGGCTGACGGGCGGCCCACGGGCGGCTCACGGGCGGCTCGTCGGGCGGCTAAGGGCGACGCGCGGACGGCGCGTGGGCTGCCTGGGGCCTAGCGAGCGGCGCGCGGGCTGATTAGGGCGGCGCGCGGGCCGCTAAGGGCGGCGCGCGGGCTGCTAAGGGCGGCGCGCGAGCTGCAAAGGGCGGAGCGCGGGCTGCACAGGGCCTGGACGGGCGGCGCGCTAGCGTCTAGGGCGGCGCGCTGGCGGCGTGAGGCCTGAACGGGCAGTGCGCGGGCGGCTAAAGGCCGGTCGACAGAGTAAGAGAGAGCCCGGAGTGCGCTCCGGGCAGAAAAAAAAAGTTCGAAGTAGTGGTGGGCCCTAAGCACAGTTCCCATAGGGGAACCTGCTCGATACCATGAGAAGAAGTGAACGAGAATGAATGAACTATGAACGAGGTGAGTACAAATAGGAAACCCTAATTGGGTTGTACCCCCTATGGGATACCCCACTATAGCCTACACAAATAAGTAAGCTATAATGTTCTGACAACCTCCACCATCTCCACCTCCACCACCCTTCCCTCCCTTCTTACTTTGCTTGCACCGCTTCTTGCCAACAAGTGGTAGAAACAACCTTGGCCGACCTCGTTGAGGTCGGCGATGAGGCCGATGACAAGCTCGACGAAGATGATTCTCCTTGGGCAGCAGGAGTGACTCGCTGGTGGCAATGCTGAAGGTAGCAATTTCACCGATTCGGAGGATGACGATTATACTTCAGCGATGATCGCCATCCCGATACCCTCCTTCTCGCGTGCGAGTGAGTCATTAACAGGCGTATCGGATATGAATCACGTCAAGCGACCACCGTCATGCCGCATTACAATAGTAGGGCGCTAGCAGTGCTCCTTCTCCATTCGCAAGAAGTTCTTGTGGGTGGCGCTGTTCGACGAAGAGCGAGAACCGTTACAACGAGCGATGGCGCGCATGGCAAAGGTGCAACGTGTCATGATACGTGAGCGGAAAAGTTTGCGCGACATCCTGGAGAGGGTTATACCCAGCCGTAAGCGCCTTCAAGGGGGGAAAAGAAAATCCTGCTACCTCGACATGGAGACCGGGGATACATCCGTTTTTTCGTCGCACGACGCCGTGGCTTGCCTATGTCGGTGAGCCTACTGCAATTGTGGAGCCGTGAGTGCATGCACGAACACTGCCCTAGCGTCAAGTGGCAAGCCTCCTCACACTTATTGTTCTGATTTCGTCACCACTCGGGGTTGGCTGTGCGGGTGAAGACGAGTATAGGACGACGCCTTCCCGGGGTAATCATTCATTGAAACGATTTTACCGGCCCAACTTTGTGCAATTTCTCTAACCTACCACTAATACCATGTGGCACTAGTTTCGCTCAGAAGAGTGAGAGCTTCTGGCAGTTCTACCACCAAATGCACATGAAGCGGGCAATTGACCCGCATTCATATTTAATGCACATCAAACGCCTGTGTACCTTGAGATGCTTCTTGAGCGTACACTCGAACGTCGTGGGACGTGGTCGGTTCATGTTCTCATGGCAGAGTACAACAACGAAAGAGTATCCGCAATGCTTGCGTGCATGACCACGGTAAGAAGCTTCCGCCCTACGTTGGTGTTCAAACACAAGAACAACCCAACTGCTATAAGCTGTGAGGTCGGCACCTTTGTTGTTGCGTACCTTCTTGAATACCACACAGAAGTCTAACGCCCATTCAGCTTTTCCCGCTCGTGCCTGCCCTGCAGAAGGGTGGATGGACGAGACGCTCATGAAGGACTGGGTCACGTGCGTCGTCACCCCTTTCGTGACCTCGAGAAGATCCCCTAGCCTTCGACTCTCCTTGTACTCGACTCGTACAAGGGGCATTTGACGCCCGCAGTGCGCCAAACCCTGTCTCTGTTCCAGTTGTTTTCCGATGTGATTCCTGTTGGCTGCTCCTCCTACGTGCAGCCCCAGATGTTAGCATCCACACATCCTTAAAGGTGGGCATGCGAATTCTTTACTCTCGCTGGTTTGCTGAGTCGAGCATCAACTCGACGGCGGCCGCAGGCGAGTCCTTGTTCTGCATCGTGTTCTTTCTTTTAGCGTGGGAGACGTTGACTTCTTGTGTGTTGTTGCTCCTTGATTGCAGGTTATTGTCAAACTTTATGTTTATGTGATAATGATATGTAGGCTGTAGTGGGGTAGCCAATGTAGGGTATAGGGTTTGTTACTTGTACCCAACACTCTCGATAATCAACACACCTTTTCTTCCCTTTACTTTTAAACATGGTATTAAGAGCAAATAGGTCCTTAGGACCGTTTTAGGACTATTTTTTCAGGGCCCACCAACCGTTTTCCGCCGGTCACCGCGTTACCCCGCCCCTTGCCTACACTGCCCTGAGTCGCGCAGCCCTCGCGCTCGCCTCTGCTGGCCCTCGTATAGCCCGCTAGCAACTCGCCCGCTGCCTCGTCAGCCCCGCGCGTCACTGGCCAACTGCCTCGCCAGGCCCGCGCGCCGCCCTGCAGCCCTCGCGCTGCCTTCTACTGCCCCGTGCGCCGCCTCTCAGCCCTCGCGCTGCCTATACTGACCCGCGAGCGCGCAGCCAGCCCGCTGCCTTGTCAGCCCCGTGCGACGCCCGCACAGCCCGCCCGCTGCCTCGTCAGCCCCGCGCGCGGCCCGCGCAGCCCGCCCGCTGCCTCGTCAGCCCTGCGCGCTGCCCTCCCACTGCCTTAGCAGCCCTCGTACTGCCCTCCTACTGCCTTAGCTGCCCTCCCACTGCCTTAGCAGCCCTCTTACTGCCTCTACTACTCCGCACGCACCACTCCTCCGCCCTTGCTGCTCCTCCCCTGTCTCTGCAACTTCGCGTACTGCCCCTACCGCCCTCACGTAGCCCTTGCCGTCCGCGTGCTGCCTCTACTGTCGTGTTGCAGTGACCATGGCTTCAATTAGCGTACTGTCGTTCGACCCTGAAGGTCGCCCAGTCGAGTCCGATGCCTGGCTAGAAGATCTTCAGCTGTATCTTATGACTGATGCCAAGGACGGCGTTTCGCTCTTTGACTTAGCCAAAGGTTCCTCAGTCGCTCCAGACACAACTGACAGCGTCGCTCACTTACAGTGGCTTACCCGTGACGCTACTGCACGCCTAGCCATTCGCAACCACTTGCCTCTAGCCGAGCGCACCCACTTTGGCTAGCTCAAAACCGCTAAAGCAGTGTACGCTGATGTCATCGCTCGCTACTCTTATCCTGCCACTGCTGCCCTCAGCCGCCTTATCCTACCCTACCTTTTTCCTGAGCTCTCCTCCTTTGCCACAGCTTAGGACCTTATAACTCATCTCCGCGCTAGTGACGCTCGTTACCGCGCTGCCCTCCCGATCGAGTTCTTAGACAAGAACCCTCCCCCGATGTACATCACGCTCTACTTCATTGTCACCCGACTCCCTGACTCTCTTCGTGTCGTCAGGGACCACTTTCTAGCCCTTCCCCCCACCGACCTCACAGTCGACGACCTCGAGAATCACTTGCTTGCAGCTGAGTCCAACATCGTAGCTGTCGGTGCTGCTCGTGGCACTACCGCACTCCCCTCTTTGAGAGGTGTGCCCCCTCCCCCTTTGTCCCCTCCCACGCCTCTACTGCTACTGTTGACCTTCTTGGTGTTGAGGAGGTCGGTGCCGCTTCTACTTCTGCTGGGAAGCGCCGCAGCGGCAAGGGCAAGGGAGGCAAGGGTGGCGGCACTAGCAGCGGGGGAGGTGGTGGTGGAGGAGGCGGCGGTGGGGGTGGTGGTGGTGGGGGTGGTGGCGGGGGTGGAGGGGTCGGCGGCAGCAATGGCAGCAGCGGTGCGCGTGGTGGTGGTGGAGAAGGCACGGGTGGGAGCGGTAGAAGTGGCGGCAGCGGCGGTGGTGGCGGCCGTGGTGGAGCTAGTCAGCGGGGAGGTGCTGGCGGTGGCCAGCGCCAGCAGCAGCAGCGTCAGCCCAGGCCCCGCATGCCCCAGCAGCTTCGTGAGCGGTACGCTCAGCGTGGGGGGTTTGGGGGTAGTGGTCGCTGCCCTTACCGCATTCGCACTGGTGAACGCGCTGGTCAGACGTGCAACAAATTTCACACCGAGTACCGCTGATTTCTAGGCTGGACGACGCCTGGCGTGCCGAGTTTCCTGATGCTACTGAGCTTCCCTACTGGGCAGACCTGCTTAGGCATGATGTTCCTATCTTTGATCTTGACTATGATGCAATTCTTGCTGCCATGTATGCATTGACTGTTAGCGCTGAGGGTGACTGCTACTTGTGTGTGCCGCCTGACCCATGTATAGAGACTTCAGCCCTAGGTGCTAGTGAGTCTGCTTTCCCTGGTACTACGTCGGCTCAGGCCTTGCACACCTTTACACTTGACTCTGTTGCTTCCCGTTGTTTCTTTCGCGACGGTACCACAGTCACTCCCCTCCCTGCACCTGTCCCTGTCTCACTGGCTGACCCTTTTGGGGGCCCAGTGCTTGCACGGTCCACTACTGTGCTTCCGTGCTCGGCGGTCCCGTCTGGTGAGCTGTCAGGTCTCCACCTCCCCTCGTTCTCTACGAACCTGGTGAGCACCGCCGTCCTTCAGGATCATTGGGTTGACACCTTTACTCCTGGAGGACAGCGTGTGGCGATCTGCACGTGCTCTCGGACCGGCCGCCACCTGGCCACGTTCACACGTGCTCAACCTCAGGCTCCGTGTCTCCTTGCCGGAGACCTCGCCCACACTACGTTGGACGGGGGAGGTTGGCGATGCGTCGCGATTTCGGGTCTGGGGTGCTCGTGCCTTTGTCTGCGATACCATTGCGGACAAGCTCTCCGCTCGCGCCATTCCCTGCGTCTTCCTTGGCTTTCCCCCTGACGCACCTGGCTGATAGTTTTATGACCCGGCCTCGCGCCGTATCTTTGCGTCTCAGGACGTCACCTTTGACAAGTCGGTCCCCTTTTACCGTCTTTTTCCCTACCGCACTGCCCCTCTCCCCCCCCCGCCGCTTTTTCTTGCTCCAGGTCCTCCCAAGGTAGACCCCCTCCCCGCTCCAGATCTTGCTCCTTCAAATGTGTCTCAGGTAGACCCTCCTCCCTTGACTAAGCCGGTTGAGGTCACTGGTGACTCAGGTCCTGCTCGGGGTGGTCTTGCTCGGGGTGCTGCTTCTGTGGTGCTGAGCCTGGGGGTGCGGAGCCTGGGGGTGCTGAGCCTGAGGGTGCGGAGCCTGGAGCCTGAGCGTGAGGAGCCTGGGGGTGCTGAGCCGGAGGGTGCGGAGCCTGGAGGCGCTGAGCCTGAGAGTGAGGAGCCTCAGGGTGCTGAGCCTGAGTGTGCGGAGCCTGGAGGTGCTGAGCCTGTGCGTGAGGAGTCTGGGGGTGCTGAGCCTGGGGGTATTGAGTCTAGGGGTGCTGCACCGAGGGGTATTGAGGCGTCTGGTGAGCAGTCTCCTTGGAGTGGCCGTCTCCGTAGTCGCTCTACTAGTGCCTCGCCGCAACACTCTTGTCGGCGCCTCCCTCTCTCCCCACAGCAGCTGTGTGAGTGGTACATTAGCCGTCAGGGTCGCGCTGCAGGAGCTAGGGGCCCTGCTGCGGGAGGCGCTGGCGTTGGGGGCACTGGAGCTGGTGCCTTTGCTACGGGAGGCGCTTCTACTGGAGTTGCTGGAGCCGCTGTTCTCAGAGGTGCTCGTACTGGAGCTACTGGAGCTGCTGAGGCTAGAGGTACTGCTGGACCTGGAGGTCCTACTATCGACAGTGAGGCTAGAGAGACCAGGGCTGGAGGTGCCGGTTCTGGGGGTGCTGCTGCTGGTGGCGCTGGTTTTGGAGATGCTGGCGCTAGAGGCGCTGGAGGTGGAGGTTCTGGAGCTGCTTGAGGTGCTGGTACTAGAGGTGCTGGCGTCTCCCTTAGTCGCTGAGCTTATTGACTTTGCTGCTGCCTGTCGTCTAGACTTTGCTGCTAGTCTTGTTGCTGATTCTGAGTCTGTCTGTTCTCCGTCCGTCGGGGGTGAGTGTGCTCTTGGCACGGACGTCCTTGAGGACAGGCAGGAGGACTTTGAGTGTCTTGCGACTGCTGTACCTCATCTCGTGGCCATGCTGCTTGCCCCTGAGGTAGACCCGGATGCTCCAGACATTCTGACCCCGCGCTCTTACGCTGAGGCGATCGCGGGTGAGTACTCCTCTCAGTGGCAGACAGCCATGGACGCAAAGATGGCATCTTGGAAGTCCACAGGCACTTATGTCGATGAGGTTCCCCCTTCTGGGGAGAACATCGTCAATGGCATGTGGATTTTCAGGGTGAAGCGGCCGCCGGGCTCTCCGTCTGTCTTCAAGGCTCGTTACGTTGCACGAGGCTTCAATCAGCGACAGGGAGTTGACTTCTTCCAGACCTTCTCCCCCACCCCGAAGATGAACACTCTTCGGGTGCTGCTGCACATCGCAGCTCAGCGTGACTACGAGCTTCACTCTCTCGACTTTAGCACAACGTTCTTGCAGGGCAGTCTGCACAAGGAGATTTGGCTGCGCCGCCCACCTGGCTTCACTGGGTCGTTCCCTTCTGGTACCCAGTGGAGCCTCTATCGGCCCGTATACGGTCTCCGTTAGGCGCCTCATGAGTGGCACTACACACTGAGGGCGACGCTTGCGGCTCTTGGGTTTGCCCGTTTCACTGCTGACCCGTCGCTGATTCTGCGCACAGACATTTCGTTGTTGTTGTTCTACATCCTCGTGTACGTCGACGACTTGGTCTTTGCCACTGCTGAAGAGGAGACACACGTGCACAGACCTGGGTGAGCTGCGCAGTTACCTTGGCTTGTAGATCACTCGGAACAGAGCACGGCGCACCATCACACTGACTTAGTCACACATGGTGCAGCAGGTCCTTCAGCGCTTCGGCTTCACCTGGTCCTTGCCACAGTTCACTCCTCTGGCAGCAGGTCATTCGCTCTCAGCTCCACCTTCGGACGAGTCCGTAGAGCCGAGTGGTCCGTACCCAGAGCTAGTGGGCTGCCTTATGTACCTGATGACCTGCACTCGACCTGACCTTGCCTACCCTCTTGGCCTTCTGGCTCATTACGTGGCTCTTGGTAGGCACCAAAAGGTGCACATGGATGCTGCTAAGAGGGTACTACGCTACTTGTGCAGTACATCAGGCATGAAGCTCGTGCTTGGAGAACGGGGTGACGTTTTCCTCACTAGACACTCTGACGTGTCTTGGGTTGACGACCTGGCTACGCAGCGGTCGTCACACGGTTACACCTTCAGCCTGGGCTCCGGTTCTGTTTCTTGGCGGTCTACCCGCTCGTCTTCTGTTCTCAGCTCTAGTTGTGAGGCTGAGATCTACGCCATAGCCATGGCTGCACAGGAGTTACGCTGGCTCACCTACCTGCTGACCGACTTGGGAGAGGCGCTTCGTTCTCCTCCAGTTCTGTATGTAGACAACAAGGCCGCCATTGCCTTGTGTCATGAGCACAGAAAGAAGCACATTGCTCTGCGTTACTTCCTGGCTCGAGAGTTGCAGCAGCGTGGTCAGCTTCGTCTTGCTCACGTGGCCACTCAGGCCAACACTGCTGATATATTCACCAAGGCACTTCCGTCTTGTGATCATCAGCGCTTTTGTACTTTGTTAGGCCTTTTTCCCTATACAAAGCCCTAGAAGGGGAGGGGAGGGGTGGTTGGGGGGGGGAGAGGGGGGGTTGCTATCTTGGAACTCCAAAAAATAGGGAATATTATCCCCCCGAAACCCTCTACACGCATAAGCCCCCCATGTGGGGTTGAGGAGAGGGGATAGCATGGACAGCAGCAGCGGGGCCAGCAGGGGCAGGAGGGGCTGGCTAGTGGGGGAGAGGAGAGTGGACAGCAGCAGCAGTAGCAGCAGTAGCCACAGCGGCAGCAGCAGCAGCAGGGCCAGCAGGGGCAGCGGCAGCAGGTTTGTAGGGGAGAGGAGAGAGGGCAACAGCGGCTGCACCAGGAAGGTAAGCAGGGTCAACAGGGGCGGCAGCAGGAGGGTCAGCATGGGTAGCGTCGTGAGGTTCAGCAGGGGCAGGCTAGCTGGGAGGAGGAGAGGAGACAGCAACAGCAGCGACGACAACAGGAGGGCCAGCAGGGGTAGGATGGGCATTCCAGTATGGGAGAGGAGAGAGGACAGCAAGAGCAGCAGCAGCAAGAGGGTCAGCAGGGGCAGCAGCAGGAAGGTCAACAGGGGCAACAGCAGGAGGGTCAGTGGGGCCAGGCTACTAGGGGAGAGGAGAGGGGACAGCAGCGGCAGCGGCAGCAACAGCAACAGCATGGCCAGCAAAGGCAGGAGGGGCAGGTTGGTGGGGGAGAGGAGAGAAGACAGCGCAGCCAGCAACAGGAGGTTCAGGAGGGGCAGGAGAGGCCGGCGAGTGGGGTAGAGGAGAGGGGACAGCAGGGGCAGCAGCGGGATGGCCAGCAAGGGCAGGTCGGGCTCCGGGTCCAGGGGGCGACCCCGCCCTTGGGTGCGGGCTGGTTCGGGGAGGGAGGGAGAGAGGAGGTGGCGGGGGACACGACTGCGGGAGCGCAGGGGTTAGAAGGGGAGGGTATGGAGGGGGGGGACAGGGCGAGGGTGCTGGGGGGTTTGGGGTTAGGGAGAGGGGATGGGAGGAGGCAGGTGGGTGGGGGAGAGGATAGAGAGGCTGAGACGACAAGGGAGGAGGCATATAGGGACCAAGCACAGCAGCAGCCAGTACAGCCGCAAAGGCAGGCTGGACGCACAGGCCGCATAGGGGCACCAACCCGCATTCCTGACTTGACTTGCCGCGATATAGAAAAAACTTTGATGGTGTTGGTAGACGTCTCCATTGCAGATCCACAGCAACAGGGGAATGCTGGGCTTAGACGAGTGGCCCCAGTGCAGATAGGTGTTGCAGCAACCAGACGAGTACATGACAAGTTGCAGGATTGGGCACCGCATCTAGAGGGTTTACAACCGTCGCCACATTTTTATGCTTGTGTAGTGGACACATTTGGGTTGCTCAGCGAGCCAATGAGGCAGTTTCTAGGGCTTTGTGTGCAGCGGATTGCACAGCGGCGTAAAGAATTGGGGGGGGGGGGATGACGGGTCAGCACGGATTTTCCAGACCGGACTTACTACACGACTTTCCGTGGCACTGCAGCGAGCGCAGGCTCAGAGTATTATACAGCACGCGGTGCGGCAGTTGGGAGGGTCAGACGATGGGTGGATGCATATGTGTAGGCGTTTAGCGATTGTGCTTGAAAGTCTGTGTCCCGCGCTGTGGCGTGGGCTGCTGTGGTGTTTTGGTCCTTAGGTGTTTCCTTCCTGTAGTTTCTTCCTCTCTTCTTTTCCTCTTTCCACCTTTCCTTCGGCCCTTCTCTTCTTCTCCAGCTCTTCTTTCCTTACCACCCTCTCTTTGTTCCACCATTTCTACCTTCCTCTAATACCCCCTATCTTAATTACCACGAATTGGTATCAAACTTAATCCATAATAATAAAGGGCTTTTTTTGTCGGGCTTTGTATACCTCCGGATAAGCCTGAGGGATAAATGTACTCCTCTACAAATGTACCTATCTTACTTCATGTACACACTGATGCAGCAGATTTCAATAGCGAGGAGATTCTTTATACCCATCTGACATCCGCCCGCACTTTGCGGGCCATTCGAGAGCCTCCTGTCATTGCCTTCTGTCCCGTCCTGTCTAGTCTTCATGCAATATTGCGAGTGACTCCCGGCGACGACTAGGTTCCTTCCAGCTGTGCTCCACTGCTAGGCAGCATGAACCCTAAGCACACAGCGTCAGTCTCGAAAGTTCATACTCTGTTCTGTGAACGCGAGAGTCACAGCCTCACAGGTGGTACTGTAGCACTCCGTACCGCTATTTAGCAACCCTCCCCTGTTCTCTTATCTCCGACGGGACGGGCCTTTCTCGAGCTCAAGCATTCAGGACTCTTTTGCTTGCAATCGAAGCGGAACATGGCGGCGTTGCTGCTACTCGTGCTCGCGGTTGTTAGTGCTGTGTTCTCGGAGGTCGCAGGCGTGTCAGCAGCAGCGCCAGGGCGTGCGAGGGAAGCGGCAATTCCAGCGGTCGCTGCGAGCAGCGAGGGAGCCGCGAAGCACGTGCGCGAGAGGAGTCCTTTCATTGGTCAGTAGCGTGAAGCTCTCGCGCGCGAGAGGAGAGCGCGCTTTTGAGTCGCCTGTAAAGCAGCGAGGAAACCGTGTGAGGGGGGATAGCATCAACAGGTTTGTCGCCTCGAGTGCGCGCGCATGCGACTGCTTGCAGCCGTAGCACCCCGCGAAGGCGCGGCGAGTTAATTCGTTGATATGATTTTTTAAATACTCAATTCTAGTGCGTAGGTAGTAAAGGTGCATGCGCGCTGCCTGCCTCCCCGCCCGCCCGTCTGCCTGGCTGCCCGAGTACCCGCCTGCTTGACTGTCGCGCCTGCTTGACAGTCGCGTGACTGTCCCCTGCTCACCAGAGGTACTTTCCGCCGTGCTCTCACAATCAGAGCGCGGAAACCCAAATCAGGCATGCCGGAGTCGCGTCCCCTCGTCCCACGCTCTCCGCTCCCTTCTCCTCTCTTCCCCCTTGCGCCGTCCCTCCCATCCGCCCCTCGCCCAACCGCAGCGCAGACAGCATGGTCCTCGAAGGACTACCGCAGCATGGTCCTCTCGTCGATGGCTCCGCTGCCGGATGGGCGCCACGTGGCAGTCGCGGATAGGTCCAACCACGTTATTCTCAAGATCGAGCTGCCTCTCTCCGCAAGTACGCCTCTCCTTCTGGATCACTCCTATTCCGTTCCCTCTCTCCTCCACCTTACCCTCTCCTCCCCTTCCTTCTCATTACCGCTGCAGTCATCTCTCTCTCCCCTTCCTCCCTCTCTCCTTACCTCTCGTTCTCCTCGCTGCATAATCTCAGCCGCCTCTGTCATCCCTCTCCTCTCTTCGCCCGCCCTCCCTTCCCACCGCACCTCCTCTCTTCGCCCGCCCTCCCTTCCCCCCGCACCTCCTCTCTCACCAGCGTCCGCTGTGTCTGTGTTGGCAGGAAAGAATGGCACGCAAGGCCATTCCGACGGGCGGGGGGAGGGGGCGCTATTTGACACGCCAACGCACCTGGCGGCCGATTGCCAGGGGAATCTCTTTGTGGTGGACCGCAGCAGCTACCTGCGCGTCGTCTCCCCACAGGGTAGGTCTCTTGAGGCCCCTTCAATCGCAGCGTCGTCTCCCCACAGGGTGGGGCAAATGAGGTGTAAAGTACTTCTTACTAAAGTACTCCTACCGCTCCTTGCTTTGCACTGGACCCGTCATCGTCTCCCCATCTCTGCCACAATCTCTTTTCTCATCCCTCTACCCCACGTCTCCCCGCCCTCTTCTCTCTCCGTCACTTTCCAGGCGACGTCACCACCATCCGCAACAGCAGCAGCGTGTCTCATCTCCCCCCTCCACAGCCGCCATTCATGCGCAGCACCCACGCACCCACCACCACCACCCTCGCTCCGTATCCCCCCGCCCGAGCACTCCTAGCACGCATGCATCACAGTGGCGAAACACCATCACCATCCGCACGTCCACACGCCGGCATCAGCCGCAGCGAGAAGCAGCCTTTGCACTTGGACTCCAAACCGCACCCCCCCGCGGATCCAGCCAAGCTGGGCTCTGGCGTGTCTGGCATTTGGTATAACGCCAGTAGCGGCGTGCTCTATGTCGTGGACACCGGCAGGCAGAGGATCGCTGCCTTTGCACCTGCACCTGCTGCTGCTGGATTTTCTGCTGGTTACGTGGCTGTGTCGACGGAAAAGGCGGCGGCTGCTGCTGCTGCTGCTGCTGCTGCTGCTACTGCTGGCAGTGGGGGCTTGTTTGGGGATGTGGCAGGGATCCCTGGGTGCTTGTGCAATGCCAAGAACAGCTCGGGAGGAGGAGGGCATGATGGTAAGGATTGTTATGGTCGTGGCTCTCGGTTCTGTGTCTGTCCTTACCCATGCTGCATAGCATGGTGCCACCGTGCTGTCAATGCTGGTGCATGGCATGGCCATGGCAGTATGATAGCCGCATGTGTGGTGCACATGGTACAGGCACCTTCTTGCTCCCGTTCCATGCCTCTGTCCATGCCTCCGTGCACGTTCGCACTTTACAGTTATCCATTTTTGTCGTGCTACATGTCTTGTTGCGCACCTCACAACCGCTTGCGCCCTTCTTCTATCTTTCCCGCGCTGCTATTCATCCTGCATGTACCCCATCCTCTGTGCGTGCCCCATCCTCTGTGCGTGCCCCATTCTCCGTGAGTCAGCTCCGCCGTCCTCCCCATGGCACGCAACGTGGCGAGACACGGAGGTGGCAGGGGGTGCGTTTGCAGCTGGTGTGCTGTGTGCTCATGGCAAGGCGCTTTTCACAGCGGCAGCTGCCGGCACGTCCCATGTGAGTGAGACCACACCACGCATCTCCATGCCCACCCTCTTTTCATCCCACCATCTCCTTCTGCCCTTGTCTTCCCCTCCCCCGTCGTGCTCACTCCCAGCATATTCTTCTAACCCTGCCTGCGGGATACTGCGTTCCAATCATTACAGCGTTCTAGCCGCACCCTTCTTTAAGATTCACACCTTTTCATCCCTTTCTCTGCAACCAAACCATCTCCACTCCCTCTTCTCATCCTCTATCCTACCATGCCCCGCACCCCTCTCTGCTCCACTCTCTCTGTCTCCCGTGCAGCTAGGCTCCGCGCTGTCGCTTGTCATCCATCGCATCGCATCTACAGCGCTTGCAGTGCTGCTGCTGCTCTTCTCTCTCCCTAGTCGCTTCATGCAGCGACCACGGAGTACCGAGTCTGACAACACCACCACCACCAGCAGCGGCGCCACCAGCACCAGCACCATGCAACAGCCCCTTTTCTTGCATGCTTCCACCAATCAGCAAGGAGGAGGGGAGCGGCGGGAAGAGGAGGGGGGTGTACCCCCCAAGGCCTCGCTTCTATCACTCATGTGGCCCTTCAGGTCTTCTGCAGCAAGCCCTGAAGCCCCTGTGGCAGCAGAGGAGAGCGAGGAGAATGGGCTACTGATTAGCTTCTCCGATGAAGAAGTGGATGATGTGGGGGATGGCCAGGCAGAGCACTGTCCTTCCATTGCCAGCCAATATGCTCCCCTCGCTCCTCCAGCCTTGGGTTTAACTGCTTCCTTTGACACCATGCAGCCGCAAAGGAGCGCAGAACTTCCTGTTAGTATCTCTGCTGCCGCTGGTGATTTCCCTGGTGTGAATGGTGGCAGCATTGAATCCCCACCAAGGGCCATGACAGGCATAAAATTCGATCATGCTGTTGCCGCAGGCGATGATGCTTCTGCTGCTGGAAGCACAGGTGGGGCAGCATTAGGGAGCCATGGGAATGACACTGCCGCTTCTTTTTCTGCTGATGAAACCCCCCCTGCAGTGACCGGAGCTGCTTCTGCTGATGCGTTTGGCAAGCTTGTGAATGAGCAGGTGGTGCACACATGGGTAAGGGAGAAACGACGGTGACCAGGGGTGATGTTGTATGTTGGGTACCGGTAAAGCTCATCAATCAGTTTAAAAGAACTGATGGTCCAGATAATGTACTGGGCTGTGCACATGAGACATGCATCAGGCGTCCACACTTCAGCATGATGCTGTCATCTAGGGAACCTTGTTACTGTGTATCTACCAGCACTAACAATCTGAACGAATCTTTACGCATGGATTGCAACATGTGGCATAGATTCAGCTGAATGTGTGTGATATTCTGTATCTTGCAATTGCCAAGTGGTTTGGGAATAGGGTTACAGGTTTTAGACACAGAGCCACTGTTGCTTCTTAGACCAGTTGCATAAGAGTACCTTCTGTAAGGGTAATAGAATGCAAATGAACAAAAAACAAAAAGCTGCTGCCTTCTTCTCTAGAACCTAGCTCCTTGTGTCATAGCCGCAAGAGCAGCACCTAGCATAGTGCACGCGACACGATGACCCCCCACCCAGTCAGCAGCTTGGCATGCTCGGGAGCAGTACTTAGCCTCTGTGCATGCGGCACAACACCGGAACTCATGCTCCCTCGTCTCCTGCCGCCCACACTGCGGATTGGAGCAGGCGTGCAGCGAAGGGGGTGTACCAGGAGCAGCTGGGGCGACAGGGGCTGTGGGAGAAAGATCAGATGCAGCTGCGGCACCATGGGAGGGAAGAGCTGGTATGTGGATGCGGTGGGTACTGGTATTAGAAACTAGCCCAGTGAGCTTCTGCCATTCCAGCAGGAAAAAGTGGGCGGGGTCTGACGGGCGGCAACTCTCGGCTTCTTGCAGCTCCATTAGTTCGGCGAGAGAGGGAGAGCTGGGTTCCCACTCCTTACTGTCTAGGCTTTGCATATCCGCAACTTCCTCAACGCCTGTGGCATCTGTGGAAGGAGCGGACAGACGAGCAGCAGGATCTACAGGTGCTGCTTCAGCATCTGAGACTGCACCTGCTTCTACTTCTGCTGCTGCTGCTGCTGCAGTCTCTTGGGATGATTCGGCAGGAGCAACGTCCACACGCCCTTCGTCCTTGGTAAGTGCGCTCTGCAAATTTCCGGATTGAAGAATCTCACGTGCAAACATCATATCTGCCTCCTCCTGCGTCTCCTGGTCCTCTTCCTCCTGCTCCTCCCTATCTTCCTCCACCTGCTCCAAACGAGAGCCATTCACCCTGTCACCACCGCGTACCGCTACCGGATTCACTCCACCACCCTGCACCACGACGCCAATCGCGCGGGATTTCTCCGCCGTTTCGAGAGCCTCGGCCTCCAGCAGCAGCTGCTGTGCCTGGGCAGCGTCGCGTGGTAACCCGTAACCATCGTGCAGGCAGTACCCCAGTTCGCGCATGGCAGGTGTGTGGCCTAGGGACGCTGCTCGCGCACAGAGGGCTAGAGCCACGGGGAGGTTCCTCTGCGCTTGCGCCATGCCGCTCCCGTTGAAGTGAACCACGGAGAGCGCATACATGGCCGCCGCATGTCCCGCAAGCGCGGCCTTCGCCAGGAGTTTCAAGCCCTCGGCATAGTTCCCGAAGCTGTAGAACGTGATCATGCCGAGGAAGTACGCGGCGGGCGCGTTCCCCGCGGCGGCGCACGCGGAGAGGAAGCGGTTGGCGCGCGGAGACCACTGGGCCGCGCGGATGTGCAGCACGGCGGGGTTGACAGCGGCTAGCGCCTGCTGCGACCAGCAGAGTGCTCTCAAGGCGCGACAACTGTGGGGGAGAGAAGGGGGGCACGGAGAGAGGGGTGAGAGGGATTGAGAAAAGGGCGCAAGAAGAAAGGAAGAGAGAGGGGGAGAGAGAGGGGGAGGGGGAGAGGGAGAGAGATGAGGGGGCGATTGATAGGGAGATTGAGAGAGGGGGAGGGAGAGAGGGGGAGGGAGAGAGGGAGAGAGGGAGAGGGAGAGAGGGAGAGAGGGAGAGGGAGAGAGGGAGAGAGGGAGAGAGGGAGAGGGAGAGAGGGAGAGAGGGAGAGGGAGAGAGGGAGAGGGAGAGGGAGAGAGGGAGAGAGGGAGAGAGGGAGAGAGGGAGAGAGGGAGAGAGGGAGAGAGGGAGAGAGGGAGAGAGGGAGAGAGGGAGAGAGGGAGAGAGGGAGAGAGGGAGAGAGGGAGAGAGGGAGAGGGAGAGAGGGAGGAGGAGAGAGGAAAAGGAAGGGAGTGAGGGAAAGCGAGCGAGTTCAAGGCCGGAATGTCTGACGGACCTGAGCATGACGTTGCCGAGTTGAGCCGGCGAGTGAGCGCTGGAGACGACTTTAACCATGATGACTCGCAGGATGTCCGACGGTAGGTCCAATAACGGGCTCGGGCTCGCCGCTCCCTGCTGTGACGCCATAGCCACTCCGACGCAGCGTGTGTCGGACACGCGCGCTCGCTTCGCTGCTGGCGGCGCCGCAAGCGTGAGATCCGCGTCTCGGTGGCGTGTTGCGGCTGGGAGGGAGGTC
Organism: Closterium sp. NIES-65; assembly: GCA_948144175.1. Classification (NCBI taxonomy): domain Eukaryota; kingdom Viridiplantae; phylum Streptophyta; class Zygnematophyceae; order Desmidiales; family Closteriaceae; genus Closterium; species Closterium sp. NIES-65. Next base: position 5,215,541 of record CANXME010002068.1, read on the forward strand.
TCTGATCCGTAAAGTGGTCTCACGGCCCTGACGGCATTGCTGGCAGCGAGAAACCGTTGTTGAGGGCCGGAAGGAGTGGGAGCGGCGCAAGCGGTGGTATGTCCAGCTCCGCTGCGGGTCGTTGACAGGCCCGCCGGCTGGAAGGCGACAGGCTGGGCCGCGGGAGACGATTGTGCGACTGGCGCAGGGGATTCATACCAGCGTGCGAGATCGGGCGACAGACTGTGCGACCCGTGCGCATGATCGCACCGCAAACCGTGCGACTGGAGGATAGCGGAGTTGAAGAAGGCCGAGGGCAGGCTCAGCTGGGGGCGCGAGAACGTCCCAGTCGCCATGATGCCACCAGCAGCCGCTGGCGACGCGTCGTAGAAGTCGTGGAGAGAAAGCGCGGTGCGGTGTTCCGTCGGCAGTCGAAGGACAGCCATGGGTGACATATGATGCAATCGACGGTTTCCTGTGAGATGTTAAGGGGAACTAGAACCCGCCTGCTGAGTGCGGCCGCAAGATTCAGACGTGTGAAGGGGGTCGTGAGCTAGTTAGCTCCCTGTGTCAAGGCGCGTCGGCGTGTTGGAACGCACTGGAGCGTACGAGGGGGACTGGCTCGAGGTCCGAAAATGGTGAGGCTGGTGGATGGGTACGGCCTTTCGAACGGACGACGCAGGAAGCAGTGGTTTTCGCGGAATGCTGTTGTGAAAAGATAGTCAGGGTGGTGGGCTTTTACACGGCGCAGAAGAGATCTAGTTAGCTTGCACGGTTATGAGGACAAGGATCGGTTGGTGGAACTTCTATCGTGCCTGGCATTGCAGCTTGTACTGTACGGAGCAATGGTGCGTGCACGCGTGTGGATGAGTCTGGGGGAAGGGAGAGAGAGCGAGAGAGTGAAGAGGCGCGCATGAGATGGGCAGAGATCCAGGGGTATGGTGTGAGTGATCAACGGTATGGTGCGAATTATGTCGGTCCGTAGTTAATTCCTGCACTCTGTAGTTGAGTGGGGATTTGATGGAGCGTTTCGCTTTGGCTCTGCGTGTGTCGAGGCGGGCTGGTACTGTACAGTACAAAATTCTGGCTTAGTGAATGAATGAGGTAGTGGCAGAAAGGTACAGCTAGGTACTTCGCCTTCCTTCCGAAGGGCGATGGAAGAGTCAGGGGGAGGGTTGAGCATGGATGGCTAGGACTCTGTGTCACTCGTTGAGCGCGTGCCTGCCTACTGTACGAACGTCATTATGCCATTCTGGATATGGCTTGTCTCTGTGCTGGGTTGGGCACTGGGTGTGGCAGCTTGCCCTGCCCGCACGAGCTTCGTTGAAGAACTCACACTCTTCCTGGCTGTTGATTAGCTGGCTCGAACCCTGTGAGAACTAGATCCACTGAAGTGGTGGCTGAGGGCCGAAGGGCGGGGTGGGGAGGGATGGTTGGTGGTGACAGTTCTCCCACAGCAAAGCCAATGGAGGCAAATTTCGATGGCATAACGATTTTTGACCTCAGTCTGTGCTCAATGCGAGAAAAAATCGTCGAACCCATCATTCTGTGGGGCCTGCAAAAATCTGACATACTAGGGGTTCAACTCCAAACAACCACGTGATACACTGCAGTGTTTGGATACTCAGAGGGTGTCTCAGATGTAGAGTCCACGTGGATCCGGCTCAGATATGACGGACCAGCTCAAGAACCAGCGCGTGAACCAGGGCGGACCGGGACCAGGATGTGGGGCTTATAACCCTGTTATACCGTTCGAATGGCACTAGAACGGTACCATTTATTTGGCCCTCCAGACCAGTCCGCGCCTGGTCCGTAAACAGTGGGCGGGGAAACATTTGTTTTGGCGAAATTTCTTGTTTTGTAAGTTTCGCGTAAGTTCTTTTTTCAGACGAAGAAAACGGGTAACTCAATTTCAAATTCGTCGCTACTGCTGCATCTCGCAAAAACTGTGCAGCCCGAAGCGCGACGCATCAGGCAGACCAGTCCGTGTCTGGTCCAACGCTGGTCCGCCAAGTGGGTCCGTCGGACCAGAACCCCGGACCAGGCGTATCGATTCTGGTCGCGGACCAGATCCAGCGGACCCTTCACATGAGACACGTCCTCGACCACTTACGAAAGATATCTCGCGTTCATCCACCATTGCATGGGTGCGATTTCCAAGGAAAAAACATTGAGCTTGATTGGAATAAGGGCGTAGGCCCAAACGGGTTTGATCGAGACTGATCTGAGGACACTTGAAAGTGCAAATATCGCGGGATCTCGAGCATAAATCGAGCCCCACAATCGAGTGGGCAGATCGATTGGCGAAACATGCAGACCGATACGTTGTAACGATCGCACCTGAGCATTGCGGTGGATGTTCCAGGACCGAGATTATTGCCCTGCAAGAGACTCGCACCCAAAACACATACGTTGTCCATACCCACCTGCAATACTCGCAGCCAACAGGGCAACCACCCTGGCGATGTGATGTTTACAGATTTCGGCAAATGTGGACAATTTGGGCGACAGCGATTCCTGGCTCTGCGAAATTTCATTAAGTCGCAGGCATCAGAATCAATCGCGCCAGGTAGGCTCGGTTCGAGAGCATCAATTACGCTTTGATGCCTCTCACTGATCTCCCGCGATCAGTGATCAGTCGCATTCACACACTATGCACAAATTTTGGCCAAAAAACCATATTGTAGCAAGGTTACAGCACAGTAAATAGGGTTACAGATCCGCACATCGATCGCTACCCACGATCGATCGTCTACTTTCAACGCGTCCTAATCGGGGCGGATCTGATCGGGTTGCTTGTGATCGCAATGCCCGAGCCGCCCGATCAGTAATGTTTTTCTTAGAAGATTCTTTTTGGCTGCTCAGCAAGCAGGATATAATTACCTGGTAATTTCGTGGCAATCTTAGCGAGACTGGCGACCAGACGGAATCTGGCAAAACTCTCTGTATCCAAGTAATATAGTGTAACTTTCCAGGGTTTTCTGTATAGGCTGGACATCTTCGTGAGGGGTTGACGAGTCCCTGTAATACAGTGTAACTTTTCGTCTGTATCGCTGTGGTCCCCGATCACCCACGATCAATTGATCAGGGGGTAAATTGGGTCTGATCGAGTTGGGGCGATCAGCTGATTGCCCCTGATTGCCTGAATTTGGCATCCAGGCTTCCTGGAAAGTATTGATCGCGGCTGATCGAGGCGATCAAACCCGTTTGGGCCCACGCTATAAGGTGGAATGGAATTGTGTGAGGTTCTTGGCCATCTCTCAAGTGGGCTCGAATGCTGGAACTATCTTCCACCCAACCAAGCACAAAAGAAATAACAGCAAAAATGGTATCGCGCGTGCTCAGCGTTTGAAAAGTATCTCCGGAATTTGATGGCAGTTCATGAATAAGTCGAGAAGTGCGGCCTTGTCAAGTGGTGCTCGTTGACGAGGCGGAGATCCAATGACACGCAAAAACGAAGCTCCTCTGATTCGAAGCGTAAGGGCGCCACTGACGGAAACTCAAATCACGGATCCGCTGTAACCCAGGATCTGATACGTTGTCAGGCTCCTGCCGTTAGCAATCTTACGTATATTAAAGAGGGAAGCCAATCATCCAGCTTAATAGCCCCTGAGAACAACAATTTGTACCGAACAATACCCTCTGATGCATAAACGAATACACAGATATGGAAACAGATAATATTACTACAATTTGGAATAATCGAAAAACATTTCATTCTCGAAAATGTCTTTTTACACATTGTCGTCTTACAGTCAACAATCCTGCCAGTAGCTGGACCTGTAAATATAGCAATCTGGCACCGGCCAATCAAGTGAAAAAAGAACCTTCTCGAATTTCTCGTGGAGTAAAGTGTTTCCTGCAAGGCGTGGCATCGACTTTGTGCTGATTTGAACGCGTTTGTCCCTGGAATACGAGTGTTCGGGGCAGCATAAGCGCTATTTATGGGGCTAAAAAGAAGAACCTGGCATGAACAAATACATGAAAAGCGAAACAAAGCAACATACCTAAGAAAAAATGTACAAAGCCAGCAGAACATCATAGCCCGAAATTTAAGATAGATCGTGTGGACTAATAATCTAGTGAGACTCAAAAGAAACAAACAACACAACAAATCTAGTTCTGCAAGTCCTAAATAGATTGCTATTGTACAGTTGCGCTGGAATGGGCCTTTGTACAACCCTATAATCCATTGTTTTTCAGTTTCTAGCAATTATTCCATAAAATCAGACCATAAGATAAAATTGTGTACGATATAAATAACATTGGCCCGCCACCAAAGGTCCCATGGCATAAGTGTGGCACTGCCATCCATTGCCTAAATGCGGCAAACTTGCGAGCTCCATAAGGTACCGTACGTACATACAGTGTTAAGGGCAAACACAATGCAGTTTCTCAAGCATCGTTGCATTTGCTCTTACTCCGGCACTGCACGGAAGAGCAATGTTCACCTGAGCTTGCCTGTGCTGTGCCAGGTTGGAAACAGCCCCATCTGTCTAACCACTTTCTGTGATAAAGCATGCCATTTGCATGCATTGGACACGCCTTCCCATCTTCCAAGTTACGTAACTACCTGACTCCCATTGCATGGATGACCTCATCTCTTATCATACCCACCACCGCCCTTCCTTTTCACCCAATCCCACCTTCACTTAAAAATCCATACCACACCCTTCCGAGCCCAAAAAGAAACCCCTCCACCCTCCAGAAAATCACCGACCGCCCGGAATAATCGAAGTGGGAGCGGTAATCTCAATCGTGTCACTAATCCCCGAGTACCCCTCCGGCACCAGGGGCGCGCCGCTGTAATCCGTCTCGCCCGTTGGGAGGAACGCGGTGGCGGGGCGTTTCCCACGCACCTCGTAGCGAATCTCTGAGAGCAGCCGCACAACGTCCCCCATGTCTGGGCGGTCGGCGCTGCTGCGCTGAATGCACTGCAGGGCGACGGTTGCCATCATTCGCAGCGCCTCCTTGGAGTAATTTGGCCCCATGCGCGGGTCTGCCACCAGGTCTAGATCGCCCGAGACAATCAGCGGGAAGGCCTGAGTGGTTGCCAGTGGTGGAGGGGAGTGGAGAGGAGTGATGGTGTGAGGCGGGTGTTGTGGCAGGTGGAAAGGAAGACGGGAACGGACGAGGGTAGAAGAAAGGGGATGTGAGAGAGGAGCAGGGGGGAGTGGAGCTCAGGATGAGCAGCGCACAACATCACCAAAAAGAACGCAACGACAAAGCTCATAGGGCAAGACAGACAGCAGCCTGACGAGGCGGCCAACGCAAGCACAGGATGGGCTTTAAGCGATGGAGAGGAGCAGGGACTGACCCATTCGGCAATGGTAATGAGCTGGTGGTTGTCAAACTGGGAGTGCGAGACGTGCGAGATCTGGGACTTGTTCATAGCGGGCGGCTTGCCTGTTATCAGCTCCAGCAACACCACCCCAAAACTGGCAAGGGGGGCGAGGGAGGGGCACACGGCGCGGTCAGTGTGGAAGAATGGGATGAGGGGTTGATGGGATGGTGACGGGAATAGAAGGTGGACGGGCAAAAGAATGATAGAAAGGAGATGAACGGGAGATTGAAGAGAAGGAAGGAATGAAGAGATGAAGACAGCACAGCAAGAGAAGAGTCTTGACGGGAAAAACAACACAGCAACGTTAACAGTGTGCACTGGAAAGATTTAGTAGAGCAAAGGAGCACAGCACAGGTCACACGCACTGAGAGAGATGGAGACAAATGAGGAGCGCAGACAGGCAAGACAAGGGAGATGGTTGAGAGCGTGGATCTTAGTGGAGGGACGGCATGGCACACTCGCCTGTAGACGTCGCTCTTGGTGATGACCTTGAAGGTCTTGTAATACTCGGGGTCCATGTATGTATCCGAGCTGGCAAGGGGCACTCATGACACTTGAGCATGCCCAACCACCAGTGCTACCACAGGTGTGAAGGTACGCAGCAGAGCCCTCACCTGTAGACGTCGCTCTTGGTGGTGACCTTGAAGGTCTTGTAATACTCGGGGTCCATGTACCCGGGCGTGCCCGCCACCCTCGTGCTCACCGCCTCGTCCCGGTTCTCCTCCTTGAGGCTCTTGAGCAGCCCAAAGTCCGCCAGCCGTGGCTGTGCATGGGGGTTGGAGGGGAGGAGGGAGAGGAGAGAGGTGGTAAAGGGGAGCAGAGAGGAGGAGGAGGCAGGAGAGAAGAGGAGAGGGTGGAAGAGAGGTGTAAGAGAAGAGGAAAGAGGGGGGAAAATGGGGGAGCGGGGGGGAGAGGGGAAGAGGGGGAGAGAACGGGGATCGGAGAGGGAGTGACAATACTGAGGCTCATGAGCAGTCCACAGTCCGGCATTGAGGCGGGAGTGCTGGCGTCACTATGCTCACACGCACTGTGTACAGTCACTACCACTGCACAGCCACCCACGCAATCAGCCAGCCACACACATGGAATGCTGGTGTCACTATGCTCTCACGCACTGGAACCGCTCTACACTGTATGAAACCGCTCTGAGCCACGACTAATGGAACTGTGAACGTATGAGTTGGACTCCCCCTAAAGGCGCACCTCGAGATTGTCGGTGAGGAGGATGTTTTCGGACTCGACATCCCCGTGGATGATGCCGGGACTGGAAAAGGAGTGCAGGTAGTGCAGTGCACCACATGGGCACCCACGCAACAGCCAGCAAACAACCACTCACCCACCCATTCACCCACCCAACAACCCAGCCAGCGAGCCAGCAAGCCCACCAGGCAGCGAGGCACCCATTCAGCCAAGCAGGCAGCCAGGCAGGAGTGGGTGGAAAGTGAGGATAGTCGCGCACCTCAAGATTGTCAGTGAGGAGGATGTTTTCGGACTTGACGTCACGGTGGATGATGCCGGGGTTGGCAAAGGAGTGCAGGTAGTGCAGCCCCTCCGCTGACCCGATCGCTATGTCCACCCGCTGCTCCAACGTCAACGGCGGCCGTGGGTGGCCTGGTGGGGAAGGGTGATATGGGGTTGACAGGGGAAGGGGGAGAGCGGAAGAGGGGCAGAAGGTGGGAAGTAAGAGAGGGGAAGGGAAGGGAAGACAAGGCAGGGAGTTGAGAGGTTAGAGGCGGAACATGGAAGAGGGGGAGCGAGGGGAAAGTGGAATAGGGAGAAAGAATAGGAGCATAAGCATTGCTTGGAAGCATGCTGCATGTGCGCCTCTTCCTTGGGGCTGCAACACGGCACACCTGCTGTCCGCGTTGTTGCTTTCAGTGCTCCCAGGCGCATGCTGCAGTGCCACAGCGTGAAGCACTAGAGAGTGTGTTATGCCACGTCATGAGCCAATCCAACCGCGTGTGTCATGCAACAGCACTGTGTGCGCGGGGGAAACACACCTTCCTTGGGGCGGAGGTGCTCCTGCAGGCTGCCATTGGCAACAAACTCATACACGAGGATCTGCTCGTTCGCCTCATCACAGTATGCCAGCAGCTTCACCAGATTGCGATGGGACACCTTGGATAGGTTGTCCACCTGCGGGGGGAAGAGGGGCGGGGGGAGCGGGAGGAGTGCGCGTTGAGAATACTCAATGCAAAACTTTAAAAAGGAAGAACAGGGAGGGAAATGGGGAGGGGGGGCAAGACCAAGGACGGCTGGGGGGGAGAGGGACAAGCAGGGAAAGAGAAGGAAGAGGGGGAGGAGCGGGAGGAGGGCAACGATTTGCACTCTAATGCACGACTCAATCAGATCAGGCTCTCGACTTGCTGCTTCTCTCCTTTCGAAACGAACCTGCTCCACTCATGCTGGTCTGCCGGCACCCTCTTGACCCCATAAAAGTCTCATCTCCCACCCAACAGGACCACCATATGCAAGCCATTCATTCCCCAACCTAGTTCCAGCCTCCACCAGCCCTCACCCGCCTGACCTCACCCCTTCCTGTTCTCACTTGCCGCATTCCCCCCATTCCCCCCATTCCCCCCATTCCCCCCATTCCCCCCATTCCCCCATTCCCCCCATTCCCTCCACCCGTTCCTCTCCCTTCTCCCCTCACCGCCCTGTCCTCACTCACTCCCGCCTCCTCTCCTCCCCTCCCCTCTCCCTTGTTTTCTGCGCTCCCTCTCTCCCACCCCCCACCGTCCTCCTCCTCACCTCGTTCTGGAACAGCTGCAGCCCTTTGAGATTAACAATCTTGCTGCGCTTGACAGCCCATGTGTGCCCCGTGGGAGCCAGGCCACGATACACCGACCCGTGCCCGCCCTCGCCCAGCAGCTGTGACGGACTGAAGTGCTGCGTCGCCTCCAGGATGACGGGCAGGCTGACGGCCTTCACGAAGTGATCCTGCACCTTGATCGACAGGTCCGAAAGGCGCGAGTAGTCCTTGGGGGCTGCCTCGGTGCAGGGGGGAGGAGAGAAGGGGGAGGGGGAAGGAGACAAGAGGTAGGGTGAAGGAGAGAAGGGGGAGGGGGAAGGAGAGAAGGGGGAGGGGGAAGGAGAGAAGGGGGAGCGGGAAGGAGAGAAGGGGGAGGGGGAAGAGGGGGGGAAGGGGGAAGAAGGAATGGGGGAGATATGGGGTAAGGGGAAGAGGTTGGGAGCAGGAAGAAGGGGGGGAAGGGAAGGGAGGGAGGGAGGGGGAGGGGGGAGGGGGGGGGGGGGGGGAGGGGGAGAGGAGGAGGGAGAAGATGATTTGTGAGACGACTTAAGAGGCCTCCGGGATCACGGGCAGGCAGAGGAAGGAAGGATGCTCACGAACTTGCAACGGAGGACGAAAGGCAAGCCAAGAGAGGCATGGGCCGTTCAATTTGATCACACAAGAGGAGGAGAGGAGAGGAGAGAGAGAGAGAGATGACAAGCAAGTTGCGCAGCCGCCGCCGCCAAGCAATCTCCTCGCGCCTCACGACCGAGAGTGCTCCCTGGGCTCTGGAGAATGGCGAAGTGCGCATTCACCAGAATCAGTGTCAGGGCCTGCTGGCACTCCACCAAGCGCCACAGCTGCGCTAGGGTCGCCGTGGGAACTTGAGCCACCCCAGTCCTCAACGCGGCAGGCGGTATGGGAAGAGGGGGCGGAGGCTGGACGGACGGAGCATCCGCATCGCGACGCGGGGGAACGAAGGCCCCCCTCGCCCCTCCGCCTCCCGCTCCCACAAATCCCGTGCCCGGAAGAGGGGGAATCCAGGGCAGGGGCGGATACTGCGACGCAGACACAGGACAACCGCGGGCGGGAGGAGCACAATCATCGCCTCGAGCAGGAGCCCGTGGGTACGCAGATGCGTGCGGTGCAGGTGCAGCAAGGGGCGCGGCCGGGACCTGCGCATTCACAGGAGCAGGCGCGGGCGCAGACGGGGCAAGAGCCGGGGAGCTACCAAGATCCGGCGCGCCATTCACGACGTTGCCCATCGCCGCGGCAAGCATCCCCGGGAAATCCTCCCGGAGCTGCTGCATCTCGCTCGGCCCATCGCGCCCGCGACCATGACCTCCCCACCAGCCACCGCGACCTCCGCGGTGCGCCGAACGGTATGACGACGAGGGGCGACGCCGAGGAGAACCTCGCCCCCGATGCGCTGCCGCATTGCCCCCAACGGGAGCGCGTATCTGGGACTCCGCGAGCCGCTGCGCGACGGGATTCACCGGCGCAGCCGAAGGGGCAACCAAGTGGGCAGAATCGGGGCCGGCGACCACCGCTGTCCCCAGCACAGGGCCTCCAGAGACAGCTTGGGCGGGCGGCTGCGCCACGAGCGACGGCGACGCAACGGGAACCGGCGCGCTGGACACCGGAACTTTGTGCGGAAGCCTTGGCGGGGGAGCCAGTGACAGCGGGACGGGAACCACGGATGGCGCAACAACAACAGGGGGAGCCGGGGGGAGCAGGGGAGGAGCAGCTACAGCAACCGCGGCAGCTGGGGCCGGAGGCGGAGCAATCGAACTCTCAGCGGTGTGTCCCTGGTCCACCGCTGACTTCTCCGCTTCAGTCGCCATTATGGCGAACACGTCGACAGCAGGCGATCGAGAATGCAAGGTCGCGCCAGAGCGCGGGCGCAGGGAGTAGAGGGAGTCCACTACTGGCCGAGGCCAATCCGCGGATGCGCGGAGGCCGTGCCGGGGGTCGCGGGCGGGGAAGGAGTACGCGAGAGGGCGGACCGGAGAACGCGTTCCAGGCAGCGGCGCGTAGGGCTTTAACTGAGTTGGGAAGAGCTAATGAAGCAGATGCACTGTCGGGGAGTATTTATGAGGCGGAGGAAGAGGTAGCAGACTCAGGATCGAATGCCTCGGAAGGGGCCCAGTCACTGACCCCTGCACGGCAGAGAGGCAACCCAACCCACGCTCGAAGCGCGACGACAAATTTCAATCACGCTCCAACCCAGCCGCGACCATCCCCACAAATTCGAACCGCTCCCAACAACATTGACACCACTGCCAACCGGCCCACCCACAGAACCCCGCCACCAACACCTGCAATTGCTCCGCGAACCGCAGTGAGGGGTAACCAACACCAGTCACAACCCCTCCCCCAAAAATCGCCGGAGGCTCTCGCCAAGGATGACATACTTTTCGCGAGTGTCAGTGATTGGAACCTAGACAAGCTGCGCGACAGTCGCAACCCACCTCTGGCTCGTCGACTCCCGGAAAAGCTGCGCCTGCTTTTCGCAATGGTTTTGCTGACACCATTGCTGCGACTTGCCGACAACTCTGACTCCACCCAAGCCTGGACGGTCTTGCTGTTTGCCGCTCGCCTGACATTACGTCAACAGTCGCCGAGGCACCCTGATTGGAAGGCGACCAGAGACAGATTGCGTAAATTCCTGCAAGGGGAATGGGAATCACTTTACCTGGAAACAGTGGATTCGCTGGAGCTGCCCCCACCCCCCAGGCACCAACCAGATGACCTGGGAGTCATCTCCAGGGCAGAAGGCCTGGCGCGACGTGGCAGTCTGCGGAGGGCGGTCATGGCACTCGAGGCCACTCCAGTCAGCACGCCGACCCCAGAAGTTCTGGAATCCCTTCGCGCCAAACACCCGCGTGCCCAGCATCCTAACGCACCGTGGCCCCAACCAGAGCCAGACACTTACTTGGCAGTGTCGCGGGAAGTCTTCCTGAAACTACTCACGAAATGTGAGAACGGAGTGGGGGCAGGCCCCTCAGGCACGACATTCGAGCACCTGCGCGAGGCTTCCCTGATGCACTCTGCAGTCTGTTCACACTTACATGCGCTTGTCAACACGATCCTTCGCGGGAAGCTGCGCTCGGAGGTTGGGGGACTTCTAACTGCATCCCGGCTGATAGCCCTAGACAAGCCCGACGGAGGAACCAGGCCAATCGCAATAGGCAAATGCATCCTCCGTCTAGCAGCCAAAGCAGCACTTACCCAGCTAGCAGAGGCGGCCAGAGAGTTCTTCTTACCTTTACAGTTTGGTGTAGCTGTGCCGGGAGGAGCCGAAGCAGTGATTCACATAGTTAGAACATTTACCTCGGCAAATCAGGAAGCGCTAGTCTTGCAAGCGGATTTAGCTAACGCTTTCAACAGCGTTGATCGCCTCGCCATAGTGACAGCAATAAAAGGGTCGCAGCTGGAATCACTACTACCTCTGGTGAATTTCTCTTACGGTCAACCGTCCACGCTGCACCTAGACGCAGCGTTCAACCACGCACCTTTGCGCAGCGAGACTGGAGTCCGCCAAGGAGACCCCCTCGGCCCCCTCCTTTTTGCCGCTGCCATGCATCCAGCTCTGAAGGCCGTCGCGGAGGCACATCCGGATGTCATCTGCCTGGCCTACGCAGATGACGTGACCTTCTTGGGCGACCCGCCGTCGTGCACGGCCGCCTTCGATCACTTCACGAGCCTCCTCGCGGAGGTTGGGCTGAGGCACAACCCCGCCAAGTGCGGAGCATGGTCCAATGGGTCAACCGCGGACGTCTCCCTGCCCGATGGAGTTCCACTCAGCAGCGACGGGCTGAAAGTGCTAGGCAGTTACATCGGCACCCCAGGGGCTACCTCCGCGTTCGTGCGCTCTAGTTTGGAGGCAATGGGCACACCGCTAGGATTGATCGAGCGGATGGAGCCGCAGCTGGCGGGACTGCTGCTGTCTCGGTGCGTTTCGCGCCGTGTATCCTATTTGGCCCGCACGACCCCCCTCCCGTCCCTGCCCAAGGAGGAGTGGTCCGAATGGGGGAGGCAGATGCTGGAAACTATGCTCACAGCGTGTGGCATCATACACCCGCGAGGGACCGAGGAAACCGCGCGCACTTGGGCGCACGCCTCGCTCCCTGTATCGCTTGGTGGCCTTGGGCTCACAGATCCGTCCGTGGAGGGAAGCTACAGCTTCCTCGCCAGCTACACGCAGGCTCACCTTCTCCTTGACTCCCTCGAGGGCGACTGCAATGGCCCTCTGGAGGTCATCCGCGAGCAGATGCGCGGCCCCTACACTCAGTCATCTCCTTTGACCGAGTGGTTGGCGGAGTGCGAGGGGGAGCTTCCACTGCCGGCGCAAGAAGCACTGCAAGCGGAGAGGACAGCCCCTACCGCGGGAAAGCTGCAGCACGGGTTAGCCACAGCTATCCAAGGCCAGCGCTACGCAGTTCAGGTGGAAGAGGTGCGGGGGATGAGCCCGAACCCAAACAATGGGCACACACAACGGCTGTTGTCCCTGTCGGGGTACGGGGCGGGGGATTGGTTGAACGCGGTGCCGCTGCACCGCGCGCTACACCTCGAGGCTCCGCACTACGCCAACGCAGTCCAGTTTCGGCTGGGGCTCCCCTTTGCGGCCCCCGGGGTCTGCAATTGCTCGAAGCAGGTAGAAATCCCTGACAAGCGTCTCCCAAACCACCTGTTTCGGTGCGGGACAGGGGGGGGGCGCACAAACACCCACAACGAACTCAGAGATGAGTGCGCGCGAATGGCGCGCGACGCGGGCTTCATGGTGCACATTGAAACGGCCGCCTTCAGCCCAGTGGAGGAGAAGAAGGCGGACCTTGCCCTCCGCTGCCGCTCAACAGGAGCCGTCTACATCTGTGATGTGACGGTGACGGACCCCATCAGCACCCGTGATGAGAATGCAACTAAGGGGCGGGGGTGGGCGGCTCGGGAAGCAGCAGATAAAAAGCACGGCCTCTACAGGGACCACCCCGAGTGGGTGAAGTTTTTCCCGCTCGCGGTCGAAACTTATGGGTGCCCATGCCCCGAGACTGTGGATTTCCTGAAGCTGCTCGCAGAGACAGCTGCAAGGCGGTTCTTTAACGCCGAGCCAACCTCCTACCAAGCTGCCAAGCTCTTACACCACTTTCAGCAGCGGTGGTCGGTGGCTCTTCAAAGGGGGCAGTCTATCGGTTATTTGGAAAAATGCAGCATAGCGGCTGCAGTAGAAAATCCACTGCTCGAGGCAGTGGGGGAGGCTCCGTCCCTAGGGGATTGCCTCACGGTCCTTGAGCCCGTACTGGACCTAGCTTAGAAAGGGGGGGGGGTTGTATGTTAAGGGAGTCGTAAGGTCTTTCGCACCATACTGACAATAGCTACCTCCTTGCATGCCTGTAAGTCCTATATTTGTGTATTAATGAAAGGGCCGTTCGAGAGATGACAGGATAGACCGTGCACGTACAGAGAGGCGCAGGGGGAGTGGGAGGCTTGGCCTTGCGTGCACGCGAGTAGAGCACGGCGAGGACGGCAATGACTGTGAGCAGCAGCAGCAACACCAGCACTATGACCACTATCACCCACATCGCCAGCCCGCCCCCACCACTATCAGCTGCGTTTGAGGACGAGTTGGAGGCTGTGAGGGGGGGGAGAGGGAGGGAAAGGGGAAGGGAGAAGGGAGAGAGAGGGGAAGGGAGAAGGAAAGGGAGAGAGGCAGGGAGAGAGGCAGAGAAATGGGTGAGGCATCGATGGAGGGAGAAGCGGAGGAAAGAGGGTGCGAGAGAGACAGGAAGGTGAAGGGAGAGGGGCAAGTGAGAGAGGGGAAAAAGAACAATTGGATGCAAAGACTTGGGACAGGATGTCGCACCCTCTCCCAGTGGATCCGCCCTCCCGTCCTTCTCTTGCTCTGTGCCCTCTAATCCTTACTTCTCTCCCTGCTTCCCCGCTTCCTTGTGCACACCTCCTCCTCGTCTCTTATAGGTAATGATACTCTCTGGACCCCTGTCATGCCCCCTCACGACCTGTTCTGCGCCCCTGCCCACAGGTCGTGATGCTGTCGCCTTAGCAGTATTGGAGATATGGTCCTTCACCCTCTTCCCCTGAGAGTCTTCCAAAAGAACCACCCCTGATTCCCGTAGCTCTCGCACTTTCCACTTCGTTTTGCTCAGCCCGCACTCCAGTGTGTCCTTCCGCCGCTCTCTCAGGTACACCTCATCCCCTACTTGCACCCCTCTGTCCTTTCTCACGACTTCCTTCCCCCCTTGTCTCCTCTGACTGTACCGGCGAGCATCTCTCATCTGTGCTACCTCCAGGTTCTCCAGTGCAGCCGGCATGATCGACCGGAGATACTTCGCCCTGGCCGCTGCGACAGCCGCCCAGGTGTTGGGGTCTTCGTCTCCTACCGCCTCTCTTAAGACCTTAGGAGCTCCCACGGGTAGCAGGGGCTCCTTTCCGAACAGCAGCTGGTAAGGAGAGTAGCTTTTCAACGCTTGCTGTTTGCTGAAACGGTACCCTGCTGCCACCCACGGTAATTTCACGTCCCAATCCCGCCTCTCTTCTTCCTCACAATACTTCCTCAGGCCTTTCTTCAACGTCTGAATCATTCTCTCTGTCAGCCCGTCCGCTTGTGGATGATACCGTGAGGTCCTTCTGTGCACTATACCTACTTCCTTCAGTAATGCCTCAAACTCTCCCGCGAACTCTGTCCCTTGATCAGTCAATACTTCTCCACACGCCCCAAACCTGCATAGCACCTGCTGCACGAAAGCCTCTGCCACCGATGCGGCTGTCTTACGCGACAGAGCCGCCACTTCAATCCATTTGCTAGTGTGCTCTATCATCACCAGGATAAACTGCTTTCCTCTCCTGGACAAGGGCAGCTCCCCCGCCAAGTCCAACGACCATCGGTAGCCGATGCTCCCAATAGGCAGCGACTGTAGTTCTGCCTTACTCCTTTCCAGCACCGCCCGATTCCTACTGCAGGGCTCGCATTCTGCTACCTCCCTTTTTACCTGCCCTCTCATTCCTGGCCACCAATACATGGTTTGCAGCAGCTGGGTGGTCCTCTCCACGGCGTAGTGCCCGAACTTCGTATGGATCTGCAGTATCAAATCTCTCCTCTCTCCAGGTCTGGGTACGATTCTCCATCCATCCTCCGTTACCAACTGCAGCTGGTCATCCTGCCACCTGTAGTGCACGCCCCTAGCTCTCACCCTTTCCGGCACTTCCAGCCCCTCTGGTCCCACTCCTTGCACCCAGTCTAGTACTGGTTTATCCTCCCAAATCTCTGCGCACCCCTTCTCAGCATCCCTTCTCCTCCTCCACCCCTCTTTCTCCGCGGCTACTGCCGAGTATACCAGTGCTGCCTCGGGGGTCACTCCTTCCTTACTCGGTACCGCTGGCCCCTGCCTCGACAGGCCGTCGACATGCTGGAGCGTCTTCCCTGGGCGGTGTCTGACTTCGAAATCGAATTCTTGCAACCGCATTGCCCATCTTGCATTCCTTCCCCTCAGCGTTTGATTAGTCATCAGCCACAAGAGGGGCTGGTGATCTGTGATGAGGGTGAACTTTCTCCCTTGGAGGTAGGGTCTAAACAACTCCACTGCCCACACAGCTGCCAGCCCCTCTCCTTCGTAGGAGCTGTAGTTGCTTTCTGCTGGGCTGCAGGAACGACTGGCGTATGCCACCACCCGCTCCACTCCCTCTTCCAATTGGCACAGCACCGCTCCCAACCCCCCGCTACTCCAGTCAGTGTATAGCAGGAAGGGTTCATCTTGTCTTGGCAGCCGCAGTACAGGGGCGGTTTTTACTGCCTCCTTCAGCACCCTCCAGGCAGCTTCTTGCTCCTCCTTCCACTCCCAGGCGACATCCTCCCTCAGCAGCAAATTCAGTGCTTTCGCCGTCCTGCTGAAGTTTGGGATGAATTTCCTGTAGTAGTTTAAGAACCCTAGCTGCGCTCTCAGCATGCTTCGGTCGGTCGGCTGCTGGAGGCGGTCCACTACTTCCACCTTGGCTTGCTGGACCGTCATTCCGCCCTCTCCCACTTGGAACCCGAGATACCCTACCGTTCGTACCCCTAAGGTGCACTTGCCGGGATGGCAGGTCAGCCCAGCCGCCTCTATGGCCTTCAGTGTTTTGGCCACATCCTCCACATGCTGCTCCCCATCAGGGCTGTAGATGATCACATCATCTATGTAGCAGAGGGCGCACGGCAATTCCTGAAGCACCTGATCCATGACCCTCTGGAACCGGGCTGACGCATTCTTCAAACCGAAGGGCATGTAATTCCATTCATAAAGTTTGTCGGGACCATGAAAGGCCGTCTTGTGCTTATCTGCTTCTCGGATAGGTATCTGATTGAAGCCTTGTCTCAGGTCCAGCGTGGTATATACCCGTCCTTTCGACAACTCATCAAAGAGCTCTTCAACCACCGGCATGGGATAGCGGTCGCTCTTGGTCACCCTATTCAATCCCCTGTAATCACCGCACATCCGCCTTGATATCGTCTCTCCTGTTAGGTCCTTGCGAGCTGCCACCACGGTTGCTGCCGCGTACTCGGAGGTGGATTCCCGGATCAATCCCGCTTCTAACAGCTCTTTGCACTTCTCCTCCGCAATGTCTCGGTCTCCAGGACTCATCCGTCTCCGCCTCTGGTACACTGGCTCTTGGCTCTGCAGCTCTATGTCCATCACTGCCCGATTACACTTGCCCAACTCCTTCACAGAAAATGCAAATGCCCCTCTGGCTGCCCCCAACACTCTCCTCATCTTTTCCTTCTGTCCCTCGTTAAGACCGTCCCCCATTTGCCACTCCCCGGCTCTGTCCTGTGCTCCCTCCACCGGTGCCTCCTCCCTTCCTTCTACTTCTCCTTCAGTGTTCTCTTTGCTTCTCTCCGCCCTTGCTCCCTTTGCCATCAATACCATCCCTTGACGGTTGAACTGGTCCTCTTCTCGCGCTCTCTCCTCCCTCTGATATACTGCCGATTGCCTCCATTGAGCCGCCACCTCCATCGCCATCTCCGGTTCCGTGTCCGTCATCTCTATGAAGTCCCTGTACCTCTGCAGCATGAGCAGCTGCGCTCTCAGCGTTTCATGCCTCTTTTCAGCGCGATACAGCAACCATCCCAAGGCATGCTGGTCAATAGCTCCTCCCAGCGCCTGCCGCCTCACTTCTTCTGACACCCCTTCCGCCGCCGTCGCGTTTCGCAGATAGCCCATGGCTCTCTCACGTTCCACTGCTAGTGGCTCCTCCCACTCCCCCGTCGCCAGCACCTGTACCATTCCCGGTCCCGGTTGATCCCCTTGCATGCTAAAGGCATAGCTCCCCGGTGTCGACACCAGAGTTGGCCAGGCCTGCCGTGGTGCCCCCACCTCGTTACACGGGTACTGCGTCCTTATGTCCGGGCTGACCACTGGGGCCACCCTCCTCCCCGGTTCCAGGATATCCTGCACCAGCAGGGGTAATGGCCGGCGCATGCGACCCAACTGGTCCCGCAGCACTGGTTCTGGGACCATGTTCTGCCAATACCGCCGGATCCGATGTGCCCGAGCACCCATCTGTGCTGCGTCCCATGCTACCCCATGGCCCAGCTCCCGTGTGACCGCCCGGTGCGCCTCCTTCACTAAGCTCCTTTCATCATCCGCCAGGTCAAGATTCTCCACCACGTACGAGAACGGGCCTTGCCTTCGCTTTATTAGCTTCATCACCCGAATTAATTCTTGGAATAGAGCCGTCCTGGGGTCTTCTAGTCCTCTCCCTCTTCCTGCTCTGGACAGGCCTTGACACTCCCATCCCGCCACCAGCAGGTCCACTTGCCCCCAGCTTGCTACCACCTCCTCGGTCACCTCCGTCACATCGCTCATCCTTTCCGCCTCCAACCGGGCCTGCTCGACTACGTCTCTGGATAGCTTGTCTGGGAATCGCTCGTGCAGTATCATCGCGTGATGCATCGCCATCCTCCTGACCTCTGGGTTCTTCTCTACGTAGGTCCATCGCTCCACCACCATGCCCAGACGGACACAGGCGGCCAGCCCCGGGCCGACACCCCCGAACAATTCCACCAGCCGTACCGGCCGATTGAAAGTTTCAAAGTCATAGGCTGGTTCGGCCAGTCCTCTGGCCTCCCTCAGTTCCTCCACCCTCGCCCCAGCCGCTTCCTCCATTCTTCGTCGACTGGCTGCCCTTTCCAGGTACACTCCCGCATCTTCCCATCGCTGCTCGGGCACCCGCTGGTGATGCGGCTCTCGATACTCCACCCTTCCTCGCAGAAAGCGCGCCGGTAGGACTGCTCCCTCCTCTCCAGCACGGGTCGCTTCTGAATCCCAATACAGTGGCTGGTAGGTGACCCTCTCCGCCCACGTATCCACCACTGCCCCCACCTTGTAGAGGAGCTCCATACCGAGCAAGAGGTCATAGTCTTCCGAGTCGGATACCAGACAGTGTACTCGGATTCTGGTCTCTTCGGCCCTTCCTGGCGCCAACACCACTTCTTGGGGTCGGATGGTTCTCGGTAGCCATGTTCCATCCCCTCCTTCCGCCGTTTGAATCCTTACTCCTTCCGGCGTCACATTCTCGGCCCGATGCAGTCCCAGCCTTTCGGCCAGTCGCCTTCCCACCAGCACTTGGGACGCCCCGGTATCAATAATTGTTGTGCCCGGGTATTTCCCTTCCACTGCTACCGTCCCCTCCAGCGCTTCCACCACGCAAGGACGAGCCGCCATCCTCTCAAACGGGTGCCTCCTGGGCCCCATTCGGGCCACCGCCCGCTGCACTGCTTCTTCCGCTGCTCCTGCCGCCTCCTCTACGGCCTCGTCTACTGTTGCCCGCGGTCCCCTCCTTACTGTCGCCGTGCCCCTTCGGCCGTCTGCGGCACCACTACGCAGGCCCAGGTCTTCCCTCTCCCTCCCCGGGTTTGCCGCCATGAAGATGGGCTCCGGTCCTTCTTCGTCGGACTCTTCCGCGTACCTTGCGACGTGGACTGGCTTTTCCTCTTCTGCCATCGTGTCCTCTTCCTCTGCCCGAAGCCTCCTCAGCTCCTCTTCCAGCTCCTCGATCCTTCCTCTCCTTCCCCCTCGACCCTTCTGCTCGCGTTGCTTAGTGTAGCAATTGTCAGCCTGATGCCCCTTTCTCTGGCAATAGGAGCAGGTTTGCAGCTTGGGGCAGTCCCTCTTGAAGTGCCCCGGCTCCCGGCACTTGTAGCAGACCGGCTCTTCTCCAGGAGAGTGGGCCGCGCTGCGAGGCTTCCGCGTCCGACTCCTAGAGGCTCGATCCCTTTCCTGGTCTTCCTCTTCCGCCTCCTCCCCAGCCAGTAGGGCCCCTCCCCAGCCGACTCCCCTGCGCTCTCTCTCCCTGGGCGGCTTCTCGGTCTTCCTCCCCAGGTCATAGAGGCTCAGGGACTGCTCGTGTCGCCATGCGATTTCATACGCCTGTCGCAGCGTGGCGTTGGGACCCAGGTCGTATGTCCGATCCCTCACGGTCCGTGCTAGCTCTCCGGCCAGGCCGTCCAAAAATTTGGCTACTATAATACGCGGTTCGCTGCAGCCGATGTCCTCCGCCAGTTGATGCACTCGCCGATAATAGCCCAGGAGAGACTCTCGTGAACCTCGTCTCAACTGGTCGAACTCCCTCATCCTGGCCGGCGTTTGCGTGGGGAAGTGCGCCGCCAATTCTTGCAGGAAGCGCTCCGTCGGGTCCCGTAAGCGGATGGGCTTCCCTTCTTCGTCCCGTAGCAGTCGGCCCTCCTCGTCTCGCTCTTCCTCCTGCAGCAGCGGGTCCCTAATCTCCAGGTAAAACGCTTCCGCCTCCCCCGCCAGCGTGTTCCCCAAAGATCTGAAGAAGTGCCGTAAATCCAGGCCGTCCATCTCCCATCCGTATTTCTCGTTCCGCACGTGCATCGCGTAGGTCTTCACTCTCGGTCCCGACTCTTGATCTCCACTGAAGCGACTCGGAACCTCCACCTTAGGGAGGCTGGTGTATCGGTAGCGTGACCCCTCCTCCCACAGCGAGCGTCTTGAATTCCCGCTTCCGGATGGCGTCATCTGCCCTCCCCTTCCTCCTTCTGATCTGGCAACTGGCGCAGCGATGCCCCTCCCCGCCACCGTCGCCTGTTCTTCTGACGGCGACAGCTCTCCCTGGGTTCTCTCGGCGCGCATCGCAAATCGTCCCGATCCGCGGGGGGTCATACCACCTCCGCGTCGTTCTTCCCGCCGGCCCTTGTCCTCGGCGTCATTCCGGGCAGTTACTCGCTCGGGATCGGATCTCTCCCCCGGGCTTCCTTCCACTTCGTTCCCCGCCGGAACTCCTTCCTTCTCCGGTGGTTCTCCCATTCCGGACAGCTTGGCACCACTACGTAGTGACATGCCCGCCATGACTTTTGTTTGTAAAGAAGCCCTCGACGCGAGTGGCTAGTTTCCTTCCCTAGGCACAAATGGCCGCACTAGTTTGGCTTCTCCGACGTGGATCTAGCAGTTGCTCAGCTTGACGACAGATCACAACTGAATCACAAGCTTTCCCACAATTACGAGAAGACAAACAAAAGTGAATTGGTGTCCTTGCTGTGCTAGTTTTGGCTTCCTGTCACCCCTCGTGAATCTGTGCCTTGGGGTCTGCCAACTACCTCTCGCACCGCCCAACCCTTGGGCTCCTTTCCATGCATGCGACTCGGGCAAGCCTCGTCACCCCTGTCCCCTTTCCGCTTCACCGGTGGCCCTTGCCAGGTCAGCCGTCGTCCCGTCCTCATTTCGAGTGGCCCCGCCTCGATTCTTCTATCCCTGCCACAATTCTAATATCACCACAAAACCCCCCCCCCCCTTACCCGTACACTCTACAGTACAATTTATAACAACAATACAACAATACTACTTCCCTTACGATTTACCCAACCATACTCACCTTAGGAGCTGTCTCATGAACTTTTGTGCACTCATTCGCAAGAGTCATGCGACAAGGACAGGGATGGAAGAGGGGACACGGAGTGAAGAGGAGAACACTAAAAACGCATCAAGCAAAGTGACTTTTGAGTCGACTCAAAAGTCACCTCCTAAGGATGGAAGCCGATGGCGAACACTAAAAACGCATCAAGCGAAGTGACTTTTGAGTCGACTCAAAAGTCACCTCCTAAGGATGGAAGCCGATGGCGAACACTAAAAACGCATCAAGCAGAACCGTCTCAGAATTCGAGAGTGGTGCAAGAAAATGGCACAAGCGTGTAGTGGAGAGTAAGGGGGAAAGAAGGGAGCGAGAAGGCAGCGAGATGGCGATACGAAGACATGAGGACATGGATGGGCGGGGATGCAGGGGAAAGGCAGCATAGAGATGTGTGGATCGATAGATGCAGGGATGGGAGGGTGGGTGAGAAGAGAGAGAGGCTTACAGGCTGATGAATCTGCAGGGAAAGGGCATGCAGACGACAGCAGGCACAGGAGCAGCACAAGGGGACGAGAGAATGAGGATGAGAAGAGGTTGTTGGGTATTGCATAGGGAATGATAGACGTTGAGGGGCATAGATGGGTGGGAGATGACAGAGAGGCGATCATGGGTGATAAAAGGTGGTGCGAAGCAGCAGCATGCGATGCAATGCAATGCAATGGGGTGGAAACGGGTGCTTGCATTGCATGCCAGGCAGAGGGCAGCCGCGTCGAGAGAAGAAGCTGATGCAAGGAACAAGCAACCCAATAAGACGAACGGGGCAAGTGATACCTTACAATAGCGGCTATGCAGTGCAGTGCAGTGCATACCAGGGGGTGGTGGTGGGCCAGGAGGTGGATCGCTGGGGCCATAGAGTGTGGAGGACGCAGAGGCTGGTGGCGGCAGACAGGGACGAGGGGTGAGAGGGATGAGGGGGAGGGGGGAAAGGGGAAAGAGGAGGGGGTACAGAGGAGGGGGGAGGGACGAGCGGTGCGGGAGGGGTGGATGTGAGGGGTGAAAAGTGAGAGGGGTGAGGAGGCAGGAAGGTGGGGGGGTGCAAGGGAGCACAGAGGAAGGCAAGGTGAGTGGATGATTGGATGTGCAAGGAGAGGTGAAGAAACTAGAACACGAAAGCAAGCGACTGCAGTGAGGATCGAGGCGAGAAGCAGGATGGTGAGGGGTGAGGGGCGAAAAGTGCGAGGGGTGAAGTGGGGAGGGAAGGCGAGAGGGGGAGGGATGCAAGGAAGCGAGGCAAGGTGAGGGGATGGGCAAGCAATAACAGATGCCCGAGAAAACGACGGTTGACAAGACGAGAGGGTTGAGAGGAGAGGAGGGCGAAGAAAGGGAGGACGGGAAGGGGGGAGGGTAGAAAAACGGAGAGAGTGAACATCAGGGCGGACAACATGAGTTTAGGGTTTGAATTTTTTCCCACCCCCTTTTTTTACCCACTGAAAAATCGCAAGACAGGCCCCTCTGCGTCCAGACCCATTAACAGCATCCCATCCCATCAAATCCCACCTATCCCCGTCACATCCCCATCCCCATCCGCTCCCCCTTCTCCCATCCCATCCCAACCCCACCCGCCCCATCGCATCCCTTCTCCACATCCCTACGCCCATCCCATCCCCTTCCTCCACCCTCCCTCTTCCCCCCCCCCCAATCAGCACGCACAGATGAGCACATAGGGGCCGAAGTCGGCGCCGAGCAGCTGGTTGTACTTGGAGCCGAGGAAGAGCTGGTTGAGGATGTTGGACTCCACCACCACTCCCACTGCCCCCTGAGCTGCTGCTGCCCTGCTCCCGCCCCTCTAGTCGACGCAAGCAAAAGCCACCTCCCAACTCCCCACATCCCCCCAAACCCACCCCACCCCTCCTCTCCCCCATCCCACCCCTCCTCTCTCCCATTTCCCCCAATCCCAATCTTTCCGCCCTCCCTCACCCCCCCTTTCCCCCGCGCAAGCGGCACGCACAGATGAGCACATAGGGGCCGAAGTCGGCGCCAAGCAGCTGGTTGTACTTGGAGCCGAGGAAGAGCTGGTTGAGGATGTTGGACTCCACGGCCACGTCCCACTGCCCGCCCTGCGGCGTGAAGAAGTGCAGCTCCAACACCTGCCCTGTGCTCGCCTGCAACGCTGACGCCACCCACACCTGGAGGGGAGGGAACACGGGAGAGAGGGAACAGGGGGGCGTGGGAGTGCCGGGGAAACGGGGGACGTGGGGGAGTGGAAGGAGGTGGTGGGGAACGGGGAGGGAGAGGTAGGCGGGAGATGGAGAAGAGGTGGGTGGGAGAAAGTCGGAGGGAGGGAGCACAGGGGTTGGTTCCATTTCAAGGGAGCAAAGAAGTGCAGCTTTGGAGCTCCAGGGATCTGCTTCGTGCTCGCCTGCTCCACCTGGAGTCGAGGCCACCTATACCTGGGGGAAAACAAGGGAGAGGGCGAACGAGGGAGCAGCAGGGAGGCAGGGAGGTGGGTTCAGTTCAGGTGGGAAATGGTAGAGTTGGAAGGGAGCCAGAGAGAGGGAGGCAGCCGGCAGGGCAACAACTTGGTTCATTCATGAATCACATAAAAAGCTCAGCCCCAAAGCCACCCCCACACCCACACCCACACCCACACCCACACCCACGCCATCCCCACACCCACACCCACACCCCCTCCCACACCCACACCCACACCCACACCCACGCCCACGCCCACGCCCACGCCCACAACCGCAGCGGCGCACCTGCGACTGCTCGAGCAGCGGCGCCCCGGAGATATAATTCCTCAGCCGGTCCGCGAGCTCGGCGCGCAGCTTATTCGCAATGTTGCTCGTGAACACCGAGAAGGGCGCGGACGTGAGCAGCAGCACCACCGACAGATAATCCGAGCACTTGCACGTGCCATTATCAGAGTAGATGGCGGTGTTAGCAGCCTGTGTCTCCTTGTTGCGGCATGTGAGCCCCGGGCAGATCTCCGGGGGCGTCCATTCCATGGTGGCGTTGCTGATGGCTGCGGAGCAGACTGAGAGCAGCTGGTTCTCGGGCTCCCTGCACCACGGGTTGCCTGCCAGCCTGGGTACGGCCGCACATGGGTGTTGGGCATGTGGGTTGGTTGGGTGGGAGATCGGGTGTGGAGTAAGGAGGGATGTTGGGCAGTTGGTTGAGAGGGACGCACAAGGGATGGGTGGTGGACTTGCAAGAAGAATGGAGAGCAGGGGAGATGTGTGTGTGGGGTGGGGGGGGGGGGAGGGGGGATCGGGGGGGTGTACGAAGAGGGGAGGAGATATTGATGAAAGAGAAAAATCAAGGGATGTGAAGGAGCAGAGGGGGACAAATGCAGGTAGTAAGAGGGGAGTGCAGCAGGAGTTGCAAGTACGGGCCCTTCGCTTTCCCTCAACTTGCCTCACTGCCACCTCAGTTCCACGGTCCACCTGGACCCACCTGAGCTCTAGCAAAACTCACCTCAGCTCCACCTGAGCCCGGTTCCTCAACTCCTGCGACACAGGCCCACTGATCATGTTGTTGACGAGCGACAAAAAGACAAGCGATGCCGCCCGAGGGAAGTCCGGCACACCCCCTGAGATGTTGTTCCGTGCCATGTCCCTGGATTTTGTGGTCAGCACGGGGATGGAGAGGGAGGGGGAGGGTGCATGGCGGAGGTAGCAGAAGCGAACAACAAAGAGGGGGATGGAGGGGCAGGGGAGTGGGGGGAGGGGAAGAGGAGAAGAGGGGGGATGGAGAGGAATGGAGAGGGAGGGAGCGTGACGGATGGATGTGGTGAGAGGAAGAGATTGAATTACAAGAGGTGAGAGAGTGACAAACAGACTAAAGGCAAACAGTGGTCAACGCTGGAAGGCCATCCAAACCAAAGACCGAGAAATAGTGACCACTGAACATGGGAGCGACGGAGGGTGATAGCGAGTGTGTGTCAGAGAGAGTGGAACTGTAGGGAGAGTGGTGGGGAGGGGGGTTGAGGGTTGGGAGGAGGGTGAGCTAACAGTGACTGTAGGTTGACGAGGCGAGAGAGGCTGTTAGGCAGCGACCCTGAGAAGCTGTTGCCGTGCATCTCCCTGTGTGATGATTCCATACACAGACACAGACATACGCATGCACACACATGCACAAGCACACGCACGCATGCACGCACACACATACAACCACGAGAATGGGATAGAGACGATGATGAGAAGGGGTATGTGAGAGGCGAGAGCATAGGAAACGGAAGATAAGGCGAGGAGTGAGACATGGGGCACGGGACGAGGCAGGGAAGCAAACGGCTAGCAGGAAGGTCAGGAGGTATTCAATCAACAAGAATGGGGGACAGAGGGAGCGGATGGAACAGAGGGAGCAGATGGAGCAGAGGGAGCAGATGGAAGAACGTACAGAGACACGATGCTTGGTGCGAAGGTGGGGGGAAGGGACCCTGAGAACTGGTTGGCTACGATGTCCCTGCACGCACAGAGAGGAGGGGCAGGCGGGTCGAGCAGCGCACACCAGTAAGGGACGGGGTGAGGGGGGTAGAGGCAGAGCAGCAGACATGCAGAGCAGCAGACATGCAGAGCAGCAGACACCAAAGATGATGATAGCACAAGGGGCACAACACAACAAGTGAGATGATTGGGGCCAGGCTGGGCAACGAGCACGGAGCCAGCCAGGAAAAAGGGCAGGGCTATGCAGGAAAGGCAAAAAAGGGAGCGGCACTTACAGTTTGCGCAGCTTGGTGAGGGCTCCGAAGTTAGGAAGACGACCTGTGAAGCTGTTGAATCCGAACGAGCTGGTAGGGGTGGGGAATGGTGGGGAGAAGGGGAGGGAAAGAGGGGAGAGAAGAGGGGGAGGGAAGGGGCGGGGAGGAAATGGCACGTGTTGGAAGTGGGGCGATAGCTCTTGTCGGATGGCTGCTGCTTTGAGTGGATATGTGAATGTGCATGACGGATTGGTAACTATTACTGTCAGACAAACGGAGGAAGGAAGAGTGAGACATGAGTGGAGAGGAGGCAGAGAGATGGAAAAGGGGGAGAAGGGATGGAGGGAGCGGCGAGAGGTAAGGATTGAAGAGGACTTGATTGGGGGAGGGAGAAGGACTTAAGTGAGTGCACTTTAGAGGGGACGTACAGTTTTTGTGAGATTGTGCATACAGGTTTGTGAGATTGTGCATACAGGTTTGTGAGATTGTGCATACAGGTTTGTGAGATTGTGCCATTTCAAGCGGCGTACAGGTATGTGAGGTTATCCATTCTGAAGTAGGATACTGGCAGGGGGCCGACTAGAGCGTTGGAGCTCACATCGCTACAGGCATGGGGAGACGCCATGGGGGAAGACAAGGCATGCACACATCGTACACACACACACACACACACACACACACACACACACACACACACACACACACACACTCACACACACACACACACACACACACACACACACATGGACAGAGGAGATCTGCTAAAAGGCAATGGCACTGTTAAGCCATGTTGCTTGGAAACGCTTGTGTTTAGTGTTTGGAGCTTACACACCTCCAGGCGTTTCCGGTCATTCATAATGGATATAACTGGCATTGCTACAAAGAACGACAAAGAGTTGCGTGAATGAGAAGGGAAAAGGAAAGGGCAGCAAGCAAAAGCAACCGATGGTAGAAGCAAGCAAACGGGCAGAACGGGGAATAGGGAGAAACAAGAGTTAAACGAGAGGGGAACAAGGAGAACAGAGTGTGAGAGGGAAAATAAGAAAAGAGTGTGAACGAAGAGAGGGCACGTGGAGAAAGAGCAGGAGGAAGTGAGGAGGACGCACAGAAAAGAGAGTTGAGGAGCGAGAGAACTGGGAACAGAGCCGTCCAGGGAGTTAGCCTTCAGCTTGCTGTGGGGCGACGAGAAGAAAAGAAAACAGAAGCGAAGGAAAGAGAAGCAAAAAGAAGGAACAGAATCAGCTAGTGAAGAATTTTGAAACGGCTAAAGAGCAAAGACGGGTGCAGCGCAGAGGGGTGCAATGGGTCCAATAGAGTGTAGCGGGGTGCAGTGGGGTGCAATACAACAGTCAGACTGAGGCGCATGCACACGGGATGGAGGAAGCGGCATATGCCAAGTGAGACTATGACAAGTGGTGTAACAGGGGGGCCCAGGCAGCACCCACCCAGTACACTGCATGCAGGTGATGTGACTGGTGTGTCTGGTGTGACTGTGCCGCATGCTTTGGAATCAGATCAATTCGGATTTCACTCACAGAATGGAGAGCTTGGGCATTGTGGCCAATGCTGGCAAGAGACCACCTTGAATCTTATTGTGGCTCAGATCCCTGCTCACACACGGGAGCACACGGGAGCACACGAGAGCATATGAGTACAGTGGAGTGTGTGGAAAGGAGTGCACAGAAGTGCACATAAGCCCAAACCAGTATAGACGAGTGCACACAGGTCCGTCCCAGTCGTGCACACAGAGCTGTATGCTCCTCGTCTACTCCCTCCTTCCCATCTGTCTTTGTTTTCTGCTTTTGGTAATACAAAACAGACGCGCTTTCTCTTTTTCCACACGCGATCCTCGAAAGCTTGGTTTCTCCTGTAAGGTCCGTCCATGATAAGGCTGGTCGGAAGAGGCAAGCACATCTTGCGACCGACCGCGTTCACAAGCCCTTGTGAGATGTGCACAAAGAGAGGGAAACGAGCCCGCCGACAGAGAAACAGGCACGCCAGCCACACTCACAGAGAGGCTCAAGCGGGGGAGGTGGGTGCGCCTGAGGAGGCAGGGCAGGCACAGGAGAGGCGCAGAGAACCTACAGAGTGGTGAGCGAAGAGAGGTACGGGAGGGCCGCGGACAGGCTGGATGAAAAGGAGTTGTAAGAGAGATCGCTGGTGGACGGGGGAAAGCCGGTAGAAGAGGCAGGTCGGTGGGGTGAAGGCGAGGGGTGCGGTCGTGGGCACAGGGGGATGGGTGGGCGGGGAGTGTGGGGAAGATGAGGGTGTAGGAGGTAGGGAAGGGGGTTGGTTAGGGAGACGAGGAGGTGGTGTGGGAAGGAGAGAGTAGGGGAGGGCATGAGAAATTTCATATCCACAGGACCACAGTTAGATGGGTTCTGAAGGGAAATGGATGCCAAGATACAACATTCGGGAAGTGGGCAAGAGGCAGAGAGAGAAAGCCGCTTAGATGCTTGGGCTGTAGAGAGTCGTTTACTAGGAAGAGGAAAAAAAATGCTTACACCTGCACATCAGATCAAATCAAATTTGTTCAGATCAGATAAAAAAGCAAACCAGAGTGAGCCCAAACCAGAGCGCATCGAGCAGCGGCAACAGCTAGCTAGGTACATGGGGCATGGGTAAGTGTGATTGCATGTTCGTGGCACAGTCGCCTACACGTGCACAAAAACGGTAATATGCGAAAAAAATGTACCGTGGGGTTCAAGGGGACAGGGGGCGAAGGACAAAGGGCAGGGTGCGGAGGGCAAGAGCCAGGGGGCAGAGGGCAAGGGCAGGGGGAACGGGGCACGGGGCAAAGGGCACTGGAGGAGAAAAAGCAACGGTCAGGGGGCACGACGCAGGGAGCAGGGAGAGAGCAGGACTGACAGGAGCTGCAGGGACTGCATGGCACTGATGCTGGTAGGCAGCATGCCAGACAGGCTGTTGACACTCGCGTCCCTGCTCAGACAGGCAGGGCGGACGCGGAAGAAAAGCACAGGAGAATGGGGAAGAATAATGGGAGAGAATGGGAGAGAATAAGCGAACAGGAGAATGAAGAGTGGGGGGGAATAGAAACGAGGGGGTACGAGGGGAGGTAAGAGGCAGCTGGATGAAAGGATGGAAAGCTTGAGGACTTGGACAAGACGGAAGCAGGCAATGACCCTTAACCACCGCACGGGTAAACACCGAAACCTTGCTAATAGATCTCAGCCAACAAGTGTGCTTGCATGCACTCACAGGTGCTGCAGTGACTCACAGGTGCTGCAGTGACTCACAGGTGCTGCAGTGACTCACAGGTGCTGCAGTGACTCACAGGTGCTGCAGTGACTCACAGGTGCTTCAGCGTGGTCATCTCCCCCAGGGATGAGGGCAGGGAGCCGTTCAGATTGTTCTGACTCACATCCCTGATGGCACGGCATGGCAGCAACGTGAGGGGAGGGAGGGGTATTGTCACAGAGCATGGGGGGGTAAAGGCAGGAGTGGGGGAGAGGTGGACGAGGAGAGAAACGGATGAAGGTAAAGGTGAAAATAGTTTGACCGGAAACAGGAAAAAGAGATTGCAACAAGAGTGGGCGGATGGGGGGGTAGAGATCTGAGTGAAGGGAGAGTGCATGTGGATGATGCACGTGCAGAGAGCAGGGGAAGGGGGGCGGAGAGAACGCAAAGGGAAAGGAAAGGAAAAGTGCACGGCGCATGGTGATTGGTGCATGGTGCAGGGCGCATGGTGCACGTTGCACGTTGCGTGTCACATTGCGCATGGTGCACGGTTCATAGTGCATGCCGCATGTCGCAGAATGCATGGTGAATGATGCACGGTCAACTCGTACAGGAAGGTGAGGGCCTTGAGGCCGCTGATGGTATCTGGCAGGCTGCCAGTCAAGCTGTTGCTGGACAGCTGCCTGCTTGGCTCCATGCGAGGAGGCGGCGGGGAGAAGGGAGAGGAGAGAGGGGAGTAGACAGGAGCAGGTGAGTGTGTAGGAATGGGATAGGTGCAAGCAGGGAATGGGGCAAGGGGGCTGAGAAGGGGGAGGGGGGCGATGGGGAAGGGGAGGGGGGGTGAATGGTTCGTTCTTTGTTGGGGGATGTGGGGTGAATGGGGCAAGAATGAGGAGGTATGACAGAGAGGGTGATCAACGAGAGAGTGTGATAGGCAAAGGGTGTGTAAAAGTGGAGAAGGAGAGTGTGACATGGGGAGAGAGAACGAGCAAGAGGGGGCGAGAAGGCGTGCAAAGCTGGAGAAAGAGAGTGCGCAAGAGGGGGGAGAGCGAGCGTGTGCACGAGCGAGAGGAAGCATGTGCAAGAGCAGGAGGGAGGGAGTGCAAGTGGTGGGGTAGCAAGCAGGTAGCTCACAGCATCCTGAGCGATGTGAGGCCTGATATGGTGGACGGGATGCTGTCACTGAAGTTGTTGGCGTGTAGCTTCCTGCACTCGCACCATCAGATCAGGTCACCCACGCACACACACAAAGAAACAATCCACACCACCACAGAGGATAGGAGTATTATGCAGCTTGCATTGCATTGCATTATACGCGCCTCCCATCAGGCACCTCCCTCCCTGCACGTGCACATCATAATGTCGCATGTTAGTTTACTGGGCTGAGCTATCCAAGCCTTGACCATGCTGTACCTCACACAACCCAGCCCAACCCAACCCAGCCAGATTGGCAACATCACAAGATGGTACTTGGGCTGATTTTCCTGCCCAGAGCATGGATGCATGGGTGTCTGTGTGGATGGGTGTACGTGCACATTACTTCTTATGTGCACATGGGTGCATGGGTGTGTGTATGTATGGATGTGCAGTACCATGTGTGCACGGCATGGGTGCATGCATGGGTGCATGGGTGCAACCAGGGTGTGAGAGTGAGTGTGAGCGTGAGCGTGAGAGTGCTTACAAGCTGAAAAGGGAGCGGCAGCCGCCAATGGAGGGAGGGATGGGACCCACAAACTTGTTGTAGAACGCCAGACTGCCATTGTGCCATACATGGATATCCAGCCCAGCCATACAGACACGGCACAACACGTCACGGTGGAACGGTGTAACTCTTGAGATTATTCAAAAGCAACACCACCATACGGACGGTCACATTGAAAGGGATGGCAGCAACAGTGATGGTGACGGTGAGATGAGAAAGGTGCGTGACTGAAAGGTGAGACCAGAGACACCCAAGAACCAGCGCTGGTGCAAAGAGATGCAGACGACAGTGTATACATAAAGACTAAGACAAAAGGTCATGCAAACTGAGACAAAGGTGCGGGCAAGGTTACAGAGTGAGAAGTCCCGTGAGGCCTCCTAGATTGTCGGGAAGGCTGCCAGTGAAACGGTTCATGCTGATGTCACTGCCAGGCAGCAGCAGCAGCAGCAGACAGCAGCGGCGGCGGCAGCAGCAGCAGCAGCAGTAGCAGCAGCAGCAGCAGCAGCAGTAGCAGCAGCAGCAGCAGCAGTATCAGTAGCAACAGACAGCACATGGAGGAACAAAATAGAACAGGTAAAAGGACATGAGAGAAAGTGCACAGAAGCAAGAGCAGGCGAGGAAGGGCAAGTGAGAGAAAACGAGACGGATCTGCATGGCATAGTAATGGAAGGGAGAAACAGCATGGAAGAAAGAAACACGAGCGAGGAGGTGGATGAAGGTCAGGGCGATGGGTGGTTGAGGAAAGGGGGTGGAGGGCGGGCAACAGACAGAAAAGCTGGATAAAATCCGCCAATCCCTTCACATGTCGGCACATTCCCCATCCCCCATGCCCCCCTCCCCACCACACTACTGGCACCCCCGCCCTTATGTCATGTGACTCATGTCTCCCTCTACTGCTTCTGCTGCTGCCTGCTACGCCTGCAGCCTAACACCTGCTCCAGCCTAGGACCTGTTGACACCCACTGCAGCCATGCATCCTGCACTACCAGCGCACAGCGCATCCCGCAAGGTATAAAGTTGCTTCACCTGCTGCCCTTTGAACCAAAGGGCCACGTAATTGCACCCGAAGTGTCAGGACGACGTTCCTCTCCTCTCACCCCCTCTCCTCAGCCCCTCTCCTCCTAGCCCCTCTTCTCTCACCCTCTCTCCTCTCAACCCCTCTTCTCTCACCCTCTCTCCTCTCACCCCCTCTTCTCTCAACCCCTCCCCTCTGACCCCCTCTCCTCTCAACCCCTCCCCTCTGACCCCCTCTCCTCTCAACCCCTCCCCTCTCACCCCCTCTCCTCTCAACCCCTCTCCTCTCACCCCCTCACCCCCCCTCCTCTCAACCCCTCTCCTTTCACCCCCTTTCCTCTCACCCCCTTTCCTCTCTTCTCACCCCCACTCTTCCCGCCCATGCACTCAGCCACTCTCCTCTCCACCGCTCTGAACCGCTGCTCACATGTCACTGGCAGAGATAAGCGCGCCGAGCTCTGAGGGGATGGAGCCCGACAGCTCGTTGTTGCTCAGCGTGCTGCCGCCCCCATGCACGTGGCAACACAGGAGTGGGGGGGTTGGGGGGGGGAGAGCGGGGGACGGGGGTGGGAGGGGGGAGGGGAAAGAGGCAAAAAAGGGGACATGTCCGTTGGAGCATAAGAGGAGGGCACTTAGGGCAGATGGGAGAGGGGAGGAGTTGGGGGAGGGGGGAGGGGGGAGGTTGTGCTGTGTTGTGACGTGATGTGTCATGCTGTGGAGTGCCCTGACGTGTCGTGACGTGTTGTGCCGTGGCATGGCCTGGGATGGCATGGGATGGCATGGCATGACTCACAGGTACTTGAGCTTGGTGAGTGCACCCACTTGCGGGAAGAGCGGCCCTGACAGACGGTTGCTCTGTACGTTGCTGCACACACGCATGGCGGCGGCGAGAGGGAGATGAACAAGTGCGGAGGAATGGGAGAGTCGCAGGGGGGTACGAGGAGAGATGGAGGGGGATTGGGAAAGATGAGGAGAGATGAATCAGATGGGAAGAGTCGGGTGTGTGATGCAGGGAAGGGATGTTGGGAAGAGAGGTGTCTTGTGAATTGAGCAAGTTCGTGGTTTGGGCTACCAGCAGAAACGACAGGTGCTCTGTGCAGCTGCTTTGAGACTCAAGACGGTTTGAGACTCAATGCGGCTTGAGACTCTCAAGACAGGGCTTACATCTTGTTGACGTTTTGCAGAGACGACATGGCTTGAGGGAGAGAGCCCTCCAGAGAGTTGAGCTCAAGACTCCTGGTGCATGCACACGGGCATGGGACAGGCCCGAGCGAGAGGGGGGGACGAAGAAGAGGGGAGAGAGAACAAACGGCAGAGGAAGGGCAATCAATGAGACGAGCGGTGGACTTGGAGGAGATTGAAGGCTGCAGGGGAAGACGCATCACAGCCCCTCAGCACAGCACGCAGATGAGAAATGACCATCTAACAAGGGATGGTGCAAGGTGAACGGATCAAGACATGGGGGGCCGTTTGACCGATGCGCATGGAATGGATGAAAGGTAGATGCAGCGAGGAAGAAAAGCGAAGAGCAGGAGGGAGGATGGGAGGGTGGGAGAGGGGGAGCGGCGAGAGGGTGATGGCTAAGGTAATGGCAAGGCCGACAGTGTTAGTGAGTGACGTGGTGCGTAAGCTGATGGTGTGCTTGAAGGAGAGAAGAGGAGTGGAGTGGCGAAAAGTGGAGTGGAGAGGAGTGGAGTGGAGTGGAGAGAAGTGGAGTGGAGTGGAGAGAAGCGGGGGGCAATCAACAACTGGCGCGTTCAGTAGTGGCATGGTAAATGAGAGGTGTGCGTACAGCATCTCAAGCGAGGAGAGGGCACCAATGGACGACGGAATGGAGCCCGAGAGCTGGTTCTGATTCAGAACCCTGCAGGATGTAAGCCAGAGGCGTATAAGCCAGGATGCAGCGTGGGGGAGAGGGGCGGGGAGGGGTGGGGTTGGATGGCGGGGTGTGACGGGGGGACGGGGAAGATGGGGTTTGAGTTGGAGAAAGAGAGTGGGATTAGTGTGTGCCAGCAGAGTGAGAGTTGGACGGAGGAAGAGATGCAACGGTGCAACAGCAGAGAGCAGGGGTGAAGTGAGGTCCAGTTGGAGGTTGTAGGAGTGGTTGCCAAGAGGAAGGATGAGGTACAGTGGAAGGGAAGATGTGTGCGTGAGAGATTAGGTGAACGGGGGAAGGATGGAGAGGGAAAGAGGAGGAGGAGGAGGAGGAGGAGGAGGAGGAGGAGGAGGAGGAGGAGGAGGAGGAGGAGGAGGAGGAGGAGGAGGAGGAGGAGGAGGAGGAGGAGGAGGAGGAGCAGGAGGAGCAGGAGGAGGAAGAGGAGGAGCAGGAGGAGCAGGAGGAGCAGGAGGAGGGACGGAAGAAGGAAGAGGTGAGGAGAGGAGCGCATACAGGTTCTTGAGTGAGGAAAGGCCTCCAAGCACATCTGGGATGGAGCCCACGAGCTGATTCTCCGACAGGTCCCTGGCAGGGCGAAGAGAAAGGTGGCAGCCAAGTGGGGAAGCGGAGAGTGGGAAAGAGCGGGAAGAAGAGAAGAGGAGAGGAGAGGAGAGGAGAGAAGAGGAGCGTGAGCACAGAAGTGATGAGGGACAGGTGGGGGGGGGGGGGGGGGGGGGAGTGGGGAAGAGAAAGAGGAGAAGATCAGCAGGGTGAGAGGAAAAGAGTGGGAGCGCAGGGATGGGAGGCTGAAGGAGAAGCAAGCAGGCTGATAAAGGCAACACGCACCAAAGCCTGCAGGGCAGCACTTGGAAGGGAGACATTACGGCATGAGAGTGTAGCAGTGTGACTGGGTGGCAGAGTGCAGCGGAGTGGCAGTATGGTGCAGCAGAGTGGCAGGTGGGTATGTGTGGTGCAGTGGAGGGGACGTACAGGCCAGTGAGCTTGGAGAGGGATCCAATGGCCGGTGGGATGTCGCCAGAGAAGTTGTTCTGCCGCAGCTGCCTGCTCGCTCACAGCACAGCACAGCGGCGCAGCGCACGATGGAGAGACGGTAGGGGGGCGCGGTGACAGGAGGAGGAAGAGGAGGGAGTTGAGGAGGAGGAGCGTGGTTGCAAAATGGAAAAGCGGATGCACCATACAGCAGCAGCAGGCACGTACAGGAAGGGCAGGCACGTACAGGAAGGGCAGGCACGTACAGGAATTGCAGGCACGTACAGGAATTGCAGGCACGTACAGGAATTGCAGGTCAGAGAGAGAGTCAATGGCAGTGGGGAGTGGGCCTGTCAAGTTGTTGGTGCTCAGATCGCTGGAATGGGTGGCAGTGCACGGAAGGAGGGGGAGGGGAAACGACGAAAAGGAGGGCGGGGATGGAGGGGTGAGGGGAGGGAAGGAAGAAGCGAGGGAATGAGGAGAGTGGGAGTGAGAGAGGAGAAGTGCAGAGGTGACAAGCTGGTGAGCAGACGTGGAAAGAGCATGTGAGATTGTTGGAACTCTGATGGTTAAGATCGTGCATGCTGCAAAAGAAGGGATTTTCGTAGTGGGATATGCACACACATAAAGGCAGACACGACACGGGATGGGATGGAGCAAGTCAACAAGGGTTAGAACATGAAGGGATGCGGAGCAGCGGCATGCATGCATACATGTAGGTGAGTGTGACGAGGGTGGCGACGGCCGAAGGGATGCTGCCGTTGAGTGGCGGCTGTTGGCTGCCCAACGATCTGCACCACATGGCACCCCAGAGCACCCCAGAGCACCGCATGGCACCCCATGGAACCGCACAACATTGAACATGGACAGAGACGGCAGGGCATGGGCGCAGTTGAGGAGGGAGGGAGAGATGTGAGGACAAATAGGAGGGGATGGGTCAATACGCAGCGGCAACGGAGGGCGGAAAAGAGGAAAGACCAACCTCCCTTGCTCACCTACCCATCCGCTCGCCTATCTTAGTGCCCATTGATCCACTACACACCCAACTCAAGCACACACACACTACCTGCATAGGATGTGCCCATAAGCGCCAAGCTTAAGTCTCTTCGTCAGTCACCATACGCCACATGCCGTCTGTGCCTGCCTCACATGCAACTCCGCCTTCCACCGCTCCAATATTCGTTACCAGTTCCTACGAAGAACCAGTCACGTGCACAAAATTGCCAGCGCGTGCTCTGAACCAGCACTTGCCGATATGAGGCGACCCCACAAGCACTCACGTGCATACTCGCGACCACCCTTACTCTATGATGCTCACGACCATACGTTCCACCCGCGCGCTCAAGACACGACCATCCCGTCTCACATGCTCACGACCATTCTTTTCACTCACATGCTCACGACCATTCTTTTCACTCACATGCTCACGACCATCCACGTGGACGTGTCACACGTGACGCCCACCCATGCCCCGCAGTCATCCTCGCTGTTCCATGACGTCAGCACCTGCCCTTTGGGGTCCAGGCTCGTCTTGAGCTCCAATAATGCCGGCACTGCATAGGCACAGGCACAGGCACAGACACAGGCACAGGCACAGGCACAGGCAGAGGCACAGGCACAGGCACAGGCACAGGCACAGGCAGAGGCACAGGCAGAGGCACAGGCACAGGCACAGGCACAGGCACAGGCAGAGGCACAGGCACAGGCACAGGCACAGGCACAGGCAGAGGCAGAGGCAGAGGCAGAGGCACAGGCACAGGCAGAGGCACAGGCACAGGCACAGGCACAGGCATAGGCAGAGGCAGAGGCAGAGGCACAGGCACAGGCAGAGGCACAGGCACAGGCACAGGCAGAGGCCCAGGCACAGGCACAGGCACAGGCACAGGCACAGGCACAGGCACAGGCACAGGCACAGGTACAGGCAGAGGCAGAGGCAGAGGCAGAGGCAGAGGCACAGGCACAGGCACAGGCAGAGGCAGAGGCAGAGGCAGAGGCAGAGGCAGAGACACAGGCAGAGGCAGAGGCAGGGGAAGAGGCAGGGGCAGAGGCAGAGGCAGGGGCAGGGGCAGAGGCAGAGGCAGGGGCAGGGGCAGAGGCAGAGGCAGAGGCAGAGGACGAGGAAGAAGAGGGAGAGGCAGAGGCAGAGGTTGAGGCCGGGGCAGGAGCATGGAGGGGGAAAAGAGTTGGAGGGCCATGTTGGGGGAGTAGAAAAGGCAACAGCGCTTTAGTGGCTGTTAAGAAACACGGGCTGCTCCGGAAAGGCGGACGGAGAGGAGAGGCGCATCGGCCGTGAGACATACAAACCACGTGCTTTAAGCGCGTTGCGAAAGAGCGAGACGAGAGGAGAGGAAGAAGGAAGGCCGAAGGGAGGGGAAGAGGGAGGAGACGGGGGGCGGAGAGAACGTGGGTGGAGGAGCAAGGTGGGAGGAACGGATCTGGTTGGGGGGGAGAAGAGGTACTTTGCGTGGCGGAAGGCGGAGCGGCGTCCACGAGCGAAACGCGCGCGGAAAACATCATTGTTGATAGGAGCAGTGCAAGAAGGGCCGCGAGTGTTCTCTCGGAGAGCATGAGCCGACGCATCCGATGTACCCCCATCGCTCCCATCCCTCCCGTCGTCCCTGTCGCTACTGTCGCTTCCGTCGCTCCTCTTGTCCGTGTGATAGGGCTGCGACGGCATTGCACTGTGTGCGACGTTTGTCGCGGGCAGATCGGATGCGCGGCAAGACTTGTGCGACACCGTACAGCCTCCCCCTCCGTCATCCCCGAGCCGAATAATAATCAATAAGCTATTAGGAGCCGTCAACCTTTCCGAATATACTCTTTTTATAGTGCTAGTTGGAACGTGCGATCTGAACTTGGCCTATCTAACCTACTTGAAAAACCGTCTCCGCAGTGTCCGGCGACGATCTCTGCTACAATATATATCCCGGAAACACCCAGCTACGCGTTGCGAAAGCCAGTGATGCTGAGACGGCGGTGGTCGCAGCGAAGGCAAGCGGACTGCGAACGGATAAATAGCTGGATCTCTGGCGGAGCACTTGGTCCCCTTAAAGATTGGCAGTGTTCCCGGTACTCACGACGACACCACGCGTAATGTGATAGGCTGCGCGCGACTGGAATGGACCGTTGCTAGTGCGGTTGAGGTCACCCTTTTCGAGTTAACAAGCTTGAACAACAGGGCCAGAGAGCAGTAGGAAAAAGTTAGGCGACAACATATTCAAAGCAGCAATCGCACGTGTTGAACATAACCATGTTAATGTCCAGCTTGACATGCTGGTAAAATGGGATTAGCATCGTTGGATAAGCGACAAAGGTGGTGAGCTAAGGCTGGTACCATCCTTAGTCAACTAACAGCCAGGATAAAGATACACCACCTAAGGAGCTGCACTAGCCAAGAGCACTATGTGACCTAAAGTATCTTCTGGTGCTGAATGGCAGGTAGCTGTGCTGGAGGACACACGTGCGTGTGTGGATGCCAGGTGTGCTGTGCGTCTGTATCTGTGTGAAACTGGTCTCAAACTCTACCCTACCTGTTCACTCCACTCTCACGGGGACGGCTAGCAAAGATTCTTCCGTAGGGCGTAGTTCAGCATAGTCGGTTCGGTGAGATCCTCGACGTATTCAAATGGTTTTCGTACGTTCTAGCACGGTTAGGGAGGATGCCCTGCAAACCTCGTTCAGAACGAGCACCAACGCACGCACGGATTGATTGATGGGCAACTTCCATTCCGCAAGAAAGTAGGCTCGGATTCTGTCGGGGAGGTGCAAGTGCCAACGACTGCACCCCAATTTCATGCCGTGTTCACCTCTCCCTGACCTCCCAAACTTCCCGCCATGGCTAGCCTTCAGGTGTCAGGCTTTCTGGTTCGGCCCAGACCAGACAAGCCGGTTGGTATCGGTCGGCAAAACAATTTTCCCGTTCGGTGGATGCGGTTACGTGAGCTTGAACAAGCTTGGCTTGGACCAGGTCTAGCCGAGCCACCCACGACGGCTTTCTCCGGGCTGGCATAGAACCTCGAGATCTGAGGACGTGTCACAGTTGCAACACCGGGGGGATCGGGATCAAACACTGAAAATGGCAGCATCGCTAATGAAATAGCCTGTTGCAATCTGCGTGAGCAGCTTGGCTGCTTCCCCGAGCCACTTGGAACACGGCTGGAATTGCAGGTAGGGAAGCTCCCATGCCAACTTGTACAACCAGATGCCAGGACGTCGCATTGCTTCGCTGGCGAGTCAATACGATTTCGTGATGCTTGTGACGACGCACGAAATTTCGTTCTGTGACCGCATCGACGCTGGTCGACTGTGTGCGACCGTGATCGATCGTGCCCATCACTGGTGGCGCGATCTCGATTCCCACACTGCTAATCGCACGATCGAGTGGCATTTCAAGTCATCCGATCTCGGCAATCGGAAAGAACTCAAACGAATATAGACGAAAACGAATATAGACGAAAAAGGGATACAAAGCTTAAAACCAGATTCTATAATGGTGAGGGTTCAAGTTCAAGATTCTTGAACTTGAGTTCGTCAAGAACAGGGTAACCAGGTTGAGAAAGCTTTTTCCTCGCGACCCACCGAGAAGGAAGTCGGTGGGCCAGAAGGTGATTGGCCAAATGTTCCACAGCAAAACAGCGACGAGCCTCGCCTAGAACAAATAAAAGCAAAACTCACTGTTCACACTTTCAGAACTTGAAACTCGAGAATACCTTTCTAGACTCGTAGCATAGTGGGCTCCATAACCCTAGTTCTCGTCATTAGCCTAGCATAGTTACGCCTATCTCCGAACTATGCTTAGACAATAGTAGCACATAGAGACTGCCCTTCCCGTCGACTTTTCTGCGCAAAACAAGTACGATCTGGTAGGGCACATACAGGAAGGGCTGGCACGTACAGGAAGGGCAGGCACGTACAGGAAGGGCAGGCACCACCGCCTAGGTCACCCCTCCCTACCTCGTCTCCGAGGCATGGCCTCCCGTGTCCTTGTCTCTGGTCTCCCCCGGTCTCTCCCTCCCCTACCTCCGGGGCGTGCTCCTACCTGCGTCCCCTGCGTCGAGGGGCGACAGTGCGCCGCCCCTCACTCCTCCGAGTTTCCTCCGGCAGAGGCTCCGCTGCAGACTCTTCACATGGACGTTTGGGGCCCCGCCCGCATCCGTGGCCAGAATCACGAGCGTTACTTCCTGTTGGTGGTCGAAGACTACTTGCGTTACACCACGGTGTTCCCCCTGCGCAGCAAGGGTGACGTCAGTGAGGTGTTGATCGACTGGATCCGCACAACTCGTCTCCATCTCAGCGAGAGTTTCGGCTCGGACTTTCCTGTTCTGCGTCTGCACTCTGACAGAGGCGGGGAGTTTTCCTCTGCCCGTCTGGGAGCCTTCTATCGTGTACAAAGCATCCGCCAGACCTTCACGCTTCCGGCCTCTCCATAGCAAAATGGGATTGGTGAGCGTCGCATTGGCATGGTCATGGACGTCGCTCGTATGTCCATGATCCATGCGGCTGCTCCCCATTTTCTGTGGCCGTTTGCGGTTCAGTACGCGGCGCATCAGATCAACCTTCAGCCCCGGGTCTCTTTGCCAGAGACCTCCCCCACCTTGCGGTGGACAGGGAAGGTTGGCGATGCGTCTACGTTTCGTGTCTGGGGATCTCGGGCGTTTGTCCGCGACTTCGCTGCGGACAAGCTCTCCCCCCGTGCGGTTCCCTGTGTCTTCCTTGGCTTCCCCCCTGACGCGCATGTTTGGCATTTTTACCACCCCACCTTGCGTCCTCTTCTGTCCTCCCACGACGTCACGTTTGACGAGTCGGTTCCTTGCTACCATCTCTTCCCCTACCGCACTACACCCCTCCCCCCACCGCTGCTCTTCCTTGCGCCAGGTCCCCCTCCGGTAGACCCCCTCCTCCCTCAGGGTCGTGTCCCGTCAGATGTGTCCCAGGTAGTCGAAGTCGAGCCTGTCGAGGTAGCTGTTGACTCTTGTACTGCCAGGGGTGCTGAGCCTGACGGTGCAGAGCTCAGGGGTGCTTGGTCTGCTCGTGTGGCCTCTTGCGGTGCTGGGTTTGGGGCCCCTTCGGGTGCTTCGTCGAGGCCGGAGCTACCCTCTCGACAGGAGCTGCACAAGTGGTTTACGCGGCGCTGGAGCCGTGCAGCTGGAGCTGGAGGTGCTGCTGTTACTGGTGACCCTGGGGTCGGCACTGGAGTTACTGGAGCCACTAGTCCTGGAGGAGCTCGTACAAGCGGTACTCGAGCTGCTGGGCCTGGGGGTGCTGCTGAGGCTACTGGAGCTGACGGTCCTACTGGAGTTGGTGCTGCTGGAGCTGGAGCTGCTAGAGCTGGAGCTGCTGGGGGTGTTGACCCTGGAGGTACCGCTGGCGCTGGTGCTTCTGAGGGTGCTGGAGTTGGCGCTGTTGGAGCTGGAGGTGCTGCTGGCGCTGGTGCTACCGTTGGGGTACTGGTGCTGTCGCTGCTGGTTCTAGAGACGCTGCGCAGCCGCGGCCGTACTTCGTTCCGCTCCTTGAGCAGGTTCTTGGTCTCCCGCCCTCTACTAGTCCTGCTCCTCCCTTAGAGTGTCCACAGCTTGTCCAATCGCGGTCACAGTTACAGCCCGCGTCCCCCTTACCTGCTCCTTCTCCCTACACTGGTCCTACTAGAGGTCTTGCTGAGCGTCGTGAGCCTGCGTCTCGTCCTGCGTCGCCTGTTCGTGCTGCTCGCACAAGTTGTCGTGCTCCGCGTCCGCGTCCTCCTACAGTCCCAGGCACACACCAGATGGCATTGCGTCCTTCCAGTGCTCATCTGCGTGTCCCGTTGCCGTCTCCTCCAGAGTCCTCTCTTCCTATCCTTGCTGACTCTCTTCGTGCTGCCAGTCTTACTGTCACGCGTCTCCTAGCTACTGTTGTCACTGACCCTTCCTTTGAGTCCACTGCTGGGTCTGCCTTGGTTGCTGAGCTTGTCGACTTTGCTGCTCGCTATCGTCTAGACTACGCTGCTAGTCTTGTTGCTGAGTCTGAGTCTGTCTGTCCTCCGTCCGTCGGGGGTGAGTGTGCTCTTAGCACGGACGTCCTTGACGATAGGCAGGAGGAGTTCCAGTGTTTTGCTGTTGCTTTGCCTCATCTCGTGTCCACACTATTTGCCCTTGAGGGAGACCCGGATGCACCAGACATCCCGACTCCTCGATCATACGCTGTGGCGATCGAGGGTCCCTACTCCTCACAGTGGCTGTCAGCCATGGACGCAAAGATGGCTTCTTGGAAGTCCACAGGCACCTACGTCGACGAGGTTCCCCCACCTGGGGCGAACATTGTCAGTGGCATGTGGATTTTCAGGGTGAAGCGGGCGCCGGGTTCTCCGCCTGTCTTCAAGGCGCGTTACGTGGCTCGAGGCTTCAGTTAGCGGCAGGGAGTTGACTACTTTTAGACCTTCTCTCCCACCCCGAAGATGACCACTCTTCAGGGGGCTACTGCACATAGCCGCTTAGCGGGACTAAGAGCTTCACTCTCTTGACTTCAACACAGCTTTCCTGCAGGGCAGCCTGCGCGAGGAGATCTTGCTGCACCGCCCACCTGGCTTCACTGGGTCATTTCCCCGTGGTACCCAGTGGAGCCTCCGGCAGCCAGTCTACGGTCTCCACCAGGCGCCGCGTGAGTGGCACGACACTTGCGGCTCTTGGATTTGCTCCTTCTACAGCCGACCCGTCCATGTTTCTGCGCACCGACACCTCTTTGCCGCCATTCTACATCCTCGTGTGCGTCGACGACTTGGTTTTTGCCACTGCTGACACTGCTGGACTTGCCCTTGTGAAGTCCGAGCTACAAAAGAGACACACGTGCACAGACCTGGGTGAACTGCGCAGCTACCTTGGCTTGCAGATCAACCGGGAGAGAGCATAGCGCACCATTACCCTGACTCAGTCACACATGGTGCAGCAGGTCCTTCAACGCTTCGACTTCACGTACTCCTCGCCTCAGGCCACTCCTCTGTCTACTTGCCACTTGCTCTCAGCTCTGCCTTCGAATGAGTCCGTAGAGCCGAGTGGCCCGTACCCAAAGCTTGTTGGGTGCCTCATGTACCTAATGACCTGCACACGACCTGACCTTGCATACCCTCTTAGCATCTTGGCACGCTATGTTGCTCCTGGGAGACACCGACCAGAGCACATGGCTGCAGCAAACAGGGTGTTGCGCTACTTGTGCGGTACATCGGGCATGGGGCTAGTGCTTTGAGGGGGGCGTTCAGTGGTCCTCACTAGGCACGCAGACGCTTCTTGGGCTGAGGACCAGGCTATGCAGCGGTCGTCACAGGGTTACACCTTCAGCCTTGGTTCCGGCTCTGTTTCGTAGTGGTCTATCAGCTCGTCTTCTGTTCTCGGCTCGAGTTGTGAGGCTGAGATCTACGCACGTGTCATGGCTGCACAGGAGCTACGCTGGCTCACCTACCTGTTTACTAACCTAGGAGAGCCACCTCATTCTCCTCCAGTTCTGTACGTAGACAACAAGGCCATGCTGGCCTTGTGTCGGGAGCACAGACTGGAGCACAGAACGAAGCACATTGCTC
Organism: Closterium sp. NIES-65; assembly: GCA_948144175.1. Taxonomy (NCBI): domain Eukaryota; kingdom Viridiplantae; phylum Streptophyta; class Zygnematophyceae; order Desmidiales; family Closteriaceae; genus Closterium; species Closterium sp. NIES-65. The sequence continues at coordinate 5,258,477 of CANXME010002068.1, forward strand.
TTCCCTACTTCTTTGCTTGTGAGCTGCAGCAGCGTGGTCAGCTGCGCCTTGCCTACGTGGCCTCTGAGGCCAACACTGCTGATATCTTTACCAGGGCACTTCATGTAGATAATAGAACGAGAATGAATGAACTATGAGTGAAGTGAGTACAAATAGCAAAACCCTAATTGGGTTGTACCCCCTATGGTATACCCCACTGTAGCCTACACAACTGCATAAGCTACATATATGTTCTGACACACCCCCATATGCAAAGTGGGGGAGAACAAGGGGTCACAAGACCAGTCAAGCAAAGCAAAGCAAAGCTCAGGGTGGATCACAAAGTCACCATTCAGTCCGAGCACAAGAGCAAGGCCACAAGGCCAGTTCACATGCAGGAGTACACACATATATATAAAGCTAGACAAGCAAGAGCAGGTATATATATGTGACAGTACAAGTAAAGTCAAGAGGAGAGCAAGTGAGGCAAGACAGGCACAAGACCCAGCTGGGTGCAGAAGCGCTGATGGTCACAAGGCGCGAGTGCCTTGGTGAACACATCAGCAGTGTTGGCCTCAGAGGCCACGTACGCAAGCCGCAACTGTCCACGCTGCTGTAGCTCACAAGCAAGGAAGTAGCGAAGAGCAATGTGCTTCGTTCTGTACTCCAGACGCTGCTCTCGACACAAGGCCAGCATGGCCTTGTTGTCTACGTACAGCACTGGAGGAGAACGAGGCGGCTCTCCAAGATCAGTCAGCAGGTAGGTGAGCCAGCGAAGCTCCTGTGCAGCCATGGCCCCTGCGTAGATCTCAGCCTCACAACTCGAGCTGAGAACCGAAGACGAGCGAGTAGCCCGCCACGAGACAGAGCCGGAGCCAAGGCTGAAGGTGTAACCCTGTGACGACCGCTGCGTAGCCTGGTCGTCAGCCCAAGAAGCTTCCGCATAACCTGTAAGTACCACTAGACTCCGCCCTCCAAGCACTAGCCCCATGCCCGACGTACTGCACAGGTAACGCAATACCCTCTTCGCTGCAGCCATGTGCTCTGGTCGGTGTCTCCCAGGAGCAACATAGCGTGCAAGAATGCTCAAAGGGTATGCAAGGTCAGGTCGTGTGCAGGTCATCAGGTACATGAGACAGCCAACAAGCTCTGGGTACGGGCCACTCGACTCTACGGACTCATCCGAAGGCAGAGCTGAGAGCGAGTGACGAGTAGACAGAGGAGTGGCCTGAGGCGAGGAGTACGTGAAGCCGAAGCGCTGAAGGACCTGCTGCACCATGTGTGACTGAGTCAAGGTAATGGTGCGGCGTGCTCTGTCCCGGGTGATCCGCAAGCCAAGGTAGCTGCGCAGTTCACCCAGGTCTGTGCACGTGTGTCTCTTCAGCAGCTCGGACTTCACGTAGGCGAGTCCAGCAGTGTCCGCTGTGGCAAAGACCAAGTCGTCGACGTACACGAGGATGTAGAACGGTGGCAGTGAAGTGTCGGTGCGCAGAAACAGCGACGGGTCAGCAGTAGAAGGAGCAAACCCAAGGGCCGCAAGCGTAGTCCTCAGTGTGTCGTGCCACTCACGTGGTGCCTGGCGGAGACCGTAGACTGGCCGTCGGAGGCTCCACTGGGTGCCAGGAGGGAAAGTCCCAGTGAAGCCAGGTGGACCGCGCAGCCAGATCTCCTCGTGCAGGCTCCCCTGCAAGAACGCAGTACTGAAGTCGAGAGAGTGAAGCTCGTAGTCGCGCTGAGCGGTTATGTGCAGCAGCACCCGAAGAGTGGTCATCTTCGGGGTGGGAGAGAAGGTCTGAAAGTAGTCAACTCCCTGCCGCTGACTGAAGCCACGAGCGACGTACCGCGCCTTGAAGACAGGTGGAGAGCCCGGCGGCCGCTTCACCCTGAAGATCCACATGCCACTGACGATGTTCGCCCCAGGAGGGGGAACCGCGTCAACGTAGGTGCCTGTGGACTTCCAGGAAGCCATCTCTGCATCCATAGCTGCCTGTCACTGAGAGGAGTAGGGACCCTCTACGGCCTCCGCGTAAGAGCGCGGAGTCGGGATGTCTAGTGCATCTGGGTCTCCCTCAGGAGCAAGCAGTACAGACGCGAGATGAGGTGAAGCAGCAGCCAGACACTGGAACTCCTCTTGCCTGTCCTTTAGGACGTCCGTGCCAAGAGCACACTCACCCCTGACGGACGGAGGACAGACAGACGCAGACTCAGCAACAAGACTAGCAGCGTAGTCTAGACGGCAGCGAGCAGCAAAGTCGACGAGCTCAGCGACAAGAGCAGACGCAGCAGCGGACTCAAAAGAGGGGCCAGTGACGACAGTAGCAAGCAGACGCGTGACAGTAGGACTGGCAGCACGAAGGGAGTCCGACTCTGGGTCGGTAAGCACAGGAAGGGAGGACTTAGGAGGAGAAGGCAAAAGGGCACGCAGAGGAGCAGTGGACGGACGCAGAGACATCCGGTGCGTGCCAGGGACAGGAGGAGGACGCGGACGCGAACCACGACCACTAGCGCGGGCAGCACGGACAGGCGACGCGAGACGAGACGCAGGCTCACGACGCTCAGCAAGACCTCCAGAAGGACCAGTGTAAGGAGAGGGAGCAGGCAGTGGGGAGGTAGGCTCCAACAGTGACTGCGACTGGACAGCCTGTGGACACTCTACCGGAGGAGAAAGACGAAGAACCTGCTGCAGAAGCGGAACAAAGTACGGCCGAGGTCGCGCGGCAGCTCCAGACTCAGCAGGGACAGCACCAGCACCCTCAGCGGCAGCACCTGCGCCACCAACACCTCCAGCGGCAGGACCTCCAGCAGCACCAGCAGCAGAACCACCGGCAGGACAGAGAGCAGCAGACTCAGCACCAACGCCCTCAGCAGCCCCAGCTCCAGTAGGACCCGCAGGCGTAGCACCTCCGGGACCGGCGGCACCAGTACCCTCGACGGTCGAAGAAGCTCCAGCTCCAGCAGTACGCCTCCAGCGGCGAGCAAACCATTCGCGCAACTCCTGCGGAGAGAGGGGCTCCCGCCGAGGCGCAGCACCAGGAGAAACCCCAGGCTCAGCGGCTCCAGTCATAGCACCCCCAGGCTCAGCAGCTCCAGACTCAGCACCCCCAGGCTCAGCAGCTCCAGACTCAGCACCCCCAGGCTCAGCAGCTCCAGCTCCAGTAGGACCCGCAGGCCCAGCAGCTCCGGGACCGGCAGCACCAGCACCCTCAGCAGTCGAAGGAGCTCCAGCTCCAGCAGCATGCCTCCAGCGGCGAGCAAACCAGTCGCGCAGCTCCTGTGGAGAGAGCGGCTCCCGCCGAGACGGAGCAACCGGAGAGCCCCCAGGTCCAGCAGTCGCAGGCTCCGCACCTCCAGGCTCAGCACCCCCAGGCTCAGCAGCTCCTGACGTAGCACCTCCCGGCTCAGCACCCCCAGCAGCAGCACCCCCAAGCTTAGCACCCCCAGCAGCAGCACCCCCAAGCTCAGCACCCGCAGGCGTAGCACCCCCAGACTCTGCACCCGCAGCAGGACCAGACTCAGCAGCAACCTCGACTGGCTCGACTGTGTCTACCTGGGACACACCTGAAGGGGCAGGAACCTGAGGGGGGAGGGGGTCTACCGGGGGGAGAACTGGCACCAGGAAGTCCGGTGGGGGGGGGAGGGAAGGAGTATGGTAAGGGAAGAGGCGGTAGAAGGGGACTGACTCGTCGAACGTGACGTCCTGGGAGGACTACCGTCTCGGCCACCCCTCCTTGCCCCGTCTTCGGGGCATGGCTTCCCGTGTCCTTGGCTCTGATACCATGTGGATAATAGAACGAGAATGAATGAACAATGAGTGAAGTGAGTACAAATAGCAAAACCCTAATTGGGTTGTACCCCCTATGGTATACCCCACTGTAGCCTACACAACAGCATAAGCTGCATATATGTTCTGACACTTCAGCCTTGTGATCATCAGCGGTTTTGTACGATACTAGGTCTTGTGCATACTTGGCCTCACTTGCTCACTTCTTGACCTTGCTTGTACTGTAATCTGTCTATACGTGTACTTGCTTGTTTACCTTCATATATAATCTTTCATGTGAACTGGCCTTGTGGCCTTGAACTTGTGCTCAGAATGTGTGGTGACGTTGTGATCCACCCTGACCTTGCTGTGCTTTGCTTGACTGGTCTTGTGACCACTTGTTCTCCCCCACTTTGCCTATGGGAGTGTGTCAAACTTACATGCTATAGTCTGTGTAGGTTGTAGTGGGGTAGACAATATAGGGTACAATAGCAATGCAGAGTTTTTAATGATGTAAGGAGTAATTTATAAGGAGGTTGTCCTAGTAAGAGCAAGAACTTAGCAGGCCATTTAATCCACTCTTGCTGTTATAACTGAAGGATCGCGTTGGATAGTATAAAGTTGCTAAGTATATAAGAGAACTATGAAGTCTCTGCAGTGACCTTGTTTATAAGGTTTGAAAGAACAAGATGATTATAAGATAGGAGTATTATAATATAAATAGCAATCCTAGCTAGCCATGTACTCTGAGGGGTACATTCCCCTATTAACCGAATTACATTGCTACAGTAACCACGTCTATCGCCATTCTTGACAGTTACCATATTGCATCTTGTAACTGCCTCATGCCTTCCGTTGACTGTCTTCGATTGTAGACCTTCGGGTGACCCTCTACCTTCCGCGTGCTCTATATGAGCTATCGCGGTACTGATACAGACGTCTACTTCGTTATGAAGTGACGGGAGATTGAAGAACCTTCGGGAATGCTTATGATAACCTTTCGGTTATTCCAACACCTATTTGAGAGAACAACCCTTCTGAAGGTTTCCCCCTTTTGTACTCCCCATTCTTGCTAGTCCAGGGTCCTCGAAATCAGACATTTTTGTCTGTTTGTCTTAGTTTCCAGACGATTTTTTTCCAGTTAATCTGATTTTCAAGGAATGATTCATTTTTTCATCTGATTGAGTAGAAATGATTTTTTGTCTTCATCTGATTCATCAGAAATGTAATATATGTTTCGTCTGAAATCGAAACATGTTAGAGTACGGGGATTTCCCGCAGAACATGCTCTGACAGGGCAAATCGGTTGTCAAAGCGTATCTGCTGTGTTGTGTAAGGTCGAATCTCTTGTGTCAGGACAAGTTTTCTATGAGTGGATGAACATGTTGCGCTCTGACGTCGCGAATCTGCCGTGTCAGTGAAAATTTGCTCTGATTAGACGAATATTTTGTGCTTTGACAGGGCGAATCTGCCGTGTTAGGGTGATTTTGCTGAGACCAGTGAAGTGCGAATCACACCAGTTTGTACTGCGAATGAATGTGAAAGGTCCAGAAATGTCAGACTCACCTTGTTATCCCACGTGCATCTACACGCTATAAACTCTAATTTAATTGGTCAGACAAGTTCTTTGGAAATTTCTGATGCATTAGATTCGCAAAGGCGAAATATCTGATGCATCAGACCGGCCCGAAGGGCCCGTGTGACGCATCAGGGGGGTTCAAATCCTAGCGAGGACTTTGTGCTAGTCACACTCATTCTGCTGTATGAATTGAGACAGTACATATATTATATAAAAAACGATACATTCGTTTATGTAGGGTTACAAAGAGATCTGAAAGGTCCTAACTAGCTATGAACTCTTAAAGGTACATTCTCTTACAATAGATGTATCGCAACTGTATGGCGTGGAAATAATCATAATCACTTAATTTTTTTCCGAAGGTAATGAACTTCAGTCATAACCATATTCAAATTTTCGCTTCCATCGCATCCATTCGTCTTCATAATGAGTATGGTTTCACCGTGTTACGTTTAGGAATATCAGGTGTGTTCTTTATCGCTTCTCTAGCGACCTCTTCATTTCAACAAGAATGAAGGGATAGGCAAAGGTGCATCACTAATAATTGGGCACAAGTATCTGCACTACAATCTATGCTAAAATAAGTTTATAATACTAAATTTCAATATGCTTTCGAGAGATAATGCTTTTGGTCTGATTGTTTAGTTCTCTAGATTATTTCTCATTAGGGGAGTATTTTTTTGCCAAGGTAAGGTAATCATAAGCATCAATCAAATGAGAAGATTTCTCTGTAGGAGGTTGTGCCGTTTCGTCTTCCGCCGTTTCGTCTCCCAATTTCCGAACTCAAACCGCACTCATCGCTCGCAAGCAACCTTTTTTCCCCAGCCGCCATTCGCGCGTTTTGTCAACCGCATTACTCCCTCCGTTTCAAGGCACTTACTAGCGAGCAATTGCACCCAGCCACCATGAACCTCGCATGTAACCGCGCCGCGTCGCAGCTTGCTGCATGCTCCTGTGCCTCGGGATCTCCACAGGCAGACGCCAGGAGACGACGACGGGCGGAATCGTCTGATCTTAGAGCTCCGCCAGGACCTTTCAACCCATCAGACTCCTGTGAATCGGATTCATCGACTTCCCGCTTTTCCGAGCATTCCCGCAGCCTGCCTCCTCCGCTTGCCTCCGCGTACCATGGACTGCTGCGTTTGGATACGAGGGGTTGGGTCCCTAGAGTTTTCCGCGCTTACTATCCCGCCCGCCTACCTCTCGGCGTTCGTCATCCTGGCCCTCCGCCCTCCGCGGCCGACTCGCCGGTTGCATCATGAATGATCCTGTCGCGCGCCTTCGCCGGTCCACATGCCTCGCAGAATAATCAGAGGCAATTCCGTAAGATAACGATGGGTCTATGTGCATATATATCTCACAGAGAACGGTCGGAAGTATCAGAATTCTCGAGATTATCAATTTTCTGCCTCACGGGTTTCGTTTCTGGCCCGCCGGGAGAGCCTCTCCCATTTTGACCCTCTCCTCCCAGCCTCTGTTTTCCGTCTGCTGCAAAACGAAGGCACGGGAGCGTTGTTATTGACGGGAAAGACGGCAGCAGGAGTCGCAATCGCTTTTTTTCCCTCTATCCACTGGCAGCCATATGGCTGTAGTCAGCCTGTACCCGGCCAGTGCGTGAAGATAAATCAGCGCGGGACTGGATCCACTACAATTTCTAGCGCTACAACTGGCGTACTATTCTTGAAGTACCCGAGACATCTGGTGCTAGTATAGTTGTGATTATTCTACTTGTATATATACAAGTAATAGCTGCACCTTCCATCCTCTGTGTACGCGGACCTCTTCCATCCCAGCCGCTCCCCGTGCGACCATGGGCGCACACCTCTCCCCCGTGGCCATGTACTGGCGCGCTCTCTCAATGGCGCTGATGCTTGCGGGGACGACGGGGGTGGGAATTTGGGGGGTCGGGGCGCGCAGAGGAGCGGGAGTTTTGCGCCAAGGAGCGGAGTATGACGGGGACGTGCAGGTGGGGTTGAGGCAGCAGGTGGTGCGGCGGACGTTGCGAGCTGAGCAGAAGAAGGAAGAGAAGGGAGAAGTGGAGAGAAGGGAGAAGCAGAAAAGTGGTGATGACGGCGGGGAAGGGTGGAATATTAGCAGCGCCGGGACAGAGGATGCTGCTGCTGACAGCGATGGAGTCACGATCCTGTTGGGCTCATCTTCTTATGCTGATGCTACTGCCAACGATGCCGCTGCTGCTACTGCCAATGATGCCGCTGCTGCTACTGCCAACGATGTCGCTGCTGCTACTGCCAACGATGTCTCTGCTGCTACTGCCAACGATGCCGCTGCTGCTACTGCCAACGATGTCGCTGCTGCTACTGCCAACGATGCTGCTGCTGGCAATACTTTTGTTGGCAACGATGAAGACAACACACGTGAGGCGGCAGCAGCAGCAGCAGCAACAGCAGCAGCAGCAGCGGCCGGCAGCACCGGCGGTCTGGATCGTGCCATGCATCGGGTGCTAGCATCGGGTAGTGCGGTTGAGGCAGCATCACCATCACCACCACTGCTGTCAACGCTGCCATCGCCCTCTCTGGGACGCCCGTTGCAGCAAGCCATTAGCCTGCCGCCAGGTGACCTGTCGCCCTGCCTCCCACCCTCCTTCTCCTTTCATCCACGTCCCCTCTTCCCCTCTCCCTCGTCCCTCCTCCCCCTTCCCTCCACCCTCCACCCCTATCCGTCCTCCCTCTCCCGTATTCCCACCTCCCTCCGCACCCTACCATGTTCTCTCACAAACTCCAACTTCCTTCCTAACGTCCCTCAGAACCTCACATCCTGCTGTGCTCCAGATCGTTCTCCTTCCAGCCTCCTTACTCGCTACCGTCCCTCTCCCTGCTTCTTTTCCTCTTCATCATCTGCGTGCTTGGTGCTCCACTCCCTCTCTCTCTCACCTCTTCCTCCACAACCCCATCCCCCTCCTCCCTTTGAGCAGAGTGCAGGGACGGCAGTGCAAATGAAGCAGTGACGGCGAAGTCAGTGCGCTATGACTATCGCTTCCCAACCTCCTCATCCCAGCTCTCCCTGTACCCTTACGAGGTCTTTCCCGCCCTCTGTTTCCCCACACCATATCCATGCTTCTCTTCTTCCCTTATAAGGTCTCGCCACAAACACACCAGGAAAAAAATTGAAATATAGGGCGGAATCAAACAAAACTGTAAGCTCGTTTTATAATCACTCACTCCCTACTCGATGGTTTAGCGTGGCTACTCACAAACAAGTCCTCTTTTCTCTTCCATCCCTTCTCTTTCCCCCCTATGCAAACCCCCATCTGATCACCTCACATGGTCTCTCATTCTCTACTTCTCACCCCCATACCTCTCCACAATCCATTCCTCTATCCCACCCCCTCCCCCTCCCCCCCCCCCCCCACCCCCTCCCCCTCCCCCCCCCCCCCCACCCCCTCCATTTCCTCCTATCCCCTCCCTCTCCCCGCCCCCTGCCCCCAACCTTCCCTGCACAGGTGACTCTGACCAACACATGTAAGCAGCGTGCCATCGCTGCCATGAGCATCAGCTTGACGGGGCTGCGCCTGCGCTCCTACATTCTCCTGCCACGCCTCCTGGTCTCAGAGCCTGACTCCCTCAGCATCGTCACAAACTACAAGGTCCAACTCCCTCACTCCTGCTCTCCCTCACTCCTTCTTTTCCTCTTGAATGCACTCTTACTCTCCTTCACTCGCTCTCTTCCTCTTTAATTCGCTCCTGCCCTCCCTCACTTGCTTGTTTCTTTACTCCTTGTCTTGAAGGTTGATTCAGCTTAGGAAGAATCATGTTCCTCCCACTGCCATTCCTTCCTTGTCCCCTCTCCCTTCTTTCTCTCCCTCTTCCTAGCTCTTCCTCCCCCTGATCTCCATCCATTCCTCCATTTCCACATTCATTTCAACTCCAACATTCTGATTCCTCCTCGCAGGTACTCCCGCCACTGGGAGAACCCGACAATGCGGTGGTCATCCCACCGGGGGGGTCCCTCAAGTTCAACTGCACTGTCGTGCTCGACCTCATTTATCCGCTCACTGTTCACGGCGCCTCATTTTCTCCCTTGTAGCTGTAGTTAGTTTGCACTGCAGACCAAGTGTAGCTTGATTATTCATGTTTTCATGGTGTCTCGTTCACATGCAGAACTCCTAGTTGTATGCATATGTTTCAGTTTCGTTCTCTCGAAGTGTATTGACGCTCGACCATGAAGCACACAAGTTATCTATTCTTTTCTGGTACCAGCCACCTCTGGAATTGCATTCCTTGCACAACACTCCCTTCAGTGGTTGGCATGGTCTAACTAGCAATTGTACTGGTAAGATGATCCTGAGATGTAGCACGTGGAGAGGCGTGGCGCCAAAGCATTTCCAATGAATCGCGAGTCTGTTTTGACGCGCAGCTACAAATGTCATATCTCATTGTCAAAGTTATATTGCATATGTTAGTTTAGCCTGTAGTGAGTTGCCCCCTTAGGGGTACAACATTTTCTCTCGACATTTGTCTTGTACCCCTCCCTTGACCTAATCTAGTCATTCCTAGTTCTCACATGATATCAGAGCAGGTCCGGTTCTAGGAGCGTTTTAATTTTTTAAAGGGCCCACCACATTACCGTGGTTTCGTTCCTGCCCGGCGTTCGTTTTTGCCCCGCCCTGCCTGACGTTTCTGCCCTCCCCAGCGCTTTCGCTGCCCTGCCGCGTAGCCTGTACACCCCGCACGCCGCCCGCGAGCTGCCCGCACAACCAGCGCGCCGCCCGCGCACAGCCCGTGGTAGCCTGCTCCAGGCCCACGCGCAACCTGTACAGCCCGCGCCAGGTCCGCGCGCAGCCCATACAGCCTGCGCGCGCCTGCCCTGCCCTGTGCGCGCCCTGCCTGCGCGCCCTGCCTGGGCACCCTGCCGAGCCGCAGCTGCTTCCTGCTGCTGCCGCCGCTGCTGCTGGCCACTGCCGCTGCTGCTACTGGCCGCTGCCACTGCTGCCCTGCCTGCACACGCTGCTCAGCGCTCCCCTGCGCTGCCTGGCCGCCGCCAGCGCTGCCCTGCCAATCCGCAGCTGCTGTCGCCACTACTGCTGGCCACTGCCACTGCTGCTACTGGCTGCTGCCACTGCTGCCCGGCCTACACACGCTGCTCAGCGCTGCCCTGCCCTGCCTGGCCGCCGCCAGTGCTGCCCTGCCAATCCGCAGCTGCTGCCTGCTGCTGCTGCCACTGCCGCTGCTGCTACTGGCCGCTGCCACTGCTGCCCTGCCCTGCCTGCATGCGCTGCTCAGCGCTGCCTTGCCCTACCTGGCCGCCGCCAGCGCTGCCCTGCCAATCCGCAGCTGCTGCCTGCTACTTCCGCCACTGCTGCTGGCCACTGCCGCTGCTGCTACTGGCTGCTGCCACTGCTGCCCTGCCTTCACGCGCTGCTCAGCGCTGCCCTGCCCTGCCTGGCCGCCGCCAGCGCTGCCCTGCCAATCCGCAGCTGCTGCCTGCTGCTGGCCCACCGCCCACTGCCCTGCGCGTTGCATTGCTCGCACCGCCTGCGTGCGCCCTGCCTGAGCCGCCCGCACTTTGCCATGCGCCGCCTGCTCATGCCCCTACCTTGCTCCTGCTGCATTGTTGCACCACCAGCTCGCACCCTGCTCTGTCCTGCTTGCGCGCTTGCTGCTGCTACTTCCGTGCCGCCAAACTGAGCTGCCCAATCAAGCAGCCCTACTGAGCCACCCTTTTCTGCTGCTACTGCCAACTACCGCTGCCGCCCTTGCTATCGCCTGCGCGCGCTCCTACAGTTGCTACTGCTACTGCTCCTACCACTGCTGCCATTGCACCTACCATTCCAGCTACCGCTGCTGCAGACGCTACTTCAGCCCTTGAGCCGCTACTGCTGACTGACACTGCCTACCATGGCCACTTTCACTGTCCCGCATCAGTGGCAGCCAAGTGTGCCGGAGTCTCTCTCGCCGCAGCAGCTTCGTGAGTGGGCCATCTGGTGGGGCAGCCCAAGTGGCGGAGCTAGCCGTGCTCGTCGGTGGAAGCCGCTTTTGCCACAGCAGCATTCTGAGTGGGCGGTCAGGTGGGGCAGCCCCGGTGGAGGGACTTGGGGTACTAGTGCTGAGGGTGTAGAGGCACCTGGTGGTGTAAAGACTACTAGTCTAGGTGCTTGTGACTCAGATAGGACAGGTGCAGAGCCAGAGGAGGCATTGCAGTCTTTCACTCTAGACTGAGGTGCGTCTCACTCTTCTTCGCGACAGCACCACAGTCACACCGCTCGCAGTCCCGGTTCCTATCACTCTGGCTGACCCCACTGGTGGCCCCGTCGTTGCACGGGGCTCCATTGTTCTCCCGTATCCGGCAGTCCCCTTAGGTACTCTCACAGGTCTCCACCTCCCCTCGTTTGCTAAGAACTTGGTGGCTACCTTTGTCCTCCAGGACTAGTGGGTCACTGTCACCCAGCCTGGCGGAGAGCTTGTGGCGATCTGTACGGACTCGCGCCCTGGTGAGCACCTTGCCACGTTCACTCGGGGGCCCGGGTCTGGTCTGTACACACTGACTACTGAGTCCGCACTGTTCGCTGAGTCGCGTCAGGTAGCTGCGCTGGTTGAGGTCGCAGCGTCCTATTCGTAACGTCTCCTCGCGCACTAGACTCTCCTCTGGCACCACCGTCTTGGTCACCCCTCCTTCCCACGCCTGTGTGGCATGCACTCCCGTCTCCTTGTGTCTGGTCTCCCCAGGTCCCTGTCCCCACTTCCGAGGTTGCTTGCAAACCCCTGCCTTTCCTGCGTCGAGGGGCGGCAGCGAGCCGCTCCTCACTCCTCCTCGTTTCCTCCTACCACGGCTCCTCTGCAGACCCTCCGCATGGAGGTGTGGGGCCTCGCACGTGCACTGGACAGAGTGGGAAGTGCTATTTTTTTCTCGTTGTCGATGACTACATGCGCTACACCACGGTCTTCCCCTTGCAGAGCAAGGCGGACGTCCGGGGTGTCTTGATCCGCTGGATCCGCGTTGTCCGTCTCGAGCTTAGCGCTCTGTCCCGCCAGGACCTTCCGGTCATGCGGCTGCACTATGACCGAGGTGGTGAGTTTTCCTCCCGCCTCCTGCAGGACTTCTGTGGTGCTGAGGGCATCCGCCAGATGTTCACGCTTCCGGCCTCTCTAGAGTAGAATGGGATTGTCGAGCGCCGCATCGGCTTGGTCATGGAGGTTGCTCGTACCTCCATAATTCATGCGACTGCTACCCATTTTCAGTGGCCATTTGCAGTCCGATACGCCACGCATCAGCTTATCCTCTGGCCCCGTGTCTCCGTGTCGCAGATTTCGCCTATACTGCGTTGGACGGGGAACGTTGGCGATGTGTCGAAGTTTTGGGTCTGGGGTTCCCTCTCTCTTGTTCGCGATCTGCCTGCGGACAAGCTCTCCCCACGCACTCTTCGGTGCGTGTTCCTTGGCTTTCCCACTGACGCACCGCCCTGGCAGTTTTACCACCCGGGCTCTTGTCGTGTGCTGTCCTCCCGCGATGTCACTTTTGACGAGTCAGTCTGCTTCTACCGTCTTCACCCCCACTGCAGTTCCCCAGTACCCCTCCCGCCGCTCTCCCTGCTTGTCGACCCCCCCCCACCCCCGGTAGCCCCCTTCCCTCCTTCCGGTCCCGCTCCCTCAAGTGTGTCTCAGGTAGACCCATCCTCCTTGGCTAAGCCTTTGGAGGTCCCCTCTGACACCTCTGGCCCATCTGAGGGGGGTGACCCGACTGCTACCGACACCGTGGTCCCTCGCCGCTGCGTCCGCCTGGCGGTCCCTCCTGGGTTTCCGCCTCGGCCGTCTTCACCGCCTCTGCAGCCCGTTGCTTCGGAATCTGGTGCTGCTGGGGGTGGTGACTCTGGGGGTGCTGGCTCTGGGGGTGGTGCGAGTCCTACGGGTGTAGTGGGTGCTAGAGGTGCTGCTGTTGGAGGTTCTGGTGGTGCTGGTGCACGTCGGCAGGGGACTCTCTCGCCGGAGCAGCTTCGCGAGTGGGTTGTCCATTGGGGCAGTCCTGGTGGTGGCGCTGGACGTGCCGGAGCTGCAGGTACTCGAGGTATTGGCCCTGGAGGTGCTAGTGCTGGTGTTCCTGGTGTTGGAGGTGCTGGTGCTGGAGGTAATGGTGCTAGAGGTGTTAGAGACACATGTGCTACTGGAGGTACTGGAAGTGCTACTGCTGTGGGTGCTGCTGCGGGTGGTCCTGTCTCACGTCGATAAGAGCCTCTCTCGCCGGAGCGGCTTCGAGAGTGGGCTGTCCGGTGGGGCAGCCCCGATGGCTGGGCTGGTCGTGCTGGAGCTGGAGGTACTGGAGGTACTGGCCCTGCAGGAGCTAGTGCTGCTGGTCTTGGAGTCGGAGGTCCTGGCGATGCTGATAATGGAGGTGCTGCTGTTGCTACTAGAGCTGGAGGTCCTGAGGGTGCGACTACTCAGCCGCAACAGTCTGCGCTTAGTCACCTTCTCAGTCTCCCGCCTGCTGTTACTGAGTTCCCTGTTGCTGGCACTACTCCATTATTGTTTCCACTGCCTGACCAGTGTTAACCATAGCTACTCCCTTACTCCCCACTGCCTGTTCCTACTCCACACACTGCGGTGACAGAGTCCCTCACTGAGCGTCGAGAGCCTGCGTCGCGTCCTGTCACGCCTGTCCGTGCTCGTCGTGCTGTCCGTCCTCGTCCTCCTCCTGTCCCTGGCACACACATCATGGCACTTCGTCCTTCCTCTGTTCCAGAGCGTGTTGTCCTGCCATCACCTCCTACGTCTTCTCTTCCTCACGTTCCTGACCCTGAGTCTAACCTTGCTGGTGCTGCTAGTCCTACCGTCACACGTCTCCTGGCCTCAGTTGTGACTGGCCCTTCCTTTGAGTCTGCTGCTACGTCTGCCTTAGTTGCTGAGCTTGTTGACTTTGCTACTTTGTGACGCCTTGACTACACTGCGAGTCTTGTTTTTTACTCTTCCTGTCCCCCGTCCATCAAGAGTGAGCTTGACCTTGGCTGTGACGTCCTTGAGGTCAGGCAGTTTGAGCTGGAGTGCCTCGCGGCCGCTGCACCTTATCTCACGTCCATGCTACTTTGCCCTGAGGGAGACCCGGATGCACTGGACATCCCGACCCCGCGCTCTTATGTAGAGGCGATCACGGGCTCGTACTCCTCTCTATGGCAGATAGCCATGTGTTGGAAACCTCCTCTCTCTCATGCCTCCCTGCCATGTTCTCTCTTGTCCCACCCTCTCTGCTAGCTCCCAGTCTCCGCTGAGCCTACTTTCTGCTTGCCAATTCTCTCCGCGCCCTCCTCCCTTGATGCTCTTTTACCCGCTTACCCCACTTGGGCCTTACCCTTGCCTTTGTCCTTTCTCTGCTCAGGCTCTTCCTTTCCTCAGTCCCTTCCTAACTGATTCTGACTGCAGCTATGGCTTCGTTGCAAACTGTATGATCCTTGAAAGAAGTTGCAGTAGTTCATGAAAACAAACACGCAGTGGCAGTCCCATGGCCCAGGTGCCTCTTTCCTGTTTCCTACACAACCCTAGCTAAGCAAGGCTACCATCAGACAAGTGCCAGCAACCTAGCTTGCCACCCTTACAGCTCTTCTGCCTTCCTCTAGCTGGCGGGTGTGACTTCCTGCTCTCCTGGACTCGGTGTCTGCAAGCAAGGAAAGAAACAAAACACATGCACCCCAGCAACACTCCATTCGCAACCCTCACGCCACGCTAGCTCGCCGCCCTCTCTATTATTATCACCAGCTCCAGCTCAACCCCCCCCCCCCACCCCCCCGCTGACCCGTCACTGCCGATAGCTGCCCAGCTGCCAAGTTGCCCACCCTGCTCCTTTGTCGCCCTCCGCACTCCGCTCTCCCCGGCCCCGATAATGTACAAATGTACATGGTAACCCCCTCCTATCCCTTATACACCCCTTTGTCAGTGTTCTTTAGGCTTAACCTCAGGAACTTTGACAACTATCGGAAACCTCCTCTCTCTCATGCTTCCTTGTCATGTTCTCTCTTGTCCCACCCTCTCTGCTAGCTCCTAGTCTCCGCTGTGCCTCTTCTCTGCTTGCCAATTCTCTCCTTGCCCTCCTCCTTGGGTGCCCTTTTACCCTCTTACCCCACTTGGGCCTTACCCTTGCCTTTGTCTTTTCTCTGCTCAGGCCCTTCCTGCCCCCTCCCATGACGCATGGCTGCCTTCTGCGCGTGCGTCATGGGACTTGTAGTGCTTTCCTTGCCTCTCTTAGTGCGAATGTTGGCCACATTGGTCACATGATCTGCCACCCGCTTCCCCTTTCCATCCTCCAGGATTATCACCCCCGACGGCTTCACTTCCTTTACGGTCCACCGTTGCTGTGAGAGTCCCATGTCTAGCGCATGCTTCCGTTGCCTCCTGAGGTATACTTCCTCTTCCTCCCGGACACCCGCCAGTGCCCCTCTCCATTCGCCTCCTACCGCTGCTTGTAGCGCTCGATATCCCTGTGCTGGGCGACGTGAAGGTTGTCCATTTCTGCTGGCAGAAGGTGCCTCAGGTAAGCCGCCCGCGCATCAGCCATCGCCACCCATTTCTATGCTGCCCCGGTGGTGACTACATCCAGCAGCAGTTGAGGTGCCCCCACTAGCATCACCGGCTCCTTGCCAAACAAGAGGTAGTACGGCAAAACATCTCTCAGCGCTGCCTGGTTCTTGAAGCGGCACCCTGCCATGACCCAGCACAGCTTCCTGAACGACAAGGGCGATGTGGAGCAGTGGCTAGAAAAAAACGAGACGTGCAAATTTTGCGGCGCTACAGGACATCGTATCTTGGCGTGTTGGAAAATGAAGAGAAGGCGTGCGGAGCTGAGGGACAAGAACAGTGTGGCACCCCCGAAGCAGAAAACGGACAACGGGGCAACTTCGGAGAGGGCGAAAAAAGCAGAATATGGTGGCGTAAATTTAAACGTCACGACCAGCCGGCACCAGGGGAAATCGCCGAGACAAACGGAGACTCCGCGAAACAAGACCCTGCACCGACTCGGAAACTCTAGCCGCACACCCCGACAAGTAAGAATATTACTTCTTGTGGGTTTCAAGCCTTTATTAAGGGAGAGTAAAAAATTAAACCGGTACCGGGTAATATGGGGACCCTACTCTGAAGTGCTAATAAGGGTCGAGCGTTCCGATGAGTTAATATTCTCTCCCAGCTCTCTGCTGAAAGGCTCCATGTTCCCCACAGATGAAGCCTACACAACTCCAAAGGTGTAGGGGAAGGTTCTAAGCTCAAGAGAAGCTGTACCAATCTCGGATAAATCCTTCTAACCGTACTCAGGTGATACCTGATATTGAAGCTGCATCTTCGAGCGCAGGACCTAGGGATGACATATTCGACGTACCCTACGATCCCATAAGCGATACCATCTACGGCTACTCGGAGCAACAGCAGCCACTACTCCTCGAGGTGATCTGCAACGGGCGTCGCCTCCAGGCCCTGGTGGACAGTGGTGCGTCCCACTCGGTATGCGACCGCGGGACGTTGGAGAAAATTGGAGAATCCTCATAAGAGACCCAGTTTACAGCAACGATGGTGGACGGTACAAAGCTTCCCATCCATGGCGAGTCAACACTGCAGCTGCAAATAGGGGCGTTGAGGTGGAAGCCGACGTTGCCGATCACGAACAACAAGGGATTAGATTTCATCTTGGGGCGTGATTTTCTGAAGCGGTTCAACCCCGACATCAACTACATCAACCGGAAAACGTGCATCTACAACAACGGGAAACGAGTGGAGCTGCGAAATTGGACGGATATAAGGAATGTTCTTGAGAACGTAAAGGAGTTGCAATAGTTCCTAGGCTTAGCCAACTACTACAAAAGGTTCGTGCCACAGTACGCTAAGACAGCAGCGCCACTGACCAACCTACTGAAAAAGGATACGCCCTACAAATGGGATACTCCTCAATAGCAAGCCATGGAGCAGCTACAGACAGCACTAACTACAGCGCCAGTAATCATCCTACCGGATCCAGACAGAGACTACGTGGTGGAAGCAGACGCTAGTGACCAAGTAGTCGGAGCAGTACTGATGCATCATAACGGACGCAGTTTGCAACCCATCACCTACCTCAGTAAGAAGCTACACGGAGCAAAATTGAATTACCCAATCCATGACAAGGAAGATTTAGTGATATTCACAACCTTTAAGGCGTGGAGGTGCTACCTACAGGGAGCCAAAACAACAGTTTACACTGACCACTGTAGCCTCAAATACCTGAAGTCGCAGCCGACGCTCTCACGACGACAGGTGCGGTGGGTGGACTTCATGGAAACTCACTTCCACTATGACATCGCCTACAATCCCGGGCTACACAACAAAGCAGACGCGTTGAGCCACTCCGGACATGTAGCAGGCCTCCAGTTTGACGGGATGAACCCTCTGCTCAACATGGGTACTCCGTGGACGCAGAGATTACTACGGCAGAGAAACAGAAGCTATTACAATGGGAGAAGGACTTAGCTGTAAGAAAGGGATCATGAAATATTTGGGTACCGAACTTTGCCTCGCTCCGATAGATTCTTTTGGAGGAGTTTCATGATGTATAGTACGCGGGACATATCGAGAGCAACAAGTCGTTAGCGCGAATAGCAAAGTATTACTACTAGCCCAGGATGGCAGCAGACGTGAATCAGTTTGTCTCCTCTTGCAACACCTGCCAGCGGATGAAGATTAGCAAGCAGAAAAAAGCAGGGTTACTTTAGCCTCTACCCATACCGAAGCAACCATGGCAGGTCGTTAGCCTCGACTTCATCACAGGACTGTCCTCGACCTCACACGGACATGATTTCATCTTCATAGTTATCGATAAGTTCTCCAAAACGGGTCACTTCATCCCGACCAACGCCACAGCTACAGCTGAAGCAATTGCTCGCCTCTTCTTTGACTGCATCATCACCATCCACGGCATCCCCGCAACATTTATCTCAGACAGAGACCCAAATTCACGAGTAAGTTCTTGTCAAACACTATATGTGTTATTATTGTGTAGGCTATAGTGGGTTAGCCTTTAGGGGGTACACAAAGTTAGGGTTTCCTACTTGTACTCCAACTTTCATAGTGCAATCACTTCTTGTTCGTCACATGGAATCAGAGCAGGTCCTCCGCAAGGACCGATTCCTAGGGCCCACCACTACTGCTACCTACTAGCGCCCTCGTGCGCCCTACTGTCCGAGCGCCCTCGAGCGCCTCCCCCCTAGCGCCCTCGTGCGCCTCGTTTTTTCACGGCCCCCTAAGGCCTCGCGACCCGCCTCCCTCTTAGCGACCCGCGCGCTGCCCCTTAGAGGCCCCGTCGACCCCGCGCGCCGCCCCTTAGCGGCCCCGGTTGCCCCGCGCGCCCACCCTCTAGTGGCCCCGTCGGCCCCGTCGACCCCACGTACCGCCCCTTAGCGGCCCCGCCGGCCCCGTCGACCCCGCGCGTCGCCCCCTTAGAGGCCCCAGCCGGCCCCATCGACCTCACAAGCCGCCCCTTAGTGGCCCCGCTAGCCCCGTCGACCCCGCGCGTCCCCCCCCTTAGAGGCCCCAGCCGGCCCCGTCGACCCTACGAGCCGCCCCTTAGCGGCTCCGCTGGCCCCGTCGACCCCACGCGGGACCCCCTTAGAGGCCCCAGCCGGCCCCGTCAACCCAACGCGCGACCCCACCTTAGCGGCCCCGTCGGCCCCCACTCGATCCGCGCGCCTCTCCTTAGCACCCACGAGCCGCCCAGCCCGAACCGAGCCGCCCAAACCGAGCCGCTCAGCCCGAACCAAGCCGCGCCACCCGAACCCAGCCGAGCCGCCCTACCCGAGTCAAGCCGCCTTACCTGAATCGAGCCGCGCCGCCCGTACTGGACTAACCGCCCTGCCTACTGTTTTTTAGGGTGCAACTACTACTACTCTACTGCTGCTATGGCTAGCCCTCCTGTGCTAGCTTTCGATGCTGAGGGCCGCCCAGAGAAGTTCGATACCTGGCTAGATGACCTACACCTCTTCCTACAGCTCACTGCCAAGGAGGACATCTCACTGTACGATCACGCCCTAGGCCATGCTACTGCTCCTATTGCTACTGCTGACAGCACTGCTCGCTCACAGTGGCAGACTCGTGACGCCCACGCTCGCTTCGCTATTCGCAACTCCCTGCCGATAGACGAGCGCGAGCACTTTGGCCAGCACAAGTCTGCACAAGCACTGTACACCGCTGTCGTTGCCTGCTACTCCTCATCTGCCTCTGCCGCACTAGGCCGTCTCTCCCTCCCCTACCTGTTTCCTGACCTGGCCTCGTTCCACACAGTCGCTGACCTCATCACGCTCCTCCGTACTAGTGAGGCCCGCTTCCGTGTTGCCATGCCCGATGAGTTTCCTGCCACGAACCCCCCCCCGCTCAGGCTCACTCTCTACCACCTAGTCACCCGCCTCCCTGATACTCTGCGTGCTCTCAGGGATCACTTCCTAGCTCGCTGCCTCACTGAGCTCACCATTGCCCTCCTCGAGAAGGAACTGCTTGCAGCTGAGGCTAGCATAGTCGGTGTAGGTGCCTCTCGTGGCGACCCCCGCACCCCTTTCTTTGAGGGGTGTTCCCCTTCCCCCCTTCTTCCCTCTGTAGCCTCTCCCCTTGTTGTCGACCTCTTTGGTTTTAAGAAGGTCGGGGCCGCGTCTGCCTCGAGCGGGCGCCAGAGCGGCAAGGGCAAAGGGGGCAAGGGAGGCAGAGGTGACGGCGGGGGAGGCGGTGGTGGGGGTGGTGGCGGCGGTGGGGGTGGTGGTGGGACTGGTGGGGCTAGTGGCAGCGGTGGGGGTGGTGGCGGCAACGGCGGGGGCGGTGGCAGTGGCAGGGGTGGTGGTGGGGGCGGCGGTGGACGCGGCGGTGGCAGGGGAGGAGGTGGTCGAGGAGGTGGTGGCGACAGTGGTGGTCGTGGAGGCACTGGCGGTGGCCAGAGCCTACAGCACTCTCCGTCGCCCCACGAGCTCCGTGAGTGGTACGCTCGGCACGGGGGGGGGGGGGGGGGGGGGGGGGGGTGGCCTTAGCTGCACGTACGTTATCCGCACTGGTCAGACGTGTGGGAGGGCGCACCCCATGCAGCGCTGCTTCTCATGCCTCGACGACGCTTGGCGTACTCAGTTCCCTGACGCCACTGAGCTGCCCCGCTGGGCTGATCTGATGAAGCAAAACATTGATGTCTTTGCTCTAGACTTTGATGCTATTCTGTCTGCCATGTATGTGATGTCTATTAGTGGAGAGGGTGCCCAGTACCTGAGTGTTCCGCCCGACCCGGGCATTCAACCTGGTGAGGCTACCGCTCTAGGTGCTAGAGTGTTTGCTACCCCAGGTGCTGGTGAGGCTGCTGCTCTAGGTGCTGGTGCGTTTGCGTCCCCTGTTACTGAGTCGACTGAGGCACTGCACACCTTTACACTAGACTCAGGCACCTCCCGCTGTTTCTTTCGTGACCGCACGGCTCTTGAGCAGCTTGCTCGGCCCGTTGCAGTCTCTCTCGCTGACCCCTCTGGGGGTCCAGACCTTGCGACCTCCTCCATTGTCCTCCCCTGTCCGGCCTACCCGTCAGGCAGACTGTCCGATCTCTCCCTACGTTCTCTACGAAATTGATGGCGGGTAGTGCGCTCCAGGAAAGGGGTGTCCACCAGTTCACCCCTACCTACGAGCGCGTGACACACTGCACGTGTTCTCGGACGGGCCGTCACCTGGCAACCTTCACACCGCAGCTCGGGTCGGACCTGTACACACTGACCACTAAGTCCCCTCAGGTAGCTGCGTCTGCGTCTACGTCAGGTCAGCTGTCGGCCCCCTGCTCATGCCGCTCTCTGGTGCACAAGACAGTCCTCTGGCACCACCGCCTTGGTCACCCGTCCGTGCAGCGCCTTCGGGCAATGCACAAACGGTACCTTTTCTCTGGTCTTCCCAGGGTTCTCCCTCCCCTCCCACCCTCACCTGCTCCTCCCTGTCTTCCCTGTGTCGAGGGGCGGCAGCGCGCCGCTCCTCACTCCTCCTTGTTTCCCCCGATGACTGCTCCCTTGCAGACGCTCCACATGGACGTGTGGGGCCCCGCCCGCGTCCGTGGTCAGGGTCAGGAGAGGTACGTCCTGATAGTTGTTGACGAATAATCGCGCTACACCACGGTCTTCCCCTTGCGCACCAAGGGTGAGGTCCCTGATGTTTTGATCCCTTGGATCCGCGCTTCTCGTCTCCAGCTTAGAGAGCGTTTCCACTCGGACTTTCCTGTCCTGCGCTTGCACTCTGACAGAGGTGGTGAGTTCTCCTCCGCCCTCTTGGCAGCCTACTATGCGGAGCATGGCATCCGCTAGTTGTTCACGCTTCCGGCCTCGCCACAACAGAATGGGGTTGCTGAGCGCCGCATTGGCTTGGTCATGGAGGTCGCTCGTACCTCCTTGATCCATGCGGTTGCCCCCCACTTTCTGTGGCTGTTTGCGATCCGATACGCTGCGCACCAGCTCAACCTTTGGCCCTGTGTCTCCTTGCCGGAGACCTCCCCGACACCGCGTTGGACGGGAGAGGTTGGCGATGCGTCGCGTTTTCGGGTCTCGCGATCCCGAGCTTTTGTTCGCGATACGTTCGCGGACAAGCTCTCCTCCCGCGCTGTTCCGTGTGTCTTCCTAGGCTTTGTTCCGGACGCGTCTCGTTGGCAGTTTTACCACCCCACCTCGCGCCGTGTCCTCGCCTCTCAGGACGTCACCTTTGACGAGTCGGTACCCTTCTACCGCCTCTTCCCCTACCGCACTGCCCCGCTCCCTCCCCCGCCTCTCTTCCTCGCGCCAAGTGCTGCTGTCGTAGACCCCCTCACCCCTGAGGGTGCCGCTTCCTCAAGTGTGTCCCAGGTAGACCCGGTTGATCCTGTCGAGGTAGTTGTCAACTCTCGTCCTCCTTGGGGTGCTGAGCCTGAGGTTGCTAAGCCTGGGGGTGCTGAGCCTGGGGGTGCAGAGTCTGGGGGTACTGAGCCTGGGGGTGCGGAGTCTGGGGGTGCTGAGCCTGGGAGTACGGAGCCTGCTAGTGCTGAGTCTAGGGGTGCTGAGCCTGGGAGTGCTACGCCTGGAGGAGCTCTCTCCTCAAGGCAGCTGCGTGAGTAGTAGTTAGAGTACTGCAGCCTCAGGAGAGGTGCTTCTGGAGCTAGGGGTGCTGTTGGAGCTGGTGCTCGTACTTCCTCGCCTAGGCGGGAGCTGCCCTCTCCCCAGCGTCTTAGTGAGTGGTACGCACGGCGCTGTAGTCTCAGGAGTGGCGCTCCTAGTGTCGCGGACCCTACTACTGGTGCTGCGGACCCTGGAGCTAGAGCTGCTGCTGGTGCTGCGGACCCGGGCGTTGGAGCTGCTGCTGGTGCTGCATACCCGGGCGTTGGAGCTACTGCTGGTGCTGCGGACCCGGGCGTTGGAGGTGCTGCTGGTGCTGCAGACCCGGGAGTTGGAGTTGCTGCTGAAGCTACGGACCCGGGCGTTGGAGCTGCTGCTGGTGCTGCGGACCCGGGCGTTGGAGCTGCTGCTGGTGCTGCAGACCCGAGCGTTGGAGCTGCTGCTGGTGCTGCAGACCCGGGCGTTGGAGGTGCTGGGGGTGCTGCTGGAGCTACTGGAGGTTCTGGTGCTGTCTCTTCTGCTGAAGAGGGCACCTCACAGCCACGGCCGTACTTTGTTCCACTCCTTTAGCAGGTTCTTGGTGAGTCACCTCCGCCTTGTCCCCCTCCCTCTGTGGAGTGTCCACCGCCGGTCCAGTCGCACTCACAGCTACAGCATGCCTCGCCACTTCCTCGTCCTTCTCCCTACACTGGTCCTACAGGCGGTCTCACAGAGCATCATCAGCCTGAGTCTCGCCCTGTGTCGCCTAAGTCCCGTCCTCAATCCTCTGTTCGTACTACTTCCACCAGTCGCCGTACTCCGCGTGAGCGTCTGCCACCAGTCCCTGGCACACACCTGATGTCAGTGCGTCCCTCCACTGCTCCACAGCGTGTCCCTCTGCTGTCTCCTCCTGAGTCCTCTCTTCTTGCTCTTGCTGACCCTGAGTTGGACTCTCTTCGTGCTGCCAGTCCCACTGTCACGCGTCTTCTGGCCACTGCTGTCACTGACCCTTTGTTTGAGTCTGCTGCTGCGTCTGTCCTAGCTTATGAGCTTTTCGACTTTGCTTCTCGCTGTCGTCTAGACTACGCTGCCAGTCTTGTCGCTGAGTCTGAGTCTGTCTGTCCTCCGTCTGTCGGGGGTGAGTGTGCTCTTAGCACGGACGTCCTTGAGGACAGACAGGAGGACCTTGAGTGTCTTGCAGCCGCTGCGCCCCATCTCGTGTCCATGCTAGTTGCCCCTTAGGGAGACCCGGATGCACTTGACATCCCAACTCCTCGATCGTACGCTGAGGCGATTGAGGGTCCCTACTCCTCACAGTGGCAGTCAGCCATGGATACAGATATGGCTTCCTAGAAGTCCACAGGCACCTACGTCGACGAGGTTCCCCCACCTGGGACGAACATCGTCAGTGGCATGTGGATTTTCAGGGTGAAGCGGCCGCCGGGTTCTCCGCCTGTCTTCAAGGCTCGTTACGTTGCTCGAGGCTTCAGTCAGCGAGAGGGAGTAGACTTCCTCCAGACCTTCTCCCCCACCCCGAAGATGACCACTCTTCGGGTACTACTTCACGTTGCTGCTCAGCGCGACTACGAGCTCCACTCTCTTGACTTCAGCACAGCTTTCTTGCAGGGCAGCCTGCACGAGGAGATCTGGCTGCACCGCCCTCCTGGCTTCACTGGGTCGTTCCCTCCTGGTACCCAGTAAAGCCTCCGCCGGCCGATCTACGGTCTTTGCCAGGCACCACGTGAGTGGCACGACACACTGATGACAACTCTTGCGGCACTTGGGTTCTCTCCTTCTACTGCTGACCCGTCGTTGTTTCTACGTATCGACACTTCGCTGCCGCCATTCTACATCTTCGTGTACGTCGACGACTTGGTCTTTGCCACAGCTGACACTGAGTCTCTTGCCCATGTGAAGTCGGCGCTGCAGAAGAGACACACGTGCACAGACCTGGGTGAACTGCGCAGCTACCTTGGCTTGCAGATCACCCGGGACAGAGCACGCCGCACCATTACCCTGACTCAGTCACACATGGTGCAGCAGGTCCTTTAGCGATTTGGCTTCACTTGGTCCTCAGCACAGGCCACTCCTCTGGCTATAGGTCATTCGCTCTCAGCTCTGCCTTCGGATGAGTCCATAGAGTCGAGTGGTCCTTACCCAGAGCTAGTTGGTTGCCTCATGTACCTGATGACTGCACTCGTCTTGACCTAGCATACCCTCTTGGCCTTCTGGCTCGCTACGTGGCTCCTGGTCGTCACCAAAAGGTGCACTGGGATGCTGCAAAGAGGGTATTGCGCTACTTGTGCAGTACATCAGGCATGGGGCTTGTGCTTGGAGGAGGGAGCTCAGTTGTTCTCACTGGTCACTCAGACGCTTCTTGGGCTGACGACCAGGCTACTCAGCGGTCGTCATAGGGTTACACCTTCAGCCTTGGCTCAAGTTCAGTTTTGTGGCGCTCTTCTCGTTCGTCTTCGGTTCTCAGCTCCAGTTGTGAGGCTGAGATCTACGCCACAGCCATGGCTGCACAGGAGTTACGCTGGCTCACCTACCTGCTGACCGACCTTAGAGAGCGGCCTAGTTCTCCTCCAGTGCTGTACGTCGACAACAAGGCTGCCATTGCCTTGTGTCAGGAGCACATACTGGAGCACAGAACGAAGCATATCGCTCTCCGTTACTTCCTTGCTCGTGAGCTTCAGCAGCGTGGTCAGCTTCGTCTGTGCTACGTGGCCTCTCAGGCCAACACCGCTAATGTTTTCACCAAGGCACTTCAGCCTGGTGATCATCAGCGCTTTTGTACTTTGTTGGGGCTAGTGCCCACTTTGTCTCACTTGTTGTAGGCTTTGCGTGTACTGTGATCTCTATATATACTCCTGCCTGTTTGCTCTGCTAGGTTGAGATCACCCTTACTGTCTCTACTACTTATATATACTTCTGCATGTGAACTGGCCTTGTGGCCCTTTGCTTGTGCTCGGAGTGTGTGGTGACGTTGTGATCCACCCTGAGCTTGCTTGTCTTTCTTGACTGGTCTTGTGACCCCTTGTTCCCCCCCACTTTGCCTATGGGGGTGTGTCAAACACTATATGTGTTATTATTGTGTAGGCTATAGTGGGTTAGCCTTTAGAGGGTACACAAAGTTAGGGTTTCCTACTTGTACTCCAACTTTCATAGTGCAATCACTTCTTCTTCGTAACAGTTCTGGAAGGAGCTCATGGGATTATTGGGGACCAAACTTGTGATGTCCTCGGAATACCACCCACAGACTAACAGACAGACAGAGCGACTCAATCAAGTGGTTGAACCGTTAGTGCGCACAGCTTGCAAAGACGACGTCAGCCACTGGGACACCCAGTTACCGACCCTAGAGTTCGCTTACAACAACGCGTCACATGCGGCCACAGGGAAAACTCCTTTTTTCCTGTGTTACGGACGGGAACCACTTACACGACAATAGCCAACTACACCGGCACACGTCCATGCCGCACACCACTTCGTCACCACCATTCAGCAACTATGGGAGAAGACTCAGTGACGTCTCACCACGATGTAGAACTGCCAGAAGCAGTATGCCAATTGCCAGCGACGTGATCACTCAGTAGCAGTCGGAGATCAAGTGCTTCTTCACACGCGCAACTTGAACCTGTCTCACCTACCACCCAAGCTCCGGCCTCGCTTCTGTGGTCCTTTTCGCGTTGAGGCACAAGTGACACCAGTAACATTCCGCTTGCGCTTACCTACTACGTGGAAGCTTCACAATGCTTTCCATGTTCAGCTACTGAAGCCCTACAAGGACCCCAACAAAAAGTTCCAGGGACAGCAGCTACCGCCACCTCCACCTGTCCTCATACATGAGGAACCCGAGTATGAAGTGGAACTTGTTCTCACTCATCGGAGCCACGGTGGCAAGACCCTTGAGTTCGTGATAAGCTGGAAGGGATATGACCCATCGGAGGACAATTGGGTTGCAGAAGGTGATATGGGCAACGCAGGCCCTGCTCTCAATGACTATCTTGTCAAGCAGGGTATTTCTCACGCCACCCAGCTTTGAGGGGGGGACGCGTGAGAGTATGACGGTTTATGCTGGCTTTGCTAGCTTGCCTGGACTTTATTATGTTATTACTAGCTTCGCTTTATTTTATCTTGCATGCTTTTGCTTGATTTCCTAGGTTCGTTGCCTTTACTATAGTTATTATATTTGTAGGCACCGAACTAGGTTGAGTGCACCGAATGTCAAAATTAGAAGAAAGAAAGAGGATTGAACTAGCAAGAATGAGGATACAAATAGCAAACCCTAGAAGGGTTGTACTCGCTATAGAGCACCCCACTACAGGCTAGAACAATAAGATAATATTCTGACACACCCCCATAGCCAAAGTGGGGTGTAATCAGCAGAGCAGGCAAAGCAAAACAAGCTCAGGGTGGATCACAATGTCACCACACATTCTGAGCACAAGTTCAAGAAGAAATAGTTTAGAGTTTACAATTATAAGCAAAGCTAGTGGTAGTCACAACGGGCAAGTGAGGAGGAGGAGGGAGAGTGAGGGGAGAGGAGACAGGAGGCGACGGCTGAAGCTGCAGACACACGGGCAACAGGAGGCAGACTGGCACAGCGGCTACCGGACAGCGCCCGGACTACAGGGGTAACAGGCCCCGCGGCTCAAATAGCGGCGGACGGGCAACGGACCCACGGGCGGCTGGCACAGCTGGCTACGACTGGGCTACCGGGACAGCGCCCTGGACTACAGGTGCTGCTGACGACAAACTGGCAACCTCCGCTCATCCTCCCGCACACAGTCCCACCCCCCTGATACACACCCACTGCTACACCACTAGCTCTACTCCCACGCACCCCCCTAAAACCCTAAACCCCAGTCTCCCACACAACCACCCCCCTCAGCGACAGCTGCAGCAGTGGGAGACGAAGGAGGAGGAGGAGAAAGGGAGGAAGGCACACCGGCCACCCCCATACCCGCAAGCGGCCCCCTCAGGTCGCCACGACGGACGACGGGAAATGGGGGAAGGGGAGAAAAGGGGGGGGGGGGGCCCACCACGGACCTGAGGGGAGGGCGGGGCCGCGACAAGGGGCGGGGCCGCGACGAGCGGGGCGGGGCCGCGACGGTCGGGGTGGGACCGTGACGTAGGGTGGGGCCGCGACAGGTCGGGGCCGCGAAGGTAGGGCGGGGCCGCATAGGGTCCGGGGCGGGGCCGCGACGTAGGGCGGGGCCGCTTCGAGGGGCGGGGCAGCGACGCAGGGGCGGGGCCGCGACGAGGGGCGGGGCCGCGACGGAGGGGCGGGACCACGACAGGTAGGGCGGGGCCAAGCCGGGCAGGCGCACGGGCGGCGACGGGCTGGGGCGGGGCCGCGACGAAGGGCGGGGCCGAGCCGGGCAGGCGCACGGGCGGCGACGGGCCGGGGCGGGGCCGCGACGTAGAGGAGAAGCCCGCCGCGCGCCCCGGGGCGCACAGCGGGCAATGAACCGCCGCGCGCCTCGGGGCGCACGGCGGGCAGAAAACCGCCGCGCGCCTCGGGGCGCACGGCGGGATGAAAAAGTAGCAGCGGAAGCAAGGTGGGGACACACCCACAGGATCGATCCAAGGGGATCGACCTGCTCTGATAGCATGTCAAAATTAGAAGAAATAAAGAGGATTGAACTAGCAAGAATGAGGATACAAATAGCAAACCCTAGAAGGGTTGTACTCGCTATAGAGCACCCCACTACAGGCTAGAACAATAAGATAATATTCTGACACCGAATTCTAGGCTTTTCGGTTGCCACCAAATTGCCTTCTACTGAATTCAAGAAGGATCCGTTCGGGACGCTTCGCGACCCGCAGAACCTTCTAGTAACACCCGGGGTTACTGCCTTTGTGTCGAACCTATATATAGCCTCGCCTTGTACCCAGGTAAAGCATTCAATAGAATCATCTTTCCTGAACCAGATCCTCACACTGCACCAGCGCCTCATCCTCCGTGCCCTGCTAATCCTCAGAACTCAATCCACCGCCGGTTTCCACCGAATTGTTTTCTAATGAGTTCGGGAAGGATTTGTTCGGGCCGCTTCGCGATCCTCAGATGACTCGCGTAACACCTGGGGAACTGGTGTGTCGAGACTATATATAGCCTCGTGTTGTACCCAGATGAATCATTCAATCCAAACTCTCTTTCCTGAGCTCAACCCTAGATCCTCACACTTGGTAATCACAGCCGTTTACACGAGAAGTTTTTTCGACCATTAAAACAGAGTGTACAGAAAGCCGCGGGGGCGACGACTGTTGAACACCGATTTCGGGTATGTAAAACCGGTTCCGTGTTTTTCACTCCCCCTCAATTTTGGTTTTCGAACGGGCAATGTCAAGAATAGAGGGCTAAGGCGATAACTACGCGACGACGAGCGACATCGCTAGCCTTCGCACCGACGTGGAACAGACGCAGGCGGCGATTCGGCGAATCGAGGCTCTTATGACAAACCAATCCGTAGCCGCCACCGCAGCAATCAATGCAGCACTGAACGCAGTAGCGACAGTAGCAGCAGCAGCACAACCTCGAAAAAGCTCGCCCGAGGCTCCCCGAAGCGTTCGATCTAAGCGCAAAGGGATCGGACGCTCGACGATTTGTGGCGACCCTCGAAATTTACTTCGAGACCATTGGTTGTTCGACCCCAACACACGATGCAAATACAATTCGGCTCGTAGCAACACTATTGCGAGGACCAGCACTTGAGTAGATTTACTACAGTGACGTGGCCCGCAGGGAGAAAACGTGGGCACAATTTCGGGCAGACCTCATCGAACTTTTCGAGCCAATTAATTCGGTGTACATGGCGCGGCAGCAAATTCACCAACACAAGCAACTCGCGAGCGTACCACTGTACACATAGCAAATGGAGCAGCTCTTGGCCAAGGGCAAAAAAATCCAGGCGTACACAGAAGGGTTAAAATTGGAGATTCGCCAACCGGTCATTGCAGGGAACTACAGTAACTACCGCGACCTCGTACGCGTAGCCGAACGTTACGACGCGTTGACGCGTGGTCAACTAGAAACATGACGTTACGGGCCAAACCGTACATTCGGCACGTAGCGATCGGCACCACCCACGTTCGCCGAACCGATGGATATCGACAGATTTGACACGAAGCAGCAACCGATGAGATGCGAATTTTGCGGAGCAGCCGGATATAAATTTCTATCGTGCTACAAAATAAAAAAGCACGTGCGGCACTGCTGGGCGGCAACGGTACAGCACCCCCAAAGTAAAAAAAACGGGAATTGTCAGTAGCCGCGGATCGACCTGGTGATCGTGTAAAGATCCGAAAAGCGAAAAAGGGCGACGACGTTGCGACTTCGGAGCGGGCGAAAAAAGGAGAAAATTATGGTGAGAATATAAAACGTCACCACCGGCCGGCATCAGGGGAGATCGCCAAGGCAAATGGAGGCTCCGCGAAAAAAGACTCTGCACCGACCGGGAAACTCCAACCGAACACCCACGAAAGTAAGAATTCGTTAAAGTTATCCTACAAAGATACTTTAACCAAGAATATTACTTCTCGTGGTTTTCAAACCTTAGAAAAATTCAGGGGAGAGTTAGAGGCCAAGAAAAAAGCCTTTAGATATTATTCAAGTACCTGAGAAGTTGGGCAAAGCATTACGGATCGTAGAAAAGGGTCGTGCGTTCCGTGGAGTTAATATTCTCTCCCCGCAGCACAGTGTTAAGGCTCCGTGCTGCCCACAGGTGAAGCCTACACAGCTGCAAAGGCTTAGAGGAAAATGTCAAAGCTATACTCTAGGCTGTAGTGGGGCACTCCTTATGGGGTACAACCCTGATAGGTTTTGCCTATACAAACCTTGTACTGTTCTCTTTCTAACCATCATTCTTCGTTCTAACTTTCACATGGTTTCAGAGCAGGTTCCCTAGTGGGAACGTTTTTTTAGGGCCCACCACCACAAACATTTTTTTCCTGCCCTGCCCGAAGCGCACTGCCGTGCCTGCCTGCCCAGTCACGCACCTTGCGCCTGCCTACCCGCGCCCTTGAGCGCCTGCCCTGCCCGCGCCCTCGAGCGCCTGCCCTACCCGTGCCCTCGATCGCCTGCCCTGCTCGCGCCCTCGAGCGCGTGCCCTACCCGCGCCCTCGAGCTCGTGCCCGTCGCCCTGCTCTGCAGGCCGTGCGCGGGCCTGCCCTGCACCCACGACGCCGCCCATGGACCCCGCGGCGCCGCCCCTGGACCTCGCGACGCCGCCCCTGAATCTCGCGACGCCGCCCTTGGACCCCGCGACGTCGCCTTTGGACCCCGCGACGCCGCCCCTGGACCCCGCGACGCCCCTGAGGGACCCGGGCGTTGCCCTTGCTCGTCGCGACGCCCCTGCAGGACCCTCGCGGCGCCGCTCCTACTCGACGCGATGCCCCTGCGGGACCCGCGCGGCGTCGCCCCTGCTTGTCGCGGCACCCTCTGGGCATCGCCCCTGCTTGTCGCGACGCCCACTGGGCGCCGTCCCTGCTTGTCGCGGCGCCCCCTGGGCGCCGTCCCTGCTCGTCGCGCCCCCCCCCCCTTGGCCGCCGCGCCCTGCCTCATCAGCGACCCGCCCGCGCCCTGCTCCACCCCGCGCCCGCCCTTGGGCGGCCGCCCCTACCCTGCCCTGCTGCCGTCGTGCCTGCAGCCTCCGTCGCGGCCCTGCCCCGCCGTTGCCACCTTCGCGGCCCTGCCCAGCTGCAGCCGCCCGTCGAGCGCCTGCAGCCACCCGTCGAGCGCTGGACCTGCCCTACCCGTGCCCGTTGAGCGCATGCGCACCACCGCCGGTGGCATCTGCCCTACCCGCCTCTGGTGAGCACCTGCCCTGCCTAAACTGCCCGCGCGCCTGCCTTACCAGCCCGCTCCCGCGCGTACCGCGCCTCCAGCTGTCACTGCTACCACTGCTGCACTGCCACTTCTGCTGCTACTAGCGGTGGCCAGATGCAGCTCCAGCGATGTCTGCGTGAGTCCCTCACGCCCCAGCAGCTTCGTGAGTGGTACGCTAGTTGGGGTAGTAGGGGTGGCCGTAGTGGGAGTCACCCTGGAGCGGGTTGTTCGGAATCTTCTGGCAGTGGCCAGCTGCAGCTGCAGCGGGGTCCGCGCAAGACTCTTCCGCCGAGGTGAGTGGTACGCTCAGAGTCGAGGGTCCCGGAGTACCGTTTGCTGCCCGTACGTCATTCGCACAGGTGATCGGGCTGGTCAGACTTGTGGGACGGTTGGTCACACATAGTCCTGCTGCTTTGTCTGTCTGAGCGACGACTGGCGTACGGAGTTTGGCGACAAGGCTGAGCTCCCCGACTGGCTAGAGTTGCTTAGGCCGAGGGTGGATATCTTTGCTCTTGACTATAATACTATCCTCACTGCCATGTGTGCCTTGCCTACTAGTGCTGAGGGTGCCTGTTACCTGTGTGTGCCGCCTGACCCAGGTAAAGAGTCTGTTGCTCTAGGTAATGGTGAGGGTGCTGCTCTAGGTGTGGTGCATCTACTTCTCGAGGTGCCGGTGAGGCTACTGTTCTAGGTGCTAGTGAGTCTCCTGCTCCAGGTGCTGGTGAGTCTGCTCTCTCAGGTACTGCGCCTGCTGAGGCCTTGCACACTTTCACGCTTGACTCAGCAGCTTCCCGCTCCTTCTTTCGCGACTGCACCACACTCTCGCCGCACAGTCGGCCAGTTGCAATCTCCCTGGCTGACCCCTCTGGGGCTCCAGTCCTTGAGCGCTCCTCTACGGTTCTCCCATGTCTGGCGATCCCGTCCGGCTCACTGTCGGGTCTTCACCTCCCCTCGTTCTCCACGAACATGGTGAGAGGAGCTGACCTTTAGGACGTGTGGGTTGACCAGTTCACTCCTGGAGGTCAACGGGTGACCCACTGTATGTGCACACGGACGGACTAGCACCTGGCCACGTTCAACCGTCAGCCGGGGTCGAGCCTGTACACCCTGACTACCGTGTCTCCTCCGGTTGCTGAGTCTGGTCAGGTAGCCGCGTCGGATCAGGTGTTTGCTGCAGCATCCCGGTCTGGTCCTGAGTCTGCCCCGTGCTTGTGTTGCCTCCTGTCTCACCAAACTCTCCCCTAGCACCACCGCCTTGGTCACCCCTCCCTGCCTCGTCTCCGAGGCATGGCCTCCCGTGTCCTTGTCACTGGTCTTCCCCGGTCTCTCCCTCCCCTTCCCCCGGGGCCTGCCCCTACCTGTGTTCCTTGCGTTGAGGGGTGGCAGCGCGCCGCTCCTCACTCCTCCGAGTTTCCTCCGACGGAGGCTCCCTTGCAGACTCTTCACGTGGACGTGTGGGGCCCAGCCCGCGTCCGTAGACATGGTCACGAGCGCTACTTTCTGCTGGTCATTGACGACTACTCTCGTTACACCACAGACTTCCCCTAACGCCACAAGGGTGAGGTCACTGAGGTGCTGATCGACTAGATCCGCGCTGCCCGTCGCCAGCTCAGCGAGAGTTCCCGCTTGGACTTCCGTGTTCTGCGTCTGCACTCCGACAGAGGTGGAGACTTTTCTTCCGACCTTCTGCGAGCCTTCTGTCATGCGGAGGGCATCCGCCAGACGTTCACGTTTCCGGCCTCTCCGCAGCTAAATGGGATTGCTGAGTGCCACATTGGCATGGTCATGGACGTCACTCATACATCCATGAACCATGCAGCCGCTCCCCATTTTCTGTGGGCATTCGCGATTCAGTACCCTGCGCATCAGCGCAACCTCCAGCCCTGGGTCTCCATGCTGGAAACCACACCTACTCTGTGGTGGACGAGGAAGGTTGGCGATGCGTCTACGTTCAGTGTCTGGGGATCTCGAGCTTTGGTTCGCGACTTGTCTGCGGACAAGCTGTCCTCCCGTGCTTTTCCCTGCGTCTTCCTTGGCTTCCTCCCTGATGCGCCTGGTTGGCACTTTTACCACCCCACCTCGCGTCGTGTTCTGTCCTCTCAGGACGTCACGTTTGACGAGTCGGTTCCTTACTACCATCTCTTCCCCTACCGCACTGCCCCCCTCCCCCCCGCCACTCTTCCTCGCGCCAGGTCCTCCTCCGGTAGACCCCCTCCCCCCTCAGGGCCCTGCCCCCTTAGGTGTGTCCCAGGTAGAAGCAATCGAGCCTATCGAGGTAGCTGTTCACTCTGGTGCTGCTAGGGGTGCTGAGCTTGCGGGTGCCGGGTCTGGGGGTGCTGAGCTTGAGCGTTCGGGGCCTGGGGGTGCTGAGTCTGGGGGTGCTAAGCCTAGGGGTGCTGAGCCTGGGGTTGCTGAGTCTGGGGGTGCGGAGCATGAGGGTGCTCAGCCTGCGCGTGTGGAGTCTAGAGGTGCTGAGCCTAGAGGTCCTTTGGGTGCTTCGTTCCGGCGGGAGCCACTCTCTCCGCAGCAGCTGCGCGAGTGGTTTTGCTCGGCGTTGGAGCCGTGCTGCTGGAGCTGGTGGTAGTACTGGCGCTGGAGGTCTTGCTGCCACTGGAGCTGCAGGGGGTGTTGGAGCCACTGGTCCCGGAGGTGCTTGTACTGGAGGTATTGGAGCTGCTGGGCCAGGTGGTGCTGCTGGAGCTTTTGGAGGTGCTGGAGCTGGCGGTGCTGCTGGAGCGGGTGTTGCTGGAGCGGGTGTTGCTGGAGGTGCTGGAGCTGGCGGTGCTGCTGGAGCGGGTGCTGCTGGAGGTGGTGGAGCTGGCGCTACTGGAGCTACTGGGGCTTCTTTTCAAACTATAGCTCTATAGTTTGTGTAGTTCTAGTCTAGGTATTCTCCCTTATGTTATTTTCTACTTGCACTAGTGCTAGATTTTGCATATATCTTGTTTGTACATTCTGTTCTAGTCAATTTTACATTGTGACATGGTATAAAGCTAGGTTAATCCTAGCGAGGTTTTCCCCTTAGGAAAAATCACTCGACTATCATGGGCCCGACTAGTCACGCCCCGTCCTAGACCGCCCGTAGCGCGCTTACCTTAGCCCCGTCGCCTGTAGACCCCCCCCCCCCCCCCCCCCCCCTGTCGCCAGTTGCGCGTCGCCCGTTTCCCCCCGTCGATCGCAGCCGTTTCCTTTTTTGTTTTTTCCCGTCGCCCGTCACCCGTCCCGGCTGTTTGTTAGCGGGCCCCGCGGCCCTTCGTTAGCGGGCCCCGCAGCCCTGTGTTCGTGGGCCCCGAGGCTCCTTCGCTAGCGGGCCCCGCGGCCCCGTAGTTAGTCGCACGCACGCACATCAGCAGCCGCGCGCACGAGCGACCCGTCGCCCCACCTGTTTCCCACCGTCATAACTGCTGCCCTACCCGTTAGACGCGGCCTCACCCGCTGAATTACCCGCCGCCCGGTCTGTTAGCCGTCGCCTCACCCGCGATCTGCCGCCCCACGAGCAGAAATCCGCCGCCACACCAGAAATCAGACTGGACTGCACAGAATTTTACCCTCTGCCCCACCCGTTCCAGCCAGAGCTGCTGCCCCACCCGTTCTAGTCACCTCACCCGAAATCAGCCTCCCCACCCGGTACTCTCCACCCCGCAGAATCGCACCGAACCGCACAGAACCGCGCAGAACCGCACTCAACTGCACAGAACCGCACAGAACCGCACCCGCTGCCCCACCCGTTCCAGCCAGAGCTGCTGCCCCACCCGTTCCAGTCACCTCACCTGGAATCAGCCACCCCACCCGGTACTCTCCACCCCGCAGAACCGCACAGAACCGCACAGAACCGCGCAGAACTGCACTGAACTGCACAGAACTGCACAGAACCGCACCCGTTGCCCCACCCATTCCAGCCAGAGCTGCTGCCCCACCTGTTCCAGTCACCTCACCCAGAATCAGCTGCCCCACTTGGTACTCTCCACCCTGCAGAACTGCACAAAACCGCACAAAACCGCGCAGAACCGCACCCGCTGTCCCACCAGTAGCAGCAGTTTAGGCTGCCCCCAGCAAAACCAGAAGCAGCATAGGCTGCCCCAGCAGTAGCTTAAACTACTCCCAGCAGAACCAGCAGCAGCTTAGGCTGCCCCTCAGCAGAACCAGCAGCAGCATAGGCTCACATGGCGTGTACTAGAGTTCTACAGCAGCAGGGCCAGCCGCAGCACTCCCGGCAGTGGGGACCTGCGGGTCCAAAGGGTGGAGTGGCTCAGCTAGCAGTGGGCGAGACGTCGGCCCCTGCGGGTACCGGGCCCTGACAGGCCCTGGTGCTGGCACCACCTGTTGGATTCGTGACCACTCTGCGTCCAGCTGCTACCGTCGACTCGACGACCTCCACCGTTAGCGTTTTGGTCCTCACGCTATTACACCACACTGGCCCTCGCGACTTCTCCAGCGCACTACTGCACCAGTTGAGTCTCACCTACCTAGTCTAGGATCGTTCCCGACTGCACGAGTAGAGACATGTGTTTCCAGTCTTGGTGCGTGTGTTGTTTCCAGTCCAGGCGCCTCTGAGGGTCTTTGTGTAGGAGCTGCAGCTACCACTAGTCTACCAGCCTTAGTAGCTGGCTCGGGTGCGACCTCACAGACTTCACCCTAGACTTTGGAGCGTCGAGCTGTTTCTTTCGCGACTAGACTGACCTCACACCACTGCGCTCTCCAGCCACTGTCGCCTTGGCTGACCCCTCTGTGGGACATGTAGTTGCGCGCAGCACCACCACTCTCCTGTGTCCGGCGGCTCCCTCTGGGTTCCTCACAGGTTACTACACCCCCTCGTTCTCCAGGAACCTGGTGGGTGTCAGTCACCTCCACGACTTAGGTGTAGTCACTACTTTCGCAGTCGACGAGCCTGTTGCCTCGTGCACAGTCGGTACCACTGGGGCCCCTCTGGCCACTTTTCACAGGGAGTCGGGCTCTGGTCTGTACTCACTACACACTAGGTCCCACCACACTTGGTCAGGTCAGGTCAAATCAGGTCAGGTAGCTGCTGTG
This sequence comes from Closterium sp. NIES-65, assembly GCA_948144175.1. NCBI lineage: Eukaryota > Viridiplantae > Streptophyta > Zygnematophyceae > Desmidiales > Closteriaceae > Closterium > Closterium sp. NIES-65. The sequence continues at coordinate 5,294,673 of CANXME010002068.1, forward strand.
TCGTGTGACTGTCGGTCCCTCACCCACCCGTTGGTCCTCTGGCACCACCGTCTAGGTCACCCATCGTTTTCGCGTCTCAGTAGGATGGCACGCTACCGTCTGGTCTCAGGTCTCCCAGAGTCGCTTGCACCGCTTCCCCGCTCGCCTGCGCCGCTGTGCACTCCTTGGGTCGAGGGTCGGCAGCGCGCTGCCCCTCACTCCTCCTCGTTCCCCCCCACCACGGCTCCCTTCCAGACCCTGCACTTGGACGTCTGGGGCCCCTCTCGGGCCCTTGGGCCACGTCAGGAGCGCTACTTCCTGATTGTGGTGGACGACTACTCCCGCTACACCATGGTTTTCCCCTTGCAACGGAAGGCCGACGTGCCTACCGTCCTCGAGCCGTGGCTACTAGCGTGGGGTGGCGCTCAGGACCTGTGTGGGCTTCGCCTACACTCGGATTGTGGTGGTGAGTTTTCTTCCACTCGCGTGGAGACGTTTTGTCAGGGTCGGGGGATCATCCAGTCTTACACGCTACTAGCCTCACCGCAGAAGAACGGGGTAGCCGAGCGACGCATCGGCCTGGTCATGGAGGTTGCCCGGACCTCCATGTGCCATGCCGGTGCCCCTCAGTTCTTGTGGCCTCAGGCAGTCCGCTACGCCGCGCACTAGCTGAACCTGTGGCCCAGTGACGCACGGCCACGGGTGACGCCGGTCTCCCCTTTGGACAGGTTCTCCGGACGTAGTAGCTGACTTCTGTGTCTGGGGTTCTCTGGCTCACGTTCGCGCCCCTGGCACAAACAAGTTGTCTCCACGCACTCGTGCCTGCGTCTTTCTTGGCTTCCCGTTGGATGCCTCCGGCTGGGTGTTCTACGACCCAGTCACCTACCAGTTATTCGCTTCTCAGGACGTCACGTTCGACGAGTCTGTCTGTTACTACACGAGTTGCCCCCACCGAGGTACTGAGGCCTTTTCCCCCCCGCTGTTCCTCACTCTTGAGCCCCCACCGGTCGCCCCGGTAGCCCCCCCCCCCCCCCTCAGGGGGTACTGAGGTATGTCGCACGTCACTCCGTAGTCTTTCCCCCCGTAGCGTCCTGTCCCTGTCGTGTCTGGGGGTGTGGGAGGTGGACTTGCGGAGGGTGAGGGTACTGGGGCTGCAGGAGCTGGTGGTGTCAGCTCTGGGAATGCAGGGGTTGTGGGCGTGGAGGTCACTCCTGTGGAGGACACGGCAACCTCGACTCGGCGGCCTCGCCCTGCCTCACCCCCTGGCTTCCCGTCCGTCCCGCAGTTTCCTCCTTGTTCTTCTCTGCCGCCGGTTGCTGCGGAGCCTAGGGGTGTTCCTGCGGGAGGTACTGGAGGCCCCGGGGGTGTCGGTGGTGGAGGTGCTGGTTTGGGGGGTGCTGGAGCTGGAGGCACTGGCACTGTGGCGCCGACACCGCGCACTGTACGTTTCCTGACCTGTGAGCTGTGTCTCCTTAGATTGGAGAGGGAGGAGCGTGAGCGGTTTGAGAGGGCACAGCTCCAGGAGCAGCAGCACCAGCAGCAGCAGCAGCCGCAGCAGCAGTAGGAGAGAGTAGAGGAAGAGTCACAGCCGCAGCAGGAGAGGGTAGAGGAGGAGTCACGACCGCACCAGGAGAGGATAGAGCAGGAGTCCCACCCGCAGCAGCAGGTGCAGTTACAGACACAGCAGGAGAGAGAGAGGACCGGTCACGACCGCACCAGGAGTGGGTAGAGCAGCATTCCCACCCGCAGCAGCAGGTGCACTTACACACCCAGCAGGAGAGAGTAGAGGAGGAGTCACGGCCGCAGCAGGAGAGGGTAGCACAAGAGTCCCGGTCGCAGCAGCAGGTGCAGCTGCAGACGCAGCAGGAGAGGGCAGACGCGGAGCCACAGGAGCAGCAGCAGGGGCCGGTACTGTCGCAGCAGACGCTAGAGGAGGCGGATCAGCAGTGACTGTGACTACGCGACCTCCCCGACCCAGCACCTCCACGCTTTGTTCGTGGTCCCCTACCGTCCCCTCTTGTTCCCCCTGTTGAGTCCCTGTCCTCGTCCCAGTGGACTCGTCGTTCTCCCCTCAGTCGTGCTGTGTCCCCAGAGCGTCGTCGGTCCCGTTACCGTGGAAACGGTCTGTTCCACCTTGTTCTTTGCTCTCGTGTTCCACCTCCTCCTGTCCTTCCACAGCCTCCTGATTCGTCCCTCACTGTGCTTCACGACCCGTTGTCCGACTACCTTCGTGCCTCCCGTCCTGTCGTCTCCCGTGTTTTGTCCGCGTTGGTCACTCACCCGACTGCACCCCTGTCGTCTGTCTCAGCACTTGTTACCACTGTCGCTGGCTTTGCCTCTTCCCACCGCCTTGACTAAGCCGCTCACTTGATGAGTGGCCCTGCTCGTTCTCCGTCCTCTGGGGGTGCTCCTGTCTTTCCCCTGGAGGTCCTAGAGGACAGGAAGTTTGAGCTTGGTTTCCTTGCGGTTGCTGTTCCTCATCTCTGCGCCATGCTGCTTTCCCCTGAGGGGGATCCAGACGCTCTTGACATCCCGATCCCTCGCAATCACGCTGAGGCGGTCTCGGGACCATGGGCCTCGTACTGGATAGCAGCTGAGGAGGCAGAGATGGCATCTTATAGGTCCACAGGCACTTACGTCAACGCAGTCTCACCACCTGGGACGGACGTCGTTAGTGGTCGATGGCTCTACAAGGTGAAGCGGCCGCCTGGATCACCACCAGTGTTCAAGGCGCGCTATATGGCGAGAGGCTTCAGTCAGCGAGAGGGGGTGGACTTCTTCTAGACCTTTGCGCCGACCTCGAAGATGAGTACTCTTCGGGTGCGGCTACATATTGCAGCCCTGCGCGACTATGAGCTGCACTCCTTGGACTTTTCCACCGCGTTCCTTCAAGGGAGCCTGCACGAGCACATCTGGCTGCGTCGCCCGCCTGGCTTCACTGGCTCTTTCCCACCTGGGACCCAGTGGCAGCTGCGTTGACCAGTCTACGACCTGCGTCAGGCTCCACGTGAGTGGCCCGACACACTTCGCTCGACCCTTGCAGCGCTTGACTTCTTTCCGTCGTCTGCCGACCCGTCACTGTTCGTCCGCCGTGGCTCGACCCCGTTCTTTGTCCTGGTCTACGTCGACGACCTAGTGTTCGCCACTCCCGACCGACGCGTGCTGGCCTCCGTGAAGGAGGAACTGCAGAGTAGACACACTTGCACTAACCTTGGTGAGCTGCAGCACTACCTTGACCTGCAGATCACCAGGGACAGGGCAGCTCGCACCATTACGTTGACGCAGCTGCATATGGTCGAGCACATCCTCACGCAGTTTTGCTTCCCGTTCTCCAAGGTACAGCTCACCCCTCTTGCTGTGGATCATGAGCTCACGGCTCCACCTTCGGACGAGTCATTTGAGTCCAATGGTCCATATCCTGAGCTGGTGGGTTGTCTCATGTACCTGGTGACCTGTACTCGCCCAGACCTAGCTTACCCTCTTAGCGTCCTTGCGCGCTTTGTTGCGTCGGGGAGACACCGACCGTCCCACTGGTCCGCTGCTAAGAGGGTGGTGAAGTATGTGACGAGTACATTAGGCATGGGACTTGTCCTTGGAGGGAAGCAGCTAGTTACACTCACAGGTTACTCAGACTCGTCGTGGGCCGATGACGCGGAGACGCGTCGGTCTACACAGGGGTACTCCTTTAGCCTCGGGACATGTGCTGTCTCGTGGCGGTCGACTCGGGCGTTGTCATGGCCATGGCCGCAGCGTACACCTCTTTCTCCTTTAGCCTGGCGACATGTTCTAGCTGTGAGAAAGAGGTGTACGCTGCGGCCATGGCCGCTCAAGAGCATTGCTGGCTGTCTTTCCTTCTCACCAACCTTAGTGAGCGGCCTCGCTCTCCCCCAGTCTTGTTCGCCGACAACAGGTCTGCTGTCCTGTTGTGTGAGGAGCCTTGACTGGTTGGGAAGGCGAAGCACATCCAGCTTCGTTACTTCCTTCTGCGTGAGTTGCAGCAGCGTGGCCAGACGCTCGTTCGACGTGTTGTCTCTGAGGCCAACACGGCAGATATCTTCACCAAGGCGTTGCCGCCTTGTGACCACCAGCGTTTCAACACCCAGGTTGGCCTTGTGCCTGCCCGTCCACACTTGCTTACGTAGAGATGCCTTGTCCTGCATGTCTTGTACTCTTACATCTCTTTATATTTGCTATATACCTGCATGTGGATTGGCCTTGTGGCCCCTTGTTTGCTCTCGGAATGTGTGGTGCCTTTAAGCTCCACCCTGAGATTTGTCTTGTTCTTGTGGACTGGTCTTGTGACCGTTGCTTGCTCTTGTTGTTTCAACAGGACTACCGTCACCTAGACTATGGGGGTGTGTCAAACTTTAACTCTATAGTTTGTGTAGTTCTAGTCTAGGTATTCTCCCTTATGTTATTTTTTACTTGCACTAGGGCTAGGTTTTGCATATATCTTGTTTGTACTTTCTGTTATAGTCAATTTTACATCGCGACACTTTTGGTGGTCCTGCTGGAGGTGCTGGAGCTGCTGGTGCTGCTGGAGCCGGTGCTTCTAGGGGTGCAGGAGTTGGCGCTGCTGGAGCTACTGGAGGTACTCCTGGAGCCGGTGGTGCTGCAGGAGCTGGAGCTGGTGGTGCTGCAGGGGTTGGAGCTGACGCTGGAGGTGCTGGTGCTGTCTCTGCTGGTTCTGAAGGCGCTGCGCGGCCGCGGCCGTACTTCGTTCCGCTCCTTGAGAAGGTTCTTGGCCTCCCGCCTTCTACTGGTCCTGCTCTTCCCTAAGAGTGTCCACCGCCTATTCAGTCGCAGTCGCAATTACAGCCCGCCTCCCCACTGCCTCCTTTTTCTCCTTACACTGGTCCAACCGGAGGTCTTACGAAGCGTCGTGGGCCTGAGTCTCAACCTGCGTTGCCTATTCGTGCTGCTTGCACTAGTCGTCGTGGTTTGCGTCAGCGTCCTCCTCCTATCCCCGGCACGCACTAGATGGCACCGAGTCCTTCCACTACTCCGCAGCGTGTCCCTCTGCCGTCTCCTCCAGCGTCCTCTCTTCCTGGCCTTGCTGACCCGGAGTCTGACTCCCTTCGTGCTGCTAGTCCTACTTTCACGCGTCTCCTGGCCACTGTTGACACTGACCCTTCCTTTGAGTCTGCTGTTGCGTCGGGTCTTGTTGCTGAGCTTGTCCACTTTGCTGCTCATTGTCGTCTAGACTACGCCGCTGGTCTTGTTGCTGAGTCTGAGTCTGTCTGTCCTCCGCCCGTCGGGAGTGAGTGTGCTCTTAGCACGGATGTCCTTGAGGACAAGCAGAAGGAGTTCCAGTGTTTTGCGAGTGCTTGACCTCATCTCGTTGAGGAGGTTCCTCCACCTGGGGCGAACATTGTTGATGGCATGAGGATTTTCAGGGTGAAGCGGCCGCCGGGTTCTCCGCCTGTCTTCAAGGCGCGCTACGTGGCTCAAGGCTTCATTCAGCGACAGGGAGTTGACTACTTTCATACCTTCTCTCCCACCCCAAAGATGACCACTCTTCAGGTGCTGCTGCACGTCGCCGCTCAGCGTGACTACGAGCTACACAACAATATAATTTGACATGTTCGCCCCAGGTGGGGGAACTGCTTCGTCGTAGGTGCCCGTGGACTTCCAGGAAGCCATCTTTGCATCCATGTGTCAGAGTTATTGGGGTTAAGCCTTAAGAATACTGACAAAGGGGTGTAGAAGTGATAGGAGGGGGCTATCATGTACATTTGTATATAATCGGGACCGAGGAGAGCGGAGTGCGGAGGGCGACAGAGGACCAGGGTGGGCAACTTGGCAGCTCGGCAGCTATCGGCAGCGACGAGGCAACGGGGGGCTGAGTTGGAGCTGGTGATGATAACAGGGAGGGTGGTGAGCTGACGTGGCGTGAGGGTTGCGAATGGAGTGTTGCTGGGGTGTATGTGTTTTGTTTCTTTCCTTGCTTACAGACACCGAGTCCAGGAGAGTTGGAAGTCACACCCGCCAGCTGGAGGAAGGCAGAAGAGCTGCAAGGGTGGCAAGCTAGGTTGCTAGCACCTGTCCGTTGGTAGCCTTGCTTAGCTGGGTTGTGTAGGAAATAGAAAAGAGGGTCCTAGGCCATGGGACTGCCATTGCGTGTTCGTTTTCGTAAATTACTGCAACTTCTTTCAAGGATCACGCAGTATGCGACGAATCCATAGCTGCAGCCAGAATGAGTTACAAAGGGACTGAGCATACAAACACGCAAACTATGCATTTGCGTTCAGGGAGAGTGTTAGAGAAAATACCGCTGACGCACGCGGGTAGCGTGAAGATGGTGGACCGGGTCCAGGCTTAGCAGGCTACGAATCAACAGCCAGAGCCAGAGGGTTCAAAAGGGTGGAATGCACCCAGCGATGGGGATCTAAGATCGAGCTCAGAAAAGAGTGTTTGGATTGAATGATTCATCTGGGTACAACACGAGGCTATATATAGTCTCGACACAATGTCAGTTACCCAGGTGTTACGCGAATGTTCTAAGGGTCACGAAGCGGCCCGAATAGTAATAGAACCTTCATGAACTCAGTAGAAAGCAATTCGGTGGAAACCGAATAGGCTTGAGTTTGATACGCGTAACCTGGTTCGATGCTAGAACTAAAATAAAATATAGGAATGCACCTAGCCTAGGAAATCAAGCATAACTATGCATGATAAAGTAAACCCAAGCTAGTAATAGCATAATAAAGTCCACGCAAGCTAGCACAGCCAGCATAAGCTGTCGTACTCTCATACGTCCCCCCCTCAAAGCTGGGTGGCGTGAGATATACCGTGCTTGACAAGATAGTCCTCTAAAGTACGGCCTGCGTTGCCCATATCAGCTTCTGCAACCCAACTGTTCTCCGATGGGTCATATCCCTCCCAGCGTATTAGTAACTCGAGGGTCTTACAGCTGCGGCACTGATAAGTGAGAATGCGCTCCACTTCATACTCTGGTTCATCCTGTATGAGAACAAGTGGAGGTGGCAGAAGCTGCCGTCCTTGTAACTGTTGGTTGGGGTCCTTGTAGCTGAACGTAGAAAGCATTCTGAAGCTTCCACAAAGTAGGTTACCAGCTCCAGCTCAACCCCCCGTTGCATCGTCGCTACCGATAGCTGCCCAGCTGCCAAGTTGCCCACCCTGGTCCTCTTTCGCCCTCCGCACTCCGCTCTCCTCGGTCCCGATTATATACAAATGTACATGATAGCCCCCTCCTATCACTTCTACACCCCTTTGTCAGTATTCTTAAGGCTTAACCCCAATAAATCTGACACATGGATGCAAAGATGGCTTCCTGGAAGTCCACGGGCACCTACGACGAAGCAGTTCCCCCACCTGGGGCAAACATGTCAAATTATATTGTTGTGTAGGCTGTGTAGGGCCCACCACATCGAAAGTTTTTTTTTTCCTGCCCGGAGCGCGCTCCCTGAGTCGCGCTCCCCTCTCTGCCTTCGTCGAGCCTCCCTAGCGCCCACGTCGCGCCGCCTTAGCGGCCCCTGATTCGTCGCCCTAGCGACCCCGTAGCCCTACCTACGGCCCCGGCCCCGTCGCCCTACCCGCGCCTCGGCCCCGTCGCCCTACCTGCGCCCCGGCCCCATCGCCCTACCTGCGACCCTGGCCCCATCGCCCTACTTGCGACCCCGCCCCCGTCGCCCCACTGCGACCCTAGCCCCGCCGCCATACCTGCGGCACCGGCCCTAGCCCCGTCGCCCTACTTGCGCCCCGGCCCCGGCCCTGTCGCCCTACTTGCGACCCCGGCCCCGTCGCCCCACCTCCGACCCAGGCCCCGTCGCCCTACCTGCGCCCCGACCCCGGCCCCGTCGCCCTACCTGAGTACCGGCCCCGTCGCCCTACCTTCGACCCGGCCCCGTCGCCCTACCTGCGACCCCGCCGCTCTACCAAAGGCCTCGCTGCCCTACGAGCGGCCTCGCCGCCCTACCAGCGGCCCCGCCACCCTACCTGCGGCCCCGCCGCCCTACCAGCGGCCCCGCCGCCCTACCTGTGGCCCCGCCGCCCTACCAGCAGCCGCGCCACCCTACCAGCGGCCCGGCCGCCCTACAAGCGGCCCTGCCGCCCTACGCAGCCGAGCCGCTCGCACCGCCCGAGCCGCCCGTTTCGCCCGAGCCGCCCAAGCCGCCCAAGCCGCCTGAGCAGCTGAGGCGCCGAGCTGCGGATGCCGCCGAGCCACAGTTGCTGCCGAGCCGCCCGAGTCGCCCGAGCCGCCGTGTTGCCGAGCTGCTGTGCTGCCGAGCTGCCCGAACCGCCCTGTCTGGTGAGAGCAGCGCCTCTGTCACTGCACTGCCCCTGCTCTACAGTTAGCACTGCTAGTCTACTACTGTCATGGCCACCCCTAGTGTTCTTGCTTTTGACGCTGAGGGTCGGGCCATTGACTTTGACGTCTGGGTGGATGACCTGCATCTTTTACTACACTGCGATAGGGCAGACGGTCTCTCCCTCTTTGACCTCACCTCTGGTGCCTCCCCTGCCCCTGCTGCCGATGCCGACCTCACTGGTCACTCACAGTGGGCCACTTGCGATGCTGCTGCACGTCTTGCTGTGCGTCGCCACCTGCCTACCACTGAGCGCGCACACTTTAGTCAGTACAAGAGTGCTCAAACCTTGTACGACGCTGTAGTTGCACGCTACTCTTCCCCTGCGACTGGTGCACTGAGCCGCCTCATGCTACCGTACCTCTTCCCTGACCTTGCTGCCTTACCCACAGTCGCTGACCTCATTACGCACTTCCACACTAGTGATACTCGCTACCGCGCCGCGCTTCCTGCTGAGTTAGCACCAAGAACCCCCCCCCCCATGTACATCACTCTCTACTACATAGTCACCCGCCTCCCTGACTCCCTTGGTGTAGTCACGGACCACTTCCTCTCAGTCTGTCCCACCACCCTCACAATTGACCTCCTAGAGAAGGCCCTCCTAGCAGCGGAGAAGAGCATAGTCGTTGTAGGAGCCTCTCGTGGTGACCCTCGCACCCCCATCTTTGAGGGATGTTCTCCTTCCCCCCTTTTGCCCTCTGTGGCCTCTACTACTACAGCCAACCTCGTTGGTCTTGAGTCGGTTAGTGCGGCGTCTGCCCCTAGCGGGAGACGCCGCTCTGGCAAAAGCAAGGGGGGCAAGGGCGCGGGAGGAGCTAGCGGGGGTGGTGGAGGTGGCGGTGGAGGCGGCGGAGGGAGTGGGGGTGGCGGTGGGAGTGGTGGCCGAAGTGGAGGTGTCGTTGGCGGCAGTGGAGGCGGAGGCGGTAGCGGTGGGAGCGGAGGCGGCGGTGGTGGCAGAGGTGAAGGAGGCGGTGGTGGAGAAGGTGGAGCTGGTCGGGGTGGCGCTACGCAGCGGAGCGGCTCCGGTGGTGGTCAGCGCCAGCAGCAGCAGCAGCAGCGTTCTCGGGACATCCCCCCCCCTCAGCAGCTCCGTGAGTGGTACGCTGCACGTCAACGTGGTGGGGGTTTTGGTTCGTGCGCCTACGTCCTACGCACCGGCGACAGTGCGGGTGAGCAGTGTGGGGGTGCACACCCCACCCAGCGCTGCTTTGGCCCCCTCACGGACGCTTGGCGTCACCAGTTCTCGGAGGCCACTGAGATCCCCCGCTGGGGTGAGCTGTCTAGGGCAGGTGTAGCTATCTTTGATCTTGACTTTCAGGCTATTCTTGCTGCCATGTATGCTGTGACTATTAGTGATGAGGGAGACTGTTACCGGTGCTTCCCGCCTGACCCAGGCATTAAGAATGCTGCTCTAGGTACTGGTGAGGCTGCTGCTCTAGGTGCCTGTGAGGCCGCTGCTCCAGGTGCCAGTGCGTCTGCGTCCTCAGGTGCTGGTGAGTCTGCGCTCTCAGGTACCGCGTGAGCTTCGGCCTCCCTCACCTTCACGCTTGACTCTGGAGCTTCTCGCTCCTTCTTTCGAGACCGCACCACACTCACGCCGCTTGGTCGGCTGGTAACGGTCTCCCTAGCAGACCCCTCTGGGGGTCCTGTCCTTTCTCACTTCTCCACTTTCCTCCCGTGTCCGGCTGCCCCGTCTGGCACCTTGTCTAGTCTTTACCTCCCCTCGTTCTCTACAAACTTGGTGAGTGGTGCTGACCTACAGGATGCGGGGGTTCACCAGTTTACTCCTGCGAGTCAGCAGGTGACCCACTACACGGACGCTCGCACAGGCCGGCACCTGGCCACGTTTACGCGTCGGCCGGGGTTGAGCCTGTACACCCTGACCACTGAGTCTCCTCCTGTCCCTGCGTCTGGTCAGGTAGCTGCGTCGGGTCAGGTGTTTGCTGCAGCGTCCAGGTCTGGTTCAGAGTCTGCCCCTTGCTCGTGTCGCCTCCTGGCTCACGAGACTCTCCTGTGGAACCACTGCCTTGATCACCCCTCCCTGCCTCGTCTCCGGGGCATGTCCTCCCGTGTCCTAGTCTCTGGTCTTCCCCGGTCCCTCCCTCCCCTTCCTCCAGGGCCTGGCCCTTCCTGCATCACCTGTGTCGAGGGGCGGCTGCGGGCTGCCCCTCACTCCTCTCAGTTTCCCCCGACAGAGGCCCCGCTGCAGACGCTTCACATGGACGTGTTGGTCCCCTACTACCGCCTCTTCCCCTACCGCACTCCGTCCCTCCCCCCGCCACCGCTCTTCCTTGTGCCGGGTCCCCCTCTGGTAGATCCCCTCCCCCCTCAGGGTCCTGCCCCTTCAGGTGTGTCCCTGGTAGACGCAATCGAGCCTAACGAGATTACTGGTGACTCTAGTGCTGCTGGGGGTGCTGCGCCTACGGATGCTGACTCTGGGGGTGCTGAGCGTGTGGGTGCTACACCTGGGGGTGCTGGGCGTACGGGTGGTCCTCCTGGGGGTAGTGAGCCTGTGGGTGCTGCGACTGGTGGTACTGAGCCTGGGGGTGCTGAGCCTGGAGGTGCTGAGCCTGGGGGTGCTGAGCCTGGGGGTGCTACGTCTGGAGGTGCGGAGCTTGGGGGTGCCACGTCTGGAGCTGCTGAGCCTGAGGTGCGGAGCCTGCGGCCGCTGGGCCTGCTCGTGTGGCGTCTGGCGGTGCTGGGTCTGGAGGTTCTCCGGGTGCTTCGTCACGGCGGGAGCTACTCTCTTCACAGGAGCTACGCGAATGGTTTGCCCGGCGTTGGAGACGTCCTACTGGGGCTTCTTCGGCTGCTGAGGGTGCTGGTGACGCCGGTCCCGGAGTTGCTCGTACTGGGAGTCCTGGCGTTACTGGACCTGTGGGTTGGATTGGAGCTGGAGCTGCTGAGGGTGTTGGCGCTGAGGCTACTGCTGTCAGTCCTTGCGGCGGTCCTGCTGCGGGTGCTGCTGGTGCTGCTGGAGGTACTGCAGCTGGAGGTGCTGTTGGCGCTGGTGCTGCCGCTAAGGGTGCTGGTGCTGTCCTTGCTGTGTCTGGAGTTCCCGCGCGGCCTTGGCCGTACTTTGTTCCGCTCCTTCAGCAGGTTCTTGGTCTTCCTCCTCCCTTAGAGTGTCCACCGCCTGTCCAGTCACAGTCACAGTTACCGCCGGCCTCCCCACTGCCTGCTCCTTCTTCCTACACTAGTCCTACAGGAGGTCTTGTTGAGCGTCGTGAGCCTGCGTCTCGTCCTGCGTCGCCTGTTTGTGCTGCTCGCACTAGTGGTCGTGCTGCACGTCCGTGTCCTCCTCCTGTCCCTGGCACGCACCGGATGTCTTTGCGTCCGTCCAGTGCTCCTCTGCGTGCCCCTTTGCCTTCTTCTCCTGAGTCCTCTCTTCTTGCACTTGCCGACCCGGAGTCGGACTCTCTTCGTGCTGCCAGTCCTACTGTCACGCGTCTCCTTGCTACTGTCGTCGCTTACCCTTCCTTTGAGTCCACTGCTGCGTCTGCTCTAGTTGCTGAGCTCGTCGACTTTGCTGCTCGCTGTCGTCTAGACTACGCTGCTAGTCTTGTTGCTGAGTATGCGTCTGTCTGTCCTCCGTCCGTCGGGGGTGAGTGTGCTCTTGGCACGCACGTCCTTGAGGACAGGCAAGAGGTGTTCCAATGTCTGGCTGCTGCTTCACCTCATCTAATGTCCGTACTGCTTACCCCTAAGGGAGACCCGGATGCACTTGACATCCCGACTCCGCGCTCTTACGCGGAGGCCGTAGAGGGTCCTCCACCTGGGGCGAACATCGTTAGTGGCATGTGGATCTTTAGGGTGAAGCGGCCGCCAGGCTCTCCACCTGTCTTCAAGGCGCGGTACGTGGCTCGTGGCTTCAGTCAGCGGCAGGGAGTTGACTACTTTCAGACCTTCTCTCCCACCCCGAAGATGACCACTCTTTGGGTGCTGCTGCACATAGCCACTCAGCGTGACTACGAGCTTCACTCCTTTGACTTCAGCACTGCTTTCTTGCAGGGTAGCCTGCACGAGGAGATCTGGCTGCGCCGTCCACCTGGCTTCACTGGGACTTTTCCTCCTGGCACCCAGTGGAGCCTCCAACGGCCAGTCTACGGTCTCCGCCAGGCGCCCCGTGAGTGGCACGACACACTGAGGACTACACTTGCGGCTCTTGGGTTTGCTCCTTCTACAACCGACCCGTCCCTGTTTCTGCGCACCGACACCTCTTTGCCGCCGTTCTACATCCTCGTGTACGTCGACGACTTGGTCTTTGCCACTGCTGACACTGCTGGACTCGCCCACGTGAAGTCCGAGCTGCAGAAGAGAAACACGTGCACAGACCTGGGTTAACTGCGCAGCTACCTTGGCTTGCAGATCACCCGGGACAGAGCACGCCGCACCATTACCCTGACTCAGTCACATATGGTGCAGCAGGTCCTTCAGCGCTTCGGCTTCACGTACTCCTCGCCTCAGGCCACTCCTCTGCCTACTCGCCACTCGCTCTTAGCTCTGCCTTTGGATGAGTCCGTAGAGTCGAGTGGCCCGTACCCAGAGCTTGTTGGCTGCCTCATGTACCTGATGACCTGCACACGACCTGACCTTGCATACCCTCTGAGCATTCTTGCACGCTATGTTGCTCCTGGGAGACACAGACCGGAGCACATGGCTGCAGCAAAGAGGGTGTTGCGCTACTTGTGCAGTACGTTGGGCATGGGGCTAGTGCTTGGAGGGCAGAGTCCATTGGTCCTCACAGGGCACGCAGACGCTTCTTGGGCTGACGACCAGTCTACACAGCGGTCGTCACAGGGTTACACCTTCAGCCTTGGTTCCGGCTCTGTTTCGTGGTGGGCTACTCGCTCGTCTTCCGTTCTCGGCTCCAGTTGTGAGGCTGAGATCTACGCAGGAGCCATGGCTGCCCAGGAGCTTCGCTGGCTCACCTACCTGCTGACTGACCTCGGAGAGCCGCCTCGTTCTCCTCCAGTGCTGTACGTAGACAACAAGGACTTGCTGGCCTAGTGTCGGGAGCACAGTCTGGAGCACAGAACGAAGCACATTGCTCTCCGCTACTTTCTGGCTCGTGAGCTGGAGCAGCGTGGTCAGCTCCGTCTCACCTACGTGGCCTCTGAGGCCAACACTGCTGATATCTTCACCAAGGCCCTTCCGCCTTGTGATCATCAGCGCTTCTGTACTTTGCTGGGTCTTGTGCCTACTTGGCCTCACTTGCTCACTTCTTGATCTTCTTTGTACTGTACTCTTTCTATACCTGCACTTGCTTGATTACCTTTTTATATATATATATATATTCTTGCATGTGAACTGGCCTTGTGGCCTTACTCTTGTGCTCGGACTGTGTGGTGACTTTGTGATCCACCCTGAGCTTGCTTTGCTTTGCTTGACTGGTCTTGTGACCTCTTGTTCTCCCCCACTTTGCCTATGGGGGTGTGTCAGAACATTAAAGCTTATACATTTGTGTATGCTGTAGTGGGGTAGCCCACAAGGGGTACATTGCTCTCGCTACTTTCTTGCTCGTGAGCTGCAGCAACGTGGTAAGTTGCGACTTGCGTACGTGGCCTCTGAGGCCAACGGTGCTGATATCTTCACTAAGGCACTTGCGCCTTGTGATCATCAGCGCTTCTGTACTCAACTTGGTCTTGTGCCTGTCTTGCCTCACTTGCTCACTTCTTGACCTTGCTTGAACTGTCACATATATTTACTCCTGCTCTTACTTGTTTAGCCTTATATATATATGTATATATGTGCGCCTGCATGTGAACTGGCCTTCCGGCCTTGAACTTGTGCTCAGAATGTGTGGTGACTTTGTGATCCACCCTGAGCTTTGCTTTGCTTTGCTTGACTGGTCTTGTGACCCCTTGTTCTCCCCCACTTTGCCTATGGGGGTGTGTCAAATTATATTGTTATGTAGGCTGTAGTGGGGTAGCCCATATGGGGTACACATTCCTAGGGTTGCATATTTGTACTGCTTTCATTCCTTAGTGCATCCATTCTCGTTTCAACTTTCTCAGAACATAGTCGATGGCATGTGGATTTTCAGGGTGAAGCGGACGCCGGATTCTCCGCCTGCCTTCAAGGCGCATTACGTTGCACGAGGCTTCAGTCCGCGTGAGGGGGTCAACTTCTTCTAGACCTTCTCCCCCACCCCAAAGATGACCACTCTTCGGGTGCTACTGCGGGTTGCAGCACAGCGCGACTATGAGCTGCACTCCCTCGACCTCTCAATAGCTTTCCCGCAGGGCAGCCTTCACGAGGCTATCTGGTTGCGCTGCCCTCGTGGCTTCAGTGGGTCTTTTCCTGAGGGTACCCAGTGGAGTCTTCGGCGACCAGTCTACGGTCTGCGTAAGGTGCCCCATGAGTGGCACGACACACTGAGGACTACACATGCGGCTCTTGGCTTCGCTCCCTTGACTTCTGACCTTTTGTTGTTTCTGCGCACAGACACTTCTATGCCATCGTTCTACGTTCTCGTGTACGTAGACGACTTGGTTTTTGCTACTGCTGACACTGAGGCACTGGCCCTAGTGAAGGCGGAGCTGTATGAGAGACACATCTGCGTTGACCTGGGTGAGCTGCGGAGCTATCTTGGCTTGCAGATCACCTGGGACACAGCACGGCGCACCATCACCCTCACTCAGTTACACATGGTGTAGCAGATCCTTCAGCGCTTTGAATTTTTGTGGTCCTCGCCTCACTCCACTCCTCTCAACACCAGGCCACTCGCTCTCAGCTACACCTTTGGACGAGTCCGTAGAGCCAAGTGGTCCGTACCAAGAGATGGTGGGTTGCCTCGTGTACCTGATGACGTGCACACGACCTGGCCTCGCGTACCCTCTCAGCCTCCTGGCTCGCTACGTGGCTCCCGGTAGACACCGAAAGGTGCACTGGGATGCTGCAAAGAGGGTTCTGCGCTACTTGTGCAGTACATTGGGCATGGGGCTCGTGCTTGGAGGATAGGGCTCACTTGTTCTCATCGGTCACTAAGATGCTTCTTCGGCTGACGACCTAACGACTCGCTGGTCGACACTGGGGTCGAGCTTCATCCTTGGCGCTGGTTCTGTCTCGTGAAGGTCTACTCGCTCGTCTTTCGTACTTAGTTCCATATTTGAGGCCGAGATCTATGCTGGGGCTATGGCTGCACAGGAGCCCCGCTGGCTGACCTACCTTCTGACCAACTTGGGTGAGCGGCCTCGTTCTCCTCCAATTCTGTACGTCAACAACAAGGTTATGATTGCCTTGTGTCAGGACCAGAGACTGGAGCACAGAATGAAGCAGATTGCTCTTCGTTACTTCCTCATGCAAGAGCTGCAGCAGCGTGGTCAGCTTTGTCTTGCTTACGTGGCCACACTGGCCAACACTGCTGGTGTCTTCACCAAGGCCCTTGGGTCTACTGATCATCAGCGTTTCTGCACTGCTCTTTAGCTTGTGCCCACTCTGCCTCACGTGCTTGTCTCTTGATCTTGCCTTGCACTTATTGTGCTCTGATCTATATAATTATACCTGCATGTTTGCACTTGCTAGGTTGTGATCAGTACTGCAATTGCTATTCTAAACTCCGCATGTGAACTGGCCTTGTCCACCCTGAGCCTTGCTTAGCTTTCTTCTCCAGACTGGTCTTGTGACCACATGGTTGTTGTGGTTGGTTTGATGCATCTCGCTCAGGCAAATTTATATTACATATGTTAGTTTAGCCTATATTGAGTTGCCCCTTTAGGGGTACAACATTATCTCTCGACATTTGTCTTGTACCCCTCCCTTGACCTAATTTAGTCATTCATAGTTCTCACACTCATATGGCCTTCCATATTCTTAGGACGTGGTAAAAGTGCTCAATTAGGGAAATATAGATATGGATTCTGGTCACTGAACTGAAATCCCGCTGTAAGCATACAAATAGTACACAACCTTATATATCCGCATTAGCAAACGAACCTGAGGCGATCGATCCTAAACTTTTACCACATCCTTACCATTCGTATATTTCCCCTAATATCGTCACACACGCATGTTAGACCAATAGTTCATATTTATTGTTGTTCATTGATCAAAACTTACCAAGGCCTTGTATATGCGCAAATTTAACGTCAGGTCGGGCAGACTCGGGATTTTTTTTTATGACAACCAGAAAATGAAAAACTTCGTGAATGTCATAGAGAAATCGCACCGCACCTTCGCACAGTCACTGTGCACTGCCTCGCATAATTAAAACCCAAGTCCCAAATTACACAACGAAGTGAACGGAAAATTTGTAGGTTCGAAAAACCCTAGCAAGCGGTTCGTTTGGAAAATCGAAAACCAATCCCATCAAAAACCAAGTGAAAATATGGACCAAACGCGTGAAAGTGGCGACACTTTGCCACCCGACTTGGTAGTTCTAGCTTGGGCCTTTACACCGTTGGATGGTTCAACACGTCGAGGTTGAACCATGCACGGTCAATTTATGTGTCAGTCTGCCAGGGAACTCAGGTTCGTGGAACTAGCATACAGTTTGAAAAAACCTTCCAAAAATGTTGTTTGGTGGTTAAATGAAAGCGCTCAGCCTCGGGAGGAATTCTCTTATGACCTATTTATGATATGGTGTTTTCAGCTTAACGAAGAAGGTTCCAAGGTGGTTGGTTCCCCAAAAAAACCGCCAGCCGAACAAGGCCGCGTGGGTTCAGATTCATTAAAAAACGGTGATATTCGCGACTTTGGCCGCCCTTGCCAGAGTGAAAGGAATTTTCTCGACACTCCTTACCGCGACTTGCAACATCGCGTACAGTAGCAGCCGTTGTTCGCCCGTTACTGCTAACGGGACTTTGCCAACTTCGTGCGCACTATTTCACCAAACCATGCACCACTGGCACGGCCGTGTCGGCCTACGCTTTGGGACTAGCCCTCATATTTTGTACTCGTTTGACACTCTAGTGCATTCCTCGCTACCTCGATTCATTGCACCCGTAACACTTGGTTATCAGAGCCACTTTCTTTTTGGACCGCGCATCTCCACACCCCAAAAGCACTTTTGATTTTTCACTCGAAGGGACTCACGCCCCTTGGCACCTAGGAGCCGCTGTCCTCGCGTTCTCTCGTAAACGTGTACAAGCACGACTGCGCCTAGACCAAACTGATCCGACACCCTTCGCAATGGCCGAACACATCGACGTCACGACGCTCACGCAGGACCGCCTAAATGAGCTGCTGCGGCAGCAGCACGATAACTCAGAAGAAATTGTGGCACTGACGGCGGAACGTACGTCCCTGCAAAACAACGTCGCACGAGCACAACAAACACAGTCACAAGCACCTGGCATTCCGGGACAACGTGCACCAAAGGCATCACAGCACGAAAGTGTGGGGCAACCCGTGAGCGCGGCCAATGATGGCGTTGTCCGCCACGACGGAGACGACGACCACGGCATGACACACCCCGAAGCGACGAACGCGGCCAGGAACCAGCCTTGCGTCACGATTTCGGCACCAACCAACGATTCGGCATTGCCGTTACCGATGCCGCTGAAGCCGCAGCGTCCGCCATATTTTGACCTAAGTCAACGAGGTGGTCCTATCGTCCAGGCGTGGTTGTTCACGATGAACGTGTTTTTCGACGACAACTACGTCTCAGAGGATGCGACGAAGATCCGCTACGCCGTGTCGCTGCTGCGAGGACCCGCCATAGATTGGTGGCGTGTCATCATCACGAAGCCAAACGACTACGCGACTCTACCAACACGAGAAGGACAAACCCGACCCTGGGCGCCATCATATCTTGTGGAGGTGCCCCAATATCACGCGTGGGATGTGTGGTGCGCAGGTCTGCGCGCTAAATTGGAGCCGATTGCGGCTTCGATCGCGGCGCGTCAGAAGCTCCACACTTGGCGCGAACTCGGTTCTGTCCAAGATTACACTAGCAGGTTTCTCGCGCTGTGTGAGCAAGTGGGATATATGCACGAGGGCGAGCGTATCGACCGCTGCATCAGTGGCCTAAAGCACGACATCTCTCGGGAAATCCAGCTCTGCGGCGTCACTGACTTTCAAGAGATTCTCACCATGGCGGAGAAACTCAATTTCTTCCGCCGACCGAGACCGGGGTCCTACGGAAGCAGCAGCAACTGGGGACATCGATCTCATGGGACGAACGAGGGCACCACGATACGTGTCATCGCCGCGAATGCCGCTGCCGTACCGTTTAAAGGGCGCAGCTTCGCGTGCAATCGGTCGGGACACCGCAAGAGTGAATGCCCGGAAAACGCTAAGGGAAAGGAGGAAGCTGAGCAGGAGAAACAGACCAAGCAGCAGGGAAACGCTGGAAGTTATTAGCAGATGGGCCCTCTACTGACAGGTCACGCTGCTCGCCTGAACCAACCGACCCTCACCAAGTGATTGCTCCAGTTCACGCAATCAACCACACCCGGCCGTATAAGGAGGGTACTACGGTAGACAGCCCCATACTGCTTAGTGGGAAAATTGGGACAGACTTAGTTAAAATATTCGACGACGGGGGAGCCAGCCACAGTCTGATCAACACCGCCACAGCACGAAAACTGAGACTGCCACTAGACAGGTGTTTACCTGAGAATTACACAAGACTGGTTGACGGCACACCACTGACGATATGGGAACGTGTGGACCGAGTTCGGATTTGATGTGGGGGTAGCTTTACGTTTAGCCAAGAAATGTTCGCGACAACCCTCGACGGAACCGACATTTTCCTCGGCCGTAATTGGTTGTGACGACACAATCCGTGGATCGACTGGACGACGGGTGACTGCACCGTGTGAGTGAACGGTAACAAAATCGCCTTGCCTTGCTGGGGCTCGCCTGAGTCTTCGTCGGTGCGTGTCAACGCAATCACGATAAAACGCGTCGTAGCGGCAGGAGTTGATGTGTACGCGGTCGACGTTTGGGAAGCCGAGGCAGCAGACAAAGGGGGGGATTTGCAGAAACTGTTAGCCGACGTGTCTAGTTACTTGGCAGCGCTCCTGAAGCAGTACAGTGGGATTTTCCCGGACGACCTGCCGACAGGACTGCCACCTCAGCGACCGCACGACCATAGGATAGAGTTAGAACCGGGGGCACAGCCGACAGTACAGCGTCAGTTCCGACTGACCCAACCCGAATTGGACGAACTGAGGAAGCAGCTAGATTACCTTCTCGAAAAAGAGTTCATTCGTTCAAGTTCGTCACCCTTCGCAGCACCGATATTGTTCACACCGAAGAAGGACGGGGGTTTTTGCATGTGCATCGATTATCGCGCACTGAACAGGCTACCATCAAATCCCGTTACCCCATCCCCGGGTTTTCTCGAAAATTGACCTTCGAGGAGGCTATACCAAATCCGAATCAACCCACCCGACTGCCCGAAAACAGCTTTTCGAACACGCTATGGATCCTTCAAATACACCGTCATGCCCTTTGGACGGACCAATGCCCCCGCCACTTTTCAAATGACCATGAGCGAAGCCTTCCACCCGCTTTTAGATAAGTGCGTCATCGTGTACCTTGACGACATATTGATTTACAGCCCAGATAGAGCACAACACCTATAGGACATTAAAGCAGTTTTTAAAATATTGAGTGAGATCCGCCTATTGACAAAAGCCTCTAAGTCTGAATTTCTACAGGACAGACTGGAGATTTTAGGCCACATTATCTCACCTGACGGAGTAGAAATACACCCGAAGAAGATCGCGACAATTCAAGCCTCGCACGCATTGACAAATCTAACTAAGCTACAAAGTTTTTTGGGGTTCGTCAACTATGTGCGCCAATTCGTCCCCGACATGGCAAAGTTGACTACTCCGTTGACCGACTTGCTGAGGAAGGGGGTTGAGTACACGTGGGGAGAGAAAAAGCAAGCTGCCTTCTCGGCCCTCAAACGAATTTTGTACTCTCCACCCGTGCTTCCACATCGCAGATCCGCACCGTCTGTTCGAACTCGTCACCGACATCCCCGAGGGAGCAGTACTGTTGAAGGACTTCGGGAACGGCCTTCGGCCAATTGCGTATGAGTCCCGCAAGCTTCACCCGCCCAAACGCAACTACATGATACATGACCGCGAAATGCTAGCGATTCTGCACGCGTTCAAAGTGTGGCGATGCTACCTTACCAGAGCAGACGTGACAGTACGAACAGATCACCAATCACTACAGCACCTCCACGCCCAATCAAATCTCAATCCGCGATAGATCCGCTGGCTGGACTATGTGGAGTCCAACTTCCACTACACCGTACAAAAAAGGCGCATCAAACATCGCCGACGCAGTCACACGTCCCACCGCACAACTACACGCCATCCTATTCGCCCAGACCAACCCACTGTTGATAGGCCTATTCACCCACGGATACAGTACCGACCCATTTTTCACGACCGGAAATTTACAACAATTGGCAGAAGCAAAGGGAGTCTATTACGTAAAAGCAGGCACCAACCGCATCTGGGTACCCGCGTATTCACTACTGAGGGAGCTGTTACTGCAGGAGGCACGCGACGAAATTACCTCGGGACATTTTGGGGTAGAAAAATCTGTCAAACATTATATATGTTGTTGTGCTTGTTTAGGCTACAGTGGGTTAGCCTATAGGGGGAACACAATTCTAGGGTTAGGTATTTGTACTGTTTTCATTCTTAGTTCATTCATTCCTATTCGTTCATTTCAACATGGTATAGAGCAAGTCCTTCCTAGGACCGTTTTTTTAGGGCCCACCACTACCTACCTACCTAACTACCTACCTGCGCCCTAGGGCGCCTCGGTTTTCACGGCCCTCTAAGGCTCCGCGACCCGCCCCTTAAGGCCCCGTCGGCCCACGGGCTTGCCCCTTACGGCCCCGCGCTCGCCCCTTTACGGCCCCGCGCTCGCCCCTAGAGGCCCCGAACGGCCCACGCGCTCGCCCCTAGCGGCCCCTTTTGGCCCCGCGATCGCCCCTAACGGCCCCGTCGGCCCCGCGCTCACCTCCCTAGAGGCCCCTTACGGCCCCTTCAGCCCCGCGCTCACCTCCCTAGAGGCCCCAAACGGCCCCGTCGGCCCCGCGCTCACCTCCCTAGAGGCCCCTTACGACCCCGTCAACCCCGCGCTCACCTCCCTAGAGGCCCCGAACGGCCCCGTCGGCCCCTAGAGGCCCCTTTACGGCCCCGCGCTCACCTCCCTAGAGGCCCCAAACGGCCCCGTCAGCCCCACGCTCACCGCCCCTAGAGGCCCCGAACGGCCCCGCGCTCGCCCCTAGAGGCCCCGAGCGGCCCGTGACCGCCACAGCCCAGGACCAAACCAAGCCACGCGACCCGAGCCGAGCCGCGCGACCCGAACTGAACCGCGCCGCCCCACCCGAGCCGCACCACCCTACCTGAACCGAGCTGCCCTACCTGCTTCATCCTCCTTCTACTACTGCTACTTCTACTGCTCCTATGGCTAGCCCACAGGTTCTAGTTTTCGATGCTGAGGGCCGCCCAGTGAAGTTTGACACCTGGCTAGATGACCTGCACCTCTATCTACAGCTCACAGCCAAGGACGACATCTCACTGTACGACCACGCCCTAGGCCATGTCACTGCCCCTGCTGCTACTGCTGACAGCAGTGCCCGCTCACAGTGGCAGACTCGTGATGCCCATGCTCGCTTCACTATTCGCAACTCCCTGCCGATAGACAAGCGTGAGCACTTTGGCTAGCACAAGACTACACAGGCACTGTACACAACTGTCGCTGCTCGCTTTTCCTCACCGGCCTCTGCCGCGCTAGGCCGTCTCTCCCTCCCCTACCTGTTTCCCGACCTGGCCTCGTTCCACACAGTCGCTGACCTCATCACGCACCTCCGTACTAGTGAGGCCCGCTTCCGTGCCGCCATGCCCGATGAGTTCCTTGCAACGCACCCCCCCCCACTCTGGCTCACTCTCTACCACCTAGTCACCCGCCTCCTTGACACTCTGCGTGCTGTCAGAGATCACTTCCTAGCTTGCTGCCCCACTGAGCTCACCATTGCCCTCCTCGAGAAGGAACTGCTTGCAGCTGAGGCTAGCATAGTAGCTTTAGGTGCCTCTCGTGGCGACCCCCGTACCCCGTTCTTTGATGGGTGTTCTCCTTCCCCCCTTCTTCCCTCTGACGCCTGTGCTGCTGCTGTCGACCTCCTTGGTGCTGAGAAGGTCGGTACTGCGTCTGCTTCGAGCGGGCGCTGCAGCGGTAGGGGCAAAGGGGGCAAGGGTGGTGGCGGTGATGGCGGGGGAGGCGGTGGTGGGGGTGGTGGCGGCGGTGGGGGTGGTGGCACGACTAGAGGGGCTAGTGGAAACGGTGGGGGTGGTGGCGGCAGCGGCGGGGGAGGTGGCAAAGGGGTTGGCGGTGGTGGGGGTGGCGGTGGACGAGGCGGCGGCAGGGGTTGGGGTGGTCGAGGAGGTGGCAGCGGTGGTGGTGGCCGTGGAGGCACTGGCGGTGGCCAGGGCCAGCAGCACACTCCCTCGCCCCAGGAGGTCCGTGAGTGGTACTCTCAGCACGGGGGGGGGGGTGGCTTTAGCTGCACGTACGTCATTCGCATTGGTGACCGCACTGGTCAGCAGTGTGGACGACCGCACGCCACACAGCGCTGCTTTGCTCGTCTCGACGTCGCTTGGCGTGTTCAGTTCCCTCAGGCCACTGAGCTGCCCCGCTGGATTGATCTCCTGAAGAAGGGGATTGATATCTATGCTCTAGACTTTGATGCTATTCTATCTGCTATGTATGTGATGTCTACTAGTGGAGAGGGTGCTGAGTACCTGTGTGTGCCGCCCGACCCGGGCATTAGGACTAGTGCGTCTGCCGCTCCGGGTACTCGCGTGTCGGCTACCTCAAGTGCTGGTGAGGCACCTGCTCTAGGTGCTTGTGCGTCTGCCCCCCCTGGTACTGAGTCAACTGCAGCACTGCACACCTTCACACTGGACTCAGATGCTTCTCGCTGCTTCTTTCATGACCGCACTGCCCTTGAGCCGCTTGCTCGGCCAATTGCTGTCTCCCTTGCTGACCCCTCTGGGGGTCCGGTCATTGCGACCTCCTCCACTGTCCTTCCCTATCCTGCGGTCTCGTCGGGCACACTGTCATGCCTCCACCTCCCCTTGTTCTCTACGATCCTGATGGCAGGATGTGCGCTCCAGGACGGGGGTGTTCACCAGCTCCCCCCGGCCTACAAGCGTGTGACACACTGTACGTGTGCTCGTACGGGCCGTCACTTGGCTACCTTGACTCGACAGCCGGGGTCAGACCTGTACACAATGACCACTGAGTCCCCTCAGGTTGCTACGTCTGCGTCTGCGTCCGCGTCAGGTCAGCTGTCGGCCCCCTGCTCGTGTCGCTCTTTGGCACAGGAGACTGTCCACTAGCACCACCGCCTTGGCCACCCGTCTGTGCAGCGGCTTCGTGCCATGCACTCCCGGTACCTTGTCTCTGGCCTTCCCAGGGTCCTTCCTCCCCTCCCTCCCTCGCCTGCTCCTCCCTGTCTCCCCTGTGTTGAGGGACGGCAGCGCGCCGCTCCTCACTCCTCCTCGTTTCCCCCGACGACTGCTCCCTTGCAAACGCTCCACATGGACGTGTAGGGCCCAGCCCGCGTCCGTGGTCAGGGTCAAGAGAGGTACTTCCTGACAGTTGTTGACGACTACTCGCGCTACACCACGGTCTTCCCCTTGCGCACCAAGGGTGAGGTCCCTGATGTTTTGATCCCTTGGATCCGCAGAGCCCGTCTCCAGCTCAACGAGCGTTTCCACTCGGACTTTCCTGTCCTGCGCTTGCACTCTGACAGAAGTGGCGAGTTCTCCTCTGACCTCTTGGCACCTACTGTGCTGAGCACGGCATTGAGCAAATTTTCACGCTTCCGGCCTCTCCACAGCAGAATGGGGTTGCGGAGTGCCGCATTGGCCTGGTCATGGAGGTCGCCCGTACCTCCTTGATCCATGCGGCTGCCCCCCACTTTCTGTGGTCATTTGCGGTCCGGTACGCTGCGCATCAGCTCAACCTCTGGCCCCGTGTCTCCTTGCCGGAGACCTCGCCCACACTGTTGTGGACGGGGGAGGTTGGCGATGCGTCGCGTTTCCGGGTCTGGGGATCTCGAGCTTTTGTCCGCGATACGTCTGCGGACAAGCTCTCCTCCCGTGTTGTTCCCTGCGTCTTCCTTGGCTTTGTCCCAAACGCGTCTGGTTGGCAGTTTTACCACGCCACCTCGCGCCTAGTCTTGCCCTCTCAGGACGTCACTTTTGACGAGTCCGTCCCCTACTACCGACTCTTCCCCTACCGCACTGCCCCGCTTCCCCCCCCCGCCTCTCTTCCTCGCGCCAGGTGCTGCTGTTGTAGACCCCCTCCCCCCTCAGGGTGACGCTCCCTCAGGTGTGTCTCAGGTAGACCCGGTTGAGCCTGTTGAGGTAGCTGTCAACTCTCGTCCTGCTGGGGGTGCTGAGCCTGGGGGTGCTGAGCCTAGGGGTGCAGAGACTGGGGGTGCTAAGCCTGGGGGTACGGAGCCTGGGGGTGCGGAGCCTGGGGGTGCGGAGCCTGGGGGTGCTGAGCCTAGGGGTGCTGAGCCTGGGGGTGCTGAGACTGGGGGTGGTGAGCTTGGGGGTGCTGAGCCGTAGAGTCCGGAGTCTGGGGGTTCAGAGTCTGGAGGTGCTGAGCCTAGGAGTCCTACACCTGGAGGAGCCCTCTCCTCGGAGCAGCTGCGTGAGTGGTACTTACAGTACTGCAGCCCCAGGAGAGGTACCTCTGGAGCCAGGCGTACTACTGGGACTTGTGCTAGTGCTTCTCCTCCTAGTCGGGAGCTCCCCTCCTGTGAGCGGATCCGTGAGTGGTATAAGCGGCGCTGCACTCTTCGGAGTGGCGCGCCTCGTGTTGCGAACCCCGCTACTACTGGTGGTGCTGCTGATGCTGGAGGCTCTACTGGTGCTGCTGGTGCTGCGGCCCCAGAGGTTGGAGCTGCTTCTGGTACTGCGGACGCGGGCGTTGGTGCTGCTACTAGTGCTGACGACTCGGGCGTTGGAGCTTCTGCTGGTGCTACGTACCCGGGCGTTGGTGCTGCTACTGGTGCTGAGGATCCAGGTGTTGGAACTGCTGCTGGTGCTGCGGACCCGGGCGTTGGAGTTGCTGCTAGTGCTGGGGACCCGGGCGTTGGTGCTGCTGCTGGTGCTGAGGACCCTGCCGTTGGTGCTACTACTGGTGCTGCGGACCCGGGGGTTGGAGCTGCTGCAGGTGCTGCGGACATTGTCGCTGGTGTCTTTGCTGGTTCTGGATTCGCTGCACGGCCGCGGCCGTACTTCGTTCCGCTCCTTCAACAGGTTCTTGGTCCACTCCCTCCTCCGTGTCCTCCTCCCTCCTTGGGGTGTCCTCCATCTGTCCAGCTGCAGTCTCAGCTACCGTCTGCCTCCTCTCTCCCTGGCCCTGCTCCTTACACTGGTCCGACTAGAGGTCTTACTGAGCGTCGTGAGCCTGAGCCTCGTCCTGCGTCGCCTGATCCTCGTCGTGCGTCGCCTGTCCGTGCTGCTCTCACTGGTAGTCGTGTCCCGCGTCAGCGTCTTCCTGCTGTCCCAGGCACTCACCGGATGGCGCTTCGTCCGTCCACTGCTACACAGCGTGTCCTATTGGCGTCTCCTCCTGCGTCCTCTCTTCCTGCTCTTGCTGACCCGGGGTCAGACTCCCTTCGTGCTGCCAGTCCTACTGTTACGCGTCTCCTGGCTACTATTGTCACTGACCCTTCCTTTGAGTCCGCTACTGCGTCTGCCTTAGTTGCTAAGCTTGTCGACTTTGCTGCCACCTGTTGACTAGACTATGCCGCTAGCCTGGTTGCTAAGTCTGAGTCTATCTGTCCTCCGTCCTTCGGGGATGGGTGTGCTCTTGGCATTGACGTCCTTGAGGACAGGCAGGAGGAGTTTGAGTACTTTGCTGCCGCTTTGCCCCATCTCGTGTCCATGCTTGTTGCGCCTGAGGGAGACCCGGATGCACCAGACATCCCGACCCCACGCTCTTACGCAGAGGCGATGGCCGATCCCTACTCCTCTCAGTGGCAGTCGGCCAAGGACATAGAGATGGCTTCTTGGAAGTCCACACGCACCTACGTCAACGAGTTTCCCCCGCCTGCGGCGAACATCGTCAGTGGCATGTGGATTTTCAGGGTGAAGCGGCCGCCGGGATCTCCGCCTGTCTTCAAGGCGCGTTACGTTGCACGAGGCTTCAGTCAGCGAGAGGGAGTTCACTTCTTCCACACCTTCTCCCCGACCCCGAAGATGACCACTCTTCGGGTTCTGCTGCACGTCGCCGCTCAGCGTGACTACGAGCTCCACTCTCTTGACTTCAGCACTGCTTTCCTACAGGGCAGCCTGCACGAGGAGATCTGGCTGCGCCGTCCACCTGGCTTCACTGGGTCGTTCCCTCTTGGTACCCAGTGGAGCCTCCGACGGCCAGTCTACGGTCTCCGCCAGGCGCCACGTGAGTGGCACGACACACTGAGGAATACGCTTGCGGCTCTTGGGTTCGCGCCTTCTACTGCTGACCCGTCGCTTTTTCTACGCACTAACACCTCACTGCCGCCGTTCTACATCCTCGTGTACTTCGACGACTTGGTCTTTGCCACTGCTAACACTGCAGCACTCGCCCACGTGAAGTTGGAGCTGCAGAAGAGACACACGTGCACAGACCTGGGTGAACTGACAAGCTATCTTGGCTTGCGCATCACCCGGGACAGAGCACGCCGCACCATCACCTTGACTCAGTCACACATGGTGCAGCAGGTCCTTGAGCGCTTCCGCTTCACGTACTCTTCACCTCAGCCCACTCCTCTGCCTATCGGTCACTCGCTCTCAGCTCTGCCTTCGGATGAGCCCGTAGAGCCGAGTGGCCCGTATCCAGAGCTTGTGGGTTGCCTCATGTACCTGATGACCTGCACTCGACCTGACCTTGCATACCCTCTTAGCATTCTTGCACGCTATGTCGCTCCCGGCCGTCACCGGAAGGAGCACATGGATGCAGCTAAGAGGGTGTTGCTACTTGTGCAGTACGTCGGGCATGGGGCTAGTGCTTGGAGGGCGAGTCCCAGTCGTTCTCACTAGGCACTCAGACGCTTCTTGGGCAGACGACCAGGCTACTTAGTGGTCGTCTCAGGGTTACACCTTCAGTCTTGGCTCTGGTTCAGTTCTTGGCGTTCTACTCGCTCTTCTTCTGTTCTCAGCTCCAGTTCTGAGGCTGAGATCTACGCCACAGCCATGGCGGCCCAGGAGCTACGCTGGCTCACCTACTTGCTGACTGACCTTGGAGAGCAGCCTCGTTCTCCTCCAGTGCTGTACGTCGACAACAAGGCAGCCATTGCCTTGTGTGAGGAGCACAAACTGGAGCACAGAACGAAGCACAGAACGAAGCACATTGCTCTGCGCTACTTCCTTGCTCGAGAGCTGCAGCAGCGTGGTCAGCTTCATCTGCATTACGTGGCCTCTGAGGCCAACACTGCTGATGTGTTCACCAAGGCGCTTGAGCCTTGTGACCATCAGCGCTTTTGCACTCTTCTAGGCCTTGTGCCTACTGGACCTTACTTACTTACTTCTTGAGTCTGTTTGTACTGTGATCTCTATATATATATACCTGCATGTTTCCTCTTGCTAGGTTGTGATCATTGTACCTCTTGTTCTATTATAAACCTGCATGTGAAGTGGTCTTGTGACCACTTGCTTGTGCTCGGAATTTGTGTGGTATCCTTGAGATCCACCCTGAGCTTGTTTTGCCTTGCTTTGCCTTGACTGGTCTTGTGACCCCTAGTTCTCCCCCACTTCGCCTATGGGGGTGTGTCAAACAGATATTGTTGTGCTTGTTTAGGCTACAGTGGGTTAGCCTATAGGGGGTACACAATTCTAGGGTTAGGTATTTGTACTGTTTTCACTCTTAGTTCATTCATTCGTGTTCGTTCATTTCAACAAAAACGCGACAACAACTTCAACGGTACTACTACTAGCCGGAGCTGTTGACCAACGTACAGCAGCACGTGGGCTCGTGCCCCACGTGTCAGGTGATGAAGAGCTTGCGGAAAAGAAAGGCGGGTCAATTGCAGCCGATTCCACCGCCCGAGCGTGCCTGGCAGCAGGTTACCATGGATTTCGTCACAGGGTTACCTTTGATTCCTGGGGGTAACGACGCGGTTATGGTCGTCGTTGACATGTTGACGAAAATTCCACACTTTGCTGCTTGCAAGAAATTGATCTCAGCCCAAGAAACCGCTCGCCTGTTCATCACAATCGTCGTTTTGCTGCACGAGATACCAGCTGCGATAATTAGCGACTGAAGTTTACCAACAATTTTTGGAGGAACCTTTGGGAGCAGTTCGGGACAAGGCTACAGTTCAGCTCGTCGTACCACCCCGAGACCGACAGTCAAACGTAGCTGAGGAATCAGACGATGGAGGAGTTGATTCGTGCCATGTGCGACAATCCGACAATTTGGGAGCAGCAGCTGCCGCTGATCGAGTTCACGTACAACAACACCACGTCAGCGACGACGCAGAAATCCCCATTTTACCTGAACTACGGGCAAAACCCAATAGTGCCCATGACGCGGAGCGCAGACAATCCCACGCCACGCGCACAACAATTCGTTGAGATTCTACAAGCTGCCTGAACTAGAGCCGCCGGAACAATCAAGAAAGCTAATGTCATCGCTAAGCGCAACGCTGACTGCCACCGCCGCCCAGTCACATACCAGTCAGGCGATTACGTACGGCTCGACACTCAAAACTTACGACTGCCCGACGTACCGAAACTTCGACCCCGCGACTGTGGACCATTCCAAATCAGCCACATGATTACGCCAGTAACCGCCCATCTACTGTTCCCGACCGACTAGTACATCAGCCCATCATTCAACGTCAGCCTGCTTCGACCTTACATCCCAACCACAAGCCAACTGCCTCGTCATCGCCCGCCATCCATGACTCGCCCTGCATCGGAGCCGATCATCGAGCCCGAGAAGATTCTAAGCCACCGGATTCGGCACCCCACAGGAATCAAGAGGATCGAGTTCCTCATTCGCTAGAAGGACCGCACGCCAATTGAAGACAGCTGGGTGCCCCTGGCCAACATTGAAAACCACCCTGCCCTGCAAGTGTACTTGAGGAGCCGGGGTTTTTGCGATATACACGTACTCGCATAAGGGAAGGGGGCTTCTTGAAGGGGGGTTTAGTGTAAGGAATTTTCTCGACATTCCTTACCGCGATTTGCAACATCGCATACACAGCAGCCGCTGATGGGACTTCGCCAACTTTGTGCGCACTATTTCACCAAACCATGGACCGCCGGCCCGGCCGTGTCGGCCTACGCTTCGGGACTAGCTCGAGCCTCGATGCCAGCCTAGCACTAGCTAGCTCACACGCACCGCGTTATCGTTTGCATGTTTCGCGTATAAATGTTCGCTCATATTTTGTACTCGTTTGACACTCTAGTGCAATCGATGGCCCAAAATATCAGGGTAAAACGCCCTGATTACCTTGGGGACCGGCCGCTTTTTCAAGATTACCTTGCCAAAATCAGGAACGCATGATAGTTACCCTTCTCTAAAAAGAGCATGTTTTATTTCACCCTTATAGGATTTCAGGTTAGCCTGACGGAATCAGGGTTTGGTTTACACTACCCTTTTATCGAAACTTTCCTATCGCGAATCGGAACACAGTCCGCGTCGTGACAAACTGTACCACACCCCCACAAACACCGGTTGTCGCTTGTGACCACGCGCAAAAAAAATCGCTTCGCTGTCGGCAACGCGCCATGTTGCCTCATTTGTTGTTTCTCCCGCAGGACTGCCAACTCATTCTCGAATCTTGCCACCCGTCGCCACGCCCACCACCAACAACAAATTGCAGCAGCAGTCCTGCCTTGCTGGCCATACACTTCCTGCCGCGTGGAAGAAACGGCCCTTGAGAGGCAGCTAGAGGCTCGTTCTCTACAAGGGGGTCTCTCGCTTGGCCCTCATTCTCAACCATTCTCAACTTTCAGCTCCACAATGCCCACTGGAGAGCCCGATCCTCCTGATGGCGCGAGAAACGGCCTCTCTGTGCTGGGCACTTTACCACGCCTTAGCGAGAACTATGCCGTGCCCATCGCTCAGCCGCCACCTCGTGAGGGATCACCAGAATGTGTGGTAGGAACGGCTTATCCGTTCGAGCCACCAGACTCACCCACGGCGTGGGAGCCACATCCTGACATTGAATTAGTTCCCGGAGGTGGCGAGGGCTCGTCAAAGCCGCCTACAGATTCGCCTTCGACGGCCAGCACCGCGCCCGTCAAGCTACCGCGCGTGGGAGTTGCATACAAGCAGCAGACGCTCTGGGGCGCCCCTCCCCCCCGAAACGCTACTTCCCACAAGCGCCCTGCTCCGTCGGCCGATCCGAAGCCACCCACCGCTCTGGCGGATGCTGAGTATGAATCGGTGAAGAAGACGTTTGAGGGTCAGTGGGCAGGTAGTTTCAAGTGGTTACATTTTCTCCGCGTGTCTAACGGCCGTCCGTCTTTGAAGTGTGCGATTTGTGTGAAGCATGGAGATCCACTAGCGCACACCGCGTACGCGGCGAAGGGTGAGGGTGCTCGCGATCTCCAGATTGGCAGCATCCGCACTCACTCCTCGACCCGTGCACACAAGCAGTCGTTGGAGAATCAAGAGAAGGCGGAGGCGGAGAAGGCGAAGCAAGCCACAATCACACAATGGCAGACCACGAACACTTCCACTCGTCACATCATTCGGCTCCTCCACATCGCGCACTTTGTCTGCAAGGCAGACGCACCCATAGCGATGTTCGTTCCGCTGTGTTGGTTTTTGGCGAAGGAGGGGTTACCAGACCTTCCTCCCGCTGGCGGCTACGGCGCGTACTACACAGAGAAAGGGGTTTAGGGGACTTGGTGATACTGGTGTGTTCTTTATTATCCACTTTGGAGTATGACCACCTCTGTTGTCCCCTGGCAGTTACGGCTTCAAAGAGAACTTGCGCGCCCTCTCAACGTACCTCCAAGAGACACAGCGCCTGCACCTGCTTGAATCCCCGTAGATAGGGATTCAACTCGACGAGAGTATGGACCGTGTGAATGGGAAACACCTCATTCTATACGCCACGTTCTTCCAGCGCACCACGGTGGTTAAAGAGTTCTTGACACTCATTACTGTTGACCGTTGTGACGGTGCCTCACTCACATCCGCTGTCGTGCAGTACTTGACAGGTATCGGGGCCGACCTCCAGAAGGTATCCAGCGTCGCCTCCGATGGTGCCAGCGTCATGGTCGGCAAGAACCGAGGAATCGTGACACGGCTTCGCATGCGCATTCCGCATCTGGCCTCAATACATTGTATCGCACATCGGTATGCATCACTGTTGTGTGCTCCGTGCTGCTGTTTTAACAAGTATTGATGTTGACTAACCATCTCTCGTGTTGCCGTTAAGTACAGGGAGGCACTCGCTGCCAGTGATGCTGCTGAAGAGGTACCTGAGCTGCTAATGATCAATGATGTCGTGCGTGCCTTCGCTGACCACATCGGCCGCAGCAGCGTGGACTACGCGAAGTTTCAAGAGATGCAGCGGATCTTCTGCCAGACGAATATCGAGGCGCAGGGGATTAGCGACACCCGATGGCTCGCCCGTGGTGAAGCGATATAGCGCCTGCTCGACGTGCTCCCTGCGGCCATAGTGGTGATGAAGGATTACAAGGCGGATCTGTACGAGGTGGTTACCTTGTTCAAGTTCCACTGGCTCATCCGCTTTCTTGCAGATGTGCTTTGGGAACTTAACTACCTTAACCAGAGCTTCCAGCAGCGCCAGGTAAGGGCCTTTGTTGTTGTCGTCTATGTTGTCGCATGCAAGCACGTGTACTACCTAACTCGTTGTCATGCCCTTGTGCAGGTGGACGTTACCCTTGTTGCGCACATCGTGCAGCAGACAAGGATGCGTCTGAAGTCGCAGTATTCCCTCCGCGACCCTGCACACCATTTCGGCAGCGGGGAGAAAATGCAGCTTCCCGAGTTCATTCAGAGGCACGGGGCAAAGGATAAGCGCGAGATGAAGGCGGAGGGTGTAGACGGGGACGGGAGTCCCGTCACGTTTGAGTTCACGCTGCACGAGCGCCCGCTGCCAGGACATGAAACGGATGGCGATGTCACGGCGTGCGTCAAGCTGTCGATTAA
Organism: Closterium sp. NIES-65; assembly: GCA_948144175.1. Taxonomy (NCBI): domain Eukaryota; kingdom Viridiplantae; phylum Streptophyta; class Zygnematophyceae; order Desmidiales; family Closteriaceae; genus Closterium; species Closterium sp. NIES-65. Next base: position 5,327,102 of record CANXME010002068.1, read on the forward strand.
GTATGTGCGCGCCATGAATGCCGAGCTGGAGTGGCGGATGCGCGACCTGGAGCTGCTGGAAGGTTCAAAACTGTTTCGCACAGCTTCGTACGTGTTCGACGACACGAAGCGACTGGAAACCTTCAAGAAGTGGCTCGGCCAGCTGCACAAGTTGTACCACCATAAGCTACCAGGTGAGCCTTGTGCAGCGCTTGCACATGTTATGATATGTGCTGTCGCAACGATGTCTGGCATGAGGTTGACCAATGCACATACTGCAGACTGTTGCTTGTTGGACTAATGCCCCCCATTCCTACCCGTGTCTGCGAGCATCGGCCAAGCTTTCACCCGAACCCCGCCTAAACCACAGGGTTTGACTACAAGAGAGCCCAGCAGGAGCTGTCGATGTTTACATCCACAATGTTCTCCCAGCACAACAATGAAGAATTCTATCCAACGCTGACGAACATGCTGCGGGATGATGCATGGCGTGTCTCCTTCCCCAACATCATGCGGATGTGGCAGTCAGTGGCCGTGCTGCCATTGAGCACGGTTGAGTGCGAGCGTGGCTTCTCGAAGCAGAATCTCATCAAGACTTGGGGACGTGGCAGCCTTGGCGACACAAGCCTGGAGCATCTGATGCGTTGCTCCCTGTTGCGCTACGATGTCGACTGGTTTGAGGTGGTCGCTATCTTCCGTGGAGAGAAGCTAAGGCGATCCACCAAGGAGTTCGACCCCACCAGAGCTTCGCAGACACAGTTTGTAGAAGATGTAGGCAGTGGGGGTGGCACTGAGTAGGTGCGTAGTGAATGTGTGGCTTCCGTAGAGTTCAAGGACTTTGGATGTGTTACGTTATTATGTGTTTATAAAGAACTTAGCTCACAAAACGGAAACCAAAACAGGCTTGGCCTAAAACTACCCTGCTCAAATCAGTCTACTGGTTGATTTACCCTGCTGCAAACAGGATACGGAAAATTTACCCTAGGGGTGTGTTCAAGGAGGTGCTGGAACCCTGATTTGTAAGGGTAGGCCTAAACCTATTTTAGGCCTGAACCAATTTTGGGCCCTGGTGCAATCCTAGCTACCTAGATTCATTGCACCCGTAACACACAGCCATATATAACTTCCCCATTCACCCCACACCTCTTCACAGCCATGCACAATCATAACGTAACGTGCACGCACAACACGCCCTCGCTCTCTGCGCTGTGGCCCCCCGTTTACCAAAGCTCCTCGCACCTGTCATCACGTCAGTCCCCTCCAGCCCGAGCCCTGAGTCCTCCTTAGCCGTGTGTGGTCGTGAGGCTGAGGCTAGGACAGAGTAGTAGTTTCGCGCCTCTGAGGCCTCCTGCCCTCTCCCGTTCTTCCACGTGATTGCCGCATTGCCGCATTGCCGCGCCGCCGCGCCGCCGCGCTGCCGCTATGCCGCATTGGAGCTTCTTGCATCCCCGGAGCTAGCATTTTCTCCCATCCCGCTCGTACTCGCTCTGAGTTTGGAAACGCGAGGAAAGCTCCTCGTTTGTTTCCCCCAGCCCCCTTAAATTCACATTAAGCACTTGAGGCGTGAGAGAAGGAGAAGTACCCGTTCAGCGCGCGCGTGCCTACAATGCGGCGCTCGGTCTGCGTCGCGACCCGGCTCGCGAGGCGCGACGACGCTGATAATGAACCCACCACAGTTCCTCCCTGCCACCGCGTGACACCAAGTCACACCGAGTGCCGCCACTCATGCATCACCTCCGCCCACTGTTCCGCGCCGGCGGCTTCCGCCATTTCAACGGTGCGCGCTCGCGCGCTCTCCCCGCTGCACGAGCGCGCGCTTTCCTCCACCCTGCCCTGGCGCGCCCTAGCGGTGGTGCTGATGCTGGCGGGGGCGGCGGGAGAAGCAGTTTCGGGGGGAACACAACCAGGTCGGGGGACGTTAGTGCGCGGAGAGAGGAGCTTTGAGCGCAGCGGGCAGCAAGAGGGGGGAAATGCTGGGGAAGAGGCGGTGGAGGAAGACGCGCGGGCGTGGTCGAGGCAACAGGTGGTGAGACGCACGTTACGAGCGGGCAATGGGGAGAGAGGGGAGACGTGGAGAAGTGGTGAGAGTGTGGAAGGACCACCGGTAATAGCCACCAACAGTACCAGTCTCTCATACCCCGCTCATCCTTATCACCTCTCGCACCCCCCTCGCCTCTCCCACTCCTCGCACCTCTCGCGCCTCTCTCACCTGTCGTACCCCTCTGATGGGGCCGTGGCTTGGAGTGAGGTGACTCCGGACGCGCCTGTGGTAGCCCCACCGCCACTCCCCTCTGATGGGGTTGGTCGGCAGCTGCTGCAAGTCAATAACCTCCCGCCAGGTGACCTACTCTCGCGCTGCCTCTACCTTGGACTCTCCCCTCTCCCCTCTCCCCTCCCCCCTCCCCCCTCTCCCCTCTCCCCTCTCCCCTCTCCCCTCTCCCCTCTCCCCTCTCCCCTCTCCCCTCTTCCCTCTCCCCTCTCCCCTCTCCCCTCTCCCCTCTCCCCTCTCCCCTCTCCCCTCCCCCCTCTCCCCTCTCCCCTCCCCCCTCTCCCCTCCCCCCTCTCCCCTCTCCCCTCTCCCCTCTCCCCTCTCCCCTCTCCCCTCTCCCCTCTCCCCTCTTCCCTCTGCCCTCACGTTTTCTCATTCAGGCATACATGCTTGCTGTGCTCCTCTCCCCATTCTTTTCTCTCTCCTCTTCCTTCTTCTTTCTATTAGGCTGAGACGTCATCACCCCCACATTCCCCCATAATCCCATTATTCTCCTCACCCCACATCCCCATGCAACTGTCCGCTCATATCTCTACATCCCCACGTTCGCTCATTTCCACGTCCGCCCATCCCCATGTGCGCCCATCCCCATGTGCGCCCATCCCCATGTGCGCCCATCCCCATGTGCGCCCATCCCCATGTGCGCCCATCCCCATGTGCTCCCCTCCCCATGTGCTCCCGTCCCCAGCCAGATGCCACAATCCCCACATTCCCCCACTGTCCCGTGCCCCAATCCCCCACGTTGCAGAGTGCAGGGACGGCAGTGCCATGGCAGCAGTGGCGTTGGGGACATACATCTATGACTACCTCTTCCCCATCACCTCCTCAAACATCCCTATGCGCCCCTTCGAGGTCATCCCTCCCACCCCTTCTTGTAGCAAGGGGTTTCTGGGAATAATAGTAACAACTACTATTAATGTTATAAATTTTGCTATTACTAATGCCATTGCTACCATTACTATAACTATCAGTAATTCTACATAATTGCGGTTATTATAGAACGCCTTTCCTGTCACCTTCTCCCAGCTCTCTGCACTCCTTTGAGGTCTTCCCACACTCCATGCCCTCCTCCGCTTCCCTCGTCCAATTTCACATAGCTCTCTTTCTTCTCCTCCTCTCTCTTTTCCTCCTCTCACTTTTCCTCCTCTCTTTTCCTTCACTCTTCTTTCCTCCTCTTTTTTTCCCTCCTATCCCTTCTCCTCCCATTCCCACAAAAGCACATCCATTCAACGGCATGTGGGATCCCTCCCTCCTTTCCCACCCCCTTTTATCTCCCGCGCGCGCTCTTCCCTTGTGCAAATCACTCTGACCAACAAGTGTGAGCAGCGCGTCGTAGCACAGATTTTTTTTTAGGCGCCAAAAAAACTCATCTCCCGCACTCGCCTCGTCCTTGTGCAGATCACTCTGACCAACAAGTGTGAGCACCGCGCCATTGCACAGCTGAGCATCACCATTGCTGGCGAAATGCTTTTCTACCTCCTCATGCCTCGCCTCCTCCTCGCTCACTGGGACTCCCAAAAACGTGTTTACACTTTTAAGGTGAGTGTTGACGCGCCTCACACACCGTTGCTTGCCCTGCCTGTTGGGTGGATGGAGATTCAGGATAGATGTTTGTAACATCAGGGTGAGAGGCTTCTGTGACTCGCACGAAGAGTAGAGTGGCATTGTATGATTGTGCTTTGATACGATGCCCACTGTGTCCGGTCGCACACAGGTGGCATTGTATGAGTAAATACCTCTCTCTCTCTCTTTCTCGAATGGTCCTTGCATTACTTAAGGTGTGGTACAAAGGGAGATGCAAACACACAAGCTAAACAGAGACGCCAACCGGTAACCTATCTACCTCACTCCCGCCCCCCCCCTCTGTCCGACCCTACTGGTCGAACGGGGGCTCAATCAGTTGGTGCAGTTGTCCCTCACTAAGAGGGATGATGGGTCCCCGAAAGCCGAGCTCGTCCGCCGCCAAGGCCTCGTTGGTCTTGGTGCGGAGGGCATTGGCCTGCGCCCGCTGGAGGCACATGCTCCAGCGCTGGCGGTACTCCGTCCACAGCTTAGCTGCTTCGTAGGAGGTAGGTGGTGCGTTAAAACGCGGCTTTGCCGCCAGCTCCGCACATTGCCGCAGGTAAGCCATCACCCCTGGCGAGGGGTAACCATAAGACTCCACTGCAAGCGCGTGGAACCCCACCCACGCATTCCTGAGGGCGTACTTCTCCTTTTTAGCTGCTGCCGCCCTAGCCGCCCATCCAGGAGCTCGGTTGCAGTTCTCGTCCTGGTAAGACACCGGGTGCGTCACGGTCACGTCGCACATCCACACCTCTCCAGTCAGGGGATGACGGATGGTGACATCCGCCTTTAGATTCTCAACCAGAGAGTAGACATACGTCTCCTTGTGTAGCGTAAAGCCCGCTTCCGCCCCTATGTTTGCTATCTCATCCTGCAGAGCATGGTGGGTAGCAGTCCTCCCTTTCCCCTTCTCGCAGCGCATGAGGTGGTTGGGGAGGCGGTCATCGGGGAAGGTGGTGCGGTAACGGCAGTCACAGCGTCTAGGCACGGGGAGGGGGAGGCCTAGGCGGAAGGCAGCTGCGGTTGAGAGCTGGGATGGGCCCATCCGGAGCGAGGGGATGAGGGGAATCGCCAGCATCCAGTCCCCTGCGCCTGGGCCTAGCACCGACTGCATTCGTTGCGCGTGGCCAGAAAGGGGGTTGGGGCGCATCTGCCTCGCCTCGTGCATAACCCTCAGGAAGCGGCGGGAGTGAACCGCCAGTGCCAGGCTCTGCTGCAGCTTCAGTCCCTTCGGGTCCGCCTTCCCGGCCTGTAGCACTTCTAGCGCCTCTGGGGGGAGAGCTGCCTCCGCAGCGGCGAGGCGCGCTAGCAGAGCGTGCGGAGAGCCATGGGTCGGGTCCAGTAAGGGGAGGAGCGCGGCAACAGTGGGGTGCAGTGAGTCCTCCTGGGAGTGCAGGAGGTGTGCGGCGCTGATCACCGAGATGAGGTAGGCGTAGCTGCCTTCAATGGCGGGGTCAGTGATGCCTAGACCTCCCAGCGTCACCGGCAGGGCCGCCTGCCGCCAAATCCTTCGTCTCTCCGTGGCACTCCTCGGGGTCATGATGTGGGCCGAGTCTAAGAAGGTTAGTAGAAGCTGCTCCCCCCAAGCAGACCATTCTGCTACAGGTAGCGCCTCCAGAGGGGTGGTTCTGGCCAAAAAGGAGGCACGGCGGCTGACACAGCGGGTGAGTAGGAGGAGGCTAAGCTGGGGATCCATCTGGGCCAGCAGGGGGAGCGGTGCTGCTGCTGTTGCTAGTCTCTCCCTCACCGCGCTGGCGCAGCCCTGGGGCGTGCCGATGGGGCTGTCGAGAATCTGCACCCCCTCTTTAGAAAAAGTGATGCCGGGGGTTACGGATAGGGGGTCTATTGCAGCAGCAGACCATGCCGCGCACTTGGCCGGGTTGTGTACCAGGCCGAGGGCGGCCAGCGCTGATGTGAGGTGGTCAAATGCTGCCGTGCAGGCCGATGTGTCACCGAGCAGCGTGATGTCATCGGTGTACGCCAGCAGGACCACCTGTGGGTGTGCAGCTGCAGTGGCAGCAAGGCAAGGGTGGATACTTGCCGCGAACAGGAGGGAACCGAGCGGGTCCCCTTGGCGGACTCCTCTGGCGCTCTACAGTGGGGCTGCCCCGAAGTCATGGTCGAGGTAAAGAGAGGAGGGAGCCCCATACGAGAGGCGGACGAGGGGGATTAGATCTTCCAGCGCCTCGTTTTTTAGTCCCTCGAACACCGCTCTCCTCTCGACCGCGTTGAACGCGTTCGCGAGGTCAATTTGCAGCACTACTGCTTCAGGATGGACTTCCAGGTATGTACGCGCCGTGTGGATAGCCGCTTCAATCCCCCTCGCTACTGCCACGCCGAACTGAAGGGGGGCAAAGTGAGATCTAGCGGCTGGCGCGATCAGGAAGAGTGCAGCTTTGGCGATGATCCGAAGGAGACACTCTTCAACCGCGATCGGCCTTGTCCCTGCGTGTGGTTTCGTAAAGGCTAGCAGGCGGGCGGCGGTAAGGAGCTCCCCCGCGACGGCAGGTAGTTTCCCTGCTAGAGCCGTGTTGGAGAGGGCTAGGAGGTGGGTGAATACTTCGGCGTTTCCTAGGGCTGCATCGCGGATGTGTTCGAAGGTGGTTCCTGAGGGGCCAGCCCCGACACCATTGGGGAGCTTGGCGATGAGTCGCCTGAAGTCGCGGGCTTTGATAGCGGGCAAGTTTTCTGCTGTGGCGGCATGTAGCCAATCAGGTAGCATTTGGCATGCGGGTGGGTGTCTCGCCGTGAGGGCCTCGAGTACTTCAGGTGAGGCAGGTGACACGGGCGTGGCTTGCAGGGATTGCAATGATTTTGACAGGTTACCACGCTTTGCCAGTCCCTCCGCCCTGGCGAGTATTCCAGTTGTGTCAGGTGCGAGGGGAGGTTGCGGTGGGAGGGATATCGCCTTGGCAGCTTCTTCGTATAGGCCGGCCCAGAATCCTTGGCGAAAATGCAGGAGCCGGTTCATCATTGCGCTCCAATCAGGTTTACGGGCTGACGAGGTGCGAAGGAGTATTCGTGGGAGGAAGGTCAGTAACTTCCATCGTGGCGCAGACTCGGGGTTGGCTGCCAGGTGGAGTAACGGAGTCAGCAGGCAAATCGCAAAGGACTCGCGAAGGTCTTTTGGGGGTTGGCGGGCGACAGGTGGTTGGCGACTGTCGTGCAACGAGTCGAGGTCCCAGTCTGCAACTGAATTCCCATTGGCTGCTGCAGAGTTAACTCTGTTCTCTGTCACGGCTCGATTTCCCCCCCTTGCTTTGTTTTCCCCCGCGGCTCGATTTCAAGCTGTGGTTCGGTTTGCAGGTTCGCCTCAGGCGTTCGGGCTGGGGAACTCTGCTTCCCGAAGCAGAAGTTCCAACTCCTCCTCGTCCTCCTCAGTTTCTGCTTCTAACATCCCCTCTCTTTCACGGCTGTAAACAGGGTCACCCCTGTCACTTTCCTCATTCTCGACTTCCTCCTCTGCTTCCTCGCTAGGCGCCTCCTCGCCGCCTTCCACGCCTTCCCGCATTAGCCTCTCAGCAGTTCTCGCGTAGCCGCTTGTTCCGCTGCGGCGCCGGTTTGAGCCTCGTGTTCCACCACCTCTTCGTCTTCTGCCGTTCCCACGTCGTCCGCGGCAGCCGCTGCCGCGTCCCACGCGGATTCCCCGCGTTGCTCTTCCTCCCGCAGCTCCCGCGCGCCCCGTCTCAGGTGCGGCGTCCGCCTCGTCCTCACTTTGCCGGCGCGCTGGCGTCGGCCGCGGCATTGTCGGGGGTGATGGACCCATCTGCGGGACGAGATCCGGAGCTGGAGGGTTCTGCGGAGAGCGCGCTGCCGGAGCCTGCGCCTGCCGAGCCTCGTCCCGCGTATCTCTGCGCGCCCCTCCGCAAGCGAGCCCGTACGCCGCTTTGAGCGTGGGCTAACTCTTCCTCTTCAGCCTGCTGCGCGGCCCACCTCGCCGGAATATTCGTGGGCCCCCGCGCGTGTTGCGTCGAACCGCCCTGACGGTCAGCCGCGTCAGGAGCGCGGGCGCTCGCCTCTGCGTCAGCCTCCTCGGCAGCCCTCTCCTCGCCGCCTTTCTCCTGAGCATCGCGACCCTCGTCAGTGCAGAGAGGGCGATCAGCGGTCCCCTGCGCGTCCCCACTCTCCTCGACACCAGCCCCCCCGTGGTCGAGCAGCCCCGCGGTCACCGCGAGCGCGATCCCCCGCTCAGCACTCTCCGCGGCGATCTCCGGCGAGGCGGGGCAGGGGATTGCCAGAGCGTCGCTGGGAATCTGGGCGCCGCGAACAATCCCCGCCGCGTCCGCACTCGGGCCGCCGAGGCCGGCAGAATGGATCTGGATGTGGCGGGAACAGTCCCCGTCGTGATCCAGCCGTAGATCAGGCCGTGAATGTGATGGCGGCGGCGGTGCGTCAGGCGCGGGCGAGCGAGGAGCGGACGCACGTGCATATTGTTATAACCAATGGCCCTCCCCTCGCCTCGAACCCTGGACTGGCGGCTCCGCTACGCGCGCTAACCTTGCGCGAGTATCAGCCCGCGCGGGAGGCGAGGGCCCCGTTATGCACCGCTCGGCAGGCCCCGGGCTTCCACACTCAGCAGTTCTCATTTGGCCGAGCCCTGGGCCGGCGGGCGGCGTTCCCGCGCTAAGATCCGATTGCACCTCCCCCCACTCGCGCGGGGAGAGACCCCATGCTAACCATGTGCCAGATGTTGAATCTGGCGGAGGCGTGCGAGGGGGTGGCGAGCTTGCAGATGGCGGTGTGTGGGGCCATGCGTAACTCTCTGGGCAGTTGCGCTCCAGGGTCCCGAAGATCCTGCGCGTCTTGGGCAGAATCTCTCGTCCAGCCTTTGGAGCCCGTGTCGGAAGCGCCCGCCGGGGTAGCGCCCTTAGCGCGTACCTTCCCCCGCCACGTGGAGGATCTTGTTGCGGCTGCTCGTGTTGGGACGCCGGTGGAGACCCTTCACTCGTCGGCGCAGCTCCTGCTCGCGGTGTCGGCGTGCATGCGCTCGATGCTTGAGACAGTATACGATGTAGGCTTCCGCCGCGTGTAGGTTTCCCTGCCTCCGCAGCCTCGCCACTCACGCGACACAACTGGAATACTGGCACGGGCGGAAGGTCTGACAAAACGGGGTAACCTGTCAAAATCACTTCAATAGGGTGATTTCGAGACAGTAGATTTCCTCTCTTTCGCACTTCGGGTGAGGCAGGTGACACAGGGGTGGCCTGGAGGGATTGAAGTGATTTTGACAGGTTACCCCGTTTTGCCAGACCTTCCGCCCGTGCCAGTATTCCAGTTGTGTCGCGTGAGTGGCGAGGCTGCGGAGGCAGGAAATCTACTGTCTCAGGGCAAGGGTACCCATAAGTCTCGACCGCGAGCGGGAAAAACTTCACCCACTCTGGGCGGTCCCTGTAGAGGCCGTGCTTCTTATCTGCTGCTTCCCTTGCCGCCCACCCCCGCCCCTTAGTTGCATTTTCGTCGCGGGTGCTGATGGGGTCTGTCACCGTCACATCACAGATGTAGACAGCTCCAGTACGGCGGCAGCGGAGGGCCAGGTCCGCCTTCTTCTCCTCCACTGGGCTGAAAGCGGCCGATTCAATGTGCACCATGAAGCCTGCGTCGCGCGCCATCCGCGCGCATTCGTCTTTGAGTTCATTGTGTGTGTTCGTGCGCCCCCCCCCTGTCCCACATCGTAGCAGGTGGTTTGGGAGCCGCTTGTCTGGGATTTCCACCTTCTTCCAGCAATTGCAGACCCCGGGAGCCGCAAAGGGGAGCCCCAGCCGGAACTGGAGCGCGTTGGCGCAGTGCGGAGCCTCGAGGTGTAGCGCGCGGTGCAGTGGCACCGCATTTAACCAATCCCCTGCACCGTACCCCGACAGGGACATCATCCGCTGCGTGTGACCATTGTTCGGGTTCGGGTTCATCCCCCTCGCCTCCTCCACTTGGACAGCATAGCGTTGGCCCTGGATAGCCGTGGCCAGGCCGTGCTGTAGCTTCCCTGCGGTTGGGGCTGTTCTCTCTGCTTGCAAGGCTTCCTGAGCTGGCAGGGGGAGCTCCTCCTCGCATTTCACGAGCCATTCGGTCAAGGGGGAGGCATGGGTGTAGGGACCGCGCATCAGCTCTCGAGTGGCTTCCAGTGGGCCGGTGCATTCGTCCTCAAGGACGTCCAGTAGGAGATGAGCCTGCGTGTAGCTGGCGAGGAAACTGTAGCTTCCCTCCACGGACGGGTCTGTCAGTCCGAGCCCCCCAAGCGAAATGGGGAGGGAGGCCTGCGCCCATGTGCGTGAGATTTCCTCCTCTCCCCTTGGGTGGTTTATGCCGCATGCCGTGAGCAGGGTATCCAGCAGTCGCCTCCCCCATTCGGACCACTCCACCTGGGGCAAGGACGGAAGGGGAGTCGTGTGGGCCAAATAGGACACTTGGCGCGAGACGCACCGAGACAGCAGCAGTCCTGCCAGCTGAGGCTCCATACGTTCTATCAATCCCAGCGGCGCTCCCATCCCTTCCACGCTGGAACGTATGAAAGCGGATGTGGCTGTTGGGGTGCCGATGTAACTGCCCAGCACTTTCAACCCGTCGCTGCTGAGTAGAACCCCCTCGGGCACGGTGGGTCCGCCGGTGATCTGTTTGACTAGGCCCCACACTTGGCGGGGCTGTGTTTGAGCCCTATGTCCGCCAAGAGGCTGGTGAAATGATCAAAGGCGACCGCACATGACGACAGGTCCCCTAAGAAGGTAACATCGTCCGCGTAAGCAAGGCAGATGACTTCCGGATGCGCCTCCGCAGCCGCCTTCAGGGCTGGTTGCATGGCCGCGGCAAAAAGAAGGGGGCCGAGGGGGTCCCCTTGGCGGACTCCGGTCTCGCTGAGCAAGGGCGCGTGGTCAAAAGCTGCGTCCAGGTGAAGTGCAGACGGCTGGCCGTAAGAGAAGATCACCAAAGGCAGTAGAGGCTCCAGCTGCGAGCCTTTCAGCGTTGTCGCTATGGCGAGGCGATCGACGCTATTGAAGGCGTTAGCTAGATCCACCTGCAGGACTAGCGCCTCCGGATTGGCCGAGGTGAAAGTTCTAACAATGTGGATCACTGCTTCTGCTCCTCCCGGCACGGCAACTCCAAACTGTAATGGTAAGAAAAATTCTCTAGCTGCTTCTGCCAGCTGAGTAAGTGCTGCTTTGGCTGCCAGCCGTAGGAGGCATTCACCTATTGCTATTGGTCTGGTCCCTCCGTCTGGCTTGTCGAGGGCTATCAAACGTGATGCGGTAAGAAGCCCCCCAACCTCCGACCGCAGCTTCCCGCGAAGGATCGTGTTGACAAGCGCATGTAAGTGAGAGCTGACCGCCGTGTGCATCAGTGCGGCTTCGCGCAGGTGTTCGAACGTCGTGCCTGAGGGGCCTGCACCAACCCCATTTTCACATTTTGAGAGAAGCTTCAAGAAGACTTCTCGCGACACTGCCAGGTAAGTGTCTGGCTCAGGCTGGGGCCACGGTGTGTCAGGGTGCCAGGCCCGGGGGTGTTTGGCGCGTAGAGATTCCAGAATTTCTGGGGTCGGCTTGCTGACTGGCGTCGCTTCAAGTGCCATGACAGCCCTTCGCAGACTGCCACGTCGCGCCAGACCTTCTGCCCTAGAGATAACCCCCAGGTCGTCGGGTTGGTGCCTGGGGGGTGGGGGCAGCTCCAGCGAATCCACCGTCTCCAGGTAAAGTGATTCCCACTCCCCTCGCAGGAACTTACGCAGTCTGCTTCTGGTCGCCTTCCAATCGGGGTGCTTAGGCGACTGCTGACGCAATGTCAGGAGAGCGGCAAACAGCAAAACCGTCCAGGCTTGGGTGCATTAGGGTCGTCGGCGAGTCGCAGCAGTGGTGTCAGTAAGACCATTGCGAAAAGCAGGCGCAGCTTTTCCGAAAGGCGACGTGCTAGAGGTTCGTTGCGACTGTCGCGTAGATTGTCCAGATTCCAGTTACTGACGCTTGCGAAAAGCGTGTCATCCTTGGCGAGGGCTTCGGGCGATTTTGGGGGGAGGGGTTGTGACTGCTGTTGGTTACCCCTTGCTGCAGTTCGTGGGGTAATCGCAGGTGTTGGTGGCAGGATTTGTTGGGCGGGCTGGTTGGCAGTGGTGTCAGGGTGGTTGGGAGCGGTACGAATCTGTGGGGATGGTCGCGGCTGGGTGGGAGCGTGAATGGAATTTGTTGCCGCGTTTCGGGCGTAGGTTGGGTTGCCTCTCTGCTGTGCAGGAGTCTGTGATTGGGCCTCCTCTGAGGCGTTCGAACTTGAGTCTGCATCCTCCGCCTCCGCCTCATAAATACTCCCCGACAAAGCATCTGCCTCATTAGCTCTTACCAACTCCGTTAAAGCCCTACGCGCCGCTGCCTAGAACGCGTATACTCCTTCCACGCCCTCGACCTCCGGCACGGCCTCCGCGCGTCCGCGCATTTGCCGCCCCTGGCAGCGGATTCCCTCGACTCGCTCCTCCTGGGTTCTGGCGCGACCTTACGTCCTCGATCGCCTGCTGCCAACGCGTTCGCCGTAATGGCGACTGAAGCAGAGAAGTCAGCGGTGGACCAAGGTCACACTGCTGAGAGTGCGATTGCCCCGCCTCCGGCCCCTGTCGCCGCGGTTGCCATTGCTGCTGCTCCCCTGCTCCCCCTGGCTCCACCTGCTGTTGTTGCGACATCCGCGGTTCCGCTCCCCCTGTCGCCGGCTCCCCCGCCAAACCTTCCGCACGCTGGATTCGTGTCCGGCCCGCCGGTTCCCGTTGCGCAGCCGTCACATGTGGCGCAGCCGCCCGCCCAAGCTGTCGCTGGGGGCCCTGCGTTGGGGACAGCGGTGGGCGCCGGCCCCGATTCAGCCCACTTAGATGCCCCATCGGCTGCGCCGGTGAAACCTGTCGCGCAGCGGCTCGCGGAGTCCCAGATACACCCTGCCGCGGGGGGCAATGCGGCAGCGCACCGGGGGCGAGGTTCTCCTCGGCGTCGCCCCTCCTCGTCATATCGTTCGGCTCACCGCGGAGGTCGTGGTGGCTGGTGGGGAGGTCACGGTCACGGGCGCGGTGGACCAAGCGAGATGCAGCAGCTGCGCGAGGATTTCCCGGGGATGCTCGCTGCGGCGATGCGCAACGCTCTGAATGGCGCACCGAATCTTGGTAGCTCCTCGGCTCCCGCCGCTCCTGCGCCCGCGCCCGTTCCTGTGAATGTGCAGGATCCGACCGCGCCCCTTGATGCGCCTGCTCCGCATGCATCTGCGTACCCATGGGCTCCACCTCCAGGCAGTGACCGTGCTCCGCCTGCCTACGTTCGTCCTGTGTCCGCCTCGCAGTATCCACCCCTGCCCTGGATTCCCCCTCTTCCGGACACGGGATTTGTGGGAGCGGGAGGCGGAGGGGCGAGGGGATCCTTCGTTCCTCCGCGTCGTTTCGCTGAAGCTCCGTCCGTGCAGCCTCCGCCCCCTCTTCCCATTCCGACTGCCGCGTTGAGGACGGGAATGGCTCAAGTTCCCACGGCGACCCTCGCGCAGGTGTGGCGCTTGGTGGAGTGCCAGCAGGCCCTGACACTGATTCTGGTGAATGCGCACTTCGTCATTCTCCAGAGCCCAGGGAGCACTCTCGGTCGTGAGGCGCGTGGAGATTGCTTGGCGGCGGCTGCGCAACTTGCCTTCCTCCTCCTACCCTTGCTGGGAGCGCACGCGATGGGAGTTGTTGCGGTTTCAGAACTGGACGGAGCGGTCCAGGGTCTGACCGCACACCTCCAGGCTGGTGGCGGGGTTGAAGCTGTAGGCCCGACCGCGTTAGTGGTCCAGCAACTGCGGAGGACCATGCGCGGTATCCTTGCGGCGCTGGAGGCCCATCTGATGTAGTTTCCGGCGCCCTCCGCGCGTAGACCCTTTGCATCACGTGGTCTATAAGTTGGGCACGTGGCCCATTGCTGTCTTGTGTTGTTCGGCTATTTTTGTCTTGGTGCTAAACCTTGCCTCCCCAAAGCACGCGGCCGAAGGCCGCGCAACGCGAGGAGAGAGGCCCCTACGGGAAACTGAAAAAACAAAATGAACTAATGAGGAGAGAGGCCCCTACGGGACTTTTATATAGCTTGGGGGCAAGGGACAGAGGCAAGGGACAGAGGCTAAGTCCTCTCGCTCTCTCTCTCTCTCTCTCTCTCTCTCTCTCTCTCTCTCTCTCTCTCTCTCTCTCTCTCTCGCTCGCTCTCTCTCTCTCTCTCTCTCTCTCTCTCTCTCTCTCTCTCTCTCTCAAATGGTCCTTTGTATTGATTCATCAGGGGGTACAGACATGCAATTTGACTCGTGGTTCCCTTATCCCTTCCGACCCATCAACCCATCCCTCTGACCCTCCTCCCCCTGCCCCTCTAACCCTCCAGCGTGTGGAGGATGTCCCCTAGGTGCAGCGGCTATGGGTCCGCTGCCATCTGGGGGTGCGCTGCCTCAATCCCCGCCCTGGCCTTGGTGTGCAGGGCATTCGCCTGGGAGCGCTGGAGGGCCACTGACCAGCGCTGGCTGAAGTGGCAGGCCATCTTCTTGGCCGATTTGGCCAAGGGGTTGGCCCTGAACCTGTTCCTAGCCGCTGCTGTGGCCAGCAGCTGAAGGAACGCTGTCGTGGGGGGCGCGTTTGCCCCGTATGTCTCGACAGCCAGGGCGCAGAACACCACGTGTTCGGTGTGCCTGTAGTAGTCCCTCTCCTTCCGCCTCTGTGCCTCCCTTGCAGCTAAGCCTGGGGGTTTGCGGGCTGTGGGGTCCCGGTTCTGTAGCACAGGGCCGGTGATAGTCGTGTCTGTGATCCAGGTCTCTCCACTGTCTGGGTCACGCACGATCACATCGGCCTTCTTCGGGTCATCTGGTGGTGAGTACATTGCATTCTCCAGGTATACCACCAGCTGCGCCTCCCTCGCCATTTTTTCCACGGCAAAGGCCAGCTGGTTGTGTGTGCGCGTTCTGTCCGGGCCTGTGCTGCCGCGGAGTAGGTGGTTGGGTAGGCTGCAGTCGGCCACGAGCTCTCCACACTCGCACACGGTAGGTACGTTCTGTCGGATGCCCATGCGGAAGGCCAGGGCTATTCGGAATTGCCCTGGTGAGAAGCAGAGGTCTGGGGTCAGGGGTAGGGCTTGCAGCCATGCTCCCGCTCCCTCGCTTCTCAGGCTGACGAGGCGGAGCGTGTGGCCCATCTCGGGGGCTGACCTGATTGAGCGTGATTCCTCTGTCAGGGTGTCGGCCTTTGCCGCGTGCACTTCCTGAGAGAGGGCCCGCTGCAGCTGGTCTTGGGACGGGGTTTCTTGCTCCTCACGGAGGTATTGCAGCGCCAGCGGCGGCAGACGTCCCTCCATGTCTTGGATGGTGACTGAGTGTGCCGCAGACGGCTGCAGGGCGTTGCTGTTGCTCCCTAGCGCCGCGGTTGCTGGCAGGTCGAGTGAGCGGAGCAGGCGTAATGCGTCGTTGAGGCCAGGTAGGCTCGTGCGGCTTCTGTTGTGGGATCCGTGAGGCCCAGTCCACCTAGGGCCACTGGGAGGGTTGCTTGGCGGATGAGAAAATTGAACTCGGCTTCGCGGCGGGGTGGTTGGATGCTGGCGGCAGTCAGGGCGGTGTTGAGAAGTTCGGCGCACCACGCGTGCCATTCCGAGAGGGGAAAGACATCCGCTGGGTTGGTGCGCAGCAAGTAGCCGATTCTGCGGCTGATGCAGCGGGACAGGAGCAGGAGGGTATGCTGTGGATGGATGGATGCTAGGGAGCCCAGGGGTGCCGCCGCGTCTGTCATAGTACTGCGGACCAGGTCAGCGCAGAAGCGCTGTGACCCCACGGGACTTCCCAACACCCGTACCCCCTCGTGGGTGAGTGGGAGGCCCTCGGGGAGCTCGTCACCCTCAAGCGGCGTCGTGGACCACGCCGACGATTTTCTGAGGTTGCAGGTGAGGCCATCCTGGGCGAGCAGTGGCGTCAGTAGCTTAAGCGCGCCGAGCGTTGCTGTCGCCGGTCCGACCATGGTGATGTCATCTGCGTATGCTAGGATCGTGACTTCTGGGTGCTCTGCTGCTGTGCGTCTGAGGTGCTGCTGAATTGATGCCGCGAACAGCAGGGGTCCGAGGGGGTCCCCTTGCCTCACCCCCCTTCCGCTGGTAAGTGCCGTCGTGCTCAAGCGGGGATCGGTCAGCAGCTGAGAAGGCGCTGCGTAGAAGGAGTGGGTGAAAGGTATGAGCGGTGCTAGCGGGGTGTTGTTGAGTGCGTTGAAGAACGCTTTCCTCTCTACGGAGTTGAAAGCGTTTTCAATGTTGAGTTGGAGGACTAGGCTGGAAGGTTGTGAAGTGGTGAGGTCTCTGATTGCATGTATAACGAACTCAGCTCCGCCTGGGACTGCCACACCGAATTGTTGGGGTAAGGAAAATCGCCTTGTTTCTCCTTGCAGTTCCGAGAGTGCCACCTTTGCTGCCAACCGGAGTAGGGATTCCCCTATTGCGATAGGGCGTACCCCCCCCCTGGTTTCGCGAAGGCGATGAGGTGGGATGGCGAGAGTAGTGCTGCAACCTCGGTGGAAAGATTCGTGGAGAGAAGATGTGTTATGGCGGAGTGTAGGTGCCCTAGCACTTCGATGCTGCTTAGGGCTGGGTCGCGGTAGTGTTCAAATGTTGACCCGGATGGACCAGCCCCAACTCCGCTGGGGCAATCCCCAAGGACGTCTGAGAAACTTTCCGCGGTGCACGAAAATTGCGTGGGTGTTGTGTAGGTGTGGACCCAGTCGGGCAGCTCAACTTGGGGTTGGGGATGTTTCAATTCCAACTGCTGCAATGTCGCGATCGTCGCAGGGGCCGCTGGCGAGGGTGAAAGGGCTGCCAACGCTTTTCGCAGGTTACCTCGTTTCACCAGCCCCTCCACACGTGAGCAGATTCCCAGGGGGTCGTTTTGGTGCTGAGGTGGCTCAGCTTGGTGCAGGGACCCCACGTAGTCACTGTAGAGCTGGTTCTAGTGGCCACATCTGAATAGGTGCATCTGCTCTCGCAGCACCTTCCACTTAGAGCTGGACCTCCTGCTAAGTCGTAAGGTGAGACGTGGCAGGAACATGAGGACCCGCCACGCTCCCGCGCAGTTGGGCAGTTTGGAGATCCGTAAGAGGGCGGCCAGCATACAAGTGGAGTAGTCGCTTAGTATCTGCGGCGGCAGGTGGCGGACGATAGGCAGGTGGGTGGTTGACGTTAGGGTTGAAGAGTCCCAGCTGTTCGCGATCTCAAAGAGATCCTCCCTCGATGCTAGCTGGGACGCTGACAGGGCTTGGTCTGGAGGGGGTTGGGGTCTGCGGTTCTGTCGGCGTCTAGGATCCCTCTCCTGTTGCTGCGCCTGGTCCTCCCCCGCTTCCGCGAGAGGTAAGTCGGGGTTGTCGGGTTGCCTCAGATCTGACGGTACATATTCGTCGCCGCTCCCTTCTGCGTTTGTATCACCGATTCTCATTGCTTGCGATGTCGTTCCCCTTCTCCCCCCCCCGTCTAGCAAACGACTGGCGCGTGACTCGTTCCGCCGGCTCCCCCAACCAGATTGGGCTCGGTAGTCGGCGCGGATTCCCCCTCGCTGCTTGGCCTGCACTCCTCTGTCCTCCGCGCGCTCCTCGACCCCCGCCTCTCCCCCGCGTGCTTCCCCGTCCGCTCCTCGGAGTGGCTGCCACAGGTGCCGCCTGTTGCGCCTAGGAGATCGGCGTCGTCGGCTCCTCTTGTGGTAGTGGAGCGCCCAGAGCGCTCGCTGATGGATTTCCTCGGCGCTCTGGGCCGCGACTGCACCGCGGAGAGCGATCCCGCTCCCCGTCCGCTTCCTCCTGCACGCCCTGCCGCGAGCGTACCTGTTGCTCCACCGGCGTCCGCTGATCAGATCCGCCGCCGCTTCGAGGACCAGCAGCGCGAGCTGGCTCGGCGCGCGGGCAGGTCCTTGTCACCGCCGGAGCCCCTGCGCGCGGGGTCCGTCTTGCGCTCCGGCGCAGAGGCTGTGGCGCACCAGGAGCGTTCGCCTCGCCGTCGCTCATCGGCAGCTCGCGACGATAAGCGAGAGAGCCGCCGCGATGATCGTCACGGTGCGGCCCGTTCGCCGCTGTCTCCTCGTTCGCCTCGTCGCGTGGCGTCGCGAAGCCGATCCCGTGACCGCCGTTCGCATCGTCATCGTTCGCCGCCTCATCGTTCATCTCGCCAGCGGTCGCCTGCTCGTTAGACGTCTGGGCATTGGCCCCCAGCTCCGCGTTCGCCCCCTCCTACAAAGCGCCAACGGCTCTACTCCCCTCGTCGCGGGGACCGTGTTCCTGGCCGCCAGCGTTAGCAGGGCCCATCTCGCCCGGAGTCGCCTGTGCGCTCAAGCGCAAGTGGGCGTGCGCGTCGTGGGCGACGGGGAGGTGACAGTCTCGGCGGAAAAGCGGGTCCAGCGCCGCCCACAATGGAGCACCGTTTTCTGGATAGGCTTGATGACGTGGAGAAGGAGCTTCGTCGCTCGCGTGCGGGGTCGCCGTCGCCATCAGCTCCTCGCGCTACTCCCGTCGTCCCTCTCTCCGCGCTCCTGCCCCACAATCCCTTTCGATCTCCGGCGCGTTCAGAGCGGCCGCTGCTTGCGGGGATGGGCTTCGTAGGTGCTGGTGGCGGGCCGCCGTGGGCTCAGTTTAATCCTCTCTCTCTCTCTCTCTCTCTCTCTCTCTCTCTCTCTCTCTCTCTCTCTCTCTCTCTCTCTCTCTCTCTCTCTCTCTCTCGCTCTCTCTCTCTCTCTCTCAAATGGTCCTTTGTATTGATTCAGCAGGGGGTACAGACATGCAATTTGACTCGTGGTTCCCTTATACCTTCCGACCCATCAACCCATCCCTCTGACCCTCCCCCCCCTGCCCCTCTAACCCTCCAGCGTGTGGAGGATGTCCCCTAGGTGCAGCGGCCATGGGTCCGCTACCATCTGGGGGTGCGCTGCCTCAATCCCCGCCCTGGCCTTGGTGTGCAGGGCATTCGCTTGGGAGCGCTGGAGGGCCACTGACCAGCGCTGGCTGAAGTGGCAGGCCTTCTTCTTGGCCGATTTGGCCAAGGGGTTGGCCCTGAACTTGTTCTCAAACAGTCCTTTGTATTGATTCAGCAGGGGTACAAAAACATGCAGTGCAATCCATGATAACCTCCTTCCCTTAAGCCCTTTAGCTCACCCCTCTTCCCCCCCCCCCCCCCCCCCCCCCCTGCGTGATCCTCTAGCCCTCCAGCGTGTAGAGGATGTCCCCCAGGTGCAGTGGCCAGGGGTCGGCTGCCATCTGGGGGTGCGCTGCCTCGATCCCAGCCCTGGCCTTGGTGTGCAGGGCATTCGCTTGGGAGCGCTGGAGGGCCACTGACCAGCGTTGGCTGAAGTGGCAGGCCATCCTCTCTCTCTCTCTCTCTCTCTCTCTCTCTCTCTCTCTCTCTCTCTCTCTCTCTCTCTCTCTCTCTCTCTCTCTCTCTCTCTCTCTCTCTCTCTCTCGAATGGTCCGTGTATTAGTTGAAGGGTGGTACAAGGGTTTGAAGCAGACACATGCATATTAGACAAACAAGCAGACCTATCAACCATCACCTACCCCACTCCCCCCCCCCTCTGTCCGACCCTAGTGGTCGGACGGGGGCTCAATCAGCTGGTGCAGCTGCCCCTCATTGAGAGGGGCCCACGGCCCTTGCAGGCTGAGCTCGTCCGCTTCCAAGGCCTCATTGGTCTTGGTGCGGAGGGCGCTGGCCTGCGCCCTCTGGAGGCACACGCTCCAGCGCTGGCGGTACTCCGTCAGCAGCTTGACAGCCTCTCGAGAGTTAGGGGCCGCGTTGTAGCGGAGCTTCGCAGCCAGCTCCGCGCACTGCCGAAGGTAAGCCAGCACCCCCGGCGACGGGTAGCCGTAGGTCTCCATGGCCAAGGCGTGGAACCCCACCCACGCGTTCCGTCCTGCATATTCCTCCTCCTTCCGAGCACCTGCCGCCCTAGCCGCCCACCCAGGTGCGCGGTTGCAGTTCTCGTCCTGGTAGGACACCGGGTCAGTCACGGTCACATCACAAAGCCACACTTCTCCGGTCAGGGGATGGCGGATGGAGACATCCGCTTTAAGGTTTTCAACCAGAGAATAGGCATAGGTCTCCTTGTGAACCGTGAAGCCTGCTTCCGCCCCTATCCTTGCGATTTCATCCCTGAGAGCATGGTGTGTGGCAGTCCTCCCTTTCCCCTTCTCGCAGCGCATAAGGTGATTCGGGAGGCGGTCATCAGGGAAGGTGGTGCGGTATCGGCAGTCGCACCGCCTCGGGACAGGGAGGGGGAGGCCTAGGCGGAAGGAGGAAGCAGTAGAGTGTTGGGAGGGGCCCAGCCTCAGCGCAGAAGAGAGTGGGATTGCCAGCAGCCAGTCCTCTGCTCCCGGGCCCAGCAGGGACTGCATCCGCTGAGCATGCCCTGAGAGGGGGTTTGGGCGCATCCACCGCGCCGTGTTCAGCACTCGGAGGTAGCGGCGGGTGTGGACTGCCAGGGCCAGGGACTGCTGGAGCTTCAGTCCCTTGGGGTCACTTTTACCAGCCTGAAGGGCCTCCAGGCCGTCTGGAGGCAGGGTCGCTTCAGCTGCAGCTAGGCGCGAGGGCAGGGCAGCTGCGGAGTCCGGGATGGAGTCCATAAGGGGGAGCAATGCGGCTATGGCGGGGTGTAGGGAGTCGGCTAGCGAGTGCAGGAGGTGAGCCGCGCCGATCACCGACGCGAGGTACGCGTAACTCCCTTCCACGGCCAGGTCCGTAATGCCCAGACCCCCCAAGGTAACGGGGAGCGCTGCCTGCCGCCAAATACGCCTCCTTTCCGTGTTGCTCCTTGGCGCGACAATGTGCGCAGCCTCTAGGAACGCGAGGAGCAGCCGCTCCCCCCATGCCGACCATTCTGCTGTGGGCAGGACCTCCAGCGGGGTTGTCCTTGCCAGGAAGGAGGCGCGGCGGCTGACGCAGCGTGTGCGGAGGAGGCAGAGCTGCGGGTCCATTTGCGCTAGCAACGGGAGCGGTTCAGCTGCTGCCGTAAGTCTGTCCCTGACTGCCGCGGCGCAGCCCTGCGTTGTGCCGATGGGGCTGCCGAGGATTTGCAGCCCTTCGGTCGAGATGGTGATGCCGGGGGGGACGGAGTCAGGGTCAATTGGGGCGGCGGACCAAGCCGCGCACTTAGCAGGGTTGTGGAGGAGCCCCATGGAGGCGAGCGCGGCTGTGAGGTGGTCGAAGGCCGCGGCGCAGGCAGACGCATCACCGAGCAGCGTGATGTCGTCGGCATAGGCGAGTAGGACCACCTGCGGGTGCGCCGCTGCCGTCGCAACGAGGCAGGGGTGGATGCTAGCGGCGAATAGAAGGGGGCTGAGGGGATCACCTTGGCGGACCCCCCTGGCGCTTTGCAGTGGAGCCGCTGCGAACTCATGGTCGAGGAAGAGCGAGGAGGGGACTCCGTAAGACAGGCGGACCAGGGGGGTGAGGCTCTCGAGCGCTTCGTTCCTCAACCCCTCGAACACCGCTCTCCTCTCGGCCGCGTTGAACGCGTTCGCGAGGTCGATCTGCAGCGCCACTGCCGCGGGATGGACCTCCAGGTAAGTACGTGCCGTGTGTATAGCGGCCTCAATGCCCCCCGCTACTGCCACGTCGAACTGAAGGGGGACGAAGTGGGATCTAGCGGCTGGCGCGATCAGGAAAAGGACAGCTTTGGCAATTATCCGTAGTAGGCATTCCCCAACCGCGATCGGCCTCGTCCCACCGTGCGGTTTCGTGAAGGCCAAAAGGCGAGAGGCGGTAAGTAGGTCTCCCGCAACGGCTGGTAGCTTCCCCGTTAGGGCCGTGTTGGTGAGGGCTAAGAGGTGGGTGAAGACTTCGGCGCTGCCTAGTGCTGCATCACGGAGATGTTCGAAGGTAGTTCCTGAGGGGCCCGCCCCCACTCCATTGGGGAGCTTGGCGATGATCCTTCTGAAGTCGCGGGCTTCGATAGCGGGAGGGTTTTCCGCTGTGGCAGCGTGCAGCCAATCAGGTAGCGGTTGGGATGCAGGTGGGTGTCTTGTCGTGAGGGCCTTGAGAACTTCAGGTGAGGCAGGCGACACGGGCGTGGCTTGCAGGGATTGCAACGATTTTGAGAGGTTACCACGCTTCGCTAGGCCCTCTGCTCTGGCGAGGATTCCAGTTGTGTCAGGTGCGTGGCGAGGCTGCGGGGGGAGGGAGATCGCCTCGGCAGCTTCTTCGTAGAGGCCGGCCCAGAGCCCTTGGCGAAAGCGCAGGAGCCTGTTCATCATTGCGCTCCAGTCAGGCTTACGAGCTGACGAGGAGCAAAGAAGTAAGCGCGGGAGGAAGTTGAGTAGCATCTAGCCAGGTTCTGACTCGGTGTTGGTTGCCAGGTGGAGTAACGGTGTCAGCAGGCAAATCGCGAAGGACTCGCGAAGGTCTTTTGGAGGGTGGCGGGCTAGTGGGGGCTGGCGACTGTCGCGCAGCGGGCCAATGTCCCAGTCAGCAACCTGGGCGAACAGGTCAGTATTTTTCGCCAGGTCGTCAGGTTTGAGCATTGGGGGGGTCGGAATTGGGGCTGATGAATTCTCATTGGCTGTCGCAGAGTCAACTCCAGTCTCTGTCGCGGCTCGATTTCCCCCCCTTGCTTGATTTCCCCCCGCGGCTCAGTTCTGGGCTGTGATTCGGTTGGCAGGTTCGCCTCGGACATTTGGGCTGGGGAGCTCCTCTCCCTGAAGCCAAAGTTCTAACTCCTCCTCGTCCTCCTCAGCCTCTGCTCCCAACATCCCCTCTTTCAGGGTTAAAAGCAGGGTCACCCTCGTCACCTTCCTCACTCTCCACTTCCTCCTCTGCCTCCTCGTTAAGCGGTTCCTCGCCGCCCTCCGCGCCGTTTCGCATCAGCCTTTCCGCATTTCTCGCGTAGCCGCTTGCACCAGTGCGGCGCCTGTTTAAACCCCGTGTTCCACCACCTCTTCGTCCTCTCTCGTTTCCTCGACGTCTGCGGCGGCTGTCGCGTCCCACGCGGGTTCCACGCATTGCTCTTCCAACTGCAGCTCCCTCGCGCCCTGTCTGCGGCGCCGCGACCGCCTCGTTTTCGCTTCGTCAGCGCGCTGGCGTCGGCTGCGGTACGATCGGGGGTGATGGACCCATCCGTGAGACGGGATCCGGAGCTGGAGGGTTCCGCGGAGAGCGCGCGGCCGGAGCCTGCGCCTGCCAGGCCTCGTCCGCGTCTTCTTGCGCACCCCTCCGCGAGCGAGCCCGTCCGCCGCTTCGAGCGGGTGCTAACTCTTCCCCATCGGCCAGCCGCGCGCCCCACCTCGCTGGAGTATTCGCGGGCGCCTGTATGTGTTGCGTCGAACCGCCCGGACAGTCAGCCGCGGCAGGAGCGCAGGCGCTCGCCTCCACGTCAGCCTCCTCAGCAGCCCTCTCCCCGCCGCCCTTCTCCTGAGCATCGCGAACATTATCAGCGCAGGGAGGGGGATCAGCGATCCCGTGCGCGTACTCGCTCCCCTCGCCGCCCATCCCCTCGTGGTCGGGCAGGCCAGCGCTCACCCCGAGCGCGATCCCCCGCGCAACGCTCTCCGCGGCGATCTCTGGCGACGCGGGGTAGGGGATCGCCTGGGCGTCGCTGGGATTCGGGTCGCTGCGAGCAGTCCCCCCCGCGTCCACATTCGGCTGGTTCCGGGGGTCGGCGGGGCCGGCGGAATGGCGGAGGGCGAGGCGGGAATGGCTGCCAGCCAGATCCTGCCCTCAATCGCGCCGCGAACACGTTCGTGGAGGTGGTGAGGCAGGCCCGGGCGAGTGGGGCGCCGACTCACGTCCACATTGAGGTGACCAACGGTCCCCCCTTCGCCGCGGACCCCGGCCAGGTTGCTCCTCTGCGCGCGCCGACTCTGCGCGAATATCTGCCCGCGCGTGAGGGGAGGGCTCAGTTCCACACCCCTCGTCAGGTACCCGGCTTCTCCGCGCCGCGCTTAACTGTTGGCCGGACTCCCGGCTGGCCGACGGCGTTTCCGCGCAAAGCGCTGACTGCACCTCCCCCCACTCGCGCGGGGAGAGACCCCATGCTGACCATGTGCCGGATTCTGAATCTGGCGGAGGCGTGCGAGGTGGTGGTGAACTTGCAGCTGGCGGTGTGTGGGGCCACGCGGAACTTTCCAAGCAGTTTCGGCCCAGGATCCCGAGGTTCCTGCGTGACTTCGGCAGAATCGCTCGAATCGCCGTTGGCACCCGTGTCGGATGCACCCGCCGGGGTAGCTCCCTTAGCCCGTACTTTCCCCCGCCACGTGGGGGATCTTGTAGAGGCTGCTCGAGCCGGGACCCCCTTGGACACGCTCCAGTCGTCGGCGCATCTCCTTCTTGCAGTATCGGCGTGCATGCGCTCGATGCTTGAGGTGGAGGGGGTGGAGCCGTACACGATGTAGGCTTCCGCCGCGTATAGAATTGCATGCCGCGCCTCTTGCTGTTGCCCAGCTCCGTTGCTTTTGTGTGTGTGTGTGCCCTTTGTAAGCCGAATCCACGTGTTGTGTCTTGCCACCAGGAACGTGCGGCCGAAGGCCGCGCTTGCGAGCGGCGGCGGCCTTCGGCCGCCGGCGCGAGCCGCCGAAAATGAAACACGCACGAAATAATGAGTCAGGGAAGGCACAGAGGGCCCCTTAAATAGGCTCAGAGGGAGAGGGCAGAGGGAAGAGGGAGAGGGCTGAATGCTAAGGCCTTCTCTCTCTCGCTCATTCTCCCGCCGAAAATGAAACACGCACGAAATAATGAGTCAGGGAAGGCACAGAGGGCCCCTTAAATAGGCTCAGAGGGAGAGGGCAGAGGGAAGAGGGAGAGGGCTGAATGCTAAGGCCTTCTCTCTCTCTCGAATGGTCCTTGCATTTCTTTGGGGTGTGGTACAACGGAAGGTGCAAAACACACAAGCACAACAGAACACCGGCATCCAAACTATCTCAAGTCCCCTACCTACTCTGCCCCCCCCCTGTTTGACCCTACTGGTCGAACGAGGCCTCAATCAACTGGTGCAGCTGTCCCTCACTGAGAGGGATGATGGGTCCTCTAAAGCCGAGCTCGTCCGCCACCAAGGCCTCATTGGTCTTGGTGCGGAGGGTGTTGGCCTGTGCCCGCTGGAGGCACACGCTCCAACGCTGGCGGTACTCCGTCAGAAGCTTCGCTGCTTCGTAGGAGGTAGGGGCTGCGTTAAACCGCAGCTTTGCCGCCAGCTCCGCGCATTGCCGCAGGTAAGCCAGCACCCCCGGCGAGGGGTAGCCGTGTGTTTCCACTGCGAGCGCGTGGAACCCCACCCACGCGTTCCGCCGCGCGTACTTCTCCTCCTTTTTTGCTGCTGCCGCCCTAGCTGCCCAACCAGGAGCTCGGTTGCAGTTCATGTCCTGGTATGACATCGGGTCCGTCACGGTCACGTCGCACATCCAAACCTCCCCGGTCAGCGGATGACGGATGG
This sequence comes from Closterium sp. NIES-65, assembly GCA_948144175.1. Taxonomy (NCBI): domain Eukaryota; kingdom Viridiplantae; phylum Streptophyta; class Zygnematophyceae; order Desmidiales; family Closteriaceae; genus Closterium; species Closterium sp. NIES-65. The sequence continues at coordinate 5,352,282 of CANXME010002068.1, forward strand.
TGACATCCGCCTTTAGGTTTTCAACCAGTGAGTAGACATACGTCTCCTTGTGAACCGTAAAACCCGTCTCAGCCCCAATGTTCGCTATCTCATCCCGCAGAGCGTGATGGGTTGCGGTCCTCCCTTTCCCCTTCTCGCAGCGCATGAGGTGGTTGGGGAGGCGGTCATCGGGGAAGGTGGTGCGGTAGCGGCAGTCACAGCGTCTAGGCACGGGGAGGGGGAGGCCTATGCGGAAGGCAGCTGCAGTTGAGAGCTGGGAGGGGCCCATCCGGAGCGAGGGGATGAGCGGGATCGCCAGCAGCCAATCCCCCGCTCCTGGGCCTAGCACCGACTGCATCCGTTGCGCATGGCTAGAAAGGGGGTTGGGGCGCATCCGCCTTGCCTCGCGCATGACTCTCAAGAAGCGGCGGGAGTGAACCGCCATCTGGGGGTGCGCTGCCATCTGGGGGTGCGCTGCCTCAATCCCTGCCCTGGCCTTGGTGTGCAGGGCATTCGCCTGGGAGCGCTGGAGGGCCACTGACCAGCGCTGGCTGAAGTGGCAGGCCTTCTTCTTGGCCGATTTCGCCAGGGAGTTAGCCCTGAACCGGTTCCTAGCTGCTGCTGTGGCCAGCAGCTTCAGGAACGCCGTCGTGGGGGGCGCGTTTGCCCCATAGGTCTCGACGGCCAGGGCGCAGAACACCACGTGTTCTGTGTGCTGGTAGTAATCCCTTTCCTTCCGCTTCTGAGCCTCCCTTGCAGCCCAGCCTGGGGGTTTGCGGGCTGTGGGGTCCCGGTTCTGTAGCACAGGGTCGGTGATAGTCGTGTCTGTGATCCAGGTCTCTCCACTGTCTGGGTCACGCACGATCACATCGGCCTTCTTCGGGTCATCCGGCGGTGAGTACATTGCATTCTCCAGGTATACCACCAGCTGCGCCTCCCTCGCCATTTTTGCCACGGCAAAGGCCAGCTGATTGTGTGTGCACGTTCTGTCCGGGCCTATGCTGCAGCGGAGTAGGTGGTTGGGTAGGCTGCAGTCGGCCACGAGCTCTCCACACGGCAAAGGCCAGCTGAAAATTTTCAGCACTAACTGTAAGAATGAGAGATGGAGAGGCCGCCGCAAAACTCTCTCTCTCTCTCTCTCTCTCTCTCTCTCTCTCTCTCTCTCTCTCTCTCTCTCTCTCTCTCTCTCTCTCTCTCTCTCTCTCTCTCTCTCTCTCTCCCCCATCCTTCTCGATCGCACACATGAACCTTCTCCCTCCCTCCCTCGTCCCACTTACCTCCCTCCCTTCCCATCTCCATCCCATCATTAATTCCAATCCAATTCCCTTTCCCCATTCCCCCCTCCCTACCTTCCCTCGCAGGTACGCCCTCCACTGGGAGCACCTGATGGTGCGGTGGTCATCCCACCGGCGAGGTCCCTCAAGTTCAACTGCACTGTCGTGCGCGAAACCCCCTACATAGTTTCTGTGAAAGCAGCTGCCTTTGCCCCTCTAAATCCTCAATTGTTGTAGCCCTGCACGGGCTACCAGGAGGGTGCCTGGCTCTATGCTTTTGACAACCAGAATAGTGCATTGACCTCCACTGTACCAGCCCAACAAGGCATTGCTATGTGTAGATTGCATAAGATTCCATTGGCTGCCTCTATTTTTCCGGACAGAAGATGCACTACACAGCCAAGCTGACCGACTGATAGGTACTATTTTATGTACAGCACCTCTATGCTAGGGTAAAATCACGTGTGCGTGGCCAAGGGGTGTTCGAGGTCCTAGTGACGACCGCAGGGGTGGTATAGTATAACGTGCTTCCAAGTTCCTCCTAGGGTGTACCGGTACCGGTACATGGCAGGCAGGCAGACTCTCTCCTCTTGACACCACGCTCTCCTGACATGGTCCGTTGAATGTGCGTGCGTTCCGCCGCATTATGCTGCTGTTCCATTGAAAGGCTTACTGGAAGGTGGAGGGTGGTTTCCATCCATCCAAGATCTGTGAACCTCCTTCCAGTGAAGCGTGAACCGCAGTGCAGTGCAGTGCAGTATAGTACAGTGCGATTGTCAAGACCTACACATGGTGGCAGCAGCACATTACATGTGTAGATGCTGTGTGCAATTCCTTATGGGACCTCGATACAATTTATGGCTAGCAGTCACCAGAAGTGCACCAAACCTAGCACAAAAAGCCCCACACTCCACAATTATTCCTCTACCCCTTCTCCCCATCCACACCTCCCTCTCCACCCCATTCCCTCCCACCTCCTCTGCCTCCTACCCTTCCTTCTCTCCTCCCCCCGTGCCTCCCACACGCACACTAGAGGAGCACCGGCAGGCAGGCACACACACAACCTAGAGAAGGCTTAGGAGCACGCGACACCACTGAACGCTACAAGTGCACGGGCGGGCACACGTGCACAGGCTGCTGCAGGTGCAAGGCATTCAGCCTGTGGTGTGCCAAACTGCCACATCCTAGAGGCGACGACTCAGTCATATAGAGAGAATCGCGCTACAAGTGCACGGGTGGGCGCACGTGCACGGGCTGCTGCAGGTGCGAAGCATTCAGCCCGTAGTGTGCCAGCTGCCGCAGCAGCAGCCGCAGGCGCTGCCGCCGGTTGCGCTGCGCCCCTGCGCTCCCCGTGCTGCCCCGCATGCGCCGCGACACTGCTCGCCACACCGTGTCCTCCGCTCCCCCCGGCTCGGGTGGTGATGAGAACTCAAAGTGCTTGCGCAGCTGGCATGGCGGGGAGAAGGGGGGTTGGGGGGATTGGGGGAAAGAGGGGGTCAGAAGGGGTGGAACAATGGATGGTTGTTAATTAGTGGGGGGGAAGAAACCCATGGGATAGGTATGAGGAAGTAGGGAGGAAAATGAGTCGAGTGAGAAACAGTAGGTTATGAGCAGTAATTAAGGTTTTCCCTGCCCGCCCAGAATCACCACCCGCCCTTCTCAAACCCCCACCATTCCCATTTTACCCACCCGACCTCACCCCACCGCACCACACCGCACCATCTCCTCCTGCCACCCCCTCCTCTCTCACCCGGCGCATGTTGGACCATCTGCGCTGCCTCTGCCCTTGCAGCAGGGCCGGCACAACCCCACTGCTCTTAACCCCACTCCACTCCACCTCACCCCACCCCACCCCACCCAACCCCACCGCACCGTTCCCCACCCCACCGCCATGCCCTCCCACCCCCTCCTCTCTCACTCGGCTCATGTTGGACCATCTGCGCTGCCACTGCGTGCGGCTCTGCCCCCGCAGCAGCTCGAGCAGGTGGCCGGGGCGGAGAGCGAGGGCGGTGGGGACGAAGAGGGCGAAGGAGGAGTAGTCTAAGGCGTCCTCGAAGGGCAGCTCGATGCTGTCTGATACCACCACTGGGATGCACCCCGATAGGATGCTGTCGTACAGGCGACAGCTGGACGAGGTGTCACCTGGTGGGGGTGGGGAGGGGGTTGGGGAGTCGGAGGGGGAGCGGGAAGGGGAGCGGGAGGGGGGAGAGGCAGGGGCTTAGGGAAACGGCGAGGTGGGAACAAGCAGGTTTGTTATGGGATGGTGGTGTGAGAGGGGGAAGAGAGGGGATTGAGAAGAGGAGAGGGAGAGGGGAAGAGCGGCTGGGGATGGTTTGAGTTGGGGGTGGCAAACATGCCAAGCATCTCAAACATGTCACAAGTTCTTTCATACGCACCTTCAGGGGAGAGGCAGTACTTGGCTCGCCTGAGACCCCCTGCAGCCCCCATGATGTTATCCTCATCGCTCGCCAGTGCTGCCTCAAACACCACGCCCTTCTGCCCCACCAGCACCTCTGCTAGCGCCCTCCGCACTGCCTGGCCCTGAGAGGGCGAGAGAGAGAGAGGGGTGGCGGAGGGGTGAGAAGTAGAGTGTGCGGAAAAGGCAGTCGTTGATTAATCCAAGATTCCTAAATCAACCCAGCCACCATGAACGCAGCTACTCAAGCTCCTTAGCTCACTCCCTCCCTCCGTCTCTCCACTCTCAAGTTCCCCCCTCTCCCTCCCTCTGTCCCTCCCTCCCGCCCTCCCTACTCCCTCCCCCCCGCACCTCAGCATGGCCAGCGCGCCACTTATTGCCACGGAAGTAGAGCAGCGTGGGGCGTTGCTGCCACGACCCCGGGTCATCAGAGTAAGCAGGCACCAGAGCAGCATACGGCACCACCACGTCGATCAGTGGGTCCGCATCCTGTGGTGGTGCGGTGGAGCGGGGATGGGGTAAAAGGGAGAGTGGGGAACAGGGGGACGGGGGAACACTGCAGCTATGCACACGGGTCATTAGAGTAAGCGGGGCACCAGAGCAGAGCATGGCACTACCACGTCGATCAGTGGGTCCTCGTCCTGTGGTGGGGGAGAGGGAAGGGGGTATGGGGGGAAGGGGGAGAGGAGGAAGGGGGGGAGGACGAGGGTATGGGGGGATAGGGAGGGGGGGAAAGATGAGGATTGGGTTTTGTGCCAGCCATCAACAACACCGCGTCGGTCAGTAGTGGGTGTGCGTCTTGTGGTGGAGAAGCAAGGGGAAGGGAGATGGGGAGAGGAGGATGGCTTTGTGGGGTCGAATCAGAGCCATCTCGTGAGGCGTGCTTTCAATGCATGGGGGGGCTTGAGGGAAGGAGGGGGAGGTCAGGATTTACACAGCCACTTGCCATGAATCCTCTCTGAGAACAGAAACCAACAAGTTCTTTGTCTAGAGTTTAGGGTTTAAGGTACCAAGTTTCGGGTTTGCCGTGTAGCATGTATGCTTGCATCATATGTGGGTATGTGGTGAGAGCAGGTTTACAGCATCTGAATGTAGTGTAGGGTTCAGGATTTTGGCAAAGGAGTCGAGGTTTAGTGTTCAGGGTTGTTCAGTGTCCAGGTTGTGAGGGTTCATAAGGTAAAAAGGGTTTGCAGGCAAACAGATGCATGCACAGCCCCTCCCCACCACCCCCCCCTCCCCCCCCTCCCTCCACCCACACAACCCCTCGCAAAAATCCTCACCCCCCACCCCTCCCACACGCACACACGCCCGCCCATCCGCCCGCCCACACGCACACACACATGCAGACACGTACCATGGGGCGGTACATGTCGAGGTCGACAGCCAGCTTCCTGACGGGCTGCAGCAGGTCCCACGAGGCATTGGCGAAGGTGACCGGGTACACGGCCGGCATGAGCAGTGGATGCGTGGCCATGCGCGGTAGCACTGGCAGTAGCTGCGCGTTCAGCCGTTCACTGGGGTAAGCGGGGGGGGAACGGGGGAGAAGGGAGGAAAGAGGTACAGTTAAGTTACAGCTAGGTACAGATAGGGAAAAGGAGGGTGACCATGCAGCGTGCGGGAAATCCAAGTGCAAGTAGGTGACGAGAGGTGAATGTGGATCTTCTCTGAGCGGAGACGATCCCTCCCTTCTTTGCACTGCTCCGTCCGTCCTGGCCCTTCGACACATGTGTCCCTTCATGCACTGCTAAGCACACACGACACGCTGCTGTCCCATGCGTCTCACACCATCACTCTTCCCCCTTCCCTGACTTTCCTCCCGTCCCCGTCCCTCACTCGTGTGCAGGCGTGCACCTGGCTTTCAGGCGGAAGGCGAGTGTGGAGAAGTAGGGCAGGAACACCACGTCCGCGTGCGATGGCTCCTCCACCCTCACCACCGCCTCCGACCCTGAGGCGCGCCCATCGCGCATGGGGGGAAGGGGAGTGGGGAGAGGGGGACGGGGGATGGGGAATGGGGGGAAATGGGGAGGAATGGGGATGGGGGATAGGGGATGGGATGCGGGTGAGGGGTGGTTGAAGGGGGATGAGGGATGGGGGGAGGGAGATGGGGGATGGGGAAGAGGGAATGGGGGATGGACGTGGCAAGGCATGGCGGTGTATCATATGGTATCATATGGTAAGTAAGTGGTTACTTGCTAACCGCTTTGTGGGTGAGAAACCTGCTTGTTCCTCCCTCCTTATGAACCCCATATCGTTCTTGCTGGTCACGGGGCTCAAAAACACACTCACCGCACCGCACCTGTCTCCCAACCAGCATCCACCATTCCACCATGCCAACATGCCACCAAGCCGCCACTCCACTCACCTACCCACCCAGCCACCCACCCACTTACCCACCCACCCAGTCACGCGCGCACGCACCGAAGAGCAGGGAGAGAGTCATGTAGTACTCGACGCTGTGCTGCCAGTAGTAGGGGAAGTTGTGGTAACACGGCACCTGCACCGCCACCGCCTCCTCCGACCACCCTGCCAGCCTCGCCAGCTCGTCCGTCTGCTCCAGCATCGGCAGATGCATGCCCTTCATGGCCTCGATGCCGCCCTCGCCCGCCGCTACTCTTCCCCCATCTGCCGCTTCTGCTTCTGCTGCTTTTGCCCTGACTGTGGCCGCTGCGGCTTGGTCTAGCGAGTTGTCGCCGTCCCCGTCAGCGTCGTCGTCTGCTGCTGACGTGGCGAGCGACGAGGAAGTGGCGGAAGAGGAGGCGGAGGCGAAGGAGGAGGAAGAGGCGTTGAAGTTCCACGAGGGAGGCACGCCATGGCGTGCGAGAATGTCGAGACGACACCCCACGTTCCACTGCGCCTGGAGGGAGTGGGGATGTGAGATTGGGCGAAAGGGGTTGGTTGTGACGGGTACGTGAAGCATATGCTATGCTATTAAGAGCGTGCGTAGAGAAGACATTTGATAAGGGGCTGGTAACGGAATTTCATTTTCATCATCATTCGTGCAGCGAATCTCCGTCCAGCTAGTCATACCATGCCCATTTTGTTTCTCCTTTTCACTTGCCTTTCTCATTCCCTCATAAGTGAACGAGAGATACATGGTACTTGTGGTTACCAGAATATTCTACTCTACATCTGCCTGCCTCGTGAGATCACAGATTGATTGTGAGCAAAGAGTGGGAGCGAATGCAGGAGCGCAAAAGAAGCGAGGGATAATATGAGGAGAGAACCGTGATGGGAGCGCGGGAGAACCGTGGGGAAGTGAGGGACATGATTTGGCAGGGTGTGAGGGTTGACCCGGAGGGGAATTTGGGGGAATGCGGGGAAGCGGGGCATGGGGGAACCTGGGGCTGTCGGGGAATGCGGGGGAGGGCGAAACGCGAGGAATGCGGGGAATGCTTGGTATGGATGAAGGTATGCGTGGGATGCGGGGGGCTTGCCTGGAGTAGTCCGAAGTTAAAGGCGGCGGGCAGCGGATACAGGTACACTCGGAGCGGCAATTCCAAGGGAGGCTCATCGTCACCACTCCCGTCTTCTGCTCTCCGTTCCTCTAGTCCCCTGCCGCCTTCCAATCTTCCGTGCTCCCCCATCTCGTCGTCTCCTCTTCCGCGATCCTCCTCCGCAATCGCCGCCGCCGCAGCCGCTGATTCGGCTTCCGCATACGCGATAGAAGCTGGCGTGGCGTAGGTTATACCGAACATGTGCGAGAGTATATGGTGCGGCGCTGTCCACGCAAGCAATATCCATAGTAGGAGAACTAAAGGCAGCCACCTTATTACCCACGTTATTAAAGGAGAACCCTTCGCGTGCGTTGAGGATCTGGAGGAATATCCGTGCCGTGACAAGCCTAAGGCCATCGATCGGAACAAATAGGAACAGGAACGCGTAAAGCTAACGAAAAAGAATCTTAACCGTCACATTCAAGTGGTATGCTTGCATGTGAGCTCAGACGAAGAGCTTAGCTTAGAAAGAAACAGGAAAAGTCGAAAACAAGATAACGGCATCCTTCCGAACGAAATGAGTAATGCGGAACCAGGAAAGGTGTTGAGCGAAACGGTTACTTAATGAAGATACATGCTCGCATATTTCGGTAAGAGCTAGCAAACGTCGCGAGTTTTCGCAGATGCTGAAACACCCTGGCGCTGTCATGCCACCCACCAGTGCGCGGTGCGCCTCAGAAAGCTGGCACCACAGGGCCAACACGTATTGAAAATATGAACTGTACTTAGTGTGGTGGGAGTGAGGGACGGGTCACATCAGCAAGTGCAGGGGCTGCTGGCGAAGCCTCTTCCATTTCCGGGTGGAGGTATATGTGTTTACTTTTTTTTTGGGTTGCGAAGCAAACCTTTAAGATCGATTTTACCAAAAAAAAAATTCATAACTTTGAAAAATAATGAAAATAAAATCCGTGAGCTACAAGTAATACCCTTCCCATACTGTGGGCATGTTTATCAGTCTTGAATACTCTTTACAGTGCATCAAATCTTTTTTTTTGCAGTTGTGTAGTGCATATTTGCTGTACTACTTGCTTGATTTATGCTAGATGCTACAGTGGTGATGATAAATAAATGATAGTGATGCTATATATGCATAATGTTTAATATCATACATCATGCATGTTTTAATGCTGGGTGCCATTGTGATAATGATAAACATATGCATGCTTAATGCATAAATGATACTATAAAATGCATAGTTCAATATGATACGGCATGATGCACATGCACATACAGTAATAAAATGCGTGACAGTTTACTACCCAAAAACTAAGCTACCGCCATCCCCTGCCTAGCATTTGGGGGGGGGGGGGGGGAGGGGGGTCAATAGCTTGATATTTGAATAATCAACTATCACATGAAACAACACTGTCTGTACACTCTAAAAAATGGTCAACCTTATCAAATCCATTTCGAATTAGTCGCATACGAGTCACTTTATGCGCCAATAAACCTTTTGTGAAATGATAAGATTGAGCCATCTTTTAAAAATTCACATAAATGCGTTATTATTGCAATGGATGTGGATGAATGCACATACCTATAACACACACACTGCAAAGAGTCACTCTACAACGGTAATGAGCTAGACTTCGGGGGTTGGCACGAAGTACTAAGAGTGATCGTAGCTTTGCTTGGTTCCTCAGTGCTTGCACATTCACGGGAAAAATCGGAAAGAGTTTCCACTAGCAAAGTTGGAGTTACAGAATGATTGAACAAGCAAAGACAGAATGACTACATCAGGCACCTAGCAACTATGCAGCGAGCTTGATCGACCGCCAGCAAAGCTCGGTCGACCGCCTGCCAGCGTTGCGTAGAGGAGTCGCGCCAGCACTGCAGAAGGGCGACCTGCCAACAGAGTAGGTCGACGGCGTGCCAACGGTGCAGCAGAGCGGCTGTCCAGCATTGCCCCGTAGAATACAGCAGTGCGCACGCTCGCAGGTGCGCGCAGACGATTGGCGCGACTTGTGAAGAATGAGGAATGAATGATCTAGGAAAGAGGTGGGTACAAGTAGGAAAACCTAGAAATGTTGTACCCCATATAGTCTACCCCACTACAGCCTATACAGACTATAGCATATAAATTTGACACACCCCCATAGGCAAATTGGGGGAGAAGAAGAGGTCACAAGACCAGTCAAGCAAAACAAAGTAAGCTCAGGGTGGATCACAACGTCACCACAAAATCCGAGCACAAGAGCAAGGCCAAAAGGCCAGTTCACATGCAAGATCATATATAAAGGTAAAGAGACAAGTGCAGGTATAGAAAGATCACAGTACAAGCAAGGTCAAGGAGTGAGCAAGTGAGGCCAAGTAGGCAAAAGACCTAGCATCGTACAGAAGCGCTGATGATCACAAGGCGGAAGTGCCTTGGTAAAGATATCAGCAGTGTTGGCCTCAGAGGCCACGTAAGCAAGGCGCAGCTGACCACGCTGCTGCAGCTCACGAGCAAGGAAGTAACGAAGAGCAATGTGCTTCGTTCTGTGCTCCAGTCTCTGCTCCCGACATAAGGGCAGCATGGCCTTGTTGTCTACGTACAGAAATGGAAGAGAACGAGGCGGCTCTCCTAGGTCAGTCAGTAGGTAGGTGAGCCAGCGTAGCTCCTGTGCAGCCATGGCCCCCGCGTAGATCTCAGCCTCACAGCTGCAGCCGAGAACAGAAGACGAGCGGGTAGACCGCCACGAAACAGAGCCGAAGCCAAGGCTGAAGGTGTAACCTGTGACGACCGCTGCGTAGCCTGGTCGTCAGCCCAAGAAGCGTCTGCGTGACCTGTGAGGACCTCTCGACGTCGCCCTCCAAGCACTAGCCCCATGCACGACGTACTGCACAAGTAGCGCAACAAGCGCAACACCCTCTTCGCTGCAGCCATGTGCTCTGGTCGGTGTCTCCCAGGACCAACATAGCGTGCCAAGATGCTAAGAGGGTATGCAAGGTCAGGTCGTGTGCAGGTCATCAGGTACATGAGGCAGCCAAGAAGCTCAGGGTACGGGCCACTCGGCTCTACGGACTCATCCGAAGGCAGAGCTGAGAGCGAGTGGCGAGTAGACAGAGGAGTGGCCTGAGGCGAGGAGTATGTGAAGCCGAAGCGCTGAAGGACCTGCTGCACCATGTGTGACTCAGTCAGGGTAATGGTGCGCTGTGCTCTGTACCGGGTGATCTGCAAGCCAAGGTAGCTGCGTAGTTCACCCAGGTCTGTGCACGTGTGTCTCTTCTGCAGCTCTGACTTCACGTGGGCGAGTCCAGCAGTGTCAGCACCGGCAAAGACCAAGTCGTCGACGTACACGAGGATGTAGAACGGCGGCAAAGAGGTGCCGGTGCGCAGAAACAGCGACGGGTCGGCTGTAGAAGGAGCAAACCCAAGAGCCGCAAGTGTAGTCCTCAGTGTGTCATGCCACTCACGGGGTGCCTGGCGGAGACCGTAGACTGGCCGCCGGAGGCTCCACTGGGTACCAGGAGGAAACGACCCAGTGAAGCCAGGTGGGCGGCGCAGCCAGATCTCCTCGTGCAGGCTGCCCTGAAGGAAAGCTGTGCTGAAGTCAAGAGAGTGAAGCTCGTAGTCGCGCTGAGCGGCTATGTGCAGCAGAAGCCGAAGAGTGGTCATCTTCGGAGTGGGAGAGAAGGTCTGAAAGTAGTCAACTCCCTTTCGCTGACTGAAGCCTCGAGCCACGTAACGCGCCTTGAACACAGGCGGAGAACCCGGCGGCCGCTTCACCCTGAAAATCCACATGCCACTGACGATGTTCGCCCCAGGTGGGGGAACTGCGTCAACGTAGGTGCCTGTGGACTTCCAGGAAGCCATCTCTGCGTCCATGGCTGACTCCTTCTGTGAGGAGTAGGGATCCTCGATCACCTCAGCGTACGATCGAGGAGTCGGGATGTCTGGTGCATCCGGGTCTCCCTCAGGGGCAATCAGCATGGACACGAGATGAGGAAAAGCAACAGCAAAACACTGGAACTCCTCCTGCCTGTCCTCAAGAACGTCCGTGCTAAGAGCACAGTCACCCCCAACGGACGGAGGACAGACAGACTGAGACTCAGCAACAAGACTCGCGACGTAGTCTAAACGACAGCGAGCAGCAAAGTCGACAAGCTCAGCAACTAAGGTAGACGCAGCAGTGGACTCAAAGGAAGGGTCAGTGACAACAGTGGCCAAGAGACGCGTGACAGTAGGACTAGCAGCACGAAGAGAGTCAGACTCCGGGCCAGCAAGGACATGAAGAGAGGACTCTGGAGGAGACGGTAACGGGACACGCAGGGGAGCAGTGGAAGGACGCAGTGCCATCTGGTGTGTGCGTGGGACCGCAAGAGGACGCGGACGCGGAGCACGACTACTAGTGCGAGAAGCACGAAAAGGCGACGCAGGATGAGACGCAGGCTCACGACGCTCAGCAAGACCTCCAGTACGACCAGAGTAGGGAGAAGGAGCAGGCAGGGGGGAGGCGAGTTGTAACTGTGACCACGACTGGACAGGCTGTGGACACTCCAAGGGAGGAGCAGGACCAGTAGAGGGCGGGAGAACAAGAACATGCTCAAGGAGCGGACGAAGTACGGCCTCGGCCGCGGAGCGCCTCTTGAACCAGCAGGGACATCACCAGTACCCCTAGCGGCAGCACCAGTGCCTGTAGCACCTCCAGCCCCAAGAGCGCCAACCCCAGCACCTCTAAAGCACCAGCGCCAGCAGCACCACTAGCGCCAACACCCCCACCAGCTCCACCTCCAGCAGCTCCAGCAACACCAACTCCAGCAGGACCGTCAGCTCTAGTACCGCCAGCAGCTCCAGCAGTACCTCCAGCAGGACTAACTACAGCAGCCCCAGCAGCACCCCCAGTCCCAACAGCTCCTATACCGCAAGTACGAGCACCTCCAGGACCAGCAGCAACAGTAGTACCTCCAGCTCCAGCAGCACGGCTCCAGCGCCGAGCAAACCACTCGTGCAGCTCCTGTGGAGAGAGTAGCTCCCGCCTCGACGAAGCACCGCGAGAGGCCACACGAGCAGACCCATGACCCCTAGGCTCCCCACCCCCAGACTCAGCACCCCCAGACTCAGCACCCCCAGCCTCAGCACCCCTAGGCTCAGCACCCCCAGGCTCTGCACCCCTAGGCTCAGCACCTCCAGACCCGGCACCCGCAGGCTCAGCACCTCTAGCAGCACCAGAGTCAACAGCTACCTCGATAGGCTCGACTGCGTCTTCCTGGGACACACGTGACGGGGTAGGACCCTGAGGAGGGAGGGGGTCTACCGAGGGGGGACCTGGCGCAAGGAAGAGCGGCGGCGGGGGGAGGGGCGCAGTGCGGTAGGGGAAGAGACGGTAGTAAGGCACCGACTCGTCAAAGGTGACGACCTAGGAGGACAGAACACGGCGCGAGGTGGGGTGGTAAAACTGCCACCCAGGCATGTCAGGGGGGAAGCCAAGGAAGACGCAGGGAACAGCACGAGGGGACAGCTTGTCCGCAGACAAGTCGTGAACAAACGCCCGAGATCCCCAGACGCGAAATGTAGACGCATCGCCAACCTTCCCCGTCCACCGCAAGGTGGGGGAGGTCTCTGGCAAGGAGACCCGCGGCCGAAGGTTGAGCTGATGCGCTGCGTACTGAACCGCAAACGGCCACAGAAAATGGGGAATAGCCGCATGGATCATGGACGTACGAGCGACGTCCATGACCATGCCAATGCGGCGCTCAGCAATCCCATTTTGCTGTGGAGAGGCCGGAAGCGTGAAGGTCTGGCGGATGCGCTGTGCACGACAGAAGGCTCCTAGAGAGGCAGAGGAAGACTCCCCGCCTCTGTCACAGTGTAGACGCAGAACACGAAAGTCTGAGCCGAAACTCTCTCTGAGCTGGAGACAAGCCGCGCATATCCAGTCGATCAACACCTCAGTGATGTCATCCTTGCTGCGCAAGGGGAACACCGTGGTGTAACGCGAGTAGTCGTCAACCACCAACAGGAAGTAACGCTCGTAACCCTAGCCACGGACGCGGGCGGGGCCCCACACGTCCATGTGAAGAGTCTGCAGCGGTGCCTCTTTCGGAGGAAACTCGGAGGAGTGAGGGGCGGCGTGCTGCCGACCCTCGACGTAGGGAACGCAGGTAGGGGCAGGCCCCGGAGGGAGGGGAGGGAAGGACCAGGGGAGACCAGAGATAAGGACACGGGAGGCCATGCCTTGGAGAGGAGGTAGGGAGGGGTGACCAAGGCGGTGGTGCCAAAGGAGAGTCTGGTGAGACAGGAGACGACACGAGCAGGGAGCAGACTCAGGACCAGACCTAGACGCTGCAGCAAACACCTGACTCGATGCAGCTACCTGACCAGACTCAGCGACCCGAGGAGACTCAGTAGTCAGTGTGTATAGGCTCAACCCCGATCGACAGGTAAAGTGGCCAAGTGTCGGCCCGTCCGAGCACAAGTACAGTGGGTCACCCGCTGACTCGCAGGAGTGAACTGGTCAACCCCCCGATCCTGTAGATCAGCACCACTCACCAAGTTCGTTGAGAACGAGGGGAGGTAGAGACCTGACAGGGTGCCAGAGGGTGCTGCCCGACACGGTAAGACAGTGGAGAAGCTAGCAAGGGAAGTACCCCTAGAGGGGTCCGCCAGGGAGACCGCAACCGGCCGACTAAGCGGCGTAAGCGTGGTGCGGTCTCGAAAGAAGGAGCGGGAAGCACCCGAGTCAAGGGTGAAGGTGCGTAAGGCCTGAGCAGACGTGGTACCTGAGAGAGCAGACGCACCAGCACCTAGGGTAGCAGACGCACTAGCACCTAGACCAGCAGCCTCACCAGCACCTAGAGCAGCAGCCTCAATGCCCGGGTCAGGCGGAACACACAGGTAATAGTCACCCTCATCACTAGTAGACACAGCATACATGGCAGCAAGAATAGCATCATAATCAAGATCAGAGATAGCAACCCCCACCCTAGATAGCTCTCCCCAGCAAGGGATCTCAGTGGCGTCAGGGAACTGGTGACGCCACGCGTCCGTCAGGCGGCCGAAGCAGCGCTGAGTGGAGTGCGGCCCCCCGCACTGCTCACCAGCTCGGTCGCTGGTACGGAGGACGTAGGTGCAGGGACCAGTACCCCCACCTCGCTGACGCCCCGCGTACCACTCACGAAGCTGCTGGGGGGACGGGGTCTCACGACTGTGCTGCTGCTACTGGCGTGGACCACCACCGAAACCACTCCTCTGCGCGGAGCCGCGACCAGCTCCACCGCTGCCGCCGCCGCCTCCGCCACCTCCGCCGCCTCCGCTCTCTCCACCACCGTCGCCGCCTCCTCCGCCTCCACTGCTGCCACCGACACCTCCACCCCCGCCACCACTCCCACCACCACCCCAACCCCTTCACTGCCTCCACCACCACCTCCACCGCCCCCGCCAGCCCCTCCAACGCCCTTGCCCCCCTTGCCTTTGCTGGTGCGGCGTCTCCCGCTAGGGGCAAACGCAGCGCCGACCGACTCGAAGCCAACGAGGTCGGCCGCAGCATCAGAAGCAACAGAGGGCAAGAGGGGGGAGGGGGAACACCCCTGAAAGACGGGGGTGCGAGGGTCACCACGAGAGGCTCCTACAGCGACTATGCTCTTCTCTGCTGCTAGGAGGCGTTCTGTGAGGATCTAGGATCGAGCTCAAAATAGAGAATGAGAATTGAGTCGAATTGAATGATCACCTGGGTACAACACGAGGCTATGTATAGGCTCGACACAAGGCCCCGTAACCAGGTGTTACGCGAAGGTTCCGCGGGGAGCGTAGCGTCCCGAACAGATCCTTACCGAATTCGGTAAAAGGCAATTCGGTGGCAACCGAAAAGGCCAGAATTCGGTGCACGCAACCTTGCTCGGTGCTATAACTATAATAAAATATAGGAAAACACCTAGCCTAGGAAATCAAGCAATTCATGCATGCATATAATTATCCTATGCTAGAAATGACATGATAAAGTAAAGGCAAGCAAGCATAGCTGGCATAAGCCGTCGTACTCTCACACGTCCCCCCCTCAAAGTTGGGTGGCGTGAGATATTCCCTACTTGACAAGATAGTCCTTGAGAGCACGGCGTGTGTTGCCCATATCAGCTTCTACAACCCAACTGTCCTCAGTGGGGTTGTATCCCTTCCAGCGTATCAGGAAATTGAGGGTCTTGCCGCCGCGGCGCCGATGAGAGAGAACGCGCTCAATTTCGTACTCGGGTTCATCCTGCACAAGAAAAGGTGGGGGTGGCGGTAGCTGCCGTCCCTGGAACTGCTGGTTGGGGTCCTTGTAGGGTTTCAGTAGCTGCACATGGAAAGCATTGTCAAGCTTCCAAGTAGTAGGTAAGTGCAAGCGGAATGTAACTGGTGTCACCTCTGCCTCAACGAGAAAAGGACCACAGAAGCGAGGCCGGAGTTTGGATGGGAGGTGAGACAAGTTCAAGTTTGCGTGTCAAGAAGCACCTGTTCTCCAACTTCTATTGAGTGATCTCGTCGCTGACGATCGGCATACTGCTTCTGGGAGTTTTGCATCGTGGTGAGACGTCGCTGAGTTTTTTCCCATCGCTGCTGCATGGTGGTGACGAAGTCATGTGCGGCTTAGACGTGTGCCGGTGTGGTTGGCTGCTGTGGTGTGAGTGGTTCCCGTCCGTAACACAGGAAGAAAGGAGTTTTCCCTGTGGCCGCATGTGAGGCGTTGTTGTAAGCGAACTCTAGGGTCGGTAACTATGTGTCCCAGTGGCTGACGTTGTCTTTGCAATCTGTGCGCAGTAACTGTTCAACCACTTGATTGAGTCGCTCTGTCTGTCCGTCAGTCTGGGGATGGTATGCTGAAGACATTGCAAGCTTTGTCCCCAACAGTCCCATGAGCTCCTTCCAGAAATTACTCGTGAATTTTGGGTCTCTGTCTGAGATGAGTGTAGCGGGGATGCCGTGGATGGTGATGATGCGGTCGAAGAAGAGGCGAGCAGTTGCTTCAGCTATAGCTGTGGCGTTGGTCGGTATGAAGTGACCCATTTTGGAGTACTTATCGATGACTACGAGGATGGAATCGTGCCCCCGTGAGGTCGAAGGAAGTCCTGTGATAAAGTCGAGGCTAACGACCTGCCATGGCTGCTTCGGTACGGGTAGAGGCTGAAGTAACCCTGCTTTTTCTGCTTGCTACTCTTCATCCGCTGGCACGTGTCGCAAGAGGTGACGAACTGCTGCACGTCTGCTGCCATCCCGGGCCAGTAGTAATACTTTGCTATCCCTGCTAACATCTTGTTGTTCCCGAAATGTCCTACGTAAGGTACGTCGTGAAACTCCTCCAATAGGATCTGCCGTAGCGGGGCGTAATTCGGTACCCAAATCTTTCCTGAACACTTCCTTACCGCTAGGTGTTTCTCCCACTGTAACAACTTCTTAGTCTGTGCTGTAGCGATCTCTGCGTCCACGGAGTACCCATGTTGGAATAGACCCTTGAGCAGAGGGTTCATTCCGTCGAGCTGGATGCCTACTACATGTCCGGGGCGGCTCAATGCGTCTGCTTTGTTGTGTAGCCCGGGCTTGTAGACGATGTCGTAGTGGAAGTGAGTTTCCAGGAAGTCCACCCACCGCACCTGTCGTCGTGAGAGCGTCGGCTGTGACTTCATGTATTTGAGACTGCAGTGGTCAGTTTAGACTGTAGTCTTGGCTCCCTCTAGGCAACACCTCCACGCCTTGAAGGCTATGACTATCGCTAAGGCTTCCTTGTCGTGAATGGGGTAGTTTAGTTCTGCTCCGTGTAGTTTCTTACTGAGGTAGGCGATGGGCTGCAAACCGTGTCCACGATCCTGCATTAGTACTGCTCTGACTGCCTGGTCACTCGCATCTGCTTCCACCACGTAGTCCTTGTCTGGATCCGGCAAGATGAGTACTGGCGCTGTAGTTAGTGCTGTCTGTAGCTGCTCCATGGCTAGCTGATGAGGGGTATCCCATATGTAGGGCGTATCCTTTTTCAGTAGGTCAGTTAGTGGCGCTGCTATCTTAGCGTACTGCGGCACGAACCTGTTGTAGTAGTTGGCGAAGCCTATGAACTGCTGCAACTCCTTCACGTTCTCCGGTATTTTCCACTTCTTGATGGCTTCGATTTTCCGCGGGTCCACGTGTACGCCCTCGGCACTCACCATGTGCCCGAGAAACTGCACCTTCTTCAGGGCAAAGTCACTCTTCGACAGCTTCACGTAGAACTTGTTTTTCCGCAGGATCTCGAACACCTTCCGTAGATGCTCCACATGCTCCTTCATGTTCTTGGAGTAGATGAGAATGTCGTCCAGGTACACCACCACGCATTCGTCCAGCAGGGGTCGTAGGATGTGATTCATTTCCGTCTGAAACGTTGCTGGTGCGTTGCAGAGTCCGAACGTCATCACCAAGTATTCGTAAGAGCCGTATTTGGTACGGAACACCGTCTTGTGGACCGAGTTGTCTGCCATCTTGATCTGCCAGTAACCCGATCGTAGGTCCAGCTTCGAAAATACTTTTGCACTACGCAGTTGGTCCAGTAGGTCGTCTATGCGCAGTATGGGGTATTTGTTTTTTACTGTCTGTTTGTTCAGTGCGCGGTAGTCGATGCACATCCGTAGACTGCCGTCTGGTTTTGGAGTAAAGAGGACTGGTGCACCGTAGGGAGAGGTGGATGGGCAGATCAGTTGTCTGTCCAGTAGATATTCTATCTGTTTCTTCATGTCTGTCAGTTCAGTTGGACTCAGTCGGTATGGTGCACGTGAGACGGGTTTCGCACCTGGTTCCTCCACAATCTCGTGCTCGTGGGTGCGTGCTGGAGGTACGCCTGCAGGTAGGTCGTCGGGCATTATATCCTTGTACTGCTTCAAGACCTCCTTTACTACTACAGGGAGCTCGGAACTCAGCTTCTCCTCCTTTGCTGCTGTCATAACCAGTGCTAGGTAACCCGTGTTACTCTCGTTCACCGTTTGTTCAAACCGTGCCAGTGTCGTTTCACGTACGTCCCCTGTATCCGTCCTGCTTCGTAGTGCTATCCGTACACCTTGCTGTTGACCCAATCGATCTCAGGGTTGAACCGCTTCAGAAAATCTCGCCCCAAGATAAAATCTAATTCTTTGATGTTGGTGACTGGTAGCTTCGGCTTCCACCTCAACGCACCTATATGCAGCTGCAGTGATGCTTTGCCGTGGATAGGAATCTTTGTACCGTCCACCATGAGAAAGTTAGAACGAGAATGGAATGACCAAGTAAAAGTTGGGTACAAATACAACCCTAGAAAGCTGTACCCCATATGTGCTACCCCACTATAGCCTACAACAGCTATGTCATACAAATCTGACACACCCCCATAGGCAAAGTGGGGGAGAACAAGGGGTCACAAGACCAGTCAAGCAAAGCAAAGCAAAGCTCAGGGTGGATCACAAAGTCACCACACATTCCGAGCACAAGTTCAAGGCCAGACGGCCAGTTCACATGCAGGAGCACACATATATATATATAAAAGGCTAAATAAGCAAGGGCGGGAGTATATATATGTGACAGTACAAGCAAGGTCAAGAAGTGAGCAAGTGAGGCAAGACAGGCACAAGACCAAGCTGAGTATAGAAGCGCTGATGATCACAAGGCGCAAGAGCCTTAGTGAAGATATCAGCAATGTTGGCCTCAGAGGCCACGTACGCAAGTCGCAACTGACCACGCTGCTGCACCTCACGAGCAAGAAAGTAGCGGAGAGCAATGTGCTTCGTTCTGTGCTCCAAGCGCTGCTCCCGACACAAGGCCAGCATGGCCTTGTTGTCTACGTACAGCACTGGAGGAGAACGAGGCGGCTCTCCGAGGTCAGTCAGCAGGTAGGTGAGCCAGCGAAGCTCCTGAGCAGCTATGGCTCCGGCGTAGATCTCAGCCTCACAACTGGAGCCGAGAACAGAAGACGAGCGAGTAGCCCGCCACGAAACAGAGCCGGAACCAAGGCTGAAGGTGTAGCCCTGTGACGACCGCTGTGTAGCTTGGTCGTCAGCCCAAGAAGCGTCTGTGTGCCCAGTGAGGACCACTGGACTCTTCCCTCCAAGGACTAGCCCCATGCTCGACGTACTGCACAAGTAGCGCAACACCCTCTTCGCTGCAGCCATGTGCTCTGGTCTGTGTCTCCCAGGAGCAACATAGCGTGCAAGAATGCTAAGAGGGTATGCAAGGTCAGGTCGTGTGCAGGTTATCAGGTACATGAGGCAGCCAACAAGCTCTGGGTACGGGCCACTCGACTCTACGGACTCATCCGAAGGCAGAGCTGAGAGCGAGTGACGAGTAGACAGAGGAGTGGCCTGAGGCGAGGAGTACGTGAAGCCGAAGCGCTGAAGGACCTGCTGCACCATGTGTGACTGAGTCAGGGTAATGGTGCGGCGTGCTCTGTCCCGGGTGATCTGCAAGCCAAGGTAGCTGCGCAGTTCACCCAGGTATGTGCACGTGTGTCTCTTTTGCAGCTCAGACTTCACGTGGGCAAGTCCAGCAGTGTTAGCATTGGCAAAGACCAAGTCGTCGACGTACACGAGGATGTAGAACAGCGGCAAAGAGGTGTCGGTGCGTAGAAACAGCGACGGGTTGGCAGTAGAGGGAGCAAACCCAAGAGCCGCAAGCGTAGTCCTCAGTGTGTCGTGCCACTCACGCGGTGCCTGGCAGAGACCGTAGACTGGCCGTCGGAGGCTCCACTGGGTGCTAGGAGAAAAATTCCCAGTAGGTGGACGGCGCAGCCAGATCTCGTCGTGCAGGCTACCCTGCAAGAAAGCAGTGCTAAATTCAAGGGAGTGAAGCTCGTAGTCACGCTGAGCGGCTATGTGTAGCAGCACCCGAAGAGTGGTCATCTTCGGGGTGGGAGAGAAGGTCTGAAAGTAGTCAACTCCCTGCCGCTGACTGAAGCCACAAGCCACGTAATGCGCCTTGAAGACAGGTGGAGAACCTGGCGGCCGCTTCACCCTGAAGATCCACATGCCACTGACGATGTTCGCCCCAGGTGGGGGAACCGCGTCAACGTAGGTGCGTGTGGACTTCCAGGAAGCCATCTCTGCATCCATAGCTGCCTGCCACTGAGAGGAGTAGGGACCCTCTACAGCCTCCGCGTAAGAGCGCGGAGTCGGGATGTCAAGTGCATCCGGGTCTCCCTCAGGGGTAAGCAGTACGGACACGAGATGAGGTGAAGCAGCAGCCAGACACTGGAACTCCTCCTGCCTGTCCTCAAGGACGTCCGTGCCAAGAGCACACTCACCCCCAACGGACGGAGGACAGACAGACGCAGACTCAGCAACAAGACTAGCAGCGTAGTCTAGACGACAGTGAGCAGCAAAGTCGACGAGCTCAGCAACAAGAGCAGCCGCAGCAATGGACTCAAAGGAGGGGTCAGCGACGACAGTAGCAAGGAGACGCGTGACAGTAGGACTGGCAGCACGAAGAGAGTTCGACTCCGGGTCGGCAAGTGCAGGAAGAGAGGACTCAGGAGGAGAAGGCAAAGGGGTACGCAGAGGAGCAGCGGACAGCCACGCAGAGACATCCGGTGCGTGCTAGGGACAGGAGGCGGACGCGGACGGGCAGCACGACCACTAGTGCGAGCAGCACAAACAGGCAACGCAGGACGAGACCCAGGCTCACGACGCTCAGCAAGACCTCCAGTAGGACCAGTGTACGGAGAAGGAGCAGGCAGTGGGGAGGCCGGCGGTAACTGTGACCGCGACTGGATAGGCGGTGGACACTCTAAGGGAGGAGGAAGACCAAGAACCGGCTTAAGGAGCGGAACAAAGTACGGCCGAGGCCGCGCGGCGACTCCAGACACAGCAGGGAAAGCACCAGCACTCCCAGCGGTAGCACCAGCGCTAACAGCACCTCCAGCTCCAGTACCTCCAGCAGCACCAGCAGCACCCGCAGCAGGACCGCCGCCAGGACTGACAGCAGTAGCCTCAGCGCCAACACCCTCAGCAGCTCCGGCTCTAGTCGCACTCGCAGGTCCAGCGGCCGCTGGCTCCACACCCCCAGGCTCAGCAGCTCCAGACGTGGCACCCCCAGGCTTAGCAGCTCCTGACGTAGCACCCTCAGGCTCAGCACCCCCAGGCGAAGGACCCCCAGGCTCAGCACCGCCAGTCTCAGCACCCCCAGGCTCAGCACCCCCATCCGCAGCACCCCCAGGCTCAGTACCCCCAGGCTCAGCACCCACTCGCGCGGCACCCCAGAGTCAGCACCCCCAGGCTCAGCACTTGCAGCAGTACCAGAGTCACCAGCAACCTCGACCGGCTCGACTGCATCTACCTGGGACACACCTGAAGGGGCAAGACTCTGAGGGGGGAGGGGGTCTACCGGGGGGGGACCTTGCACAAGGAAGAGCGGAGGCGGGGGGAGGGAAGGAGTGCGGTAGGGGAAGAGATGGTAGTAGGGGACCGACTCGTCAAACGTGACGTCCTGGGAGGACAGAACACGACGAGAGGAGGGGTGGTAGAACTGCCACCCGGGCGCATCAGGGGGGAAGCCGAGGAAGACACAAGGAGCAGCACGAGGGGACAGCTTGTCCGCAGACAAGTCGCGGACAAACGCCCGAGATCCCCAGACACGGAACGCAGACGCATCGCCTACCTTCCCGGTCCACAGCAAAGCTGGGGAGGTCTCCGGCATGGAGACCCTGGGGTGAAGGTTGATCTGATGCGCCGCGTACCGAACCGCAAACGGCCACAGAAAATGGGGGTCAGCCGCATGCATCATGGACGTACAAGCGACGTCCATGACCATGCCAATGCGGCGCTTAGCAATCCCATTTTGCTGTTGAGAGTCCGGAAGCGTAAAGGTCTGGCGGATGCCTCGCGCACGGCAGTAGGCTCGCAGAAGGCCAGAGGAGAACTCTCCGCCTCGGTCAGAGTGCAGACGCAGAACAGGAAAGTCCGAGTCGAAGCTCCTCCTGAGCTGGAGACGAGCTGCGCGGATCCAGTCGATCAACACCTTAGTGACACCGCCCTTGCTGCGCAAGGGGAAGACTGTGGTGTACTGCGAGTAGTCGTCAACCACCAGCAGAAAGTAGCGCTCGTGACCCTCTCCACGGACGCGGGCCGGGCCCCACACGTCCATGTGAAGCGTCTGCAGTGGGGCCTCTGTCGGGGGAAACTGAGAGGAGTGAGGAGCAGCCCGGAGCCGCCCCTCGACACAGGGGAGACAGGATGGACCAGGCCCTGGAGGAAGGGGAGGGAGGGACCGGGGAAGACTAGAGACAAGGACACGGGAAGCCATGCCTCGGAGACGAGGCAGGGAGGGGTGACCAAGACGGTGGTGCCACAGGAGAGTCTCGTGAGACAGGAGGCGACACGAGCAGGGGGCACACTCAGGACCAGACCTGGACGCTGCAGCAAACACCTGACCCGACGCAGCTACCTGGTCAGACGCAGGGACAGGAGGAGACTCAGTGGTCAGGGTGTAGAGGCTCAACCCCGGCCGACGCGTAAACGTGGCCAGGTGCCTGCCTGTGCGAGCGTACGAGCAGTGGGTCACCCGCTGACTCGCAGGAGTGAACTGGTGAACCCCCGCATCCTGTAGGTCAGCACCACTCACCAAGTTCGTAGAGAACGAGGGGAGGTAAAGACCAGACAAGGTGCTAGAGGGGGCAGCCGGACACGGGAGGATAGTGGGGAAGTGAGAAAGGACAGAGCCCCCAGAGGGGTCTGCCAGGGAGACTGCAACCGGCCGACCAAGTGGCGTGAGTGTGGTGCGGTCTCGAAAGAAGGAGCGAGAAGCCCCTGAGTCAAGTGTGAAGGTGAGGGAGGCCGAAGCCGACGCGGTACCTGAGAGCGCAGACTCACCAGCAACTGAGGACGCAGACGCACTGGCACCTAGAGCAGCAGCCTCACCAGCACCTAGAGCAGCAGTCGCAATGCCCGGGTCGGGTGGGAAACACCGGTAACAGTCACCCTCATCACTAATAGTCACAGCATACATGGCAGTAAGGATAGCATCAAAGTCAAGATCATAGATAGCTACACCTGCCCTAGACAGGTCTCCCCAGCAGGGGATCTCAGTAGCCTCCGGGAACTGCTAACGCCAAGCGTCCGTCAGGCGGCCAAAGCAGCGCTGGGTGGGGTGGGCACCCCCACACTGCTCACCCGCGCGGTCGCCGGTGCGAAGGACGTAGGTGCACGGACCAAAACCCCCACCACGCTGACGCTGTGCGTACCACTCACGGAGTTGCTAAGGTGGGGGGATGTCCCGAAAACGCTACTTCTGCTGCTGCTGCTGGCACTGACCACCACCGCAGCCGCTCCGCTGCGAAGCGCCACCCCGACCAGCTCCACCTCCTCCACCACCGCCTCCTCCACCTCCGCCACCACCGCCGCCTCCGCTTCCACCGCTACCGCCTCCGCCGCCTCCGCCTCCACTGTAGCTACCGACACCTCCACCCCCGCCACCACTCCCACCACCACCCCCACTCCGTCCGCCGCCTCCACCGCCACCTCCACCACCCCCGCTAGCTCCACCTGCGCCCTTGCCCCCCTTGCCCTTGCCAGAGCGGCGTCTCCCGCTAGGGACAGACGCCGCACCGACCGACTCAAGACCAACGAGGTCAGCCGCAGCAGCCGAGGCGACAGAGGGCGAAAGGGGGGAAGGGGAACACCCCTCAAAGATGGGGGTGCGAGGGTCACCACGAGAGGCTCCTACAGCGACTATGCTCTTCTCCGCTGCTAGAAGGGCCTTCTCTAGGAGGTCGACAGTGAGAGTGGTGGGACAGACTGAGAGGAAGTGGTCCCTGACTACACGAAGGGAGTCAGAGAGGCGGGTGACTATATAATAGAGAGTGATGTACATGGGGGGGGGGGTTCTTGGCGCAGAACTCAGCAGGAAGCGCGGCGCGGTAGCGAGTGTCACTAGTGCGGAGGTGCGTAATGAGGTTAGCGACTGTGGGAAAGGCAGCAAGGTCAGGGAAGAGGTACGGTAGCATGAGGCGGCTCAGTGCAGCAGTGGCAGGGGAAGAGTAGCGCGCAACTACAGCGTCGTACAAGGTCTGAGCACTCTTGTACTGACTAAAGTGCGCGCGCTTAGTGGTAGGCAGGTGGCGAGGCACAGCAAGACGTGCAGCACCGTCGCGCGTGGCCCACTGAGAGCGAACAGTGGCGTCAGCATCAGCAGCAGGGGCAGGAGAGGCGCCAGAGCTGAGGTCAAAGAGAGAGAGACCGTCTGCCCTATCGCACTGTAAGAACAGCTGCAGGTCGTCGACCCAGACGTCAAAGTCAATGGCTCGACCCTCAGCGTCAAAAGCGAGGACACTAGGGGTAGCCATGACAACAGTAGACCAGCAGTGCAAGCAGTAGGGAAAGGGCAATGCAGGGACAGAGGTGCTGTGCTTACCGGACAGGGCTGCTCGGGCGGCTCGGCGGAAGGGCGGCTCGGCGGCTCGGCTGCTGGGCGGCTCGGCGGCTCGACTGCTGGGCGGCTTGGCTGCACAGCGGCTGGGCAGCTCGGCTGCAGGGTGACCCGGCGGCTCGGCGGCTCAGCTGCTCTGCTGCTGGGTGGCTCGGTTGTGTTGCTGCAGGGCGGCGCGGCGGTCGGCGTCTCGGCTGGGCCAGGCGGCTCGGGCGGCTCGGGCGGCTCGGGCGGCGGGCCGCGCTGCAGCAGTTGAGGACAGCGGGGCCGCAACTGAAAGCGGCTGGGCCACAGGTGAGGGCGACGGGTCCTCAACTGAGGGCGATGATGGGGCCGCAGGTGAGGGCGACGGGGCCGCAACTGAGGGCGGCGGGGCCGCAGGTGAGGGCGGCGTCGGGCCGCAGGTGAGGGCGGCAACGGGGCCGCAGCTGAGGGCGGCGACGGGGCCGCAAGTGAGGGCGGCGACGGGGCCGCAGCTGAGGGCGGCGACGGGGCCGCAAGTGAGGGCGGCGGGGCCGCAACTGAGGGCGACAACGGGGCCGCAGGTGAGGGCGACGGGGCCGCAACTGAGGGCGGCGGGGCCGCAGGTGAGGGCGGCGACGGGCCGCAGGTGAGGGCAGCGACGGGTCGCAGGTGAGGGCGGCGACGGGGCCGCAACTGAGGGCGACGACGGGGCCGCAGGTGAGGGCAGCGACGGGGCCGCAACTGAGGGCGGCGACGGGCCGCAAGTGAGGGCGGCGGGGCCGCAACAGAGGGCGGCGAGGCCGCAAGTGAGGGCGGCGGGGCCGCAAGGGAGGACGGCGACGGGCCGCTTAGGGTGGCGACGGGCCGAGTGAGGGCCGCGACGGGCCGTAAGGGCGGCGGAAAGAAGGCCGCTAGGGGCGACGCGACGTGGCCGCTAGGGCGGCTCGACGAAGGCAGAGAGGGGAGCGCGACTCAGGGAGCGCGCTCCGGGCAGGAAAAAAAAAATTTCGTTGTGGTGGGCCCTAGGCACAGTTCCCACGAGGGAAACTGCTCGATACCATGAGAAAGTTAGAACGAGAATGGAAGTTGGGTACAAATACAACCCTAGAAAGCTGTACCCCATATGTGCTACCCCACTATAGCCTACAACAGCTATGTCATACAAATCTGACACACCATGGTTGCTAAAAACTGGGTCTCTTCCGCCTTCTCTCCAATTTTCTCCAATGCTCCGCGGTCACACACTGAGTGAGATGCACCGCTGTCCACCAGTGCCTGGAGGCGTCGCCCATTGCATAACACCTTGAGGAGTAGTTGTTTCTGCTGCGCTGAGTAGCCAAAGAGGGTCTCATTAATAGGATCATAGGGTACATCAATCTTAATACCTTCCCTTTTTCCTATACGTGACTCAGCACTTTCCAACTTCACGTATGGGGTAGGAGGGTTTTTCCGAGGCTTGTATAATTTCTCCTTGAGAATAGTAGAACAAGGATGAATCAACTATGAATGAAGTGGGTACATATAGGAAACCCTAATTGGGTTGTACCCCCTATGGGATACCCCACTATAGCCTACACAACAGCATAAGCTACAATGTTCTGACACACCCCCATAGGCAAAGTGGGGGAGAACAAGGGGTCACAAGACCAGTCAAGCAAAGCAAAGCAAAGCTCAGGGTGGATCACAAAGTCACCACACATTCTGAGCACAAGTTCAAGGCCACAAGGCCAGTTCACATGCAGGAGTACATATATATATAAGGCTAGACAAGCAAGAGTAGGTATATATATATGTAACAGTACAGGCAAGGTCAAGAGGTGAGCAAGTGAGGCAAGACAGGGACAAGACCCAGCTGAGTGCAGAACCGCTGATGATCACAAGGCACAAGTGCCTTGGTGAAAACATCAGCAGTGTTGACCTCAGAGGCCACGTACGCAAGTCGCAACTGACCACGCTGCTGTAGCTCACGAGCAAGGAAGTAGCGGAGAGCAATGTGCTTTGTTCTGTGCTCCAGTCTCTGCTCTCGACACAAGGCCAGCATGGCCTTGTTGTCTACGTACAGAACTGGAGGAGAACGAGGCGGCTCTGCAAGGTCGGTCAGCAGGTAGGTGAGCCAGCGAAGCTCCTGAGCAGCCATGGCCCCTGCGTAGATCTCAGCCTCACAACTGGAGCCGAGAACAGAAGACAAGCGAGTAGCCCGCCACGAAACAGAGCCGGAACCAAGACTGCAGATGTAACCCTGTGACGACCGCTGCGTAGCCTGGTCGTCAGCCCAAGAAGCGTCCGCGTGTCCAGTGAGGACCACTGGACTGCGCCCTCCAAGCACTAGCCCCATGCCCGACGTACTGCACAAGTAGCGCAACACCCTCTTCGCTGCAGCCATGTGCTCTGGTCGGTGTCTCCCAGGAGCAACATAGCGGGCAAGAATGCTAAGAGGGTATGCAAGGTCAGGTCGTGTGCAGGTCATCAGGTACATGAGGCAGCCAACAAGCTCTGGGTACGGGCCACTCGACTCTACGGACTCATCCGAAGGCAGAGCTGAGAGCGAGTGGCGAGTAGGCAGAGGAGTGGCCTGAGGCGAGGAGTACGTGAAGCCGAAGCGCTGAAGGACCTGCTGCACCATGTGTGACTGAGTCAGGGTAATGGTGCGGCGTGCTCTGTCCCGGGTGATCTGCAAGCCAAGGTAGCTGCGCAGTTCACCCAGGTCTGTGCACGTGTGTCTCTTCTGCAGCTCGGACTTCAAGTAGGCGAGTCCAGCAGTGTCAGCTGTGGCAAAGACCAAGTCGTCAAGGTACACGAGGATGTAGAACGGCGGTAGAGAGGTGTCGGTGCGCAGAAACAGCGACGGGTCGGCAGTAGAAGGAGCAAACCCAAGAGCCGCAAGCGTAGTCCTCAGTGTGTCGTGCCACTCACTTGGCGCCTGGCGGAGACCGTAGACTGGACGCCGAAGACTCCACTGGGTACCAAGAGGGAAAGACCAAGTGAAGCCAGGTGGGCGGCGCAGCCAGATCTCCTCGTGCAGGCAGCCCTGCAAGAAAGCTGTGCTGAAGTCGAGAGAGTGCAGCTCGTAGTCACGGTGAGCAGCAACATGCAGCAGTACCCGAAGAGTGGTCATCTTCGGGGTGGGGGAGAAGGTCTGAAAGTAGTCAACTCCCTGCCGCTGACTGAAGCCACGAGCCACGTAACGCGCCTTGAAGGCAGGTGGAGAACCCGGCGGCCGCTTCACCCTGAAGATCCACATGCCACTGACGATGTTCGCCCCAAGAGGGGGGACAGCGTCAACGTCGGTGCCTGTGGACTTCCAAGAAGCCATCTCTGCATCCATAGCTGCCTGCCACTGATAGGAGTAGGGACCCTCTATCGCCTCCGCGTAAGAGCGCGGAGTCGGGATGTCAAGTGCATCCGGGTCTCCCTCAGGGGTAAGGAGTACGGACACGAGATGAGGTGAAGCAGCTGCCAGACACTGGAACTCCTCCTGCCTTTCCTCAAGGACGTCCGTGCCAAGGGCACACTCACCCCCGACGGACGGAGGACAGAGAGACTCAGACTCAGCGACAAGACTAGCAGCGTAGTCTAGGCGACAGCGAGTAGCAAAGTCGACGAGCTAAGCAACAAGGGCAGACACAGCAGAAGACTCGAAAGAAGGGTCAGTGACGGCAGTAGCAAGGAGACGCGTGACAGTAGGACTGGCAGCACGAAGAGAGTTCGACTCCAGGTCGGCAAGAGCAGGAAGAGAGGACGTAGGAGGAGAAGGCAAAGGGGCACGCAGAGGAGCAGAAGACGGACTTAGAGACATCCGGTGCGTGCCAGGGACAGGCGGAGGACGCTGACGCGAACTGCGACCACTAGCGGAGGCAGCACGAACAGGCGACGCAGGACAAGACGCAGGCTCAGGACGCTCAGTAAGACCTCCAGTAGGACCAGCGTAGGGAGAAGGAGCAGGCAAAGGGGAGGCAGGCTGTAGCTGTGGCTGTGACGGGACAGACTGGAAACCTTCCAAGGGAGGAGGAGGACTAGCAGAAGGTGGAAGACCAAGAACCTGCTGCAGGAGTGGGACGAAGTACGGTCGAGGCCGCGTGGCGTCACCAGAAACAGCAGGGACAGCACAGAACCCCCAGCAGGAGCACCCGCTCCAGCAGCACCTCCAGCAGCTCTAGGAGCACCACCAGCAGGACCGCCAGTGGTAGTCACAGTGTCAACACCCTCAGCAACACCAGCTCCAGTCGAACCCGCTGGCCCAGCAGCTCCAGCACTCCCAGTACGAGCACCTCCGGGACCCGCGACAGCAGCACCCTCAGTAGGCGAAGAACCTCCAGCACCAGCAGCACGGCTCCAGCGCCGGGCAAACCATTCGCGCAGCTCCCGTGGAGAGAGTGGCTCCCGGGGAGACGAAGCACCCGGAGAACCTTCAAGCCCAGCACCTCCAGGCTCAGCACCCCCAGGCTCAGCACCCCCTGGCTCAGCACCCCCAGGCTCAGCACCCCCAGGCTCAGCACCCCTAGGCTCCGCACCCCCAGGCTCAGCACCCCCAAGCCCAGCACCCCAAGGCTTAGCACCCCCAGGCTCAGCACCCCCAGGCTCAGCACCCTCAGCAGCACCAGAGTCACCAGTGACCTCGACAGGCTCGACCGCGTCTACGTGGGACACACCTGAAGGAGCAGGACCCTGAGGTGGGAGGGGGTCTACCTGGGGGGGACCTGGTACACGGAAGAGTGGGGGCGGGGGGAGGGACGGAGTGCGGTAGGGGAAGAGGCGGTAGTAGGGGACCGACTCGTCGAATGTGACGTCCTAGGAGGACAGAACATGGCGAGAGGTGTGGTGGTAGAATTGCCACCCAGGCGCGTCGGGGGGGAACCCCAGGAAGACGCAAGGAGCAGCGCGAGGGGACAGCTTGTCCGCAGACAAGTCACGGACAAACGCCCCAGATCCCCAGACCTAGAACGCCGACACATCGCCAACCTTCCCCGTCCACAGCAGGGCTGGGGAGGTCTCCGGCCTGGAGACCCTGGGGTGAAGGTTGATCTGATGCGCCGCGTACCTCACCGCAAACGGCCACAGAAAATGGGGGGCAGCCGCATGCATCATAGACGTACGAGCGACGTCCATGACCATGCCGATGCGGCGCTCTGCAATCCCATTTTGCTGCGGTGAGTCTGGAAGCGTGAAGGTCTGACGGATGCCTCGTGCACGACAGTAGGCTCGCAGAAGGCCAGAGGAGAACTCTCCGCCTCTGTCCGAGTGCAGACGCAGAACAGGGAAGTCCGAGCCAAAGCTCTGCCTGAGCTGGAGACGAGCTGCACGGATCCAGTCGATCAGCACCTCAGTGACATCACCCTTGCTGCGCAAGGGGAAGACTGTGGTGTAACGCGAGTAGTCGTCAACAACGAGCAGGAAGTAGCGCTCGTGACCCTGTCCACGGACGCGGGCTGGGCCCCACACGTCCATGTGAAGCGTCTGCAACGGGGCCTCTGTCGGAGGAAACTGGGAGGAGTGAGGGGCAGCCCGCTGGCGCCCCTCGACACAGGGGACACAGGCAGGGCCAGGGCCCTGAGGAAGGGGAGGGAGGGACCGGGGGCGACCAGATACAAGAAGACGGGAGGCCATGCCTCTGAGTCGAAGAAGAGAGGGGTGACCAAGGCGGTGGTGCCTGAGGAGAGTCTCGTGAGACAAGAGACGACACGAACAGGGGGCAGACTCAGGACCAGACCTGGACGCTGCAGCAAACACCTGATCGGACGAAGCGACTCTACCAGACTTAGTAACGGGAGGAGACGCAGTGGTCAGTGTGTACAGGCTCGACCCCGGCTGACGGGTAAACGTAGCCAGGTGCCGGCCTGTGCTAGCCTCTGTACAGTGCGTCACGCGCTGACACGCAGGAGTGAACTGGTGCACTCCCCCATCCTGTAGGTCAGCACCACTCACCAGGTTCGTAGAGAACGAGGGGAGGTAGAGACCAGACAGGGTGCCAGAGGGAGCCGCCGGACACAGGAGGACTGTGGAGAAGCGAGACAGGACAGGACCCCCAGAGGGGTCAGCCAGAGACACTACAACCAACCGACTCAGCGGTGTGAGTGTGGTGCGGTCCCGAAAGAAGGAGCGAGACGCCCCAGAGTCAAGGGTGAAGGTGAGGGAGGCCGAAGCCGACGTAGTACCTGAGAGCGCAGACTCACTAGTACCTGAGGACGCAGACACACTAGCACCTAGGGCAGCAGCCTCACCAGTACCTAGAGCAGCAGTCTCAATGCCCGGATCGGGCGGAAAACACCGGTAACAGTCACCCTCATCACTAATAGACAGAGCATACATGGAAGAGAGAATAGCATCAAAGTCAAGATCATAGATGGCAACACCCGCCCTAGACAGCTCGCCCCAGCGAGGGATCTCTGAGGCCTCCGGGAACTGGCGACGCCACGCGTCCGTCAGGCGGCCAAAGCAGCGCTGGGTGGGGTGCGCACCCCCACACTGCTCACCCGCACGGTCGCCGGTGCGCAACACGTAGGAGCACGGACCAAAACCCCCACCCTGCTGGCGCGCAGTGTACCACTCACGAAGCTGCTGAGGGGAGAGGGTCTCACGACCGCGCTGTTGCTGGTGGTGCGAGCCACCACCGGAGCCACTCCTCTGCGAAGACCCGCGATCAGTACCACCCCCACCCCCACCCCCTCCGCCGCCTCCGCTACCGCCGCCACCTCCGCCTCCGCCTCCACCGCCGCCACCTCCGCCACCTCCGCTCCCACTGCCACCGCTGCCGCTACCTCCGCCTCCACTGCCGCCACCGACCCCTCCACCCCCACCTCCACTCCCACCGCCACCCCCACTCCCCCCACCGCCGCCACCTCCACCTCCACCGCCCCCGCTCGCTCCTCCAGCGCCCTTGCCCCCCTTGCCCTTGCCAGGGCGGCGTCTCCCGCTAGGGGCAGACGCCGCACCGACCGACTCAAGACCAAGGAGGTCAGCCGCAGCAGCAGAGACAACAGAGGGCAGAAGGTGGGAGGGGGAACACCCCTCAAAGATGGGGGTGCGCGGGTCACCTCGAGAGGCTCCTACAGCGACTATGCTCTTCTCTATCGCTAGGAGGGCCTTCTCGAGGAGGTCGACAGTGATAGTGGTGGGACAGACTGAGAGGAAGTGGTCCCTGACTACACGGAGGGAGTCAGGGAGACGAGTGACTATGAAGTAGAGAGTGATGTACATGGGGGGGGGGGGTTTTCTTGGCGCAGAAGTCAGCAGGAAGCGCAGCGCGGTAGCGAGTGTCACTAGTGCGGAGGTGCGTAATGAGGTCAGTGACTCTGGGAAAGGCAACAAGGTCAGGGAAGAGGTATGGTAGCATCAGACGGCTCAGTGCAGCAGTGGCAGGGGAAGAGTAGCGCGCAACTACAGCGTCGTACAAGGTCTGAGCACTCTTGTACTGACTAAAGTGCGCACGCTCAGAGGTAGGGAGGTGGCGACGCACAGCAAGACGTGCAGCAGCATCGCGTGTGGCCCACTGGGAGCGAACAGTAGGGTCAGCATCAGCAGCAGGGGCAGGAGAGGCGCCAGAGGTGAGGTTAAAGAGAGAAAGGCCGTCTGCCCTATCGCACTGTAAGAACAGCTGCAGGTTGTCGACCCAGACGTCAAAGTCAATGGCGCGACCCTCAGCGTCAAAAGCTAGGACACTAGGGGTAGCCATGACAGCAGTAGACTAGCAGTAGTGACTGTAGGACAGGGGCACTGCAGTGACAGAGGTGCCGTTCTCACCAGACAGGGCGGTTCGGGCAGCTCAGCAGCACAGCAACCCGGCAACACTGCTGCTCGGCCGGTCCTGCAGCAACAGCAGCTCCGCAGGACCAACGGCTCGGCTCCTCAGGCGGCTCGGGCGTCTCGGGCGGCGCAGGCGGCTCGGGCGGCTCGGGCGGCTCAGCGGCACTGGCGGCTCGGGCGGCTCGGCTCCTCAGCGGCTTGGGCGGCTCGGGCGGCTCGGCTCGTCAGCGGCTCAGGCGGCTCGGGCAGCTCAGGCGGCTCGAACGGCTCTGGTGGCGCAGGTGGCTCGGGCGGCCCTGGCGGATTCGGGCGGAGCGGGCGGTGCAGGGCTGCGGGGCCGCGGTGCAGAATGGTGGCAGGGGCCGCGACGAAGGGCGGCAGGGGCTGCGACGAAGGGCGGCAGGGCCGCTAAGAAGAGCGGCGGGGCCGCGTCAAGAGAGGCAGCGGGGCCGTAAGGCAGGGTGGCGGGGCCGCGACGAAGGGCGGCAGGGGTCGCAACGAAGGGCGGCAGGGCCGCGACGACAGAGGCGGCGGGGCCGCGACGAAGGGGTGGCGGGGCCGCGACGAGGGGTGGCGGGGCCGCGACGAAGGGCGGGGCCGCGACTTAGGGCGGGGCCGCGATGTAAGGCGGGGCCGCGACGTAGGGCGGGGCCGCGACGAGGGGCGGGGCCGCGACGAGAGAGGCGGGGCCGCGACGAAGGGCGGGGCCGCGTCTAAGGGCGGGGCCGCTACGTAGGGCGGGGCCGTGACGTAGGGCGGGGCCGCGACGTAAGGCGGGGCCGCGACGTAGGGCGGGGCCGCGACGAGGGGCGGGGCCGCGACGAGAGAGGCGGGGCCTCGACGAAGGGCGGGGCCACGTCTAAGGGCAGGGCCGCGACGAAGGGCGGCGGGGCCTAATCGACGGGCAGCGGGGCCTCTAGGGTGGCTCGACAAAACGAGAGAGGGCCCGGAGCACGACTCAGGGCGAGCGCGCTTCAGGCAGGAAAAAAATAATAATAATAATCGATGTGGTGGGCCCTAGGCACAGTTCCCACGGGGGAACCTGCTCGATACCATGAGAAAAGTAGAACGAGGATGAATCAACTATGTATGAAGTGGGTACATATAGGAACCCCTAATTGGTTTGTACCCCCTATGGGATACCCCACTATAGCCTACACAACAGCATAAGCTACAATTTTCTGACACTCCTGAGCCTGGATGTCTCCTCTAAGCCTTGGCAGCTGTGTAGGCTTCACCTGTGGGCAACGGGGAGCCTTAACACGGTGCTGCGGGGAGAGAATATTAACTCCACGGAACGCACGACCCTTTTCTACGCTCCGTAGTACTTTGCCCAACTTCTCAGGTACCTGACTAATTTCTAAAGGCTTTTTCTTGGCCTCTAAACCTCCCCTGAATTTTTTGAAGGCTTGAAAACCACGAGAAGCAATATTCTTCGTTAGAGCATCTTTATAGGATACTTTTAACAAATTCTTACTTTCGTGGGTGTTCGGCTGGAGTTTCCCGGTCGGTGCAGAGTCTTTTTTCGCGGAGCCTCCATTAGCCTCGACGATTTCTGTGAAACACTATATGTGTTGTTGTTGTGTAGGCTATAGTGGGTTAGCCTTTAGGGGGTATACAAGCTAGGGTTTGCTACTTGTACTCAAACTTTTCATAGTTCAATCACTTCTCATTCTGACATGGTAGCATAGCTTAGGTTCTAGACCTAGGACTCACCTAAGGGCCCACCGTTAGAAGCGCCCTCGAGCGCCACTTCGTACTAGCGCCCTCGAGCGCCGTTCCTCTAGTGCGCCCTCGTGCGCCTTGTCTTCACCTGCTGCCCGTGCGCGGCTCGCAAGTGCCGCGCGCCGCCTTTTTTTTTTTTTTTTTTTTTTTTTCCCGCGCGTCGCCTCCTAGCAGCCTGCGCGCGGCCGTTCCTGAGCGCGCGCCGCCCGTTAGCCGCCCACGCTGCCACGAGCAGCCCGTCGACCGCCCCCCCTAGTCGCGCGCCGCCCGTGAGCCACCCGTAGGCCGCCGCGACGCCCTCCCTAGGCCACCCGCCGCTCGCTAGTAAGGCCCACGAGGCCCCGGCCCGCCCGCTACAGCCGCCCACGTGCCCCTCCCCTAGGCGCGCACCGCCGCGTAGCCCAGACCGAGCCGAGCCGCACAGCCCGAACCGAGCCGCGCCGCCCTACTCTGCCCCACCTGCATCAACTCTTGTTCCTGTTCCTACTGTACTACTGCTACTACTGCTATTGTTCATACTGCCACAATGGCCACCCCATCCATTCTCACCTTTGACACTGAGGGTCGCCCGATTAAGTTTGAGGTGTGGCTAGATGATCTTCACCTATTCCTTCAGATCACTGCCAAGGACGATGTCTCACTGTATGACCATACGTCAGGCGTTGCTCCCGCACCTCCCGCTACTGTTGACAGTACTGCTCGCTCCCAGTGGCAGACCCGTGATGCACACGCTCGCCTAGCTGTTCGCAGTCACCTACCGTTAGATGAGCGTGAGCATTTCGGACAGCATAAGACCGCCAAGGAGCTATACGACGCAGTAGTCGCGCGCTACTCATCCCCTGCCACAGCTACCATAGGTCGTCTCTCACTGCCCTACCTCTTCCCAGACCTGTCCGCCTTTGCCACTGTAGCTGACCTCATCACCCACCTCCGTACCAATGACCTCCGCTCCCGTGCCGCACTCCCCCCCGATTTCCTTGCCAATAACCCCCCCCCCCCCATGTACCTCACACTGTACCACCTTGTCACCCGCCTCCCTGACTCCCTTCGCACTGTCAGGGACCAGTTTCTCGCTCTCTCCCCCACTGACCTCACTGTCGACCTCCTCGAGAAGGAGCTCCTAGCAGCTGAGAAAAGCATTGTCGCTGTAGGTGCCTCTCGCGGTGACCCCCGCACCCCCTTCTTTGAGGGGTGCTCCCCTTCCCCCCTCCTCCCCTCCATTGCATCTGCTGCTGCTGTCGACTTCCTCGGAACTGAGAGAGTCGGGGCCGTGTCTGCTCCTAGTGGGAGACGCAAGGGCGGCAGGGGCAAGGGGGGCACGGGTGGTGGAGGTGGAGGCGGGGGCGGTGGCGGTGGAGGAGGTGGGGGGGGCGGGGGTGGTGGCGGGAGTGGGAGTGGCACGGGTGGTGGGGGGGCCGGTGGCGGCACCGGGGGTGGTGGCGGCGGCGACGGTGGTGGGGGTGGTGGCGGTGGTGCTGGCGGTGGTGGCGGCGGTAGGGCGGGTGGCGGGAGCTGTGGAGCGGTGTAGCATGGGGGGTTTGGCGGTGGTCAGAGGCAGCAGCAGCAGCGCCCCTGCAAGACTCCCTCGCCCCAGCAGCTCCGTGAGTGGTACTCTCAGCGTGGGGGGTCTGGGGGAGGGGGTACCTGCCCGTATGTCATCCGCACAGGAGACCGCACGGGCCAGACTTGTGGGAGGTTTCACACGGCCCAGCGCTGTTTCTTTCGCCTCGACGACGCCTCGCGCGAGCAGTTCTCTGACGCCTCTAAGCTGCCCCGCTGGGCTGATCTACTTAAGAAGAGAATTGATATCTTTGCTCTTGATTATGATGCTATCATTGCTGCTATGTATGCATTGACTATTAGTGTTGAGGGTGACTGTTACTTGAGTGTACCGCCCGACCCAGGTATTGCCACCGGTGAGGCTGCAGCTCTAGGTGCTTGTGCGTCCGCTGCTCCAGGTCCTGGTGAGGCTGCTGCCCTCCGTGCTAGTGCGTCTACGTCTGCTGGTACTACACCTACAGAGGCACTGCACACCTTCACACTGGACTCCGGTGCTTCCCGCTGTTTCTTTCGCGACCGCACTGCCCTCGAGCAGCTCCCTAGACCGGTTGCTGTCTCCCTGGCTGACCCCTCAGAGGGTCCGGTCCTTGCGACCTCCACCACTGCCCTCCCTTGTCCTGCTGTCCCGTCTGGCATGCTGTCGGGCCTCTACCTCCCCTCGTTCTCTACGAACTTGGTGGCGGGTTCCGCGCTCCAGGACGCGGGTGTTCACCAGTTCACCCCGGCCTACGAGCGTGTGACGCACTGCACGTGTGCCCAGATGGGTCGTCACCTGGCTACCTTCACTCGGCAGCTGGGGTCGGGCTTGTACACACTGACCACTGACCTTTAGGTAGTTGCGTCTGCGTCTACGTTAGGTCAGCTGTCGGCCCCCTGCTCGTGTCGCTCCCTGTCGCACAGGACTATCCTCTGGCACCACCGCCTTGGTCACCCGTCAGTGCAGCGCCTTCGCGGCATGCACTCCAAGTACCTTGTCTCTGGTCTTCCCAGAATTCTCCCTCCCCTAGCACCCTCGCCTGCTCCTCCCTGTCTTCCCTGTGTCGAGGGGCGGCAGCGCGCCGCTCCTCACTCCTCCTCGTTCCCTCCCATAGAGGCTCCCCTACAGACTCTCCACCTGGATGTGTGGGGCCCCGCCCGCATCTGGGAACAGGGCCACGAGCGGTACTTTCTGCTGGTCGTCAACGACTACACGCGCTACACCACGGTCTTCCCCTTGCGTACCAAGGGTGAGGTCCCTGGTGTCTTGATCCCCTGGATCCGCGCTGCTCGTCTCCAGCTCCGCCAGCGGTTCTAGTCGGACTTTCTTGTCCTACGTCTGCACTCTGACAGAGGTGGCGAGTTTTCCTCTGACCTCCTGGTAGCCTACTGTGCGGAGCACGGCATCAACCAGACGTTCACTCTCCCGGCCTCTCCGCAGCAGAATGGGGTTGCTGAGCGCCGCATTGGTCTTGTCATGGAGGTCGCTCGTACCTCCATGATCCATGCGGCTGCCCCCCATTTCCTGTGGCCGTTTGCAGTGCAGTACGCCGCGCATCAGCTCAACCTCTGGCCCCGTGTCTCTGTTCTGGAGACCTCGCCTACTCTGCGTTGGGTGGGGGAGGTTGGCGACGCGTCGGTGTTCCGAGTCTAGGGATGTCGAGCCTTTGTCCGCGATACGTCCGCGGACAAACTCTCCTCCCGTGCGGTTCCCTGTGTCTTCCTGGGCTTTGTCCGTGACGCGCCTGGCTGGCGGTTTTACCACCCCACCTCGCGCCGTGTCTTCGCCTCTCAGGACGTCACCTTTGACAAGTCGATACCCTTTTACCATCTCTTCCCCTACCGCACTGCCCCGCTCCCCCCCTCGCCGCTCTTCCTCACCCCAGGTGTCCCGTCGGTAGACCCCCTCCCTCCCCAAGGTGCTTCTCCCTCAGGTGTTTCCCAGGTAGACCCGGTCGAGCCTGTCGAGGTAGCTGTTGACTCTGGTCTTGCGTGAGGTACTGAGTGTGCTAAGCCTGGTGGTGCTGGGTCTGGGGGCACTGAGACTTGGGGTGCTGAGCCTCGGGGTGCGGAGACTGGAGGTGCTGAGCCTGGGGGTGCTGAGACTGGGGGTGCTAAGCCTAGGGGTGCTTAGATTGGGGGTGCTGAGCCTGGAGGTGCTGAGACTAGGGGTGCTGAGCCTGGTGGCGCTCCCTCTACACAGCAGCTGCGTGAGTTGTACTCTCAGCGCTACAGCCTTTGTCGTGGGGCTGCTGGAGCTGGGGGGTCTGCTGGAGTCGGGGCTGGTGGCCTTGTAGGTGCAGTCCCTCAGCCCGAGCCTCCCTCCCCTCAGCGGCTACGTGAGTGGTACGCTCGGCGCTGCAGCCTCAGGAGTGGAGCTCCTCGTGTTGAGGTACCGCCTGCTGGAGGTGCTGCTGGTGCTACTGGTGGTGCTGCTGGTACTGGTGCTGCTAGAGGTTCTGGAGCGTCTGGAGGTGCTGCCGGGGCTGCTGGGGGTTCTAGAGCTGCCGGAGGTGCTGCTGCTGCTGGTGCTGCTGGAGGTCCTGGAAGTGCTGGAGGTGCTGCTCGTGCTGCTGGAGGTTCTGGAGCTACCGGAGGTGCTGCTGGTGCTGTCTCTGCTGCTTCTGGGGGCACTTCACGGCCGCGGCTGTACTTCGTTCCGCTCCCTCAGCAGGTTCTTGGTCAGCCGCCTCCTCCTAGTCCTCCTCCCTCCTTAGAGTGTCCTCCGCCTGTCCAGTCGCAGTCCCAGCTCCCACATGCCTCGCCACTTCCTGGTCCTTCTCCCTACGCTGGTCCGACACGCGGTCTTACAGAGCGTCGTGAGCCTGAGTCTCGTCCTGTGTCGCCTGTGTCGCGTCCTGTGTCACCTGTTCGTGCTGCTCACACTGGTCGCCGTGGTCAGCGTGAGCGTCCTCCACCTGTGCCGGGCACACACTATATGACTCTGCGTCCTTCCACTGCTCCACAGCGTGTCCCTCTGCCGTCTCCTCCTAAGTCCTCTCTTCCTGTTCTTGGTGACCCGGAATCTGACTCCCTTCATGCTGCAAGTCCTACTGTCACGCGTCTCCTAGCCACTGCTGTCACCGACCCTTCCTTTGAGTCAGCTGCTGCGTCTGCCCTCGTTGTTGAGCTTGTTGACTTTGCTGCTCACTGTCGTCTAGACTACGCTGCCAGTCTTGTTGCTAAGTCTGAGTCTGTCTGTCCTCCGTCCGTCAAGGGTGAGTGTGCTCTAGGCATGGACGTCCTTGAGGACAGACAAGAGGACCTTGAGTGTCTTGCAGCCGTTGCGCCTCATCTCGTGTCCATGTTGATTGCCCCTGACGGAGACCCGGATGCTCCAGACATCCCCACCCCGCGCTCTTACGCTGAGGCGATTGCCGGTGAGTACTCCTCTTAGTGGCAGTCAGCCATGGATGCAGAGATGGCATCCTGGAAGTCCACTGGCACTTACGTTGACGAGGTTCCCCCTCCTGGGGCGAACATACTCAGTGGCATGTGGATTTTCAGGGTGAAGCGGCCACCGGGTTCTCCGCCTGTCTTCAAGGCTCGTTATGTTGCTCGAGGCTTCAGTCAGTGAGAGGGAGAAGACTTCTTTCAGACCTTCTCCCCACCCCCGAAGATGACCACTCTTCGGGTGCTACTCCACGTTGCTGGTTGACGTGACTACGAGTTTCACTCTCTTGACTTCAGCAAAGCTTTCTTGCAGGGCAGTCTGCACGAGGAGATCTGGCTACGCCGCCCTCCTGGCTTCACTCGGTCGTTTCCTCCTAGTACCCAGTGGAGCCTCCAGCGGCCAGTCTACGGTCTCCGCCAGGCGCCACGTGAGTTGCACGACACACTGAGGACTACTCTGGCGGCACTTGGGTTCGCGCCCTCTACTGCTGACCCGTCGCTGTTTCTGCGCACCGACACTTCGCTGCCGCCGCTCTACATCCTCGTGTACGTCAATAACTTGGTCTTTGCCACTGCTGACACTGAGGCTCTCACCCACGTGAAGTCGGAGCTGCAGAAGAGACACACGTGCACAGACCTGGGTGAACTGCGCAGCTACCTTGGCTTGCAGATCACCCGGGACAGAGCACGCCGCACCATTACCCTGACTCACTCACATATGGTGCAGCAAGTCCTTCAGCGCTTCGGCTTCACCTGGTCCTCAACACAGGCCACTCCTCTGGCTGTAGGTCACTCGCTCTCAGCTCTGCCTTTGGATGAGTCCATAGAGTCGAGTGGTCCTTACCCAGAGCTAGTTGGTTGCCTCATGTACCTGATGACTTGCACTCGTCCTGACCTAGCTTACCCTCTTGGCCTTCTGGCCCGCTACGTGGCTCCTGGTAGGCACCGAAAGGCGCACTGGGATGCTGCAAAGAGGGTCTTGCGCTACTTGTGCAGTATATCGGGCATGGGGCTCGTGCTTGGAGGAGGGAGCTCTATTGTTCTCACTGGGCACTCAGACGCTTCTTGGGTTGACGACTAGGCTATTCAGCGGTCGTCACAGGGTTACACCTCCAGCCTTGGCTCTGGCTTAGTTTCGTGGCGCTCTACGCATTCGTCTTCAGTTCTCAGCTCCAGTTGTGAGGCTGAGATCTACGCCACAGCCATGGCTGCACAAGAGTTACGCTGGCTCACCTACCTGCTGACCGACCTGGGAGAGTGGCCTAGTTCTCCTCTTGTGGTGTACGTCGACAACAAGGCTGCCATTGCCTTGTGTGAGGAGCACAGATTGGAGCACAGAACGAAGCACATTGCTCTTCGTTACTTCCTGGCTCGAGAGCTGCAGCAGCGCGGTCAACTTCGCCTGCGTTACGTGGCCTCTCAGGCCAACACCGCTGATATATTCACCAAGGCACTTCAGCCTGGTGATCATCAACGCTTCTGTACTTTGTTGGGGCTGGTGCCCACTTTTCCTCATTTGTTGTAGGCTTTACCTGTCCTGTGATCTCTATATATATACTCCTGCCTGTCTGCTCTGCTAGGTTGAGTTCACACTTTGTTGTTTGTTCTGCATTTATACTTCTGCATGTGAACTGGCCATGTGGCCCTTTGCTTGTGCTCGGAATGTGTGGTGACGTTGTGATCCACCCTGAGCTTGCTTGCCTCTCTTGACTGGTCTTGTGACCCCTTGCTCTCCCCACTTTGCCTATGGTGGTGTGTCAAACACTATATGTGTTGTTGTGTAGGCTATAGTGGGTAAGCCTTTAGGGGGTACACAACCTAGGGTTTGCTACTTGTACTCCAACTTTTCATAGTTCAATCACTTCTTATTCAGACAATTTCCCCTGATGTCGGCCGGTCGTGACATTTTAGATTCGCGCCATCATTTTCTCCTTTTTTCACCCGCTCCAAAGTCGCCACGTCGTCGCCTTTTCCTGCTTTTCGGATCTTTATGCGATCGCCAGGTCGATCCGCGGCTACTAGCGATTCCCGTTTTTTTACTTCGGGGGTGCTCCACTGTTTCCGTCCCGGAGTGCCGCACGTGCTTTCTTCATTTTGTAGCACGACAAAAACTGATGTCCTGCTGCGCCGCAAAATTCGCATTTTGTCGGCTGTTGCTTCGCGTCGTATTTATCGATATCCATCGGTTCGGCGAACGTGGGGGGTGCCGATCACTCCGTGCCGAATGTACGGCTCGGCGTGAAGCGTCATGTTTCGGGTTGACTTTAAGTCAGCGCGTCATATCGCTTGGCAGCACGCACGATGTCTCTGTAGCTGTTGTAATTCGTCGCAATCACCTACCCCCGAATCTCCATTTTTAACCCTTTGGTGTTCGCCTGGATTTTTTCGCCTTCGGTCAGGTCGGTGATGCGGTTGAACAGTAACTCCATCTGCTGCGTGTACTGTGTTACACTACTGTATTGCTTGTGTCAGTGTATCTGCTGCCGCGCCATGTAGGTTGTGGTAATTGGTTCGAAACGCTCGATTAAATCTGCCCGAAACTGCTGCCATGTTTTCTCCCCGCGGGCTACGTCGGTGTAGTAAATCCATTCGAGAGGGGTCATGAGGGGCCTAGAGGGGCGGCGACGGGGCCGTAAAGGGCGGCGATGGGGCCGCTAAGGGGGGGGCACGAGGGGCCGTGAGAGGGGCCGCTAAGGGAGCGCGACGTGAGGGCGACCTACGGGGCGCGCCTCGGGCAGG
This sequence comes from Closterium sp. NIES-65, assembly GCA_948144175.1. Classification (NCBI taxonomy): domain Eukaryota; kingdom Viridiplantae; phylum Streptophyta; class Zygnematophyceae; order Desmidiales; family Closteriaceae; genus Closterium; species Closterium sp. NIES-65. The sequence continues at coordinate 5,393,844 of CANXME010002068.1, forward strand.
AGAAGAAAAATCGAGTTCAGTGGTGGGCCCTGAGGAGAGTTCCCACTAGGGAACCTACTCTATACCATGTAAAGAATGAGGAATGAATGAACTAGGAAAGAGGTGGGTACAAGTAGGAAAACCTAGAAATGTTGTACTGTCGAAATATTTTGTCATGATTTATAATTGCTTGTAGTTGTAGTTAGTGTAGTTATGTAAACTTTTGTTGGTGGTGCACCTTATTGTGTTTCTATGCTATATGTACCCCTGAACCTATAGTGAAACACACCTTTTCACCAATTTCTCTCAACTCACTCGATACATCGCTCCTAGGGAAAATCCCGCTCGATACCTAAGTTCGGGCCTAGGCTACTAAGCCTAGGCCCCACCTCTTAACTTACCTATTACTCTCGACATGTTATCGGAGCTTAGTGTTCGTCCTGGCCTGTGGGCCCGCTTTACTTCCGCTGCTAAGATTTTACGGTCGCGCGCCTAGGGCGCGTGACGGTTTTATTTTTACCTTGTCCCGCCCACGGGCGTGTGACTCCTTCCCTGCCCGTCGCGCGCCCCGTGGCACGCGACGGTGCCCTTCTACTGCCCATCGTGCGCCCCGTGGCACACGATGGTGCCCTGCTCGTCGTGTGCCCCGAGGCACACGATCGGGCCCTTTTATTCTACCCGTCGTGCGCCCCGTGGCACTGGCCCGCGACGGGCCTTTCCGCCCCTGCACTCCCTGCTGCCGCCCCTGACCCATCTGCACCGACGCCTCTTCGCCGCTCTGCGGCTTTCTTCCTTCCCACCCCCCCCTTTCTCTTGTCTCCCTGCAGCCGTGGGGAGGAGGGTATGGGGGTGGAGGGTGTTGGAGCGTGGGGTCAACTCTCTCCCTTTCCCTCCTCCTTCTTTCAGTCCCACCGCTGCAGCTGCCGCTGGGGGGGGAGGGTGTGAGGATGTGGGTGAGGAGGGGGAGTGGTACCGGGGTGGCGGGTGTGAGGCAACAAGCAGCCGTCCCTCCACCTCTCCTCTCTTCCCCCCTCTCTGCTGCTTCTGCAGCAGTGTGGGGGAGGGGAAGGAGGAGGGTGAGGAGATGGAAGGGGTACCTGCTGTTGCTGTAACTACATACCTACCTACAAGCATTATGGGGGCGTGTCGAAATATTTTGTCATGATTTATAATTGCTTGTAGTTGTAGTTAGTGTAGTTATGTAAACTTTTGTTGGTGGTGCACCTTATTGTGTTTCTATGCTATATGTACCCCTGAACCTATAGTGAAACACACCTTTTCACCAATTTCTCTCAACTCACTCGATACATCGCTCCTAGGGAAAATCCCGCTCGATACCTAAGTTCGGGCCTAGGCTACTAAGCCTAGGCCCCACCTATTAACTTACCTATTACTCTCGACATGTACCCCATATAGTCTACCCCACTACAGCCTACACAGACTATAGCATATAAGTTTGACACGCTGCTGCATTTTTACTGCCGAAGCACGCACGTAGACATTTACATGCATGTGCAGGGCCATCTCGATCTTCAGGAGGACCCTCCTCGCGCGGAACTTGCAGCCTCGGAAAGCCCCTTCACACCGTTCTGCCCACAATTGGTGTATGGCGATAGCGATCAGGGATGCCTCCGTGAATGATGACGTGGAGCTGGCTTTTCCAAACAACCAAACCCCCAGCGATTCATCCTTTCTGCACGGGTTAATCATGCGCAAGGCCTTCTTCACCGCCGAGACTACTGCCTGGATTTTCGAGTGTCAAAGTTTAGAAGAAAGAAAGAGGATTGAACTAGCAAGAATGAGGATACAAATAGCAAACCCTAGAAGGGTTGTACTCGCTATAGAGCACCCCACTACAGGCTAGAACAATAAGATAATATTCTGACACACCCCCATAGCCAAAGTGGGGTGTAATCAGCAGAGCAGGCAAAGCAAAAAACAAGCTCAGGGTGGATCACAATGTCACCACACATTCTGAGCACAAGTTTAAGAAGCAATAGTTTAGAGTTCATAATTATGAGCAAAGCTAGCAGTGGTCACAACGGGCAAGTGAGGAGGAGGAGGGAGAGTGAGAGGAGAGGAGATAGAAGGCGGCGGCTGAAGCTGCAGACACACGGGCAACAGGAGTGGCGAGCACAGTGGCTACCGGGACAGCGCCCCGGACTACGGGAGTAACAGGCCCCGCGGCTCAAATAGCGGCAGACGGGCAACGGACCCACAGGCGACCGGCTCAGCGACAAGCTCACTGGGCTACCGGGACAGCGCCCCGGACTACAGGTGCTGCGGACGACAAACTGGCAACCTCCGCTCAACCTCCCGCACACAGTCCCACCCCCCTCATACACACCCACTGCTACACCGCTAGCTCCACTCCCACGCACCCCCCCTTAAACCCTAAACCCAATCTCCCACACAACCACCCCCCTCAGCGACAGCTGCAGCAGTGGGAGACGAAGGAGGAGGAGGAGAAAGGGAGGAAGGCACACCGGCCACCCCCATACCCGCCACCCCACAGCTCGCCCCTCCCGTCGTCCGTCGTGGCGACCTGAGGGGGCCGCTTGCGGCCCCCGAAGGAGCCGCGACGGGCGACGGGAAATGGGGGAAGGGGAGAAAGGGGGGGGGGGGGGGGGGGGGGGGGGGGGCCACCACGGACCTGAGGGGAGGGCGGGGCCGCGACAAGGGGCGGGGCCGCGACGAGCGGGGCGGGGCCGCGACGGTCGGGGCGGGACCGCGACGTAGGGCGGGGCCGCGACAGGTCGGGGCCGCGAAGGTAGGGCGGGGCCGCGTAGGGTCCGTGGTGGGGCCGCGACGGTCGGGGCGGGGCCGCGACGCAGGGGCGGGGCCGCGACGGTCGGGGCCGCGACGCAGGGCGGGGCCGCGACGAGGGCGGGGCCGCGACGGTCGGGGCCGCGACAGGTCGGGGCCGCGACTCAGGGCGGGGCCGCGACGTAGGGCGGGGCCGCGTTGGTCGGGGCGGGACCGCGACGTAGGGGCGGGGCCGCAACGTAGGGCGGGGCCGCGACAGCGGGGTAGAAGCCCGCCACGCGCCTCGGGGCGCACAGCGGGCAAAGAACCGCCGCGCGCCTCGGGGCGCACGGCGGGCAGAAAACCGCCGCGCGCCTCGGGGCGCACGGCGGGAGGAAAAAGTAGCAGCGGAAGCGAGGTGGTAACCCACCCACAGGATCGATCCAAGGGGATCGACCTGCTCTGATAGCATGTCAAAATTAGAAGGAAGAAAGAGAGTTGAACTAGCAAGAATGAGGATACAAATAGCAAACCCTAGAAGGGTTGTACTCGCTATAGAGCACCCCACTACAGGCTAGAACAATAAGATAATATTCTGACATCGAGCACTCAAACAGACAGTGCTCAAATGACTCTATACCGCTACAGTGAGGGCACATTGGCTTGCTGCTGAGGAAGGCGAGCCTTTCTCCCACTTGGAGGTTGAAACTGTGCACCCTCAGCAACACATCCCTCGGACGGCTGGGGGAAACCATCGAGTCTCGAATTTCCACTGTCCGCTTCCAGTCGATAATTCCATCCCATCTTTCCGCCCATTTCCCCCGCTTGGCTTGACCGCTGTTGCCGTGTTTCCAATTTTTTTTAGAATGCGCAGCGGCGCAGCTTCCCCGCCCAGTAGGAGTTTGGCGCGGAGCTGTACACTTCATTTTTTCCTTGCTTCATAGATCTCCGCAAACCCCATCTGCGGAAGCTCGGCCGAGAGAAGAGTTGCCTTCCACGAGTTAGGGGCTGTTGCAAATGCCTTGAGCGCCAGCTTTGCCGAGTCCCTGCGCCGCAGCTCCCTCTCCAGAGTTGTTATACTTTTCAGCACGCCTGAGCCTGCCGCATCCCTCGCCACTAGGTCACCCAGCCTGACATCCCGCAGTTGCTTAGCTGCTTTCTTCCCTCCCACCGGTGTGGTACCATTCAGCAAGACGTGTCTATTCAACACAAGATGCTCCATCATAATCTCCTCCTTGCTGCGATCCGTCGGTGTATCTGCCAGCGGTGAGCGTAGGAAGTTCTCGCAGGCCAGTTTCCACCGCTGAATTCTCCCCTCCCACTTCGTCAGGATTTTTTTGTGAGACAGGAAAGTGTCCAGGCCCAGCGGTAGCTCCGCTGCTTGGCGCATCAGCTCCCGCTTCAGACCGTTTGACTCTGTGAGGATTCTCCTGATGCACCTAGCCGTCAGAGAGGTAAGCATCGCTTTCGGGTCCCGCATCCCCACGCCTCCTTCCAACGTAGGCGTGAACAGCAACTCTTTGTTCCAGAGCACAAAGCACTTCTCCGTCGTTGCTTTATTTGCTGACATGAATGTCAGAACATTGTAGCTTATGCTGTTGTGTAGGCTATAGTGGGGTATCTCATAGGGGGTACAACCCAATTAGGGTTTCCTATATGTACTCACTTCATTCATAGTTCATTCATTCTCGTTCTACTTCTCTCATGGTATCGAGGAGGTTCCCCCATAGGAACTGTGCCTAGGGCCCACCACATCGATTATTTTTTTTTCCTGCCCGAAGCGCGCTCGCCCTGAGTCGCGCTCCGGGCCCTCTCTCATTTTGTCAAGCCGCCCTAGAGGCCCCGCCGCCCGTCGATTAGGCCCCGCCGCCCTTCGTTGCGGCCCCGCCCTTAGACGTGGCCCCACCCTTCGTCGCGGCCCCGCCTCTCTCGTCGCGGCCCCGCCCCTCGTCGCGGCCCCGCCCTACGTCGCGGCCCCGCCTTACGTCGCGGCCCCGCCCTACATCACGGCCCCGCCCTACGTCGCGGCCCCGCCCTTAGACGCGGCCCCGCCCTTCGTCGCGGCCCCGCCTCTCTCGTCGCGGCCCCGCCCCTCGTCGCGGCCCCGCCCTACGTCGCGCCCTCGCCTTACATCGCGGCCCCGCCCTCCGTCGCGGCCCCGCCCTACGTCGCGGCCCCGCCCTTCGTCGCGGCCCCGCCACCCCTCGTCGCGGCCCCGCCACCCCTTCGTCGCGGCCCCACCGCCTCTGTCGTCGCGGCCCTGCCGCCCTTCGTTGCGGCCCCTGCCGCCCTTCGTCGCGGCCCCGCCACCCTGCTTTACGGCCCCGCCGCCTCTCGTGACGCGGCCCCGCCGCTCTTCTTAGCGGCCCTGCCGCCCTTCGTCGCGGCCCCTGCCGCCCTTCATTGCGGCCCCTGCCGCCATTCTGCACCGCGGCCCCGCAGCCCTGCACCGCCCGCTCCGCCCGAATCCGCCAGGGCCGCCCGAGCCACCTGCGCCACCAGAGCCGCCCGAGCCACCTGAGCTGCCCGAGCCGCCTGAGCTGCTGACGAGCCGAGCCGACTGAGGCGCTGAGGAGCCGAGCCGCCCGAGCCGCCTGTGCCGCTGAGCCGCCCGAGCCGCCCGAGCTGCCCGAGCCGCCCAAACCGCCTGCGCCGCCCGAGCCGCCCGAGCCGCCTGAGGAGCCGAGCCGTTGGTCCTGCGGAGCTGCTGTTGCTGCTGGGCCGGCCAAGCAGCAGTGTTGCCGTGTTGCTGTGCTGCTGAGCTGCCCGAACCGCCCTGTCTGGTGAGAACGGCACCTCTGTCACTGCAGTGCCCCTGTCCTACAGTCACTACGACTAGTCTATTGCTGTCATGGCTACCCCTAGTGTCCTAGCCTTTGACGCTGAGGGTCGCGCCATTGACTTTGACGTCTGGGTCGGCGACCTGCAGCTGTTCTTACAGTGCGATAGGGCAGACGGCCTTTCTCTCTTTGACCTTACCTCTGGCGCCTCTCCTGCCCCTACTGCTAATGCTGACCCTACTGTTCGCTCCCAGTGGGCCACACGCGATGCTGCTGCACGTCTTGCTGTGCGTCGCCACCTCCCTACCTCTGAGCGTGCGCACTTTAGCCAGTACAAGAGTGCTCACACCTTGTACGACGCTATAGTTGCACGCTACTCCTCCCCTGCCACTGCTGCACTGAGCCGTCTGATGCTACCATACCTCTTCCCTGACCTTGCTGCCAATCCCACAGTCGCTGACCTCATTACGCACCTCCGCACTAGTGACACTCGCTACCGCGCTGCGCTTCCTGCTGACTTCTGCGCCAAGACCCCCCCCCCCATGTACATCACTCTCTACTTCATAGTCACTCGTCTCCCTGACTCTCTCCGTGTAGTCAGGGACCACTTCCTCTCAGTCTGTCCCACCACTATCACTGTCGACCTCCTCGAGAAGGCCCTCCTAGCGATAGAGAAGAGCATAGTCGCTGTAGGAGCCTCTCGAGGTGACCCGCGCACCCCCATCTTTGAGGGGTGTTCCCCCTCCCCCCTTCTGCCCTCTGTTGCCTCTACTGCTGCGGCCGACCTCCTTGGTCTTGAGCCGGTCGGTGCGGCGTCTGCCTCTAGCGGGAGACGCCGCCCTGGCCAGGGCAAGGGGGGCAAGGGCGCTGGAGGAGCGAGCGGGGGCGGTGGAGGTGGAGGTGGCGGCGGTGGGGGGAGTGGGGGTGGCGGTGGGAGTGGAGGTGGGGGTGGAGGGGTCGGTGGCGGCAGTGGAGGCGGAGGTAGCGGCAGCGGTGGCAGTGGGAGCGGAGGTGGTGGAGGTGGCGGCGGTGGAGGCGGAGGCGGAGGTGGCGGCGGTAGCGGAGGCGGCGGAGGCGGCGGAGGCGGTGGGGGTGGGGGTGGTACTGGTCGCGGGTCTTCGCAGAGGAGTGGCTCCGGTGGTGGCTCGCGCCAGCAGCAGCAGCGCGGTCGTGAGACCCTCTCCCCTCAGCAGCTCCGTGAGTGGTACACTGCGCGCCAGCGGGGTGGGGGTTTTGGTCCGTGCTCCTACGTGTTGCGCACAGGCGACCGTGCGGGTGAGCAGTGTGGGGGTGCGCACCCCACCCAGCGCTGCTTTGGCCGCCTGACGGACGCGTGGCGTCACCAGTTCCCGGAGGCCTCAGAGATCCCTCGCTGGGGCGAGCTGTCTAGGGCGGGTGTTGCCATCTATGATCTTGACTTTCATGCTATTCTCTCTGCCATGTATGCAGTGTCTATTAGTGATGAGGGTGACTGTTATCGTTGTTTCCCGCCCGATCCGGGCATTGAGACTGCTGCTCTAGGTACTGGTGAGGATGCTGCCCTAGGTGCTTGTGACGCTGCTGCTCTAGGTGCTAGTGTGTCTGCGTCCTCAGGTACCGGTGAGTCTGCGCTCTGAGGTACTACGTCGGCTTCGGCCTCCCTCACCTTCACCTTTGACTCTGGGGCGTCTCGCTCCTTCTTTCGGGACCGCACCACACTCACACCGCTGAGTCGGTTGGTTGCAGTATCTCTGGCTGACCCCTCTGGGGGTCCTGTCCTGTCTCGCTTCTCCACAGTCCTCCCGTGTCCGGCGGCTCCCTCTGGCACCCTGTCTGGTCTCTACCTCCCCTCGTTCTCTACAAACGTGGTGAGTGGTGCTGACCTACAGGATGGGGGAGTGCACCAGTTCACTCCTGCACGTTAGCGGGTGACGAACTGTACAGAGGCTAGCACAGGCCGGCACCTGGCTACGTTTACCCGTCACCCGGGGTCGAGCCTGTACACACTGACCACTGCGTCTCCTCCCGTTACTGAGTCTGGTAGAGTCGCTTCGTCCGGTCAAGTGTTTGCTGCAGCGTCCAGGTCTGGTCCTAAGTCTGCCCCCTGTTCGTGTCGTCTCTTGTCTCACGAGACTCTCCTCTAGCACCACCGTCCTGGTCACCCCTCTCTGCTTCGGCTCAGAGGCATGGCCACCCGTCTTCTTGTGTCTGGTCTCCCCCGGTCCCTCCCTCCCCTTCCTCAGGGCCCTGGCCCTGCCTGTGTCCCCTGTGTTGAGGGGCGCCAGCGTGCTGCCCCTCACTCCTCCCAGTTTCCTCCGACAGAGGCCCCGTTGCAGACGCTTCACATGGACGTGTGGGGCCCAGCCCGCGTCCGTGGACAGGGTCACGAGCGCTACTTCCTGCTCGTTGTTGACGACTACTCGCGTTACACCACAGTCTTCCCCTTGCGCAGCAAGGGTGGTGTCACTGAGGTGCTGATCGACTGGATCCGTGCAGCTCGTCTCCAGCTCAGGCAGAGCTTTGGCTCGGACTTCCATGTTCTGCGTCTGCACTCAGACAGAGGCGGAGAGTTCTCCTCTGGCCTTCTGCGAGCCTACTGTCGTGCACGAGGCATCCGTCAGACCTTCACGCTTCCGGACTCACCGCAGCAAAATGGGATTGCTGAGCGCCGCATTGGCATGGTCATGGACGTCGCCCGTTCATCCATGATGATTGCGGCTGCCCCCCATTTTCTGTGGCCGTTTGCGGTAAGGTACGCGGCGCATCAGATCAACCTTCACCCCAGGGTCTCCAGGCCGGAAAAACTCCCCAGCTCTGCTGTGGACGGGGAAGGTTGGCGATGCGTCAGCGTTCCGGGTCTGAGGATCTCGGGCGTTTGTCCGCGACTTGTCTGCGGACAAGCTGTCCCTTGCGTCTTCCTGGGGTTCCCCCCCGACGCGCCTGGGTGGCAGTTCTACCACCCCACCTCTCGCCGTGTTCTGTCCTCCTAGGACGCCACGTTCGACGAGTCGGTCCCCTACTACCGCCTCTTCCCCTACCGCACTCCGTCCCTCCCCCCGCCCCCACTCTTCCTTGTACCAAGTCCCCCCCAGGTAGACCCCCTCCCCCCTCAGGGTCTTGCCCCTTCAGGTGTGTCCCAGGTACACGCGGTCGAGCCTGTCGAGGTCACTGGTGACTCTGGTGCTGCTGAGGGTGCTGAGCCTGGGGGTGCTGAGCCTTGGGGTGCTGAGCCTGGGGGTTCTGGACCTGGGGGTGCTGAGCCTGGAGGTGCGGAGCCTAGGGGGGCTGAGCCTGGGGGTGCTGAGCCTGGGGATGCTGAGCCTGGGGGTGCTGAGCCTGGAGGTACTGGGCTTGGAGGTTCTCCGGGTGCTTTGTCTCTGCGGGAGCCACTCTCTCCAGGGGAGCTGCGCGAGTGGTTTGCCCGGCGCTGGAGGCGTGCTGCTGGTGCTGGAGGTTCTTTGCCTACTGAGGGTGCTGCTGTCGCGGGTCCCGGAGGTGCTCGTACTGGGAGTGCTGGAGCTACTGGGCCTGCAGGTTCGACTGGAGCTGGTGCCGCTGAGGGTGTTGACGCTGAGACTACCACTGGCGGTCCTGCTGGTGGTGCTCCTGGTTCTGCTGGAGCGGGTGCTCCTGCTGGGGGTTCTGGTGCTGTCCCTGCTGTTTCTGGCGTCGCCACGCGGCCTCGACCGTACTTCGTCCCACTCCTGCAGCAGGTTCTTGGTCTTCCACCTTCTACTGGTCCTCCTCCTCCCTTGGAGGGTCCCCAGTCTGTCTCGTCACAGCCACAGCTACATCCTGCCTCCCCTTTGCCTGTTCCTTCTCCCTACGCTGGTCCTACTGGAGGTCTTACTGAGCGTCGTGAGCCTGCGTCTCGTCCTACGTCGCCTGTTCGTGCTGCCCGCACTAGTGGTCGCAGTTCGCGTCAGCGTCCTCCGCCTGTCCCCGGCACGCACCGGATGTCTCTCCGTCCATCTTCTACTCCTCTGCGTGCCCCTTTGCCTTCTCCTCCTGCGTTCTCTCTTCCTGCTCTTGCCGACCCTGAGTCGGACTCTCTTCGTGCTACCAGTCCTACTGTCACGCGTCTCCTTGCTACTGCCGTCACTGACCCTTCTCTTGAGTCTTCTGCTGCGTCTGCCCTTGTTGCTCAGCTCATCGACTTTGCTGCTCGCTGTCGCCTAGACTACGCTGCTAGTCTTGTCGCTGAGTCTGAGTCTGTCTGTCCTCCGTCTGTCGGGGGTGAGTGTGCCCTTGGCACGGACGTCCTTGAGGACAGGCAGGAGGAGTTCCAATGTCTGGCAGCTGCTTCACCTCATCTCGTGTCCGTACTGCTTACCCCTGAGGGAGACCCGGATGCACTTGACATCCCGACTCCGCGCTCTTACGCGGAGGCGATAGAGGGTCCCTACTCCTATCAGTGGCAGGCAGCTATGGATGCAGAGATGGCTTCCTGGAAGTCCACAGGCACCTACGTTGACGCTGTCCCCCCTCTTGGGGCGAACATCGTCAGTGGCATGTGGATCTTCAGGGTGAAGCGGCCGCCGGGTTCTCCGCCTGCCTTCAAGGCGCGTTACGTGGCTCGTGGCTTCAGTCAGCGGCAGGGAGTTGACTACTTTCAGACCTTCTCCCCCACCCCGAAGATGACCACTCTTCGGGTACTGCTGCATGTTGCTGCTCACCGTAACTACGAGCTGCACTCTCTCGACTACAGCACAGCTTTCTTGCAGGGCAGCATGCACGAGGAGATCTGGCTGCGCCGCCCACCTGGCTTCACTGGGTCTTTCCCTCCTGGTACCCAGTGGAGTCTTCGGCGTCCAGTCTACGGTCTCCGCCAGGCGCCACGTGAGTGGCACGACACACTGAGGACTACGCTTGCGGCTCTTGGGTTTGCTCCTTCTACTGCCGACCCGTCGCTGTTTCTGCGCACCGACACCTCTCTGCCGCCGTTCTACATCCTCGTGTACGTGGACGACTTAGTCTTTGCCACAGCTGACACTACTGGACTCGCCTATGTGAAGTCTGAGCTGCAGAAGAGACACACGTGCACAGACCTGGGTGAACTGCGCAGCTACCTTGGCTTGCAGATCACCCGGGACAGAGCACGCCGCACCATTACCCTGACTCAATCACACATGGTGCAGCAGGTCCTTCAGCGCTTCGGCTTCACGTACTCCTCGCCTCAGGCCACTCCTCTGCCTACTCGCCACTCGCTCTCAGCTCTGCCTTTGGATGAGTCCGTAGAGTCGAGTGGCCCGTACCCAGAGCTTGTTGGCTGCCTCATGTACCTGATGAGCTGCACACGACCTGACCTTGCATACCCTCTTAGCATTCTTGCCCGCTATGTTGCTCCTGGGAGACACCGACCAGAGCACATGGCTGCAGCGAAGAGGGTGTTGCGCTACTTGTGCAGTACGTCGGGCATGGGGCTAGTGCTTGGATGGCGCAGTCCAGTGGTCCTCACTGGACACGCGGACGCTTCTTGGGCTGACGACCAGGCTACGCATCGGTCGTCACAGGGTTGCACTTTCAGTCTTGGTTCTGGCTCTGTCTCGTGGCGGGCTACTCGCTCGTCTTCTGTTCTCGGCTCCAGTTGTGAGGCTGAGATCTACGCCGGGGCCATGGCTGCACAGGAGCTTCGCTGGCTCACCTACCTGCTGAACGACCTTGGAGAGCTGCCTCGTTCTCCTCCAGTTCTGTACGTAGACAACAAGGCCATGCTGGCCTTGTGTCGAGAGCAGCGACTGGAGCACAGAACGAAGCACATTGCTCGCCGCTACTTCCTTGCTCGTGAGCTACAGCAGCGTGGACAGTTGCGGCTTGCGTACGTGGCCTCTGAGGCCAACACTGCTGATGTTTTCACCAAGGCACTTGCGCCTTGTGATCATCAGCGCTTCTGCACTCAGCTGGGTCTTGTCTCTGTCTTGCCTCACTTGCTCACCTCTTGACCTTGCCTGTACTATTACATATATATATACCTACTCTTGCTTGTCTAGCGTTATATATATATGTGTACTCTTGCATGTGAACTGGCCTTGTGGCCTTGAACTTGTGCTCAGAATGTGTGGTGACTTTGTGATCCACCCTGAGCTTTGCTTTGCTTTGCTTGACTGGCCTTGTGACCCCCTGTTCTCCCCCACTTTGCCTATGGGGGTGTGTCAGAACATTATAACTTATGCTGTTGTGTAGGCTATAGTGGGGTATCCCATAGGTGATACAACCCAATTAGGGTTTCCTATATGTATTCACTTCATTCATAGTTCATTCATTCTCGTTCTACTTCTCTCAATGAAGTGATGTACTAACTTTATAATCACCCCCCATGTCTGCGCAGGTGGAGGGTAAACTTGGGCCTGAAACCAAGCTATCGGGAGGATGTGGCCGTCCATCACCGTCGATCGGCCTTTGATCGGGGGATACTGTGGCTGCCACAGTGTCAGCTTCCCGGTTATCTTTTCCAGAGCCTTGTCCCAAGTCGGTTTGCAGTTGCCACTTGCCGTAATCCAGACCCTCTAAAGTCTTTCCGCTTCGTCCGCTCCTGCCCATTTGAATCTATTTGTGCGCTAAGACTTTTTCCCAAGGTTTGCTCCCAGCGGGAGGACCATCGACTTCTCTCTGTTTGTTGCCAACCCCGAGGTACTTTCAAACTCTCCCAGCAGCCTCTCCGCCGTAGCAATTTGCTGTTTTCCGTGCAGCAGGAAGGTGTTGTCATCTGCGTAGCCAACGTACGCCAATCTCTGTCCCACGCAACTGGTAAGTATGATTCCAAGCTTCTTTTTCTCCACCTTCTGCACCAACGGTTCCACCGAGTATATGTGTTTACTGTACATGCCAAGAAATTTCAATCTGATCGGGGTGAAAATCGAGTCTGATCGAGTTGGTGCGATCAGTTGATAGCAATCAGCTGATTGCTCCCGATTGCCTGAAATTGGCTTCCAGGCTTCCTGGAAGTTCTTGATCGCGTGTGATCAAGGCGATCAGACTCGATTGGGCCCACGTCCTGACTGAGCGAAAAATGGGCAATAACAGTGCGCCAGAAGAGACGTAGCTGCGCTGGGAGCGTATAAGTTCAGTAACAGTGCGTGACAAACTGGAAACCCTATCTGATGGAGAGGAGAAGAGTGACGACGAGACGAGGCGGTTTCCTTGTCCTCCACAACCACACCTTCATGATTCACGTGCTTATCTCGCTTCGCTATCTCCTTTCTCACTAGTTTCGACCACTCGATATCCATCGTCCCTCACTTGCCGCGTCAGCTCGAATCTATCCCCTCAGGTCTTGCACGTCGATTGTCCTTCCATTAGCTGGCGCCAACGAATGCCATCTCGTCTGCTCTGTCCTTTTTAGGCATTCCTGCGCTTCGCTGAACTCAATCTCGCACCTCCGCCATGGAGCAGATCGGCGTCCCACTTGGCTTGTACATCCAGACTGATTCGCTGTCGCGTGCCCAATTCCTTCGGGAATTCTCGAAGATTTACCTACGAGTTGTTGGGTCAGCCCGTCGTCGTCATTCTTTCGGCAAATTCCGCCATTTTGGAAGAGTTGCGCTCGATTCTTTCTTGAAATCCTACAGCTGCGTTCCGTCTCTACCGCCGGTCGTCATCAATGCCACGAACCATGTCGACATCAATGCCCCCGTCAGCATTTAGCACTGACGATAAGTCGTGCTCCTCCTTCTCCCCCCCTTCCTCCTCCACTTCCTCCCGCTCCTCCTCTTTCACGTCCTCCTCCTCTTCCGGCCGGTTGAGAGGGCCTACTACTACCATGGCCTCCCCCTCGCCGGTCAAAGCGACGACTGAGACGACGGCGTCGCCTGCAGCGCCGTACGACGCCGCGGTGTGCGACTGCCCGCTGCGTCGCCACAACGTGAGAGTCATTGGGACCGGCAAGACGACGCTGCTGCTGTCGCACGGCTTCGGGACCAACCAAAAGGTCGCAACTCGCGCCCCTACTTCTCCCTTTCCTGTCGCCTCATTGAACCGCTCTCGCATGCTTACAAACAAACATCGTCTCGCCTGCTTTTCCTTCAGCTAAGGTATCCTGAAGGCAGCCGCGTCCGTAAAGTTCTTAGTAGGAAACTGATCCTCAACTTGAAGCTCCCCTTGATACTCTCAAACTGTTTCCGGCAGATCTGGGACGGCGTGTTATCCCACCTGGATCTGCAGCACTCCTTCCGCGTGGTGCTGTGGGACCTCATGGGCGCCTTCAGCACGCCCGCGGAGTCGTACGACTTCCAGCGCTACGGCTCGCTGTGCTCGCACGCGGACGACCTGCTCGAGGTGCTGGAGGAGCTGCGGGAGCAGGGGAGGCTGGGCGACGGCGGCGGCGCAGAGGACGACGACGACGATGACGTGGTGTGCGTGGGGCACAGCGTGAGCGGCATGGTGTCGCTGCTCGCGAGTCTTGAGAGGCCCAGCGCGTTCCGACGGCTGCTCTTGCTTGGGTCCTCGCCCAGGTGCGCGGTGGTGCACGGCGGTGGTGTGGGATGATGATGATGGAGCCGCTAGGCTTCGCTTTGCTTGTCGTCTCCTGGCGCTGGGGCATTACTCAATAGCCCGCAGCTCGCTTCACACGTTCCCTAATCAACGACCATCATGATCTCCCTTTCTTCCCCTCCCTCGTCCTTCTCCCTCCCCTCCCCATGCCCCCCACCACCAGATACCTCAATGATCCACCCACAGGCTACATTGGCGGGTTCAACCCCCCAGACCTGGACCACATCTTCCTGGCAGTGCGGGAGAACTACATAGCATGGGTGTCGGGCTTTGCGCCGCTCATGGTGGGGCGGGACATCAGCAGCAGGGAGGTGCGGGAATTCAGTGAGACCATGCTGCAAGTGCGTCCGGATATCGCCCTCAGCACGCTCCGAACGGCTTTTCAGTCCGACTTCCGGCACCTGCTGGGACGGGTGCGTTGCGTTGCGTTGCCCTGCTGGTGGTTGTCGAGCGGGTGGGGTGGGGTGACGGGCACAGGAGGACGAAACGAGGCGAGCGAATGGTGGAAGGGGAATGACGGGTTGTAAGTTAGAGTGATGACATGCTTTTCTTGGGGAGTCCTTTCCTCGCTTGCTCTCCTTGCAGCACCGAACCGCCATGTTCACATCACATCCCCGAGTTGCATCATTCATGTTCCAACTGACGTGTTCCTGCTCTTCTGTTGCTCTCCTCCCCAGGTGTCATGCCCAGTGACGGTTCTATCCACCGGAGCTGACGCGGCAGTGCCAGTGCAAGTGAGTGAGTACCTGAGGGAGGCGATACCTGGCGCGTGCATGGAGGTGCTACCCACGCAGGGCCATCTCCCCCACCTCACCCACCCTGCTGTTGTCGCCCACGCCATCCAACGCCACGCTTCTGTGCCGCAGTGAAGCGCACTGCACCGCGCAGCACCATACCGGAGAGTACTCTGTAGCGGCGGCAGAAGCGCAGCAAAAGAGGTTGATGGGGGCAAAGGTTGTGCGAGGGTGGTTCACGTGTGGTACTCTCAACCCAAATTAACCGTACGAACGATATCGCCCTGGTGTAGGGCCCCGGGGATAGAGGAGAGCTTGTGGCTGCAGAGCTGGGGCATGGGATGGGGCTAACAGAATCCCAATATCCTGCTGCATGCACCCATTGCAGGCGGTGCAGTAAGCATATTCATGTATGGTACCTTGAAAATAGTGAGATCATATACGGTATCTAAATCTACTGAAACTTTAAACCAATAAAATGGTGACCATACCCAACTCGCCAAGCTGCCAAGAGAGAGAAAAAACAAGTGCTGAGGTGTCACTTAAAGCCCTGCCACAGCTACTGCCCGTCCATTCGCATGGCTTGCATCTGGTGCACAATTACCAGGAGCCCCTGCAACATCTCCAGCAACAGCATCAATGCCACCAGCAGCAGCCCCGGCCCCTGCTCTCTCTGCCCCTACTTCTCCTTTCTCACATGCCCTCAGCTGCCCCACCAGATCCAGTAGCCACGGCACAGTCAGCTTGTACTCCTTATTGAGTTTCTCTCTAATGTGCGGGTGCCGTGAGAACACAGGCCCCAGCATGCGGTGCAGGTGGGCTCGTACCATGCGCATGGGCACAGGATGCGAGTCGCACAGAGTCAAGTATTCCTGTGCGAGGGTGATTCGGTCGATGGTTAGATGGCCCCTGCTGCTTGATTCGCCTGAGGCTGCTGCTGCTGCTAGCAGCCGCTGCACTTCAGCTGCTGCTTCCGATCTCACTGGCGCTGCTGCTTCTGTCGCTGCAGATTCTGTTGCTGCTGCTTCTGTTGCTGCTGCTTCTGCGTCTGTTGCTACTGGTGCTTCAGTTGCTGCTGCTTCCGCCACTACTGCTTGCACTCCACCCTCCTCTCCCCCATTTCCCTGCCCTCTCTCCACCTCATCATCCACCCGATACCCTCCAAACAACGCTGGATTCTCCAGCAAGCTCTCAGCACTGAGCACCCCATCACACCCTGTCGCTTCCAAACACTCTACCACGTCCGCCAGATCCCTAATATTCCCATTCGCAATCACCGGAATTGACACCGACTCCTTCACGCGCCGGATCATCTCCCAATCCGCGCGCACCTTCTTCCCGTCCTTCTGCTCGCGCGTGCGCCCGTGCACGGCGAGCAGGTAGCACCCCGCGGCCTCCAGCATGCGCGCGTACGCGATGGTGCGCGCGAGGTCCGGGAAGATGCGGATCTTGCAGGAGACGGGCGCGGGGAGGCGCGCGGCGGAGAGCGCGGAGACGAGGGACTCGACTAGCGGGAGGTCGTCCATGAGGAACGCGCCGTAGCGGCCGCGACGCGCGATGCGCTGCGGGCAGCTGCGGGGAGGGAAAGGAGAGGGGAGGAGAGGGGGAGAGACGTGGGCGGAGCGAGAGGGGCAGGGGGGGCGGGAAGGAGGGGGGGGGTTGGAGGGGGGGTTTGGTGGTTGAGATGGAGACGGGGAAAAATGAGAGGGGGGAAATGGGGGGGGGGGGAGAGGGCGGAGAAAATGGACGAGGAATGTTCAGGGGGATGAACCATGAGCAGCTGAAGATGCGAGGGAGAGGGGAAATGGGAGAGGGCAGAGGAGCGCGCCCATGAAATGGACGGCGAGAGCGGAGAGGATGTGAGGCTTCAGTGAAAGGATCCAACGGTCTCTCATCACATCGCTGACCGCTATGTGTTCATCAATCGGGATGCGAGAGCAGATTATCTCACCCGAAGTTAATATCGACATAGTCACAATCTGCCGCGACGAGAGATGCGGCCTTCACTAGAGTGTCGGGGTTGTTGGCGCAGAACTGCACGAAGAGAGGGCGATCCTCCTAAAAGGGAGAGACGAACAAAAATGGGGGGGAAGAGGGGGGGGGGGAGCGAGAGAGGAGAAAGCAGGTTTAGCAAAGTGCGTTACCCCATAAAGATGTATGATAATCACTTATTCCGTACGGGCCTGCTCTTGAGGTGTGCCATACAGCGCAAATCATAAGAGGCACGGCGAGGAAAGGAACCCGAAGACAGGTGAACACCAGCAGCGGAGCACAGGGGGATGGGGGGGAAGTGGGGGCGGGAGGGGGTGGAGGAAACGATGTTGCAACGAAGGAGAACAAGAATAAAGCTATCTCTTTCCCTTCATAACATCGCAGCCCGTCTCAACCCCTCCCTAACCGTTCCTACTTCCTTCCCTTCTTTCTCAAATTCGGCTACTCCCTCCCCTCACTCTCATCCTCCCCCCTGACGCTCCCTACCCCTCCCCTTTCCCTCCCCTCTCCCTCCCCTTTCCCTCCCCGTCCAAGCTCACCGAGCACGTGGTGAATTCCCGCCGGTACTTGTGATCCTCCACGAACAGACGGCTGTGGAACATCGGCGTGTACGCGCCCTGCGCGCCGTACTTGGCGCAGAGTCGGCGGAACGGCAGCTCCGATTGGTCCACCATCGGCGCCACCAGCAGCCGCGGAGACCCCAGCCGCCGGAAGTGCGCCCACGCCGCCTCCACGTGCGGCGGCGGCACGTACGCGGGGATGGCTGCGGCTGGTGCGGAGGTTGGTACACCGGCTGGTGTACTCACTGCCGCAGCGGGGGCGGCTGCAGCTGCGGCGGATGTTGCAGCGGCCGTTGCGTTGGGGCCGTCTGCACCCGCGGGGACGGGGCCGCCGCCGTCTGGCGCATCAGACGCGGCGCCAGCGACGCGCTGTTTCTTGAACGGCGCAGAGGTCCCCGGACTTGAATCCTGGGGTTGGTCGCAAACGATTGGTTCGGCATTTGCTGAGTGTGGCGGCACGGTCGCGGGAATTTCGTCTGATAGGTTAACTCCTTCGGGGGGACGGGCGTCGGAGATGATTGTCGGGGGTGCCATGGCTGCAGCAGGGGAGGAGGGACGCGAAGAGTGCGCAGTAGCTTCTGGCGCTACGGCGCACGCGCGACGCGATCGGAAGTGACGGTATCCGGTTTGAAGAAAAGAGAGACACGGGAAGGTGTAGTCAGCTTGTAGTGCGCACTGGGATGATTTGTTGGATATGAACTGGTTTCCTCTGTTAGATGATAACGCGAGGGCGTTGGCAGCGGCGGTGACAGCGCCGGCAATGGTGGTAGGGGTTCGCGGGTAAAGGACCCGCGGAGCAAGCGCGCGCGCTATCGCGGAGGGCGTTAAGGGAGACGTGGAAGCCACGCCAACGAGAGGCTTGCAGATGGTTGGCATAGGTGATTGTGTTTTCCGGGGAAACGTTATACCGCCGTGTTTGAGTACCACGAGAGTGAACACTAGCAGGCGACAATGAATTGCCGGGGGGGAGGCACCAGCGAGAATGCTAGACTTGGTGATGGAACCCCCAGGGTCCAACAGGAGAGTCGAGCCAGGCCCGGGTCATGAGGAGTGAGAAGAAAGTAAGTTGTAGGCTACTCTAAGCTCTATACAGGATGCATTTCCGTAGCGTTTCGTTGATTGATTGGGAAATTATACGCGCAGTCACAATTTAGGCCGTATTATCACGTTTGGTCACGGGGTTATCACGGACAGTCACAGTACAGTACTTCGCTATCACGTGTGATCACAGCGCTATCACGCGTGGTCACACCTCGCCCCGCAGGGTTATCACGTTTGGTCACTCGTTGAAACGCCCGCCAAAAAGTCGAAACTCTCAAATCTACTGTACAGATTCGGGTACTATTATCTCGCGCGCGTTTTGTCTGTAGTGAAAAACGTGATATGACTGTCGAAATATACTCGGACCTTGTTAGGGACCGATGCAGTTTAATGCACAGTCCGCATGTTGCAGTGAATGTCAGTAGAGCTACACTGTGAGATCCCCGATCGATCCTAGGGGGGGTTACAAGCGCGTTTGCCTGGGGGGTTATGGGCGCACTGACCCGCTACTGAATCAAGCCCTTTTATCCCAATGGTCTAGTGGTTGGGATTCTGACATGGTATCAGAGCGGTCTCGGGTTCGATTCCCGGTGTATGCACATGTAGGCCGGTGCCGCTGTGCTTAGTCCTGGGCCTCCCAGTGTGGGGGGGTGTCAGTAGAGCTACACTGTGAGATCCCCGATCGATCCTAGGGGGGGTTACAGGCGCGTTTGCCTAGGGGGTTATGGGCGCACTGACCCGCTACTGAATCAAGCCCTTTTATCCCAATGGTCTAGTGGTTGGGATTCTGACAGTGAATATAAGCGATCAATAACAGTTTCGATTATACATTTAGTTTAGGGTGTGCATTTTATCCATAAAACAAAGACATGGGTTTAGGTCGAATGATTTAAAAAGTGAGAACATTGAAATCATTCGAAAACCATACAACAATCTGTGGCATATGATTCTTGAGTGGGGACTACAAATTTGAGTCCCCACTCAAGAATCATATGCCACAGATTGTTGTATGGTTTTCGAATGATTTCAATGTTCTCACTATTTAAATCATTCGACCTAAACCCATGTCTTTGTTTTATGGATGAAATGCACACCCTAAACTAAATGTATAATCGAAACTGTTATTGATCGCTTATATTCACTGCAACATGCGGACTGTGCATTAAACTGCATCGGTCCCTAACAAGGTCCGAGTATATTTCGACAGTCACATCACGTTTTTCACTACAGACAAAACGCGAGCGAGATAATAGTACCCGAATCTGTACAGTAGATTTGAGAGTTTCGACTTTTTGGCGGGCGTTTCAACGAGTGACCAAACGTGATAACCCTGCGGGGCGAGGTGTGACCACGCGTGATAGCGCTGTGATCACACGTGATAGCGAAGTACTGTACTGTGACTGTCCGTGATAACCCCGTGACCAAACGTGATAATACGGCCTAAATTGTGACTGCGCGTATAATTTCCCTTAAACTGCATCGGTCCCTAACAAGGTCCGAGTATATTTCGACAGTCACATCACGTTTTTCACTACAGACAAAACGCGCGCGAGATAATAGTACCCGAATCTGTACAGTAGATTTGAGAGTTTCGACTTTTTGGCGGGCGTTTCAACGAGTGACCAAACGTGATAACCCTGCGGGGCGAGGTGTGACCACGCGTGATAGCGCTGTGATCACACGTGATAGCGAAGTACTGTACTGTGACTGTCCGTGATAACCCCGTGACCAAACGTGATAATACGGCCTAAATTGTGACTGCGCGTATAATTTCCCTGATTGATTTGGAGCACTCGTCAAACGTAAGGACGTGTCTCAAATGAGCGCGTCCACGAGGGTCCGACACGGACCCAACGGACCAGCTCTAGAACCAGCACTTGAACCAGCGACGGACTGGACCGGGATGCGGGTGCTATAGACCCGTTACAACAGTGCCACTGATGTGGTTGGCAGACCAGTCCGTGGCCAGTCCGAATTTTGTAGCAGATCCAAGTTTGAGCTGCGAAATTCTCTAATTTCGTTATTACGCGATCTACTGCATGGAAACATTTACCTCGCACAGAGGAAGGTAACTCGATTTTGGAATGCTCTTCGCAAAATCCCCATAGCCAATGACGCGACGTATCATGTGGACCAGTCCGTGTCTGCTCCACGCCTGGTCCGCGAAGTGGGTCCGTCGAACCAGAATTCCGGACCAGGCATGCACATTTTGGCAACGGACCGGTTCGGGGCGTACCAGTCATGTCTTCTACACGAGGGTTTTCGCCCAGCAAAACCCCGAGGGTTTCCGCCCAGCGCGCTGTGGGCGCAAGAGAGGGAGGTGGAGGGCAAACTCCAAGTTTGTTGGGGAAAATGACACTCGCTTGGGATCAAGGGAAAGTTCAGCGGCACGGGGGGGAGGTGGAAGGATGTGTGGTGCAAGTGGTATACGCGTTTGTAGAAGTTCGTTTTCCAAACCCTTCGGGCAATACGGCAGTTCAACCCAAGGAGAAACCGGCCCTAGGGTGAATTGGCCTCCCAAAGTTATAGCAATGGCTGGACAATACGGAAGTTATTTTCACCCTTCTCTCCTCCCTCGGATATCTCACCCCCGTTTGACCGGGATTGGATTGGACTATGTACTATCAGTACAAAGGGCATGACATGAAGACGACGAGACGTGTATAATTGAAACATGGGGGAGTATAATTGTGTACCGGTAACTATATGAGGTGGGGAATAAATGCAATGTTCAAAGATTTACGGTAGCAAGGCCAGCAATAGTTCTGGAGGTATCCAAAGAAATGTGAAGTCTGGCTTGTTCCCTTCCCATGTGCACTTGAAGTGCAGTGCTAGGTGGTTTGGGTGATTTATTGTCAGCTGGCTGCCATCAGCTCAATTTACCGTCAAACAACACAGGTACATCAGAATTGCACTCCACACAAACAATCTACAAGAGCAAACCAGCCTCCCCACATTTAACTCCTCTCCACGAGCAGAATTGGTCACCCTCGCCAGCCAAGCAGCCACCCTCTCCCTCCAACATCACTTCCACTCAAATTTCTGCTCTAGAACGGCATGGATCCGACAAAGTTGCCCGGGGGCGAGTAGTCGCACACCCACATGCCGCTGCCATCCGGGCACTGCGCAGAGCCACACCCCACATGAGTGGTGTCCCGCCACACCACCTGCGTGTAGTGCCCACACATCTTGCCCTCTGCACACCCCTCTGGAATGGGGCTGGGGGTCCAGTCCGCCTTCTCATCCACCCACGCCTGCACAGCCATGCGGTCCTCCTCAGGGGTGAGCCCTGCGGGTGTGCGCCAGTAGAGGTTCTGCCCAAGGCCTTCCGCGCCGCCATGCTCCATAGGGCACCCTCTGCCCGCCAGCTGGTTCGCCCAATCCTGCGCTACGGCTGCCACCCCGTCGTCCCATGCCAGGTCCGGCACCCCCGCCTCCTGCCGCGCCCTGTTGTGCACCTCCAGAATTGCTGCTGCGTCCACGCCGCCGCTGCTGCCGCTGCCATCGCCGTTGCTCGCGTCACCTCCGCCGTTGCTCGCGTCACCTCCATCACAATTCACGTCGAGTCGTCCATCTCCGCCCGGGCCGCTGTTATCGCTACCATTTTCGTTGTTGTCATCCCCGGCGTCACGGTCACTCCCGCGGTACTCCTCGTCATCATTATAGTAGTTAGCGCCGCCACGATTCATCCCGTAATTGCTCTCTTCCGCCAGCGCGAGTGACGACTCGTCGTCGCTCCTCGCCGCGTGTCGCGTCAGCGCCACGTCCTTCGCTGTCGCCATGCGGAACCCCACGTGCTGCTGTTGCGGCCGCTCGTTGCGCTGCAGCTGGTGGGACGAAGCGCCCCTTGAGGGATGCCGTTGTGCGCGGCCGCGCGTCGCATGAAGCGCTCCGCCCTGCGCCCTTCCACTAGTAGGAACGCGCCTTCCAGCGCCGCCGTTCCTGCCGCTAGTACCCTGCTCGCGAACCGTCCACTTGCCACTTCCGGGAGAATTGTGATGGCGAATCGTCACGTCGCTGCTGCTGGCCATGCGGAATGTGGCGCTAGTAGCGCTGCCGTCGGCTGCTGCGAGCCCGCTGTTGCGCGAACGACGTTGCGCCGGGCCGGTATGGATGGTTCGAGCTGTAGGACCAGCCGTATTGCGATTGGTCATTTGAGGTGCGTTTGCTTCGCCAGAGTGGAACTCATTCGGTGCCCATGCGTTTGAAGCGTGCTGATTTTCTTCCGCGGAGGCGTATGGGGCCACGGAATCGCCTCGAGATGCCATACTAGGCTCACGACCAGAGGCCTTCCATGTTACAGCATCGTCGTATGCCTCGGATGAAGACGGGCCGTAGTTGATGCCTGCGAGTCCGCGGCGGGATGATGCGCGAGAGTGAGCGGCGCACGTCCCGATGATGAGGAAGAGAACCAGCGGGATGAGGCGTCGGTTTCCCATCGTGGAACACGCGAGCAATCTAATATCTGAAGATCAACTGTTGGAAGCTGGTTTCTTGCAAGGAGCTGCTGGTAGGGTTGAATGGGACTAGGCACAGCTGAACTGATGCTTAGGGGAACTGCCGAATTCAAGTTCATATACGAACCTGCTTGGAGTCCGAAATGCGGCTCGGGAAGGTGGTTTGCAAGGAAGTGTCCGGTCGGGTCAGAAGAGAGATTACGGACCCCGTGCCGTTAGCGAGACGGGTAACGAAGGAGCAGCGGGGATGGGGAGGAACATGCGGGCTGTGATTGGTGGTCCAATTAAAGCTCGGGCTGTGATTGGCGGTTCGATTGGAGCTCGGGTTGTGATTGGTGGTGTCAGTCAAGTAAGTATTTGGATTGTGTTCATGAGTATTGTTATGCTGAAACGGCGCTGTAGTAATATTTCAGCTGTGTTGATTGTTGCTTGAACCAAATGAAACTCAATAGCGGAGTTTAATTTCCAGCTCGGCCCACACACCTGGACCCCAACACATTTCATGCATATCTCTAGGTTCCCAGATTTTCCACACCGAGTATCCTCGTTTCTTCCCCACCCATCCCGTCTGCTTCCTCGCTCAAAGCGGCTTTTGCGGCAATCATTGCTGGCTACATCCATGCATTCACTTGCGCATGGCTGCGCATGCGTCACCCCCTCGCAGCTGCAACCAAATCCTTTCGCGCTCTTGCCCCCTCGCCGCTCGGCGCCGCTGCTTCCGCGCGGAACCAGTGCGCGCGAGCTCCTCGTCTTGCGCAAGTCTTCCGCCGCTGTTGGGCTAAGTCGTCCTTCGAACGAGCATCGCGTATTCATGGTAATTTTTCAGTCGCGCGAGTTATTCTATCCTATGTTGACGCTTTCTTTCCACACACACATGTTTCTTTGCATCGTGTAAGGAAAAAACGTTGTGTACGACACACTCTCCCCTTTCTATCCTCCCCACATAAATCCCTCCAGGCCAACAGCAGCAGCAACGGTGGTACTGCTGAGACCGCACCTCCACAGCATTCCACCTCTCCCACCACAACCGCCACCGCCGACAGCAGCGGCATGCTTCCGTCATCCCCGCCTCCGCCCATTCTCATCTTCACCGTCCCCGCGTGCCGCTACTGCCGCCAAGCCAAGGCGCTGCTCGCCTCGAACGACCTCGCGTACACTGAATGCTCCGTCGCCCTGGACAACCCCGCTCCCGCTGCCCCCGCTGCTGCTGCTGCCGGAACTGCCGACGCTGCCGCTGCTGCTGCTGTGGTGTCGGCAGCGGAGGCGCGAGCGGCGCTGGCGGAGGCGTCAGGCATGCGAACAGTGCCTGTTATCTACGTTGGCGGGAGGCTGGTTGGCGGATTCGACGACCTGGAACAGGTGATGTGATGGCGACGAGTGGTTGTGGGAGAGGGAGAGAGGGAATGATGTTTGAAAGGTCTCAAAACTACATGCAGTTGCCATGCTATTCATGTCCCCCCAACCTCCTCTCCCGCTCCTTTCCCTCTGCCTGAACACATAATTTCATTGCCCTACTGGTCAGCCTGTTTTTCCAGTTCAATCAATCCACAATGGCACATCCCTAACTTCCCTCTTGCCATGTTTGCTTGTCCCTCCTCTCCTCACCCTCTTCCCCCCGTCCTCACTCTCTCTCCCTCGCACTCCCCCTTCCTTGCTTCCCCTTTTTCGTTCTCTCTCTCTCTGTATCCCTCTCGCACACACAGCTTGTGACCAGCAACAAGCTACAGGATATCCTTGCCTCCCCCCCTGACCCACTCCCGTCGGCCCTCATTCCTCTGCTCAGCCTCAAGCCTGCTGCACCGAGCAGTGCAGACGCAGAAGCAGCAGCAGGGGCAGCAGCAGCGGCAGGGGCAGCAGGAGGTGCGGAAGGAGTGGTGGAGGAGTGGCCTGGATTGAGTCGGAAACTGGTAGCAGTGTTTGAAAAGATGGCAGCAGGGGAGGCGGAGGGAGGGGTGAGGCGAGAGGAGGTGAAGGAGGGCCTGTTGGGAGCACACAAGAGCGTTGTGTCTGGTGCTGCCATTGTTGCATGGCTCAAAGCGAACATGCCTCCTTCAGAAAACGCAGAGGGAGATGGTGAAGCAGTATTGGTGGGGCTGGCAGAGAAACTGGCAGCAGCAGATCTCATTCACCACATCACCTACTCACAGCCCTTCACCAACAAACCCAATGTTTTCTTCCGCCTCCTGCCCGACGAGCTGCCCAAAAGCACCGCGCTTAACGCGCGCCCGATCTTCCTCCGGCCTGCGCGGGCGGCGTCAGTTGTTGCTAGTGGGCTGCGGGCGGCAACTGTGGGGATGTACGAGGAGGCACTGTCACTGGATGGGGGTGGCGTGAGCTACAAGCGTCTGGCGGCGTCGGATGCATTCAAGGAGTATGTGTCGGCCGCTGCGGAACTGCAAAAGGTGAGTGGTGCGCACCTTTGAGTGGTGTGCTTGATGCATGCATGCATCTAGGCTGCCACGCATGAATGTAAGCTTGTTTGCTGTGCATTCCATGCTCAATCTGGTGCGACTTTCTGTACATCGGCAATTGCTTCAACCATTTGTTGTTATCGTAATACTCATTGATATCGTCCACGCCCATGCACTCGCGTCCATTACCTCTTCCCCCCCCTCCCCACCCCCCCCCCCCCCCCCCCCCCCCCCCCCCCTTTCCGCCCCTCACCCCCCCACAAGAGGTCCCACTCTGTACCGTCCCATCGCACCGAATTCCCACTGCGACCTTTTTGTACTTCTTTTATGTTTTATTTTTTCTCCCCGCATGGTAAGTTATCATGAAACTGCCCGCCCCCTCCCCCCGCACCTTCTCCCTCCCTCCCCCTTCCCCATCAACCCCTCCCTCCTCCGCACGCTCGTGCAGGTGGACGTGCTTGCGCTGCCGCGGCCCCACCGCAAGGCCTTCTGGATCAACATCTACAACTCCCTCGTGCTGCACGCCACGCTCGCACTCGGCCCACCCCAATCCGCACTCGACCGCAAGCGCTTCTTCTCAAACTCCTCCTACCTCATCGCTGGGCATACCTTCTCTCTTGACGATATCGAGCACGGGATTTTGCGCGGTAACCGCGCCACCATCGGGCTGCCGTTCTTTCCGGGAAAGCGTCCGTTTGGAGGGTCGGATCCGCGGAGATTTTATTCGCTGCCGCCCGCCGACCCGAGGATTCATTTTGCGCTGAACTGCGGTGCGCGGTCGTGCCCTCCGATCCGTCTCTTTTCCGGAGATGCAATTGACAGTGAATTGGATACTGCTGCTGGTGCGTTTCTGGAAGGGGATGTGCAGGTGGTGGTGGATGGGAAGAAGAGTGGAGGGAAGGAGAAAGATGGAGGAGTGGGAGGTGAGTTGGTGCTTGAGGTTACCAAGTTGTTGGATTGGTATGGGGTGGATTTCGGAGAGAATGAAGAGGCAAAGGTGCGGTGGATATTACCGTATCTTAAAGCACCAGTGAGGGCCCAGGTGGAGGGTGCGTTGGCTGCTGGGAAGGCGGTGCATTTGCAGTTCCGGCCTTATGACTGGACTAGCAATAGCTTGTGAAAGCCACAGATGATGTTGGCCATGAGCTTGCATATTTTTTTTGTGCCAACGGTAGGGGTGCTGGTTTTGGTGGGCTGTTCTCTTTTTGTTTCTCTTATGTTCCCTTCACGTGTATGAGAGTGAGGTGCCTTTGATACAATAGTTTGATCTGGGTATTATAACATTGTTTGTACCGTACAGTTTCTAAGCATTCCACTTCAAACTTGTTAGCGGGAACAAGAGCCACGTCCTGCGCTGTCGCGGTCACCTGACCAACACAGACCAAATCAGAGCAGCAGACACGTCCAGACGGCCGCTCATCTCATTCCGATCGATTGACCGATTGACTTACAGCCGTCGATTGAGGTGAAGAATTTGGGAAAACCTCCCGCGTGTATTCATTTCATGGTTTCCCATTCGCCGTGTTTCTTTTGAAGAGTTGACGCGTTGAGAATTGAGATGAACGAAACCTGCCCGAGTAGAGAATGGGGGAATGGAGGAAGAAAACACCAAAGCGTGAACGTGTTGAGTTGAGATGAGCAAATGTTTCGCGGTTCTTGAAATGAACGAGCCATGCACTCTAGTTCACTTTCACACTAGGGAAGCTGGTCGCGTCGCGCGGCTTTTTTTCCAGTGGTCCCCGAGGTCTCCGAGAACTCGCAATAGGAAAGCTCTTCGCTCCTGGCTCCTCGCGTCGCTAACGATGCTTTTGCTCGAATTACCAGTCGAGGTTCACGCACCGTACTTATCGCCTGCTTCATTAAAAGGGAATAGTCGGTCTTCGCGAGCAGCGGTCAACCTGGACTCACTCGTTCGCCGGGTTCATCCTCCGTGATTCGTCCTCTCGCTCTCTTTTCCTTCCCTTTCCTCGAATTTCCGCGCGTTTCAGGATTCGAGTAGTCTCAAGTGCGACGTCGGACGCATTTAAATATCCAGAGCTCTAGTTCTTTTCCTCATTGCGAACTTCTCCGAGGTCTCTCTCGCTCTCGCTCTCGCTCGCAACCAGCGCTCTCGCTCGCTCACTCGCTCACGCTTTCGCTCTCATTTCCTCCTCCTCCGCTCGGCTGTCACTCCCTCTATGGCCGCTAGTTCCTACTGCTCCGTCCCTTCGCTAGCTTCGTCACACGCCCTTTCTGCGTCCCGTGGCTTGGCAATCACCAGCATCAAGAACCAGCGGCCGCGCGTATGCTCACAGCCGCTTTATCCACCCGCCATGGCGAATCATCACTCTGGCCCCTCGTCTAGCCACCAGAGCCGCCGACGCGACTCGTCTTCTCCTCTCCCCTCGCTTCCTCCCCTCCCCTCGCCTCCTCCCCGCCTCGTTTCGTCTCCCCTCGCCAACCCCCCCTCCCCCTCGACTTTTCCTTCTCTCCCCTCTTTGCCCGCGCCTCGGAAACTCGTTGCTTCCACAGCCGCCGCCGTTGCCGCTGCTGTCACAGCAGCTGCTGTTGCTGGCGCTGCTGCTGCTGCTGCGCACGGGGGTGGTACCGCTGGTGCTGCTGTCGTGGCACCGTTTGATTCGTCCACGGTGCCACCTGCCGTGGCGGCGATGATGTCAGCAGTACTGCACAAGATACAGGAGGCGATTGGAGAGGAATTGGTTGAGCGAGGAGGGAGAATGGATTCGAACACTGGTGCTGGCACTTCTGCAGCTGGTGGTGCTGCAGCGGGTGGTGGTGGTGGTGATGCTGGTAGTGCTAAGGGGGGTGATAAGGCGGACGGTGTTATGAAACGATTTGAAAGCCCGGACGGGAGGTCGACAGGGGCCATTCTCATGCGCGCAGGCAAGGCGGCACAGGAGCCGTCCAGCACGGGGGGCCGGAAGGTGAGTTGCGTCGCTCTCGCTTGCCGTCGGTTGCTGTTGTTCGCTGTCAGGTGCTGCCAGGTGCTGTCAGTTTGTCAGTTGCTCAATTCGTCTCGAAATCCATTTTCGTTTTCTTCAACTGTTTCCTCACTCTCCTCTACCCGCTCCACCCTATCCTTCTCTTGTCCTTGCCCGCTCCCCATCCATGCACAGGTGGACCGTCTCTTGGCATCGTGGCTGCACTGCCCGCTCCCCATGGCCTCTCTCGCTTTTGTCACACTCACAGTGCTCATGGGACCGGCCACTGATGCCCCCCACCTGCTCTTTGAATTTATCTTCTCCGGCCCTCCCGTCGACCAATCGGCTGTTGCCACGCTGCAGCACTCTGGTTCCGCTGCAGCTGCTCATGCTGCCCATGCTGCTAGCGCTGCCCATACCGCTGGCGCTGCTCATGCTGCTAACGCTGCCCATGCTGCCAGTGCAGCTGGCGCTACTTCTGCTTCTGCTGAAGATGCAGGAGGGGGAACTGCTGCCTCCCCGGTTCCTGCTGTATCCTCAGGTATGGAGATTTCTCAGGCTTGCTACAGGAATCTGCTAGCGAGATTCAGAGCATTTCGAATGTATGCCATGCTCCGATTTACTGTTGAAGTTGCTGCTGTGTCTGCATGTGCTGCACACCCTGCCTTTTTCACCAGTCCCCTCTTAATCCCGTCATTGTCTGCACTGCAGTGACTCTCTGCAAGGCAAACTTTGTCCTTCCTTGCATATTCCGGTTTACTGTTATCCTTCCTGTATAAGACATTTCCCCCCCGCATATGCTCCCATTTTTCGCAGCGTTCAACCAGCTGACAGTGGTGATGGATGTGATTGCACGGAAGGACCTTGTAGCAGATGCAGAGTACAGGCAGCGAGTCTATGAGACCTCTCAGCTGGCTCGTCTGTGGGCGCAGGTGTGCAGATCTCACTCTCCTTTTGACACATTCGCTCATGCACCACCCAGAACAAGCATGCCGTTTCACTGTTGTTGGTGCCAGTGGGAGTGAGTAACCTCACCAGGTTAAAACGTCCTCCCTTTTTCTCATCATGCGAATCTCTGTTCCTCTTTCTGTCTCTTTGCAGTGTGCTGCGGACAAGAGGCTTGAGCCGTTCTCCCCAGCCACACTCTTCCTGCGTGCTGCTCTCTCCCCAACTGCGCTGCTCTTCTCGCTCAAGCCTACTCCAACCACCACCAGCGACAGCAGTAGTTCTGTTGTAGTGACTGACGCCTCTCCTGGCAAACCAAGAGCAAGCAGTGAGAAGCCAGCACACTCTGGAGCTGTCCCACAGCAGCAGTCAGCAGGTCCACATGAGAGTGCTGATTGGCTGACTGAAACAGTGGAAGAAACTGTTTGCCCTCTTGCAAAGGATGTGCTGTCTTCATGGTTGGAAGCTGCTGGCAGTGCAAAAGCTGTTGGAGGGGAAGATGAGCAGCACGTGCTTCTGGCGAGAGATAAGGCGATTGTGCAGTGTGGCATCCAAGTGGATCTGACCAGTAATCTCCCGCGTTTGTTTGGGCAGAAAATCACCGACGAAATTGTGGATGTGTTTAGGAACCTGTAATGTTCAGCTTTTGTGTGCACTTCGCTCATATACGTCTGCAACCATGTCAAGGATAGATCATACTCCTACATTTGTTCAAGGAAATGCTTACTCGTACATACTACTAGATCATTGTCAAACATAAATATACGAATACAATTTTATGTTGGTGAGTCTAACACTCCAAAGATTGGTAAAATGTATTTCATTACCTAAATGGCCGAGCAAAAGGGTATTGTGGTAGTAGAAACTGAGTGGCACAAAACTTTGAGTCACTGTTAGGGTTAGACAGTGAGTAGATCAACACAAAGCTATGTACAGTAGAATCAGGCAGCAACTCTCAGCGCCATGTAGACATGCGTTAGGCCTATTGATGAGGCTGACTGGAGGAGTACAACCCCTTGGAGTCCTTCACAAGGAAAGTCGTCGAGCTTTCATTGCGTAACTTTTCCTCCCCCCTCTCTTGCCCTTATGTGTAGATGCATCCCACTCATCCCCACTTCCACCTTGCGGAGTAGCTGAAACAGGCTTTGGGGGGCGCCCCCGCTTACGCTTGACCCCATGCACTGGAGCACTATAAGGTGCATCGCCGGCTTCACCCCCGATTGCACCCTCTTCTCCTTCTGTAGGCCCTGCAAACCCTCCTGCAGCCTTGCCCCCCCCTCTGGGCTTGCTTGGCGTGGAAACAGTGAAGCCAGTGTAGTCTCCAATGGACTCATTCTTCATCAGTCTCTTGAATGCCTGTAGGGAAAACATACAAACTGTTAGAGCAGCCACTGCCCTGACAGGAAGCAAGTGCATTCAACCAGACTGCATTTGTGAAGATCCAAAGATCTAACTCATACCTGATATTGCAGGATGAACTGGCGCATATCATTGGAAATGTCCAAGGGAAGGTTGTGCAATGAAAGATCTCCTGGAGCCCGTTGTCCAAGGGCTTCACTGTTGGTGTTTCGTTGAGACTCGATCGGATTGTAAGCCTGAACGAACGACAGCAGCTATTAAGAACATGCATGCAGAAGAAACTCCATACGACAAAACATAGGAATCAAAGTTCAGAACAGCGGGGTCGTAAATAAAGGGAATAATTACCAGGCACCGTGCATCGGTGAGGGAGTATGCAGCCTTCAACCAACCCTTCAGCTGAAGAAGCACGGAGATAGCCATTGCAGCTCTAGTATCATCCTGCACAGTCATGTGAAGACATTATAAGAAGCCGAGCATGTAGAAAGAAAAATAGATTCAAACAACCTCATGTATCAAACACTCTCGTCACTCTGCCTTCCAGATACCAAGATGCCATTTCCCAAGATACCTTGAGCCTTCGAAGAGCTCCATCAAGAAAGGCCTGCTGCTCCTGTTGGTCATTCCCACAGCAGGATGCTCCTTCAGGAATGGTAATTTCGATAGGCTGAGAGCCCCCCGCTTCCTCATCGTCTTCCTCCTCCTCAGTTATGCGATATGCATTCCCACACCGGGCTGCTTGCTCCTCTTCGATCGCCTTGACAGCAGATGTGACAGAAGGTCCGAGCGGGCTTGATGGTCGGAAGAGGTACTTAATGGAAGAATGAAGAGAGCCACCTCTCATGTGGGCCACACGACTGATGTGATGAACCAGGAAGAGTGGCTCGTCAGGAAGAGCAAACGGAAAGGTTGCAATCACCTGGGCACAGAACCTGCAGCAACCACAGTGGAGAGAACGAAAACCCAGCATTGTAAGGAGACGAGAAAGAACCAAGCCACTTAACACAAACTAGCACTGAAGGCACAGTAGCCACTTACGCAAGGAAGTAGATGTCAAATGCTCCAGAAGGAGTGACACTGTAAGATGAGGGCGGTTCTTGATGAGCCCTGCTCGTAGAAGGACTGTTGGTGGGAGTGCTGCTGCCCAATTTGTTGCTCATACTGCTGCTCGCATCAACACAGTCAAATTTCCTGAGGATCGAGAGGAGAATGTTGTTTCGTGAACTGCGGTTGCCTCGAATCAGCTTGTACACACGCCCCAACCCTTCCCGAGCTAGCCCAAGAAGTTTGGCACTGGCAGCATGTGTTGCTGGGCTTGAAGTTGTTCTTGGCGAGTTAGGATCTGCCTTAGTGGGTGTCTTGATTGCTGGATTAGACTGAGTGTTAGTTGGATGACCAGAGAGAGCCCTCATGAAGCCATAGGCCAAGCGCATGCCATCGGTAAACCGATTTTCGATGAAACGATAGTTGCCCCACCTGCACAAACAATGTTCAACAGATTCGTTAGATGGTGTACTCCATGTACAAGTACGGCGACGTATAAGGTAAAGGATGGCTTGCCTGTCATTGATCAGTGATAAAAGGTGGTGTGATGTCTTCCAAGTCGTCTCATCAGGGTCAACTTGAAGAGCAATCAACTGAGGAACACACGTGACTGGTAGCACGAGCCCTTGATTCAGAACAATCTCCACCAACTGCCAAAAAAACAGCACAAATTCGCTTATCAAGAACATAACAACAAAACCCGGTCGCAGTGATATGCCCAATTAAAGCGTGGTGCGATGGATGCTCACCTTCAGTGCTGTTTGTCTAACGTCCGGATCCATGTCCATACAGCACTGCAAGATCGCTTCCCAATGCTGCTGAATGACTCCACTGCACACATTTGTGTCCCCCGCACCTGCAGCCACGGGCACAACCCCAGTCGCACTGCTGCTACCACCTGCTCCAATCCCTTCGGCGCTTTCTTCCTGAAGTTCTCCCGTGCTTTGATGCCTGGCAGCGTCTTGTGCCTTCTTTGCTGCTGCTTCGGTTTGAAGATTCCGGCGATTCTGCTCCACCATCTTCTCCTCCACGTCCGTCAAATACTCTTGAAAGCTCCTCAGAACTTGCACCTGTAAACAGAAAACAAAGTGATATGCGTCATCCATATTTGGTTCGTGATCATTGAGTATGAGTCAAGAAGGGCACTGCACTTTTATAGTCCTCAAAAAGTAATCACTGTGTTGTACCTTGTGCTTGCTTGGGGCCTCCATGTGAAGTGCATTTCCAAAAATCTGGGCAGCATCCTCTGTAACCATTTCTTGCGGCCTTGCAATAAAAGCGAAACCCAAGGCCTGCATCGTAAATGAGACAGTACCAAAAAGACATAGGAAAATCAATATCTGGCACAGCAAACTAGTGCAGCGAAAACCAGAAAGCACCTCCACGCACCTGGAGAGCACGTTGCTGAAGCTCTTCTTCAGGAGATGAGAGAAAGGACTTGAAAACAGTAAGGATAGATGGGATTGGAAGCGAGGGCTCTAGGGCTTCAATTTCGTTGCCGCCGTAGCGGCACAGAAGGCCAAGTGCAAAAAGGCTGCGCCAATGCTGCAGAAAACAAGCCACTTCTTGCAGTTGGTCAAACAGATTCTCACCAAGAAGGAATAATATTGAAGAAAACAAGAAAATGTCAGCGATGAGTAGCCAGAATGTGGAGTACGTACAAATTTGCTCTCGTTGGGGTTGGTAAGTGCGCGGTAGAATCGGGGAACAAGCAGCTGAAACGACTTCAGAGGCCGTGGTGAGACAATTTGGAGAGTGCAAAGACACCTGAAGTTGCCACAAAGAACAAATGTGGCGCATGTTGATGACAAATGGAACTTTATGGTGAATTAAATGGTCGGTAGAGAGCGCAATTACCTGATGGAGACATGAACAAGGTTCATGAAGCTGCTGCTGATGATGAGGCATGCAAGGACCTGATCCAGGTCAGTGACAAGAGATGACGGAGGCCGGCGAAGATGTGCCAAAATTCCTGCTATCACCCGAACAATGGACTCTGACAGACAGGCAAGTCGGGCCAGCCTCTCTCGCGGCTTGACATCACCATTGCTCCTGTCATCCTGCATGGGATTGTCAAACGAAATAGTCAGCAAAATATTCTTTTGTGGATTGCTAAAACTATGGAAACCTGGCTATACAGCATACCTGTGTTGTTGTCAGGTATGGAAGCAGCGTGGTTGCGAATCGGCTTGGATCCACAGGTGGAGTGCACAGTGTAGCATCCACTTCACAAAATGCTTGGAGGGCCATCACAAACGGAAGTGCTGCAAACTCATCCGATTCCCCCTCTTGTGCCTGAAGACAAGCACAGCATCAGATGTCAATGGCTGGAAAACCAAGCAGCAAAAAAAAGTAAAAAAACGTGATACTGACCATTAGGACCTGGTCAAGAAGATAGCGACAGATAGCTTCACAGCGCATCCTCACAAAAGGCCTCTGCTGTCCACCGGCTTGAGCGGAGAGGGGAGCAAAGGAGGCCGCCGAGAAAGATGATGTAGCCTGCACTCCATTCTGTGCATCACATTTCTTGTCTGCGGCTTCGTCACTAATTTCCAAACTCCGCCTGATGATTGAGACTATGGTCTGATGGCACTTCTGCGTCCGCAAGACCTCCACAAGTTGCCCAGCTATGGCAGGCACCTTTTGCTCCTCTGACTCTTCTTGTGAAACCTTCGAGGAACCCCAAATGCCAGGGACAGCAGCTGAGCCGTCAGTGTTGGCCACAGCAGTGGTTGAAGCTGCTCCCTCAAACCAGACATCATGGAAGGTCTTGAGGACCAAGTCACGAACACTAGCCTCCTCATCATTAAATCTGGTGAAGATGCGTGCCAGGGCCTCTGCTGCATGGGGAAAGCCACGATGTTGCAAGCATAGCTCCCGGACAATACGAATGACTCGCTTCCGCACACTCACACCGGTGTCTCGGATGCGATCTGTGATGGTATTGTAGTACTGCAGGGAAAGAAATGAAAAAATGGTAATGATTGTACAGTCTTCATCAAGAACAGAAAAAACATTGGACAGGCAGGCACATACACAGGCGGTCAACGAACCTTCAGCGCAATTTCAGGGTATCCAATGATGTGCTTCCCAACCAGGTCAATCGCAGCCTCTCTCACACTGACTGACACATCCAGAAACCGATCCTCCACTGCCTTCCGCACCTTGTCCAGAGCAAGGATGCTTGGATCCACCTCTACCACCATGCTCAACTGCAACGAAAACGAAGCAGTGATAAGAACGATAACAAATGGCGACAAAGAATGCAGCAGCAACCAAGCAGCAGGCTTACTGCTTTCATTGCTTTGGCACGATTTGTTGGCCTGTCCTTCAAACAAGCCTGCAAAATAGAAGGAGAGCCAGAATAGACTAATTTGACACACGCATTGGGAAAGTAACAGGAGATGGGAGGGCAATGGGCATGGCTTGTACGGGACTTTAAGTGGTGCTTCTTCATACCAACAGCCGTGTCAATACAGCAGAGAAACTCCGATGAAATGCGCGACGCAAGTTGAAACTCCGAACCACACGGAGCACAAGCTCCCTTGGTGCAACCGCCACATCCGAGCCAGGAGCAAGTGCAGTGGTTGCTGGCAGTAGCGGTACAGACGGATCAACCATCTGAAGAGCATCGGATGACTCCATGTGTGGCTTGAATATATGGAAACGAGCACTGTAAATTCTGTTCATGGGGCTTTCTGGGGCTGCATTCGACTGTGGGATGGGATCTTTCAGCCATGTTGCAATCCAGAAGCTGCAGGGTTTGAAGAGGGTGGACCACGGAAAGCAAATGTCAGACCAATAACCCGAGAACCACCCTTCAAAATGAACTGGCAGAACGAGAATGGAAAAGGATTAAAAAAATTGCATCTAAATATTCACCTTCCAGCATCAGCACACACTCGATTCCGTTTCATGCTGGCTGCAAGGTAGTCCAGAACCATCTGCTCCAAGACCATCAAATTCGTCACAGCAGCTCCCGTTTCCTTAATATCTCCTCCAATGGCCCTCTCCAAACGCTGCTTGACAAGGCATGGAACACACACGACCTCACTTCCAAGACACGCAGGGCCTCCATCGCCCTCACTCACCCCCATGCAATCAGGATGAAAAACGCTCGAGCATGCCGAACAGGAGGTCAGGGCATTGGGACGGCGAGCTGAATCTCCTGCAGCAGTACAAACCACACACCCTGTAGGCACGACTGCTGTCCCGTTTGAAGTGCATAATGGCCCCTCCTTCACGCTTCCGGGGCCAGCAGTGTCAGAGTCATTAACCTGCTCCTCTTTGTGTTCAACAGAACAGATTGCAGAAGAATCATCTCCCAAGGGCTTGCAAAGTCCCTTCACAAGAGGAACAATTTCTTTCTCAATGGATCTTTGATCCATTTTGAGCTTGGACGCTATGACCCCCAGAATGTCAATCGCCATGCCTTTGACAGCTGAGCTATCGGACTTCAGACCACAGCTTGAATCCAGAAAAACGCACAGAACCTGCCATAGTGCAACAACCATGTGTTGCAAATCAGCAGAAGTCATATGACCAACAGTATTATACTGCTTGTTCACAACCACCAACTTACTTGGAGCATGAGGCTCGCTGCAGGGTACTCTGGAAGGTGGAGCGCCAGTAGTAGGTCTTCAACCAAGGCTTCTAGCACAGCTTTAGAGTCCGCTCCTTCAGAACCAGCTTTAGGAGCCGACCAGCGCTCCAAAGCTACCTTCCAGAAGTATCTGACAGCATCGATTGCACTTTCCAGCCCCGTGTCAACATGACCCTTCTCAGGGCTGCTCTTTCCATCGTCAGCACCAAGTTTGTCATTCCCCTCTCCATTCGTGTTTGCCAGATCGTCTATCTGGTTTGTTGCTGCGACATCAAGAACCCCATTCTCATCAGCCGAACTCAAATTCCGCCGTCGTCCCCTTTTTCCTTTTTTTACTGGAGCAGCTTTTGTCTCTTTGATGGAAAGCTCTTCCTCTGCTTGAGGCTCAGGTTCTGGCTCAGGAAGAAAGACACAGCACTGAAAGAGCTGCAGCAGCAGTGCTGAAACCAGCTGAATAGTGCTACTGTTTTCCATCAGATGGTATGTTCTTGAGAGCTTCTTTCCCGTATGCAGCTTCCACAACAGTAGAGCAATCTCATCCATCACCAAGCTCCTATGGTGTGGATAGACACGAAAAATCTGTAAATATCACCAGAAGCATGATCGTGAGACAGGCATTAGGTGCTTCATAAGTGGCTGCTACTGCGGCTGTTGACTTACTGCAGTGATCAGCAAAATTGATTTCAGCTGAAGCAAATGCACATTGTCCACACTGAGTGCTTCAAGTCCAGTCTTGGTAATTTGCAACACTGAGCTGTCTGGCAGCCTTGTTACTGAAAGAAGTGTTGCAAATATGGGCAAAATACTGCAGACCTTGTCCATCAGAGCTGAAACGGCCTTGGAAGCCCTGCCAAACGACGCTTGCAATACTAAGGTTGCTACAGTAGTAAAATGACATGTTACAGATAGTACATGCTTTAAACGTCAGAATCTTGGACAGTACAGCTTACCTGCCATCGATGCCTTTAGACTTTCTTCGCCCTTTGCGCTCAGCTTTTGATGGTTCTGCAGCACCATCTAGACCTGTTGCAGTTTCTGTGACAGAGTGAAAACCCACGTGTCAAAGCATGGTGTCACGTAAGAGAAGATACACTCCTTTTACAAGCTTATCACGAGTTGAATGAAACTTACCATCATCATCAGCATGTGCTTGCCGGTAGACAGCATCACACGCACAGAAAATGTTCCGTGACATGTGGAATCGAATGCATTCAACAATTTTTTCAATCACCTGCAAGGAGGTCAACGGCTCAGTGAAAAAATTGCGAAAGTTGGGCATAATAAAAGGCAGAGCAAGTCGCGTACTTACTTCTTCCTGAAAGACTTGCTTTGGCATCCCATGTGACGTCATGATAAGGAGAGACAGATGGACAGCCTCCAGAGACATCATGGCGCTTTCAAAAGCTTCAGAACCCACCTGCAGATGAAAAGCATTCAGCAATGACTCAGACCACAGAGGCTGTGTGAATAACAATGCAAATCAGCTAAGCTTACATTGTCATCGTCCTTCAAAGCAGAAAGTTTGCCATTGTCAATCTGAGCTTCCAGCACTTGGAGAAACCGAGACAACAAATCGACCGGAAGATTGCATAATAGCTTCTTTTCCCTCGACTTTCGTGCACTCTCTTGCCAGGCAGACATAGCCGTCCATGCCATTTGCCTGAAACCCTGGTCGCTACTGGAAGACTCGAACAAGTCAAGAAGATC
This sequence comes from Closterium sp. NIES-65, assembly GCA_948144175.1. NCBI lineage: Eukaryota > Viridiplantae > Streptophyta > Zygnematophyceae > Desmidiales > Closteriaceae > Closterium > Closterium sp. NIES-65. The sequence continues at coordinate 5,431,591 of CANXME010002068.1, forward strand.
CTCCAATGATTTAGACAAACCTGATAAGCGAAAAAGCACAGTATTAGGCATGCCATCTGACGATTGCTGCAACATAACAGTAGTTGATAGCCTACCTTCAACAGTCTCCCCATCATCATGGGCGCCTGGGCGAAGCCCGTGATGAAGGCTTGTGCGTCGTTTCTTAAGCTTTGACGTTGGAGAAAACTGATCTGATGCACCTGGCAGCTTAGCAGGTGTACCATCGCCATTCATATGGGTCTCTAGCTGCAGAACATGGCAACGGAACTTTTCACGAATCATGCCGAGAAGAACTAACGGTAATACTTTGGTATCACTGAACGCACCGGCATGGTTACGAATTCCTTCCGAGTCGACTCAGTTGGAAGTTGCGAACCGTGCGGTGCTTCTTGTGGAGGCTGCTGAGACGTTTTCTGCACGAGCTGCTGAAATCCTTCATGTAAGGCGAATTGTCCAGAGGTTTGATCAGCTGGTCCAGACATAAGGACATCACCATGTTAGGCGTCAACAGAAAACAGGAAACCCAGTCAGGAGGACGAAGGTGTAATGGTCGAATATAGTGCGTGAAGCTCTGTACACGTGAATGAGGGCTTCAAGGGGGGAATACCTGAAGATGCCACTTCGAAAACCCCAGGAAATCGCTGCTCAACAGCATTGATCAAAACTGCGGTTGCTCCAGACATGGTTGTAGTTTCTGCTACTCTCCTCTCGCAAGGGCTCACCAACGATCTGATAAGAAAATAAGGTAATGTTAGCTCAGTATTCCGAAAGTCTGGAGAGATAGAAAGGTACGCTCCACTTACAGGTAAGAGACGTCCGCTCCCTGTACCAAATGTCCGATCCTATCGATGTCAGCTCCCGTCAGTCCATTGAGTGAATCAGCTAGCCTTGCAGTAACTTGATCCCCTCGTAAAACCGACGACCCGTTAGCGTCTTGGAGAGATGCTATTGCCGGCAGAGGAAGAGACTGCGCAATTTCTGAATGAGTCAAATTCGTCAGACGGAAAGCATCCATGGCTGTCAGCTCAATAAGCTGGATGAATAAGTGCTAGCCGCATCGCCTACCAGGATGGGGTTGTGCGAAGCACAGAACTCACAAAAGCTTGCAGGCAGTGCTCTTCCTTTCCCGCCAAACCTCGACAAAAAGGCTTCAGTTCCCGAGGACTGCATGGCGTGGGTATAGTAAGTTGAAGCATGCGCAAGTGTAGACGATCGACTTTTTTTTTTCTGTACATTTCATTCTTGAAAAGCAAAAGGAATTCAGGAACAACCGCAAGAGTAGTGTGTCTTAGTTACCAAGTACACCTAACAACCTAAAATGTAACATGTAATGTAACACAAAGGTAACGCTACCATACAAAAATACACGGTATGGTAGCATTGCACGGTTTCACCAGATAATCTGATTAGGCAAACAATGCCAGCGTAGTTCTTTAGAACACTCCAACCCAACGGCAAGCCCTTTCACTGAAGTGGGGCATTTTTGCAAGTGATGCAAAAACGGGCATTTCCATTAAGCCTTATGGCAATAAACCGCTGCTTTTGGATCCTTGTGTCACACATAAGAAAGAACTGACGCAAGATCCCAACAAGCTTCCACGTGACTTTTCTTTTCGCGCTGCCTTCGCTTGGGCCCTTCATCGGCGACTGCCTGCACAGCTCAGATTACATTGGACCATAATGCCTTCCCCCATCACCACCACCTCCCCTTCCTCCTCTTCCATGCCTGCCTCTGCCCCACCCAGGCCCTCCTGCCCCCCTGGACCCTTCATAATGACCATAATCATTATAGTCAGGCCCAAACCCCCCCTGCCCACGCCCACCACGGCCACCACCACCACCACCACCATAATAGGAACTATCACCACCAGCAGCCCCACCATCTCCCTGCCCATGCCCTTGTTCCCAGTTCCCTTCACCTTGACCTTGGCCTTGGAACCAACTCCCCTGTCCCTGTCCCTGTCCCTGTCCTTGCCCCCACCCTCCTTGCTGGCTCTGCCCTTGACCCTGTACCTGAGCCTGACCTTGTGCCTGACCTCCCTGGCCCTGATTCCACGTCTCCTCACCCTGCTGCCCCTGCTTCCACCCAGTAGCGCCCTGGCCTTGCCCCCAGTTCTGTTGACCTTGACCCTGAGCCCATGCTCCCTGTCCCTGCCCCTGCCCATGTCCTCCCACTCCCTGAACCTGACCTTGTCCTTCCTCTCCCCCTCCCGCTCCTTGCCCCTGATTATTCCCCTGCCCCTGCTCCCACGCTCCCTGCCTCTGCCCCTGCCACTCCCCTTGCCCCTGCCCCTGTCCCTGCCACTGCTGTCCTTGCCCCTGCCCCTGCCCTTGCTGCCATCCCCCCTGCCCCCGTCCAGGGCCTTGTCTCCATCCGCCTTCTCCTGGTCCCCAGCGCCCACCACCTCCTCCCCTTCCTCCTCTCCATCCCCCCCCTCGCCCACGCCCCTGCCACTGCCCTTCTCTCCCGCCCTGATTCCACTGCCCCTGGCCGCGCCCCTGCTGCCACTGCCCCTGTCCACCCTGCTGCCACTCCCCCTGACCCTGCCCCTCTCCCCCACCCTGCTGCCATTGCTTATCCCCTCGGCCCCCCTGCCACTGCCCCTCTCCCTGGCCCTGCTGCCATTGCCCCTCCCCCCGCCCCTGCTGCCATCCTTGCCCCTGCTGCCACTGCCCTTCCCCTTGCCCCTGCTGCCACTGCCCTTCCCCCTGCCCCTGCTTCCACCCACCTTGGCCCCCCTGCTGCAATCCTTGTCCTTGCCCCTGCCCCTGCCCCTTCCACTGCCCATCTCCCTGGCCTTGACCCTGCTGCCACCCTTGACCCCGGCCCTGCCCCTGCCCCTGTCCCTGCTGCCACGCCTGTTGGCCCTGCGCCCGTCCCTGCATCCAGCCTCCCTCCCCTTGTCCAGGCCCTTGCCACCGTCCTTGCCCCTCCCATCCAGGCCCCCGTCCCGCCCCCCCGGGGCCCTGAGCCCAGCCTCCTTCTCCCCTGAAACCCTGAGGTCCCCTCGGCCCGTCCCCACCTCCATACCCTTCTAACGGCGGCACCTGCTGCTGCAGCGGCTGCACCGCCTGCTGCTCCTGCTCCTGCTGATGTGCCTGCTGCAGCTGTGGCTTTGGCATAGCGCCCCACACATCTCCCCCGGCACCTACAGGTCCACCTCCTCCACCACCCATGCCTGCTCCCATCCCCATTCCAGGTCCTGGGACCATACCTCCCTGGGCAGGGATAGGCGCCGCCGCAGGCACAGCAGGGGGAATGGACGCGACCGGACTAGGGGCAGTGGTGGTTGTGATTTTCCAAACAGGGCGGGCAGGAGCAGGAGGTACAGAGGCCATGGGCGTAGGAGCAGACATAGAGGGAAGCGGCTGCTGCTGCTGCTGCTGGTGTTGCTGTGGATGGATATGAGCAGGACCAAAACCAGCGGCAGTGGTAGGCGGGACAGCGGGAGTTGACGTACCCGGTTGTGGGATGAACGGCTGAGAAGGGGTGAAGGAAGGCGGAGCAACTGAGCTTGTGCGGTCTTGAGTTGCCATGGTAAGTGATTGTGCGACGGGGTGTTGCTGTTGCTGCTGCTGCTGCTGCTGTTGTTGCTGATTAGATCCTTGCAGAGAAGTTAGAGCTGCAAGGGACGCGAGGGCAGGAGCTACGGCAGCAAGAGCAGAGGCCAGATTACTGGGCAAACCGCCTGCAACCACAGCTGCAGCCGCTGCAGCAGCATCAGGGGCAACCATCGGAGGAGTGCGCGCAGAAGTAGAGGCGCCTGCAGAAGAGATGGGAGCAGCAGCAGCAGCGAGAGGAGCAGCAGGAATGGAAGCAGAAGCTGGTGCGGGAGCAGCAGCGGGGCTGCCGGAATAGAAGCCAGGAGGGAGAGACGGCTCACTCTGCTGCTGCTGCTGCTGCTGCTGCTGCTGCTGTGGCAGTACCGGCTGCTCAAACTCAAACTCAGGTAAATCATCATCATCATCCATACCTCCTCCTCCTCCCAACCTCCCACCAGCAACACCAACACCCCTCCCAGCAGCACCAGCCCCGCCCGGGTGCCTATCACTACCATCATCCCACTCGCGCCCCCTTCGCCGCCTCTCCTCTCGCCTCTCTCGGCCACCCCACCCTGCAGAAGAAGGTGTGGGCGACGTTGGCAGGCGGGGAGACACAGCAGCCATAGGACCTGATTTCGGTCCAGCAGCAGGTGACATGGGAGGGCGGGAGCGTGGGGCAGGAGGGGTATGTGCAACCCCTGCTCCGTACCCACCACCAGCACTGGCACCACCACTGCCCCCACTGCTGCCTGCGCGGCGAAGGGCAACAGGTGAAGGCCCATGCCCATGACCTGAATTGAACGAGCCGTACCCGTGCTCCCGACCGTACTCCCGCTCCCGCTCCCGCTCCCGCTCGCGGTCCCTCTCTCTACCGTACTCACGCCCGTGCCCTGCGCCATGCCGGAACCTCTCTGGCTTTTCCTCCTGCCGATGTGCGTGTGGGGGTACGGCGTCTGATGGAGGGAACTTGGCTGGGGACTCTGCTGCTGCTACAGCCTTGGAGGAATGAGTTGACAGGCCTCGAGTGGCCGCAGCGGCTGCAGCAGCCGCCGCTGCAGCTGCTGAATCATCCACCTTGTAGCCCGATTCCCGCTTACTGACCTTACCGTACCCAGCAGAGGTAACGGTCGCAGCACCTGCAGCATCAGGGCCAGCCGAAGCAGCATGGGTGGTGGCAGCAGAAGCGGACGCAGAAGCAGCTGCAGCGGCGGCAGCAGCAGCGGCTATAACCTGTGCTGTGCTCTTTCGCTGCACTAGCAGGCCTAGCACCCTCTGCCCCACAGCGGACGCAGGAAGAGCAAGCACACGCTCCCCAGCTGTCAGCGACGCAACAGCAGATGAGGAGAACCTGAGAGAGGCTGAGCCAGGCGAGGGAGTCAGAGCAGAACCAGCAGTAGGGGCTGCTGCAGAGACGGTCCCTGAAACAATCAGTGCAGTTGCATCTGAGCCTCCTCCTACTGCTGCTGCTGCTGCTGCTGCTGCTGCTGCTGCTGCTGATTCCGCTGCTCCTCCAGCCGCTCCTGCTTCTCCGGCTGCTTCAGGAGTCACAAGAGCAGAGTCTGTCGGCTCTTTCCCATGCTCTGACTGAGTGCGAGCTCCACTGGTTTCTCCCTCAGTACCCATACCTGCAGGAGTCTCTGTGGCAGGAGGTGCAGTGTGTGCTGGGGCGGATGGCGCAACAGGTGCACCGGCAGAGACAACTGCTGCTGCTGTTGCCGCTGACTCTGGTGCTGCTTCTGCTGCTGCTGCTGCTGCTGCTGCTGCTGCTTCTGGTGGTGCTGCTGCCAATCGTGCTGGTGCAGCTTCTGGTGGTGTGGTGTCTGCAGTGGCGATGGCAGTGGTTGCAGGACTGACCTCCCCTCCTGCAGCTGCTGCTGCTGCTTCTCCTCTCTCTTCACTCACTCCTGGTGCCCCAGCCTCTTCCCCTACTATCTCCACACCAGTCAGTGTTGCCTCTCCTGCACCCACTGCATCTGTGGAATTAACTGCCGCAGCAACGGCAGCAGCAGAATCCGCAGCAGCAGCAGCGGCGGCAGAAACATCCCCTGCTCCTTCCGCCTTTTCTCCCTCCGCATCCATTCCAACGGTCCCTGTCTCTCCTACCACCACAGCATCCCTTAGAGGCGCCTCTGCTCCGCCTGGTGTCTCTGCTGGACCTTCTTCCTCCTTCACCACTCCTGCTTCCGCTGGTTCCTCCTTAACAGCCTGCCCTGTAGCTGATTCGTCTGTTCCAGTGGCAGCACCCACAGAGGTTGTGCCTTTATCATCTTGTGTCTCCACCTTCACCTCCTCCTTTACCTTAGCCCCCTTATCCGCCTTCTGTGCGTTCTCAACCACCTCTGCAGCAGCAGCAACAGCAGCAGCAGCAGCAGCAGGAGCAGCAGCAGCAATGTCACTACCAGTACCAGCCACTCCCGCAATACCGGGACCGGCAGCCGTATTGGAACTTGGTCCTGCTTCTGTAGCAGCAGCAGTGGCAGCAGCAGTGGCAGCAGCAGTGGCAGCAGCAGAGCCAGCTGCAGAGTCAGCAGCAGCAGCAGCAGCAGGGGTAGCTGCAGCAACACCGGGAACAGGAGCAGCAGCATCAGCAGCCACGTCCGTAGCAGCAGGCAGAGCAGCAGCGGGCGGAGCCGGTAGTGCCTGCTTGGGCAGAAACCCGTTGGATCTGAGCAGGTTCTCCCCCTCGCTGCCCACGGGCAGCAGGTAAAGCTCTGTGCCCTTGCACGGCTCTGCAAAGCCCACCCTGTTGCTCTCCAGGTACTGCTCTGCTGCCTGCTCGCATGGGGCATACAGGTGGGTGTGAGAAGATAGGGAGACGGGTGGGGTGGAGTAGAAAGGGCAGGGGAAGGTAAGAGGAGGATAAGGAAAGGTGTGTGAGGGAGAGAGGAGGGGGAAGTGAGGAGGAGGTGATGGAGAGATGGGGGAGAAATGGATTTCACCGAGTGGGTAATGAGAGGAAACATGACTGGGAGTTGGGGCGATGGAAGAGAGGGAGAGGGAACTGGGTATATCACAGCACAAAGCAAGAGCGGAGAAAGGAGGCAGTTGAATTGAGACGTAGTCAAAAAAGGTTCTTGCGGATTCTCAAAGACGGTAGACGTGGGAGTAGGGGGTAGAGGCTAAGAGAGAACGTGAGCGGCAGCTAAACTGAAGAGAAGCGCTGAAAAGAAGATGCAGAACAATAGAGGCGGGAAGGAAGAGACTAGTGAATGCCAGACGCACCTCATGAAGGGCGTCGTCTGTAACATCTGGGCATAGCAGCACTAGGACCTGGTGCCATGCCATTCACACACAATGGGGGGCGGAGGACAATAGCACAAGGCATGGAAAAGTCAGTGAGGACAATAGAAAAAGGAGAGAAAATTAGTGTGGAAAAGGTAGGGGACGGAGAGGGGAGAAGGGGAGGGGGGAGGGGCGGTTTTACTAGAAGAAATGCAAGAGCATAAGCTTGAAATTGTGGAGTGCAGTGGAGGGTTAGAGTCGCACAAGATAAGAGCAGCAACAAGAGAAGAGGCGTGAGCGCAAGTAGAGGAGAGTCGTGGGGGGAGGACGGGAGGCGCGAAGGGTAGTGGGGCGTGGAGGAGAGTGGGCGAGAGTGGCCGAGAGTGGAGGGGGGCGGAAGGGAGTGGGTGAGAGAGAAGGAAAGAGGACGGGAGAGGAGGGGAGGGGAGGAGAGAGGAGGGGAGTGGTGGAGAGAGAAACGGAGTGGAGGAGTGAGGAGAAGGGAGGAGAGAGGAGAGGGGAGGAGAGAGGAAGAGAGGAGAGAGGAGGAGAGGAGGAGAGGAGGAGAGGATGTGAGAGTGAAACAAAGAGTAAGAGTGCGCACCACGACGGTTCTAGAGCGGGCGGTGCGCAGGGCAGAGAGGAAGGTGGCGAAGTCTGACATCTTGACGCGCCCCTTCACCTCCACCACCGCCTCAAAGCGCCCCACGTCCACACTGCTGTCGCCACTGCTCGCCCATTGTGCACGCCGTGTCATGCATGGGCGATGGAGGGGTGACAGACGGTTGATGATGGGTGATGGATGGGTGATGAGCAGGAGAGGGGATCAACAAGGGACGGGTGGGGTGGGGCGGTGAGGACAGGGATGAATGGGGAGGAGAAGGTGGGAGATGGGGGAGAAAGAGAGGGTTTTGGAATATTCAAGCAAGGCAGCTGATGGTGAGAAAGGGAGAAAGCAAGCACAGCAGGCTGTCTGCTGCTGGATGGTGGATGGTGGGTGGTGGGTGGTGGATGGTGGATGGTGGATGGTGGATGGTGAATGGTGGATGGTGGATGATGGTGGGTGGTGGGTGGTGAGTGGTGGATGCTTGAGGCGCCTCTCTGGTGTTCCTAATGAGGCAAGCAGAGTGCTAACGATTACAGAAAGCACCGTGCAGGCAGATGGGGCACTTGGCCAGCTTTTGCAAATCCCCAAGAGGACAGCACAAGCCGTGGCAAGCAGCAGTCGTACCCTAGAGCACCCTAAAGTCCAAGCCTAAGCACCATATAAACCCTATTAAACCTTGCGCACCTGACTCGGAAGGCGCGGATGGGGCACATGCGTGAGGACGTGACCTGCAGCCCGCCCTCCCATATGTCCTGCCCCACTGCCAGGGCCTTGGCTTCCTCCTCTGCCTGCGACCACACCTCCTCCACTGCACCCTCCGTCACTCCCCCCCAAAACGCTGCTGCAGATGCTGCTGCTGCACCCAGCTCCACCTCCCTCTCCCTCTCTTTCTCCTTTGATGCTAGCCCCCATTCGGCTGCCTTCTCCCCTCCTCCTCCTTCTCTCGCCCTGCCTTCTGCTCTCTCCTTTTCCTTCACCCCCTTTCCGCCGTCCCTACTCCGTCCTCCATCTCCTCCCCCTCCCCCTTCACCATCCACTCTCCCTTCCTTGCCCTCCTCTTTCACATCCCTCCCATGCCTCCCGCCATGCACTTTCTCCCCGTCACCCCCCAACGACCCTGCCTTCCCCAGCACTCTTCCACCTCCCCCACTCCCACCTGACCCTCTCCCCTCTGCTCCCACTCTTGCCTTTCCGCCTCTCTCCCTGCCCTCCCGCCCTTCTCTCCCTTCCCGTCCCTCCCGCCCATCCCCTGAACCCGATCTGTCTCTGCCTGTGACTCGTGCAATCAACTCTCCAATCCCTTCCTCTTCCAATCCACCTGAACCCCCACCGCCCACACCACTGTAACTCCTGCGCCGAATACCTTCAACAGCCAGCCGTTTCCCCCCTCCCCGCTGCTCCTCCTCACCCTCCACCCCCCTGTCGCACTCCTCCTCCCCATCCCCTCCCCCACCACCCCTCATCGCACTCCATTTCTCCCAGCTCATAATCTCCCCACTCCCCTTCCCCTCCCCATCCGCTTCCCTCTCCCTCTTCACACCACCCCCACCGTCCCCTCTCTCCCTCTCCTTCCGCCCACTACCCACTCCGCCCCCATCCCCCTCCCCTTTTCCCTCCACACCACTCCCACCCCTCCCTCTCCCCTCCTCCTCGCCCTTCCCTCCTCTCTTCCCTCCATTCAACCCCACAGCAGCCACCACAGGCGCCGAAACCTCTTCCGCCAGCGAAGGCAACTCTACCTCCACCTCTCCCTTATGCGTCTTCTTCACCACACGCATCAGCGCATCAGAATCTTCTTCTGTCAACACCGTCTGCTCCGCATGCTCCTGGTACTTAGCCTCTCGCCACTGAGACAGCTCTCTAGAAGCCAGCTGCTCTGCAGTCATCTGGCAGAGCTCTCTAGGGGGCAGGTCCCCTGAGATTACTCGCCCACGGAGCTCTGGGTTGCTCGGGTCTTTCAAGTTGAAGAGCAGAGATCGAGCCCGGTCGCGGTACTTTTTAGTCACTCCTCGGAAGAGTCGGAAGAGCTCGTCTTCGATTGTGGCTGCGAGGGCGTCAGCTTTGGCGCGCTGCGCTGGGGGGAGGGAGGCTGGGGAGAGTGAGGGGGCAGGTGGGGTGGTGGTGCTGGTGACTGGGACAGGCGGGGTGGATGGAGATGATGGGATTATGGCTGTTGATGGTGCTGCTGATGGCGATGCTGCTGCTGTTGCTGGTGATGGTGCTAATGATGCCAGTGATGGTGCTGCTGCTGGTGCTGGTGTTGAGGCTTCTAAAGGTGTGGTCACTGGTGGTGATGCCACTACTGCTAGAGCTGGTGCAGATGTTACTGCCACTGCTCCAACAGATGATGGGGCTGCTGCTGCTGCTGCTGCTGCCGCTGATGGTGCTGCTGGTGCTGCTGCTGCTCCTGGTGCTGCTGCTGCTGCTGGTTCGGGTGCTGGTGCTGCTGGTGCTGGTGCTGGTGCTACTGGTGTTGCTGCTGGTGGTGGCTCTGCTGCTAATGCTGCTACTTGTGCTGCTGCTTGATGTGTTGGCGGTGCAGCTGGTTCTGGCAAAGTTGCAGCATCTGCTGCTGCCGCAACCACATCAGCCGTCCCTCCCTCCGTCCCTCCTGGTGGAACCTCCACCACATCATCATCCATCTCCTTCTCCTGCGCCCCCATCACTCCTCCCGCTCCACCCACCCCCATCCCCACCACTGCGTCTTTCATCTCCACATCCCCCCCTGCATCCTCTCCTCCCTGTACTGTTACTCCTCCACCCACCCCACCTTTGTCCTCCTTATTAGCCCCCCCGTTACCAGCTCCTGTCTCCCCCTCTCCACCCTCTACCGCAGGCACAGAACACGGCACTTCAACCACGTCTGAATCCGCTTTAGCTGCAGGCTCCGCTCCTCCCTCCTCTCCCTTGCCCTTCCCTCCACCTCCTTCCTCCTCTTTCAACACCTGTGCACCGAGTTCAACACCTCTCGCATCCCCCTCCTCAACTGCAACCTCGTATTTTACCTCTCCTCCCTTCCCTTCTCCTCCCTTCACCTCTACCACATCCTCCTCCATCTCTTCCGCCTTCACTGCCCCTCCTTGCTTCTCTCTCGTCTCTCCCTCCTTACCTACTGCAGTAGCAGCAGCGCCACCACCCTCCTCGTTCCCTGTCACCGCCACTGCAGCCGCCTCTGCTGCTGCTGCTGCTGCTGTTTCTCCTGCTGCTGATTCTCCTGCTGCTGATTCTCCTGCTGCCGCTTCTCCTGCTGCTGATTCTCCTGCTGTTTCAGCAGCACCAGCGCCTGCTGCTTCTCCCATCAAAACATCTACCACCGCCTCTCCTGCAGCCATACCTGTTTCTGTCACACCCTCTGCCTTCACGTCCGTTTCAGTCACCATCGGTTCAGTGACAGGCTCTGATTTCAGCCCAGCTTCCCCGGCCACCACTCCTGCAACCACTACTGCAGCCGTAGCAGCATCTGCAGCAGCAGGAGCAGGAGCAGCAGCGGCAGCGGCAGCAGCAGTGGGGTCTGACTGATTCACTGCTGCACTTTCAGAGGAATTACCTGCTGCTGGCTGTGCTGCACTGTCGACTGCAGTAACCGCTCCAACAGTGGTCGCACTGTGGACGGCAGCAGCGGACTCAGCTCCAGCAGCAACAACACCACCACCATCAGCAGCAGTAGCCGCCTCAGAAGGAAGAGGATCAGCAGCAGGAGCAGTAGGAGGAGCAGGAGGAGCAGGAGGAGCAGAAGAGTCAGCTGCAGCAACAGCATCAGCGGCTGCGTCAGAGGGCAAAGCGTCAGAAACAGAAGCGGGAGCAGTCTCCGAAGCTTGCACAGCCGACAAGTCCCCAGGAGTGGCAGGAACATTGGTTGAAACGCCACCTGGAGTGTGAGGCCCCTCTGCAGCAACCAACCCTACTGTTCCCGTCTCTCCTTGCACTATTGCCTCCCTTTTCACTCCATTCACCAGAAATCCACCTGCAGCTCCAACCTCCACTTTCCCCTCCTCCTTCCCCTTCTCGTCCTGCTCCTGCCCCCTCTGACCCTTCTCTTCCTCCTTAACAACCTTCCTGGTCATCTCTGCAACTGGTGCCGTCAACTCACCAGCCTTTTCCTCCTCCCTTTCGCTCTTCACTCTCGAATCTGTTCCCACACCCCCCTCTACTTTCCCTTCTAGGGCCGCAACACTGGCAGGAGCAGGAAGCAACTTCGCCTCTTCCCCCCTCTCCTCCTCCGTCTTAACCCCTTCTAACTGCTTGCTACCACCTGCCTCTTCTTTTCCTTGGATTTTTCCTTTTGAAGCAGCCATAGCAGCAGCCGCCACTGCAGACGCAGCAGCAGCAGCATTTGAAGCAGCTTCTGCAGAAGCAGCAGCCATTTCCAGCAAGCCGATGCAGAGAGCAGCAGCCACAGAGTCCCGAAACCTCTGCCGCGTTGCAATGTCCGAAGGCGATCCAGTCATAGCACCAGCAGCACCACCGCCACCACCACCACTACCACTTCTCGCAACCACCATCGCCCCTCCACCCCCTCCTCCTCCTCCTCCTCCTCTCGGGCTGCTCCCAGCCAGCCCGCTACCCGCCCGGCCCCCTCCGCCCCCGCCTCCCGCCCCTGCTGCACCCTTCTCCTGCCCTCTCGCCCGCGCCCCTGCCTGCCCTGCCGAGTTCCTCCGCTGCCCCGGGCCCTTCAGAGGAGCAGTGCGCGGCGACGCAGGAGAACCAGCCACTCCCCCTGCTGCCGCAGCAGCCGCCGCAGCTGCTGCTGACCCGCCAGAAGCGGATCGAGAGAGGGATCCGAGAGGGAAGGCGTGGGCTGCGCCTGTTGGTGGCGGCCCCGCGTTGCTGCCGCTGCCGGTGCGCATGCGCGAGTGGTGCTGGTAGTATGCTTTGGTGTGCGGTTGCGGGGGCCCGCCGTCCTGCCCCATCTGCTGCTGTTGCTGCTGCTGCTGCTGAAATTGCAGCTGCTGTTGCTGCTGCTGCTGAAATTGCAGCTGCTGTTGCTGCTGCAGCTGTAGCTTTCCCAGAGCAGCACCAGACAAACCCCCACCGCCACCTCCAGCTGCTGCAGCAGCCGCCGCCGCTGTCCCTTGCCTTGTCCGCATGACACTCTTCGCTGCTGCTCCCTTCCCTGCTCCCTGTCCTTGCCTGCTCACCGCCCCTGCTCCCACTCCCCCCACCGCTACTCCTGCCCCGCTTCGCCCTACCCCAGGGGGAGCAGCAGGCGGCACTGCAGCCATCACGCCACCTGGCATAGCACCTGGGGCGGCACCTGGAGCACCTGGGAAAACACCTGGCGGAACACCTGGCGAAACTTGCGAAGGAACGGGGGGCGCTAGCCCAGGAGCAGCAGTGGCGCCAGCAAAGGCAGGGAGAGGCGGGATGGCAAAGGGCAGAAGCTGCGGCTTTCCATAGAACACAGGAACGCGCAGGAGAGGTATGGCGGGCATCGCAGGAGGCACAGCAGCAGTGGCGGGTGCACCAGCAGCGGTAGAAGCAACGCCGCTGGCAGTGCTGGTACCTGTGGGGAGAGGAGGACCAGACAGCACTGGCATAGTCACCGCCACCAGTTGTGGTCCAGGAGCCATAGCCCCTGCTGCCACTGCTCCTGGCACCGCTGCTGCACTTCCACCTGCTGCTGCTGCAGCGGCTGCGGCTGCGGCTGCGGCTGCGGCTGCGTCTGTAACAGAGCCAGGTGCAGCAGCGAGAGGGGAAGGTGCGAAGGCAAGGGCTGCTTTCTCCCCGCCTGCCCCTCCCCTGTCTGCCGCCACTGCCCCGCAAGGAGCCAGGGTGGGAGACGCAGCAGGTGGAATGGCAGGAAAAGCAGCGTGGAGAGCCGAGGCCGGAGCTTCAAATCGCGGTTGCTTTGCTGCCGGGGCAGGCATTCCAGGATCCGCCCCCTCGACCCCTCCGGCACCAGAACCAGCCGCACCAGCAGCAGCAGCAGCAGTGGCAGTTGCAGCAGGATCCATTCCTCGGCTGCCGCCCATCATCATGTCATCTGCTGTGCGCTTCAGAGCACCTTTCGCCCCGGCCGCATCTGCCGCAGCTGCTGCTGGGTCCACTGGGGGCTGCAGCTGCAGTGGACGTGGAGTGTGTGTGGGAGACTGCACTGTGTCGTCTGGCAGAGCAGCAGACGCAGCGGCAGCAGCAACAGCGTCGTACACAGAAAACGGCTGCCCGTGCCCTTCATGCTCCTGCTGCTGCTCCTGCAGCGCCTGCTGCTGCTGCTGCTCCACCTGCTCCTGCTGCTGCACCTGCTGCTGAAGTAGCTGCTGCTGCAGCTGCAGCTGCTGCTGCTGCTGGTCCCCACCCAAGGCATTATGCGCATCGCCATTAGCGCCTCCTCCCATATTCATCTGCCCTGCGCCCAGACCCGCGTCAACAGCGCCAGGCACTTCCCCCCCCGGCACTGCCAAGCCCATGCCGTCCCCAACAGCAGCAGCAGCAGAAGCAGCAGCAGCATTCGCAGCAGCAGCCGCAGTAGTAGCAGCAGCTGCGGCAGTGGCAACACCAGCGGCAGGAGCAGCAGCCCCTGGGACCACAGTCATGCCCTCCAGCCCAGCTTCCCACCCTTCCAGAACATGATACATGCTAAACTCAGCCCCTTCCATGCCTTCCCCCATACCCATTCCCATGCCCATCCCCATGCCCATGCCCATGCCCTCGACCTCCCCTATTCCCATACCCATCTCCACTCCCATTCCTACTGCCATCCCTCCCATCCCTTCTTGACCAACATGACCACTACCACCTCCCCCAGCAATTAACCTTCCTGCCTGCTCCTCTGCAAATCCCCCCCTTTCTCCCCCTTCCCCGCCTTCCTCCTCCTCCTCTCCCTCCCCCTCCTCTTCCTCCTCCACCTCCTCGCCCTCCCCAGCTGTAGCCCCCCCCTGTTGCATCCGCTGTAGCTTCTGTGCCTCGGCACGTGTCAGCCTGCGACTGACTGCCTGCACGGATGTAGTGTGGCTGCCTGGAGCCTCGGGATTGTCGGCGTCAGACGCGGCATCTGATTGGCCGCCGTCCGAGAGAGAAGCCTGGGAGGGTTATGAGAGGGGAGGGAAGATGGTGACGGAAGGGAGGTGCGTTAGGAAAAAAAACAAACAAACAATCATGGGCTTGGAAGTGAGGCGTAGTGTGGAGAGGTGGAAAAAACGGCGGTTGGCTGATTGATTTATAGGTCGCTTGGTAAGATTCACTCAGAAAGTTGGAAATATGCGATTTAAACATGGAAAAGGGGTTCCATCTGAACAAAGCACAAGGAGGAGCAGTGCAGTGCGGATGCATGCAGGCCTCCCATCCGTACACGCGCGAAACCACACAACAAGATCATGCCTATGCACAGCACATGCACACGTGACAGGGATGGACGAAGACATGCATGCATGGATGCATGGATGCACACACTAACTATCAGAAGCATCCAACCCGACCGATGAAAAAGTAGTCCACACGGCATGATAGTGTATGATCGATACTACTTATGACTTACTGACAAACAGACACAGACAGACAGAGAGAGATGGACAAACACCGATGAGTCAACTGTCTGTGCACTTCACAACCGCGGAAGCACATATCCAGACCATACCCTAACCGTACTGAACCGCTCAAGCTAGTATAATGCTCTAGCTGCCGACAACCCACACAACAACTTCCCGCCCTTTTGAAAATTCTCCAAAGTGACTCCCTATCTTTTCACGAGATCAGAAACACCTGACTGGCTACGTGCTGGTAGTAACCCAGCCGCCACCTTTTATATTAAATAAACATCCAATGCTATCTTATCTTCTTTCCTCACAGCCATACGTAGCCGCCACTTCTCACTCTCAACACAAACCCCTCCTCTCTCCACAACCCCCCCCCACACTTTCCCCCCACCAGGCTCTTTCTCCTCCCCTCCTGATCCAATGTTCCATGTTTCTCACCTGCCCCCTCCGCATCTTCCCTCCTCTCCTCCCCCGCCGCTCCCTCACCCATCCCACGCGTCCCCTATCACCGTCACCTCTTCTTCATTCCCCCCAGCCCTTGATTTTAAAACTGAATTGTGCTTCGCCCGTGACTTGCCCTGCGATGGAACCTCTGCTTCTTCCGCCCGCGTCTTCCGCCCATTTCCTCAACCTACCCCCACTGCCCCTCTCTTTCCCCCGCCAAACCCCCCTCCCGGTCTCTTACGTCCGCAAACCCGCCTTGCCTTCCCCATCCCCTAACCCTCACCTTTTGGGTCGACTTGCGCCTCGCCCGTTTCTGCCCGGGCGACACCGCCACTCCCGCGCCCGCCGCCACGCCCGCCGCTAGCGCCGCCGCCGCCGCTGCCGCCGCAGCCGCAGACGCCGCGGCGGCGGCGTTGTCGTCGCCCCCCGCAACTATGGCCTGCGCGGCTGCGCGACAGGGTTCGCAGAAGTATTCGCCCATGCCCGCTGCGTCCTGTAGGGTAACCATGTGACAACGAAGAACACGACGGGTGGGAACGAAGGGGAAAGAGGGGAGAAAGTGGGGAAGGAGACGGAGTGGGGAGAAGGGAGTGGGGAGAAGGGAGGGGGGAAGGAGGACGAGAACGGGAAATAAGGGGTGTGTGAGGCGATGCGGAGAAAAAGGGATTGGGCAACACCGGATTTTTCAGCGACAATTGCCGTGGCGCGATAGTGACGGCGTAAAGTCGCGAGGGAGGAGAGCAAGGGAAGGACGCGAGACGAATGCGATGCGCGTGCGACGCGACACAAGCTATATGTCTAAACATCACGCTCCGTACGGGTGTTCCCGGCGCATCGAGTGAAACGTAGTACATCGTACGGTTACGGTACGTGCACGAGAGGATCTTCCATGCGGATCCGTCTCATCCCGTTTGCTTGCGTTTCATCGGGGTTTTACATGTCCCGTGTCCACAGAGATATAATTTCATCCCAATGAGTTCCCGTGCAGGTAAAATCTGCGGCCGAGATCTGCCGAGAAAATCTGCAAAGAATATCTGCGGCGGCAAGTACGAACAAACCCCACAACCAACTCCTGAAGACGGTCGCGTGTGCGACACGTCACGGCGGCTAATTACAGTGGTTTCCCACCGGCGCAGCAATTATAAGTGGAGTGATCCATAGTAGCGAAACCCTAAGTGACGGTCATGGCGCCAAACGAAGTTTAGGGTGTGAAGACGGGGCCGGAGGCGGAGGGAGGAGATGAAAGGCGCGATGTGCGCGGAGGGTGTTTCCCAGAACGGAAGGAGGGACGGAAATCGCTGGGCCGAGATCTCAGGGAAGGAAGAGCAGAGAGACAAGAGCATGAAGACGCGAGAAGCGATGCGACCGGTGCAAGAGCAAGCGAAAGCCGTGCCAGAGAAAAGCACGGGTGGTGGAGCGGAGCGGGTTTCTGGTGGCTGACTGACTTTTTCGGAAATGCCGATGCATGCACCATGGCACCATTCGAAGCAGTGCGCGCTCTTGTTCTTGGCGTCGCACGCGATCATGAAGCGGCCTTTCTTGTACGACTGCCGGCACGCGCAGTAGTGCTTCGACGGCAGCTCGATGCACTCGTCGCGAAGCTTCGCGGGGAGACGGATCTCGCGCACAGGGCGCCCCTCCCGCCCCATCGCACGCCGCGTACGCTAAGCTGAGGTTGCCACCGCCTACGCTGACCGAAGGAGTTTTCTGTGCAAAGAGGTTTTCCGTTTGTCCAGAGTTAATTTGTTAGACTGAAAATTCATCAGATCTTTCGACGCATGTGTTCGATCATTCGCGGAACGGTGCACAAATGGTTAATCGGCCATGAGCGTAAATCGCGGAGACTCGACATAAACCAAAGCCGTCTGCTCCAAGTTTTTCAAACCAAAACCCTGGCGATGTCAACCAACAAGAAACCGTAAGCGTGGGACCACAGCCAATCAGCGCGAGACAAGAACTACGGACTCTGAATGGACAAGGGAGACTGTTATGAGTTGTACTAAGAAGAGTGCGCGTTACAGAGACTCTGTTATGTTATGAGGTGCATACAAGCAGAATTAGACTGGTGTGTGCTTGTAGCAGGGGAAAAACGGAGAGAGATTGTAATGGGTGGGTTGATCTGACAGGGACACCTCTAGAAGGAACGAGGTCAGAGGAGGGGAGAGGACGAGAGGGCTCAAGTCCAGGATTGCAGGATTTGAGGGCTCAAGACGGGCAGGTGCGAGGGAGGGAGGTGAATGTAGCATCTCGGTCAGGCGACAAAAAGATGATGTTTTTGCCTTTTTTATGTTCTTGAGGTAGTAGAAATGCAGGGTTTCAGCTAGTGAGAGGACGGTCGCAATTTACTATTTTTTAGTGCAGAACGAAAATGTGTGGACCTCCAGTCGTTGCCACTGGTAGGCTTCGCGTCTGCAAATGACGAAACATGCAAACAATGAATTTACATCCACCGTATATTTCTGCCGCTGGACGTACAAAAAATAGTATGCCGCTGGACGTGGACACGAGAAAAAGTCTGCAGCTGCCCAACTGAGGCACAAGGGACATCCTCCCCTCAAGCTTCGTTGTTAAGTAGCCATGTTTTCTGGATTGAAAAAATGACCTGATTATGATCTTGGAAGTATATGTTATAGAAACATTCCCCACTAGTGTACAAACTGACCTCCCTTACTGTACTAGCTAATACTACAGCTTGCTCGGCTAGAAAACCTGCTACCCTGTTGAAAGTTATTTCTGTTACGGTAAATTGTTGAGGATACCGTAAGTATTGAGAAAAACGCAGTGACATGTTTTTTAACTCAGTTCAAACAGCAAAAGAAAACAGAGCATGCCCGGCATCATAAGCAAGCAAAGATGTATTTGAACAGGATACAGCTCCTGAAAAGAAGATGCTTATGCACAAAAACACCTATAGAGAGGAAGAGAAAGCAAACGAACTGTTTACACGAGCTCGAAAATGCACATTCTAGAATGGGAGACTTCAGAGAAGGAGGCCATTGCGCACTGACAGCAGCATCACAGATATGATAACCACCTGAATACGAGCCACAAGAAAAAACATGGAATTACAGGTTAGTTTGTGAGTTTTGGGAACATTCAGGAAAGCACAAAACAAAGCAGAGTTAAAATAAGGAAATGCCCAGCAGCACATACTCAAAAGAGAACAACAGCAAAACCATGAAGTGCAAAAAAAACAGAAGTGAGAAAGTGGAAGGGTGAAAGGGGTTGAGGGGGAAGGATAGGGGGGCTGTAGAAACATGTAAGAGAGAGCGAGGGGAGCGGGGAAGGCAGGCGATATGGGAACTGGAGGAACATGATTAGGTGCAGTGTCCTTACAGCAAACACTACGTGCCACATGACACTGGTGGTGGAGGAGAGAGACATGCTTCCACCCCCACCCCCAATCATGGCCCCTTGGAGCCCCTCCACTCCTGCCACCTTCTTCCCTGGCTTGCACAGCGAGATGATCTTTGCCAGGTTGTCTCGTGTTGCCTGGGCATTTGGGTCTGTGTCGTGCACCTGGGAGGGAGACGGGCCCGGGAAGAGGGACATGCGATGCAATGCGATGTCAAGCTATGCAATGCAATACAATGCGATGTGATGACATGAAACCGCGGCGCAATGCGATGTGGGAGGTGGTGTCCGACGCAGCTAGGTGCCTCTCAGACGACCCACCTGTGGAATGACAGGCAGGTAGGTGGCAGGTAGGTGGCAGGTAAGTGGCAGACTAGGCATCGGAAAAGTGCACACCTTTGCAAGGAGCTCCAATGCGAAGGTGTGAAAGAAGGCCCGCACATCTGCCATGCTCCACGTCTGGTCCATCACCTTAGCAGCTAGACCTGCAGAGAGGAGGAGGAGCAGGACGGTGGGGTGAGAGGAGGAGCAGGACGGTGGGGTGAGAGGAGGAGCAGGACGGTGGGGTGAGAGGAGGTGCAGGACGGTGGGGTGAGAGGAGGTGCGTGTGAGGCACATGACGTGACATGCACATTAACCGTGCTACACATCTGGTCCACCACCCATGGGGTTTGTCTCATTGTCCTAACAACAAGAGTTGATGGAAGTAAGCCTCCGCAACCCACCTGTCCGCTACTGGCAGCTCAGGCACATGATGTGGCAGGTGGGTTGTGCCGAAACTGCTTTTGAGTCGACTCAAAATGTGGCAGGTGGGTTGTGCCGAAACTGCTTTTGAGTCGACTCAAAATGTGGCAGGTGGGTTGTGCCGAAACTGCAGCATATCTGCCATGCCATGCCATGCCATGCCATGCTATGCTACACATGTGATGTGATGCATACATGTAAGGATGAGACACAGGACAGAGACAGAGAGCATGTTGCAAGCAGGCACGATGACAAGGAGACGAGTTGCTGACTTGACAAGGGGCGAGCGTGGCAAAGAAACCGACAGACAGTGCATGCGTAAGGTAGGGAACGTGGAAAATACAGGAAGTTACAACACAATGATATGCCTTGGGAAGTAGTTATAAAAGGTAGAACGTTGTCGCAACCAGGTAAGGTGTTACCACGTGAAGGGCTCATTTGGAAAAACGGCACTGCACGAGGAAAAGCGTCACCTGGGGAGGGCGTCACCTGGGGAGGGCGTCACCTGGGGAGGGCGTCACCTGGGGAGGGCGTCACCTGGGGAGGGCGTCACCTGGGGAGGGCGTCACCTGGGGAGGGCGTCACCTGGGGAAGGCGTCACCTGGGGAAGGCGTCACCTGGGGAAGACGTCACATGGGGAAGGCGTCACCTGGGGAATAGCCCAGAATCTGAAAATCTGGGCATCGTGCACTTGAGCGAGGAAGCAGAGGCAGTGAGGCGCGTGGGAGAGGGCGATAGTGACCATGTCGTTGAGACACTGCACTGCTGCTGCGCCGTTCGCCTCCACGTCCTTGAAGTCCTGGTTGGGGGGGAAGGGGGCAGTGAAAGGGGGGGGGATGCAACGTAAGGTGCTGGTGCTGGTGCGCAATGCAATGTGAGGCCAGTATACTGATGCTGCAATGTGCACTGCTGCACTGCCACGCTGCTGCATTGCTGCTGCTCCAGCAGTGCTGCCGCGCTGCTGCATTGCTTCAGCTGGGGTTGCTGAAAGCGAAACTACACCATTTTCTAAACAAAAACTGGAAACACAAGCAGGCTTGGAACGGTAACCTCTCTTCCCCGCTTCCTTCCTTCCCACTGTTGACTCCTTCCAACTCCCGATACCTCTAGCTGCTCTGAAAAAATCCCCACAGGCAATGTAGGGCCAAAGCACCTTCGATTCCTTAAGATTAACCATTCAAGGTCCCCAGTTGAACTCCTCCCCTCGTCTATCTATCTGCCTGCTCAGTACACGTTCTCCTTCCATCACACCCCACGAGTGCGCTCACCTCGAGCTGCTCAGCGTATTTCGCCGACACGGCTTTTGAGGCGCAACTATAATCGGTGCACTGCATGCAATTGCGCTCACCTCGCCAATCAGCCTGCTCAGTACACATTCTCCTTCCACCACACCCCAAGAGTGACGAGTGCCGAGTGCACTCACGCTCACTCCGACTTCTCAGTGTATTTCCCCCACACGGCACGGCTGTTGAGGCGCCTCAAAAATCCGCGCACTGCACTGCACTGCAAGCAAGTGCGCCCCACTCACCTCGAGCTGCTGAGCGTATTTCCCCCACACGGCTCGCGGCCAGAACATGCGCGGAGCCGGCTCCTCCTCTATGTCCTCCAGGTAGTCGCGAATGATGTTGGTGTTCTGTGCGGTCGGGTGCGGTGCCATGCCATGTCATGCCCAGCCATGCCATGCCCAGCCATGCCATGCCATGCCATGCCATCCAAATGTCAAGGTGCGAGGCGTTGTGACATGCCATACCATGCCATGCCACGGCACATGGATGGAACAATGTGGGTAAAACGGCCATGGGATGATGGAGGCGAGGAGGGGGGGAGAAGAGGGGGGGGGGGGAGGGGGGGGGGGGGAAGAGACTGTGAGTGAGTGGCATTCCACATGTACGGCGCATGGCGTGCCTGGAAATGCTCGTAAAGCACGCGTGGTGCAGTGCACATACGCAGCTGCAGGAAGAGTCCCATGGTGTTGGACAGGCCCTCGTCTGCAGCAGCGGGCTCGAGGCCTGAGCCCACAGTCAAGGCACCTCATAATGCTCTAGGCACGCTGCTGCAGGGCGCCCGCGTGGTGCACGCACGCACACACACATACCTGGTTTTGAGGCGCCTCAAAACACGCTCGCACACACACCTGCAGGAAGAGTCCCATGGTGTTGGATAGGCCCTCGTCTGCCAGCGGCTCGAGGCCCGAGTGGTGGAAGATGGCTGATAGCCCTATGCCCACCAGCCCCGCCACGTAGTGGCAGTAGTCCTGGTACTGCTGCTCCGTCTCCACCTGTGGGGCCAATGGAAGGAGGGGAAGCCGGGAAAGAGGGGCAGGAGGGTGGTTGCGATGGTAGCAGGAACGTGGAAGCATCGAGAAGCCGTGGCTTGAAGTAGTAGCAGTAGAGTAGTCCTGGTACTGCTGCTCCGTCTCCACCTGTGGTGCCAGGGGAAGGAGGGGAAGGAGGGGAAGCCGGGAAAGAGGGGAAGGAGGGGAAGGAGGGGAAGCAGGGAAAGAGGGGAAGGAGGGGAAGGAGGGGAAGGAGGGGAAGGAGGGGAAGGAGGGGAGGCAGGGTGTTTGGGATGGTGGAAGGAACCCATATGCATTGACAGGGCGTTGACATGAACATCGACAAACCCATGGCATGGCATGACACAGAGAGACATGGCATGACGTGGCACAACGCATCATACCTCCGCAGTGATGTACTGTACATGGCCATGGCCACACCTCTCAAAACTTTGCTCATGTGTACATACAGCCATCCATGCCCGCCCCCATGCCTACCTACCTCTGTGGTGATGCACACGGCGGTGCCCGCATTTGATTTGACAACGTACGACGCGCCATTCTCAAAAGCGACTCTCAACACAACTCAACTCAACTCAACTCTCAAAATGGCTCGAGCTTACCTCCGCGGTGATATACATGGCCATGCCCGCCCCCATGCGCTTGGTGATGTCCAGGATGACCATGCGGTACCTGCCAGCCAGGTCCAGGAGCACGGGCAGTTTGAGAGCGAGTAGTTAGAATAGAAAAGGCGCGGATGAACTCGCAGCATGCACAGTTCAGAGAGCAGAAGCAATAACAGCAGCCATGTGGCCATTGCAAAAACACACCTAGCAATGACAGAGGAGTCAACCATGCATAGGGAGGAGAAGCACCACCAACCTCGCTCCCTCACTTGCTCCCTCACTCGCTCGCTCACTCGCTCCCTCACACGCTCCCACACTCGCTCCCTCACACGCTCCCTCACTCGCTCCCTCACTTTGGGTCGAGTTTCTCGAGCGCCCGGCGCAAGTGGTGCAGGTGCTGCATTAGCTTCCGAAAGTCCTTCGTCCCGCCTGCCACTCACACGCGTGCACGCGCGCGCGCACACACACAGACACACACGCACACACACACAGACACACACGCACACACACACACACACACACACACACACACACACACACACACACACACAGAGGCACAGACACACACACACAGGCACAGACACACACACACACAGACACACACACACGCACACAGAGACACACACACACAGACACACACACACGCACACAGAGACACACACACACAGACACACACAGAGACACACACACACACACCCAAAAAAAAACACACAGCACAGTACAGCGCAGCACCGCACATCACAGCACAAGTCAGCACAGACGACAGGTCAAACGGGCGGGGGAACACGTGGAGTCGAAATAAGCCACGGGGCAAGAAGAAGCGCACGGCGAGGCGAGGCAGCTTGACACGCGGTAGATGCTGCTGCAGAGCAATGCTGCAATGCAGGGATGTATCAGAAGCACGAGCGGGAGGCGAGGCAGCACCGGCAGCACTGGCAGCAGCAACGGCGGCGGCAACGGCGGCGGCAGCAGCGGCAGCAGCGGTGGAAGCGGAGGAGGCACTCACAGACGTAGGTCCAGTTGGGGTCGGTGACATGCTCGTGGAAGGCGATGAGGATGGGGATCTTCTCCGCGTTGCCCACCCCCATGTCGTCCTCTGCTCGCCGGGGAGCGGACGGGGGGA